>JAQMYF010000004.1:29189492-29219209 GCA_030014195.1 Neosilurus mollespiculum
CACACACACACACACACACACACACACACACACACACACACACACACACACACACACACACACACACACACCATATGAGATAAGACAATCCAATTACATTGAAAAATTCATTCATTACACTGAAGGTTTTGGGTTTATATTCTTTCTTCAGCCTAAATACTGCAATGTTTTATGTTCTATGCAGTCTATATAATTTTTAAAATAACATTTTGATAACTAATAAACATTTATAATGCAGGATGGTGGCTCCCTTGATCAATCACTGAAGAAAGCAGGCAAGATTCCAGAGCAAATACTGGGCAAAGTTAGCATTGCGGTTCGTACCTCACTTTCTACTCTAAAATGTGGACATGTTTTAATTTACATCTAGAATGAATTCATATGGTTTAAAACTGTTCACTGCTCACTGAGGTACAAGGAATACAGGAAGTTATTACCTTTCAAAAAAAAAAATATTTTCCAAACTACTTATTCTTTATTAGGGTCACTGGAAGGCTGGAGCCCATCTCAGCAGACTCAGAGGCAAAGGAAGTGCTCACTCCAAACAGCTTGCCAGACCATCGCAGGGCCAACACCCACCCACACACACACACACACACAAACATTCACATTCACAATTGTACCTGGGGCAATTTAGAATTGCCAATTAGCCTAATGTTAGCCTAACACTTGAACCCAGGATGTTCTTGCTGTAAGGCGAATGTGCTAGCCACTACGCAACCATGCCACCTGAATGAATTAATGGTATTCAGGGGAAATCATGTGAATTTTATTTTTACCCTGACTATTTCTTTAAGTGATACCCTTCTTCACTGGTGTGGTAGTTAACACTGTCACCTCACAGCAAGAAGATACTGAGTTTGACACTTGTGGTTGACTGGGGCTTGCATGGGTTTCCTCCCACAGTCCAAAGACATACACATTAGGTCAACTGACTGCTTTGAATTGCCCATAGGTGTGTATGTGAGCGTAAAGGTCGCTGCTCTCTGTGTTAGACCTGCAATGGTTTGGCGACCTGTTTGGAGTCCAGCCTCTCACTCAAAATTAGCTGGGATTGGCTCCTGCTTCTCCCACAATCCTGATGGACTTGGATTGGATTATGAATTATGAATTTTTACTAGTCTTTAATGTGTCATATTCTACACTTCCCAGGTGATAAAAGGACTGTCTTATCTGAGAGAGAAGCACAAGATCATGCACAGAGGTGAACAAACACACTTTTGCTAACTGATATCTTTTATCCAGACCATTTCTTCGCTATACATGTTCCAGTTCTTCTCTTATAGATGTGAAGCCTTCGAACATCCTGGTAAACTCACGGGGAGAGATCAAGCTGTGTGATTTTGGCGTGAGTGGACAGCTTATCGACTCCATGGCCAACTCATTTGTGGGCACGAGGTCCTACATGTCTGTGAGTTTGTCTCTCATATCCGCTTTTTCATTCCAGTAATCTGTAGGAAGGCTGCTAAAGAAAGCAACTTGCACTATTTCTACTTTAAACCCCTTGAATCCATGTCCATGTAATACTGTGTAATTATAATTATATGAAGATAAGTACTACTCTGTAACTCTTTCATTCATCTTCCGGGGTCGGGTCACAGGGGCAGCAGCCTAAGCAGTGAGGTCCAGACACCCTTCTCCCCAGCCACTTCCTCCAGCTCTTTCGGGGAGACGCCAAGGTGTTCCCAGACCAGCCGAGAGACGTTGTCCCTCTTGTGTGTTCTGGGTCGACCCCGAGGTCTCTTCCCGGTTGAACATGCCTGAAACACCACACCAGGGAGGCGTTCGGGAGGCATTCTAATCAGATGCCTGAGCCACCTCAACTGGCTCCTCTCAACGTGGAGTTCTACTCCGAGCTCCTCCCAGATGACAGAACTTCTCATACTCTCTCTAAGGGAGAGCCCTGCCACCCTGCGAAGGAAGCTCAATTCAGCTGCTTGTATTCGTGATCTTGTTGTTTCGGTCATTACCCAAAGCTTGTGACCATAGATGAGGGTAGGAACGTCAATCGACTGGTAAATTGAAAGCATTGCATTCCGGCTCAGCTCCCTCTTCACCACGACGGACCGGTACAAGCTCCGCTTTACAGCAGAGGCTACACTGATCCGCCTGTCGATCTCCCACTACATCCTTCCCTCACTCATGAACAAGACCCCGAGATACTTGAACTCCTCCACTTGGGGCAGGACCTCATTCCAGACCCAGAGGGTGCATTCCACCCTTTTCTGGCTGAGAACTATGGCCTTGGATTTCGACGTGCTGATTCTCAACCCGGTCGCTTCACACTCAGCTGCGAATCGCTCCAACGAGAGCTGGAGGTCCCGGCCCATGGCTCATTCGGACTCTATGTCCACGGCCTCCATTGGGATGTGGTTGTAGCGCTGCCGGAGGTGGGAGTTGAAGGCCTTTCTGACAGGAGACCCTAACAACATGCTTGGGTCTTCCACGTCTGGAGGGCAGCCTCCCCCATCCATCTGAGCCAGCTCACCACCAGGTGTTGATCGGTTGACAGCTCAGCTCCTCTCTTCACCCGAGTGTTCAGAACATGTGGCTGCATGTCCGAAGACACGACTACAAAGTCGATCATCAAACTGCAGCCTAGGGTGTCCTGGTGCCATGTGCACTAATGGACACCCTTATGTTCGAACATGGTGTTCGTGATAGACAAACCGTCAGGAGCACAGAAGTCCAACAACGAAACACCATTCGGGTTCAGATCAGAGAGGTCGTACCTACTAATCACACCCTTTCAGGTCACACTGTCATTGCCCATATGGGCGTTGAAGTCTCCCAGGACGACGAGATAGTCCCCAGTGGGAGCGCCCTCTAGCACACCCCCTAGCAACTCCAAAGAGTGGGTATTCTGAACTTTTATTTCGTGTAAAAGCACAAATAACAGTCAGGACTCGTTCACCCACCTGTAGGCGGAGGGAGGCCTTCACCTAGGACCTGGACCTTCACGTAGGACCTGTTTGCCTTGGGTGGCCCTACCAGGGCATATTGCCCCGACAACATAGCTCTCAGGATCATTAGGACATGCAAACCTCTCCACCACGATAAGGTGGCGATTCAAGGAGGGGACTCTGTAACTGAAGAAGCTTTTTTTATCTCAGTGAAAGAATAAAGTGTATTTTCCTTGTACTATATCAGTAAAATTTGCATTTGGTTTGTCACCTATGGTTAAAAATAATAAAGAAATCTAAAAAAAAAAATAAAAAATAGCCACGGTGTGAATAACTGCACTTGGGGAAATTAATGTGGGCAACACAGTGGTGTAGTGACTAGCACGTCCGCCTCACAGCAAAGTCCTGGGTTCGAGTCTCGGCCTCTAGTGTTTCTGTATGGAGCTTGCATGGCTTCTCTGTGCGTGCGTGGGTTTCCTCAGGGTACTCTGGATTCCTCCCACAGTCTAAAGACATTGGTGGACAACTGAGCCTAGGTGTGAGTGTGAATGGATGTGTGTGCGTTGGGCTAGCAAGCTGTTCACGGTTTTCCTTGCCTTCACCCTTTGTTTGCTGAGTTAGGCTCGGACCTCCCCATGACCCAAGTAGGATTTAATGGTTCGACAAATGAATGAGTGAGTGAGAGAGTTATAATGTGTCATATGACAATTTTGCAATTTGGAATTGTTTCCTTACACATTCTCTCTCTCTCTCTCTCTCTCTAGCCGGAGCGCCTGCAAGGCACACACTACTCTGTGCAGTCTGATATCTGGAGCATGGGGCTTTCACTGGTGGAGATGGCCATTGGTCGCTTCCCAATCCCACCACCTGATGCTAAGGAGTTGGAGCAAATCTTTGGCCTCCCCATGGAGGGTGACCCCTCATCCAGTGAGACCTCCCCAAAACCCAGGCCCCCTGGACGGCCCAGCAGCTGTGAGTATTCAAATTATTTTAATCCATTTGTGAATAGTGCCATTACTCTAACCTTATTTTGGCAGATGATATGATTTATGTCTGAATATATGAAGTATAACAACCTACTTGTTTTGTAGCATACGGACCTGACAGCAGACCTCCGATGGCCATCTTTGAGCTGCTTGACTACATTGTTAATGAGGTACAGTCTTAAAACTCTCAGCTAGATAACTAGGCCATGATTTGGCACTGAACAGATTAAGCTGTGAATTGAATGACTGGCTTCTTCACACATATCTGAACCTATTTATAACAATCTGAATCTATTTTCAGCCGCCACCCAAGCTGCCAAGCATCTTTGGCACGGAATTTCAAGATTTTGTTAACAAATGGTAAGGAGCAACTGTGGTTTAGCTCTGAAGGCCTGTAATGATGTTGGGCTGCAGTGTGATATTTCAAGAGCTAATTCAGGGTCTAATACTTATTGTGCCCTCTAGTGGTTGATATATAAATGCTTGCTTACTAAATAAAAGTTTATTTGATTTTTTCCCCCCTCAGTTTAATTAAGAACCCAGCAGAGAGGGCAGATCTGAAGCAATTAATGGTAAGAACATTTACAAGGCCCTATAGACAAAAAAGGTTGAAATGTACTATAGAACACTACAACTATGGTTCCATATCAGAGATCATACCTTCCTTATAAATCCTTAGCAGACTTTTAAAAAATGATAGTGTGTATAGCTATTATAAAACCACTTTGGAATTTAGTTGTTTAAATATTACACTAAACTCTTGCATCACCGATCTCTACAGGTCCATCCCTTTATTAAAACATCAGAAGCAGAAGAAGTGGACTTTGCCGGATGGCTATGCAGCACAATTGGCTTAAATCAGCCAGGGACCCCAACCCACAATGTGGGGATATGAAAGGAAACTACTTTATCATCTCACACACACACACACACACACACTATATATATATATATATATATAGAGAGAGAGAGAGAGAGAGAGAGAGAGAGAGAGAGAGAGAGTTTGGGCTACAAATCAGCGGCAGTCCCTTTAGTAGTCACTGCCTCTTACACTTTACATGGATATCAAAAGTATTAGACTGAGGTTAATGATTCATATCAGATGGTTTACTTGGGGGGGGGGGGGGAATGATCATACCCATTTATAAAACTTAAAAGTAATGTAATTTCAAATGATCCTGTTGAATTATAGGATACAAAGAGAATATTTAAAAGTATAAACAAAACTGCCCTTTTATATACATTCAAATTATTTGAGGATATTATAATTCTATGGAAATGCATATTTTTTATAAAGTAAAAAAACAAATCTAATACATCACAGTCAAAGCATAGTCCCAGGTTATAAAACTTGGTGCTTTCTCAATTCACTTTTAATTAATTAGTATTACTCAAGGTCTCATTTACACACTAATCAAAGATGAACACTTTAATTGGCTTTTGACTTTTAATTGATTTTTATTACTGCAATTAAACTTATTCTTAATGTATTGGCAAAGTAATCGTTTGGTAAAATTAGTCAGTATAAAATAGCAATGTCAGACAAGTCTTTTACTATTTATCGTTAACGTTGTTATAGTTACACTTTTGCTGCATGAGACGCTACTACCTTAAAAGATTAAAGGAAAAGATAAGATTACTGATTTATCAAGTAGTTGTGGTCAAATTTACTGGCAGCCAACCTTTTAAAAATCAGCTTCAAAAATAGACTGTAATAACATACTATTCAGCCAAGCCTTAAAAGCCCTTCTAAAAAACAAAACAAATAATAAATAAAAAAAAACAACAAAGCATGTTCTGCAGCAAGTTATCCTCATGATGCAGTCTTTAACCATGGAGACCCCAGCACCAAAAACAATTTTAAATTAGTGAAGCAGCTTGTTGCAATAAGTTGTTCAAATGGTAATACAAGCATGAAATTTGGTACAGAAGTTTAAATACTACTCGGGCTTAAAATAACACTGGCCTATGAAAATTTATTTTTCAAAAATGGCCACCTTTATGCTGACCCAAAAATGCGGCGTTTTCTCTACACAGAACTTCAACACCTCATAAATGCAAGTACACATAACACCAAAATCTTTTGGGTTGTCTTCCTTCAGCTCTAGAAAATTTGAATTTTCACACATTGGATGCATGATGAACTTGTCACTTCTTACATTTATAACATGTCTGGTCTCAGGATCCTTTCATATGGCCAGTAATAAATCACATCTGTTCTCTATAAAAGTATGGGATAGAAACTGAATCTTTGTGAAATTGAATATTTTGATAGAATAGTAAATTTGTCCTTTCAAAAATCAAAATAATTACATTTATATTCCTTCAAATAAGCCATTGTTAAACTTAGTTTATACAAACCGAAACAGAAATAAAACTTCTAGATGACTTAAAAACTGTGGGCACCATCTTGAATATTGACAATTTAAGCTGTAATTCCCTGGGGGAAAAAAAATTCTAACACTGACCAGACTATGCTTGGCTCACAAAATGAACTATTCCATTCAGTTGTGGTACTAAGCAGCTCCACTAAATGATCAACTCTTCTTGAAAAGGGCATTACAGAATGGTACTTGGGCCAAAGTATAGTACCACAGGGAATTCCTCTTTTTAAATCACTACCTGTACATAAAGCTAAATTTAATAATTAGAGGTAATAAGGTCACCATAACCAGAGACCAACTACCTTATTAGGCTATATTGGCTAATTAGCCAGTTAATGAACAGCATGGTTGTGCTGATACAAATTCACATTGAAATCCCCTTGTGAACTTGAAGTTTAGTAGTATGCACTGCTTCCTATTCCTAGTGAATATAAAGTCTCCAATGCAGATTGTTCAGGCCAAGCTTTGAAACAGAGGGCTTGTTTTTCCAGTATCTCCTTTTCATAATGCATAGTACATACAATAAACAAGAGGCATGGGTAAATACATTTTACTTTTTCATGTACAGATAGACCTGTTACATTCACTGAAGAGTTAGTGCTACAGAACAGTTTCATATTAAACTTGAAACAGGATATTTTAACGCTTCACATCACTGAAACTTATTTTCAGACAACTTAACAGAAAACATTCAGTTCACATCCTTCATTCACAAGATTAAAGGTTGCTATTATCTTTCACAACTGTAGTCTGTTTATTCTAGATTTTATATTATAAATAGCCATAAAATTTGCTTAAAAGGCTTTTGTGTAATACTCTGTTCAAACTTCTTCCTTTGACTGTT
Source organism: Neosilurus mollespiculum (assembly GCA_030014195.1). Taxonomy (NCBI): domain Eukaryota; kingdom Metazoa; phylum Chordata; class Actinopteri; order Siluriformes; family Plotosidae; genus Neosilurus; species Neosilurus mollespiculum. Next base: position 29,196,610 of record JAQMYF010000004.1, read on the forward strand.
CCTTATGTAAGATTGTGTAGAACTGTTTGTCAGCTGAGAAAATTGTAACAAGTTAAAATAAAGGTCTGTGAAACAATGAGTTGCTCAATTACACTTAAGATGGAAAGAATGTCAACTTTTACCTTGAATTCTGTAGGTGGAAACAGCAAACTAAACAAGATCAAATCACCAGTCTGTGGTGTAGGCGCTTTACATTCCACTGCTTTCATGCTTGTAGCATCAACTTAACAAGCATTAAGCTTTCATCAGGATTAGTCAAGTTGTTTGTACAACTAAAACATGCAATACACCACGGGTGCAACTTGAACTGCATCCTGATATTCTTCACTTGCATCCAAGTCCCTCCCACGGAGGAAACAATGGAGTGAAGTACGTGGGATTGAGAAAACGTGTCTCAAAAGAACCACTGTTTCCTCCAAAGCACACAGTTAGCAGGTCCTAACAAAATTGACTTAAAAAAAACTGCATTCAGTGATGGCAAGGGATGCAGTCTGACTCCCAATGCCCATGGTTTCCTTGGTGGGAGGAACCAAGATTCAAGTGAGGAAAATAAGGATGCAATTTAAGGCTTTGAGTTGCACCGGTGCAGGAGCATTTAGAACCTCAGCTTCCTTTGACACAGGCAAGTAGCTGAGCCTACTATGGGGTGCAAAAACCAGTCAGGGGGCTTTTTTAGGGTGACCGCCAAATCTCAATGGACAATGCACAGTTACCACATTGAGTTACAGCAAATGTCAGGTACTTGTCCACATGTTTCAATAACCATGTCAGATATACATGTTTTTCCTAGAGACACCAAGTTTAGAAACAAATGAATTAATGTTAAACCAGCTACTGATAAGGGAAAACACAGTAAATTTACTGGGGGGGGGACGACGACACACCAATAACAATGTCAACACACCACATCTCTACAGCTAGCGCCTCAGTCACCAGTCCTGCTGTCCAAAGTGATTGTCGCAAAACCAGTTATGAAACATGAACTTGCAATGTGGATTTTCTAAATTCATTATCTATAGGGCTGTCATACCCACAGTCTTTGGGTTATGCAGGCCAAACGAGGACTTAATCATGCAGACTTGTGAGAAAGGTTATTGCGAAATAAATCAGCAGATGCATTGTCAAGTTTGAGGATCAAGCATCTCCCACCCCCATTGATAAAGACAATATATTAAACATTTTGTGCCTGCTTGAATACTGGTTGTCAGATTGTGAATACAGGGGACTTCACACTCCCTCAGGGTTATGTAGGTACAAGTTAGCCATAACGCTGACAATCAACTGGCACTGTTGACCTGCTGTGTATAGACATGCTGGTGTGCAGCTCTTCTGGGAAGGCTGCTCTTGTGTCCTTGCTCCTCAGTGCACACAAGTACATTGGGATGCCTGACAGACAGCAGCTTAGAACTACTTCAGGTTCAATCATCAAGGAAACAAAGGGGTTTGATACACCCCACAACTCAAATTTTCACTCAACTGACAAAACATGGAGCACCAAGGTAACCATTCACCAAGTCACTGTCAAGCTAGAAACAGACATGAGCTCTTCTGTTGCAGGAACTGATGAACATCTTGACTCGGGTTCTAGGTTTCAGCATCTTAACCTGAACCTGTAAACAATGATCCTAAATTAAAAGGAAATTCAGACTTCAGCTGATGAAATGCATTAGAGACGACTCAACGCTAAACTAGTTTTCATCAAGATATCACAGTAATGATGAAATTATACAAATAGTGGGAATCATACATACCAGAAGAAGGTTCCGGCATCTCACTTCTTACAGACCATGTCTGGATCTGTTCAGTATCGATCCTGCCATGTGTAAACAGAAGCAGCGTTAATCAACCTGTCTGCATTTGACAAGCTGAAGCAACTAAATTTATGCTCAGGGCGACTCAGAACTTCAAAGAAAAATCACGGCGTTCATAAACACGGACCAGAAGTGGAAGCTCATCATTGCAGTCTAGAAGAGCAGTAAGGCAAAACTACACTAATACGTAGACTTCAAAATCCAAACGTGACTCACATGTACAAGATGCCTACAAGTCCAGGTGGGAGGCTTGCACAGGTGGTCCACGCCGGCCAGAATTACTACAACATATTGCTTTAGTCAGGGTTGAAGCGGCAGAAAGATTCAGCTGTAAATAAAGAAAAACACATTCAGGAGAAAAATAAATATGCTGAGATGGGTGTTCTTGGGCTAATTAAGGAAAGCCGCAGATCTGTTAACAATAATGATCAGGCTATTCTTCATACCCAGGATGCTGCTGAAGCCACGTGCCCCAGTAATAAGCCACCATAACCATGCAGGTCTTCATGTGCACAGAGGCGTCCATGTGCTGCAAAGAAAAGGTTAAGTTAGTACTAGACACCCGAGACTATTACAATACAAACAATGCCAAAACATTCTTTAAACCTAAAGGTTTCAAGCCATCATTAAATCAGTTCAAAACTAACCGCTGAAACCGCATTTCTTTAGCGAGAGTAATTTAACTTAGGAAGCCGAGAAGGCGGCAGGGGACCAGTAGGAAAAAGTTACCATAAAGCACGTGGAGATGCCCACGTGCGATAGTGAGCACGTGCACAGACAAAGGCTTCCGTTACAAACAAGGACATACGCGTTACTTATTCGCCAGTTTTTAGCGTCAACCTTAATTGTGAAAATACCCATTACACGGAAGAACCAAAGAAATTATGAATTTTAACTAATTTTATTACTACACAAGCCATTTTCTCAAACAAACTCGCCCCGACACTTAAACTACAATCCATCGCGTTACTAACCTCCCTCCAAACACTACACAGTCCGTAATTACAAAAAGAAACACTTTAAAACACCTATCATGGAAAATATACTCACCTCAGACAACTCTAACTTCTCAACAGAAAGACCGACTGCAGCCGTTACAGGAGTTTATATAGGAGAAAAACGTCACTTCCGCTCACTGAGGCCCCGTAGACACGGTACGTCAGATCGTCCGCCATATTGGAAGTGGCAAATTCGCACTGAGTTCTCTGAGACACAGAAACAGTCAGGTTTACATAAGGTAGTATCACGTCTGTCTCACAGAAAGAAGGTTCTGGGTACGAGTCCTGGGCTTGGGCGTTTCTGTGTGGAGTTTGTATGTTCTCCCCGTGCCTGCTTTAGTTACCCCCAGGTACTCTGGTTTCCTCCCACAGACCTAAATCATGCACATTGGCTGTTCCAAATTGCCCCTAGGTGTGGATATGAGTGTGAACATGTGTGCTGGCCCTGCGGTGGTCTGGCAAGCTGTTCACTGTGTTAAATTTACATTTAATTTAATAAGCACCCCCCACATACACACATACATCTCTCTCTCTCTCTCTCTCTCTCTCTCTCCCTCTCTTACTAACAATTTTTTATGGTGCCGAGAAATTGAAAGGTGTCGCAAATTTATTTTTTTTGACTTTTGCATAGCAAAACCACATGGAATGGTTTAGCGCGTGAAGAAATAAAAAAAAATACAATCACAAACCGAGTACTATTCACATATTTATTTCATGTAATATTGGATCATATTGATGACAAGTAAACAAACAACAATATATCGTAATAACAAAAATAACAGTCTCTTTTTTGAGAAAAAAAGTCAATATTTATTGTGGCCACCCTTTACTTTGATTACAGCATTTAACCTTTCAGGCATAGTGTTCACATATTTCTTCACTCGCTAAACCATTCCATATGGTTTGAAGTTCATTCATGCTATGCAAAAGTAAAAAAAAACATTTGTGACAAGGTCATATATACCATGCCAGTGGATATTTTGTTATTAGATTTTTGCATATGGTCATAAAACAACATACTTAATTCACAAAAGAAATTTTTGAATAACCAGAGAAAGTGATGCAACACCAATTTGTTGATTTGACATGGAATGACTCTGATGTTATTCCACTGATTTAAACCAAGTTAATATAAATTAAATACTACATATAGTATTATATGATTATATATAAAATAATATACATTTATAAATTAAATGGTTGTGTGTATTGGCCCTGCAATGTTCTGGTGGGCTGTTCAGGATGTATCCTGCCTTCTCCCAATGTCAGCTATGATGGGCTCCAGCCTCCCTGGGACCCTAAGAAGATTAAGTGGTCTGGCAAATGAGTGAATAAGTGAGTAATCCACAAACATGCTTTGATGCACATATTAATTTGATTCAGATGTGCCTTTAATATACAAGTTAAACCTCTTATTTAAAATGTTTTACCTTTTAAAAGTGCATCATGGACAGTCTATTCTGCTGCAACTACATTGTGCCTTTAGTGTTTGCTGCTATTTTAAGTTTCCACACTCTGCTATTGTTGTAAAAAAAAAGTCAATATTAAAAAAATAAAAAAGTTATAGAAAAGTTATAGAAAGATTTCCATTTTATACATTCATTCATTCATTTATTTGCAAAAATTCTTTATCCTGCTAAGATCACTCGGAGGCTGGAGCATTTCATCCGACCCTGGGTACACCCTGAACAGCTCACCAGTCCATCACAGTTCCAATGCACACACAACCATTTACATTCACACTCACACCTAGGGGCAATTAATTGATGTTAGAAATATTTATGTGATATTCATGTGATATTTTCTGAATGTTATGTGTAGAATCTTTAAATGAGGCATCAGTTCAGTGGTATATTTGTGCTTTGTGATACAAAGAATAACCCTGCTGTTATTTTGGATACAGAGCTGATGATATGTTTTTTGAATGTAATTCAAATGGATTTTGGAATCCATTTCAAAATTAAAATGGCTCTGGAATGTTATGTGATCACAGCATCATTAAATTAGCAGTGCGCAAAGCTGCACAGGTGGGACGACCCAGGGTGGCAGTGTAACAGAGTGTGTAGCACCACAAAGTGTCTAGGATACAATCAGCAGGTGATGGAAGCCCAGAGAGGCAGAGAAACAAAAGAGACAGGGACACATAAGGACACGGAGTCCAGCCCCCATAAAAGCATAACTTTAGGGTTCAAGTGCCATCCTCAGGCATTTCTATTTTGGCAAGTTGACATGTTCTCCCTGTACTTGTGTCGGTTTTCTCTGAATACTCCGGGTTTTCTCCTACAATGCAAAGACATGCACATTAGATCAATTGGCTGCTCCAAACTGCCCCAAATGTTGAATGAGAATGTGAAGGCAAATTGCCTTTGTCCAGTATTAGCTGAAATAGGCTCCAGCCTCCCCGCGACCTCATAACATTAAGCGGAATAGCAATAAAAACATAAAAAAAAAATAAAAACAAAATTGCAGAGTGTAATGGTCTGGTCTACTAATGCTGATGTCACAAAAATGGCTACATACCGCCCCTTTCTGTGATATCACAGAGTGTGTAGATTATATGATACACATCATGGAAGTGACCGAGAGACAGACAGACAGAAAAAGTGACAGAGGGGCATGGTGTAAGCTCTCCGTGACAGCATCGCTAAATGGTCTATCCCATTACATGGGATATCCCATAATAACTAACCTGCAAAAGATCACAAGATTTTAATGAAACAACCAGCGATCTGCAAACAATAGCTAATGAGCAGAGGTGGATGACAAGATGGAATGTTTCAGCACTTACTATTTATTTAAATATTTCATATTTATCTAGACTAAGGTGAGTTGAAAAAAAGCACTGTTTCCTCACACTAATGTGCCTTTCTTTGAAATATAATATATTGATAAAACATATCAATATTAAATGGCCTTGCGATGGTCTGGTGAGCTGTCCAGGGTGTACCCCTCCCTTGCCCAGAGTTGGCTGAGATGGGCGCCAGCCTCCCCGGGACCCTAATTAGGATTAAGCAGCTTAAAAAATGAATGAATGAATGAATGAATGAATATCAGTTAAAATGATAAAAATTATAATATTGACATCAAAAAATAAATAAAGCATATAAAAATTAATATATTAATATAATTTTTTAAATTAATATATTGATATAAAAATGACAAATAATATATTAAAATAAAAAAACAAAAAAATTGTATAGACATTACATTTTTTTTAAAAATCGATATAAAAAATTTTAAAATACATTTAAAAATTATATTAAAATGAAAAAAGTTGTATATTAATATTAAACATAAAAATGTATAAAATTTATATATTGATAAAAATGAAACAAGAAATACTAATATATTGACATTAAAAATGAAAAACAAAATATAAAAATTAGTATATTGATATTAAAAATTAAAAAACATAAAAAATAGCATATTGACGTTGACAATGAAAAAGATATATTGATATTAAAAATTAAAAAGAAAACATAAAAATTAATATATTGACATAAAAATGAAGAAATTTTTATTAACATTAAAAAAAAAAAATTCATTCATTCATTCATCCATCTTCTGCTTCTTCCGGGGTCGGGTCACGGGGGCAGCAGCCTTAGTAGTGAGGTCCAGACGTCCCTCTCCCCAGCCACTTCCTCCAGCTCTATCGGGGGGACGCCAAGGCGTTCCCAGACCAGCCGAGAGACATAGTCCCTCCAGCGTCGGCCCCGGGGTCTCTTCCCGGTTGGACACGCCCGAAACACCACACCAAAAAAAAAAAAAATAAGAAATAATATATTGATATTAAAATTTAAAAAACATATAAGAATTATTATATTGATATTACATCACTTACAGAAACAACCTCAGACATTTCAAAACAAGTATAATTTTGTGAATGAAATTGCATTTTTCTGTTATTCACAACAGAGCACCGGTAAAGTTAGCCTTGTTACTTCACTCTGTGGGGATGAACAGCACGTCTAAATATGATTATTGTCACTGCAAAGTATAATTGTACCCACTTTAAAACATTTATTGTATTAACTGTTGCTCCGGGATCAATATAGAACTAAATAAGCAGAAAATATTTAAATATATAAAATTAAGTTATTGAGTAGTAAATTGAACAAAAGGAACAATTGCCAAAAACTATTGGAACAGCATAAAAGTGACACTCGAAAACATGGAAAGTGATGAATAGTCTAATTAATTAAACAACATAGCTATATCAAAAGCAAATTATCCAAATGATTTTGTTAAAGATGAAAATATATTAAATAAAACTACAGAAATTGCCTAATAATTTAACTACCTGGTAATGTTGGGCATACAATGAATAATAAAATTGAAGAATTTAAAAATAATGATGGTGTGAATGAACATATCCACAAAAATATCTATTCAATTTTTTTTGGGGAGATTGATGAAAAAATACTGAACACTGTAAAAAATAACATTTAGAATAGTAAGAATAAACATTTTACTGACTGGACTGAAATTGATTGATCAGGTTTTTGGTAAAACATAATAAAATTTATACAAGAGATTTCGATATGTACAAATGAATAACACTGAATCTGATCTTCGGAGAAAGACTGTGGAAGTGGCGTTCCACAAGGGTCTATGTTGGGGGCCAAACTGTTTACATACTGTTAAATATAAATGATAATGCAGCCTATCTAATCCATTAAAATCTACTTTGTTTGCTGATGACATTGCCATGCACCCTGAAGAAATGCCTTTTCAAGGTTGGAGTGGAAAAACATGAGTCACATGCAGAGAGTACTGACCTCAACCCCACTGAACATGTTTGGGTTGAACTAGAATGTCCCCACCTGACATCAGTGCCTGACCTTTATAATGCGGATGAATGATCATCTTGTGGATGAATGATCACAAATCCCCACAGCCACACTCCAAAATCTAGTGGAGAGCATTCCCAGAAGAGAGAAATTTATTATAACAGCAAAGACGAATGGAGCTTGGAGTCCAACCATCAAGGAGCACCTATGAGTGTTATTGTCAAATGTCCATAAATGTTTTTGTCTATAGTCATGACTTCTGGAGAAGGGGTGGGATTAAATAAGTGTGCACTTCTTCCTACTCCTTTTCAGATATGTATAAAAATTATGAAATGTTAAATAATATTGTGTTGTATTTTGTTGAAATGACTACTTTGTTTTGTTGGACAAGCACTTTGTTATTTTTCACTGTTTACATATTCGAAATAAACTGAGACTGAACTGAAAATACAGGGGGTGGGCTGAAAAGTTCATATGCTGTCCATTTACAACATAGTCTCCCCTGCTGTCCACTCACTTCTTCCATCGGTGTATACACTTTGGTATAGAAGCGCTCAAATTTCATTGCTCTGGCATTGCTCCTTCTTATTCAGCCTATGAACTTTTCAGCCCACTTTTGTAATGTAATGGGGTAGGCAAAATAAGCTAAACTTCAGCCTACACCTTTTTGGTTGACTTTTTGTAACATTATTTGATGTGTCTGTCCAATTCATATTATATGTGTCAGTCCAGTTCATGAGGAACTCTTCTATGCAACACTTGGGAGTAAAGGAGTCAAGGAGACAACTCATTCGTTAACTGTGCCTCACTTTTGCACACAAAACCCTAAGAGACATAAATATTAAACTAAATATTTAACTTATGGTTTATCAGGATTAACTATACCGCAGTGGTCAGCACATCCGCCTCACAGCAAGAAGGCCTGGGTTCGATTCCGAGCTTGGGCGTTTCTGTGTGGAGTGTGCATGTTCTTTCCATGCTTGTGTGGGTTTCCTCCGGGTATTCCGGTTTCCTCCCACAGACCAAAAACATGCACAGTAGGCTAATTGGCTGTTCCAAATCACCCCTAGTTGTGAGTGTGAGTGAGAATGGTAGTGTGATTGTTGGCCCTGCGATGGATGGCCTGGCAAGCTGTCCAGGATGTACGTCCCTGCCCAGAGTCGGCTGAGATGGACGCCAGCCTCCCCGCGACCGTAATTAAGATTAAGCGGCTTAGAAAATGGATGGATGGAGGATTAACAGGCAGGGATCTCTAGACTCGTGTTGTTCATGACTGTCTTTTATAACAGAAAGAGTTGGTTCTTATTGTTGAGCTGATCTGACTGTCTTCAGCTCTTTAGTAGTCCTCAAAAGGGGCTTAAACTGAAATATGCACATGTGAATTTAGGCCTCAGTGTCTTTAAAGTCAAAAACCCTAAACCCAAAGCACAAACTTCTACTCCTATAACAGGTAGATTCCTCAAGCATGCAAGGGAACCCCCAGTTTCACCCTGGAGAAAGTGTCTACATTTATGTCCCAGTTGGACAGATTGTGATGAACCCATATGTCTCTTTCAACCCAGCTGTCCTGGTATAACCCTATTTTTATTCTAAACAACGGAATGTTAAGATATAGGGATATATTACACCACACTTGTACAATACAACTTAAAATGTTCATTATGCACTTTTTCAGCAGATGCAGCCATATCCAGTGGCCACGCCCATTCAGTTTCTTGATGGGGTTCATCCTGGTTTCATTTGTTACCCAACAATCCAACCTGCTCACTGTGTGGCTACACCTGTTCTGTTGAAACGGGAATATCAAAAAATGATAGAAATTCGAGACCCTAATGACAGAAACAGAGATGTTATTGGTGAGATCCTTGAGGAATTAAGGATGTCTTCAGTGACACCTTCTGCAACCGTGGCTCCTGCTTCTGATGTGCTGTCATGTGGTAGAAAATCTCTCATTTCCTTTTGCATTTAATTTTCATTTTACTGACCATTTTGCTTTAGCTCTATTATAAAGCTAGAAAGTGTGTGCAACAGAACATTTCACAAAATATCCATTCATCTGTTGAACTGCTTAATCCTACTATTAGGAAGACTATCTCGGCTGACTCTGGGTGAAGGCGAGGTACACTCTGAACAACTCGCAAGTCTGTTGCAGGACAACACACACAACCACTCATACTCACACCTAGGGTAATTTGAAACAGCCAGTTAGCTTAATGTTTGTGTCTTTAGACTGTGGGAGGAAACCGGAGTACCAGGAGGAAACCCACTCCAGCACAGGGAGAACATTCAGACTCCACTCAGAAACGCCCTTGCTGACCAGGGATTTGAACCCAGGTCCATCTTGCTTTTAGGCAGACATGCTAACTTCTACAACAAATTGTAAACCCTGTACTTTTCATATAAACTGTAATTCAGTTCATTTGTTCCATTTTGTCTTGTATATTTTATTTAGATGAACCAGTGACATCTCTGGCTCCTGTGGAACATTCTTCAGCATCTCTGCCTGCATCAGAGCAAGAACCCATCACTCCTATTGCTGACGTATCGTCTGCTGGACCAATGGATCCTTCAGAGACCCAAGAAAGTGACATTATGGAGCTTCCTGTACCTCCAGAGGAGGCGGAGCCAACCACAACTTCTGAGTCAGAGGAAAAGAATGAGCTGAACAAGGTAGAATAAAAATGTTTTTATTCAATTATTGCTTACAGGAGGTACGTCCTTAATAGGAGACATGTTATTTTTGTCTCCTACAGCAGGTCACATATTATAATACAGCATCTAAACTCTCTGAATAATGCGTCCTCACAGCCACATATTTCCCTCTAAGCACACAATTTTTGAATAAAGTGTAGAAAAACTTGTCCTCTTTCATATGGTATAACTATTAATTTGGAAAGACAATTTTTGTTTTTCTGTGGTTGTCCAAATGACAAGAACACCCATCACACTTCCCATTTACTTCACTGTCTTTTATGGAGACTTTGGTTTAGCTCATCTGAAATTTGCATTTTATTTATTTTTTTTTAACATTTTACTGGTACACATATTTAGCATATAGCATTTACAGTGTCCAAACACCATATGTTTATTTGAGGCATGAGAGTTTCCAACTCTTTATTTCAGTCTGTGTGTCTAATTACATGCAGCTTCTATATATGAAATCACACACACACACACACACACACACACACACACACACACACAAACGTGCACATGCACACACCGCACAAAATGCACTGCTGCCTCACAGCCACGGATACACTTGGCAGACAAATGCCAAACTGCAGGCTAACATTCAAAATTTATGCAGGAATTTTTTAGTTCTGTATACTTATTATGTTTGACTGCAGGCAAACATATTGTTATTCTGAATTCTTAGAAGTTTATTATTATAGTTTTAACATAGACATTAATGCGGCCCCAACCGTTGAGAGATTCATGGTTGTGTGTGTGTGTGTGTGTGTATGTGTGTGTGTTTGTGTGTGTGTGTGTATGTGTATGTGTGTGTGAGAGAGAGAGAGAGAGAGAGAGAGAGAGAGAGGTCAGGCCAGTGCTTTTGTCCTTTGCACTGACACCCTTTTCATTTGTGATGTCATCTGTTTGTGATAAGTCTGTTGGCGATCAGTAGCTCTTTACCTGCAATGTAGGTGACATCTAAGAAAGAGGTCATTATATCGCTGGAGCTGAAACAACCCTTTCTGCAGTCTCTCTGCAGGAAGGTGCTGTTCCAAGTGGATTTCTTTGGAATTTTTTTCTCAGCAGTTTGTGATTTGACTGCACATTTACTTTAACTCTATATAGATTCTGATGGACGTTTTTGACAGAATACATTATCGGTAAGAGAACCTCTTCTATCTGTCTCAGTTTCAGTCAGCATTCTGAATACTGAGGACATTGGGTGGCCCCAAGCCATCTTTGGAAAGATGAGCAGTTTCTAAAGAACGAAAGACCTGAGTACAGGTGAAGTTATTAGGTCATGTTTCATTCTTTTAACTCTTTCTTCATGTTTATGGTGCCATTGCCACACACACTCCTTCTGTAGCTGCAATCTCAGTGGGGCTGTTAAAGTGGCCTCTCCTGGAATGTACTGTGTCGTCCTGCTCTGTCAGTAGGAGAAGGCATATCAACAGCAATGGCTTTGAGTTTTATCTCATCTGCTTTGACACCCTCTGATGTAACAGTGTGTCCCGTGTAATTAACACTTCCCACTCATTTTTTTCAGCTTGCAACTCCGATTGTAATTGCTGGGATTATTATCATCTTCATCATCTCCTCTACATCATTACTCCTCTTCATCACTCCTCTTTGTCTCCACTCATAATCTTCCTCTTCCTCTTCCACACTACTCTTCATCACCGCTCCCCTTCTTTTCCATCACTCCTCTTCATCACCACCTATGTCATCACTTCTTCTTTGTCACATCTCTCTGTGACATCTTCACTTCTTCCTCCTGAACAGTCCTCTTCATCACTCCTCTCCTCTTCTTCATCACTCCTGCTCATACTCATCAGCTCATCACTCATACTCTTCATTCACCTCCTTCCACTTCGTTTTCATCGCTCCTCTTCATGAATCCGCTTCATCACTCCTCTTCCTCTTCATTACCCCTTCATCACTCTTTATCGCTGCCAGTGTTCTTCATTAGTCTCTTGCTTGGACCCTGGGAATTGCTGCTTGCAGCTATATGCGACCCACTCCAGCATAATACAGATTAAGTAGGAAATTTGACACACTGAGATATTGATATATTTGGAAAGAGAATTTAATTTGCTTCAAAATGAGGTACATGATAATAGCATGAAAACTGACTGAGTTACATCATCTTGTATGTCACTAATCAGGAAATGCTACCAATCAGAGTGATCGTTCTAGCATCGTCCTAGCAACAGAACAGTTTTATTTAAACTGAGTCATGTTTGTTTTAAGGCTTCTCATCGGTTTACTGTTATATGATTGGGGGAATCCTTTTGGGATTCCATAAGTAGGGAGAATATTCTGGTAATGAATATGGATAATGAGTAAATATCCTGAGCAATCACAAAAGCGACTTAAAAATCGGCAACATAATTGGAATATCCACTTATGTTGCCGATTTTTAAACCGCTTTTGTGATTGCTCAGAATATTTCCATATTTTCCATATTCACTCTTTGAATCACTTGATGCAAATCTTACTTTCCTGCCCACCAAGGATAGGGATGGATGAGTGCCTTGATACAAAAAATGACAACTTTACCTGAGCTGTGGGTGTGGAGCACTTAAATGTGAGTGTGATCCTTTCTGGCTTTCCCCATATGCCACCAGAACTGTCCATGTGGGCTGCAAAAGTACCTTCCTTTCACACCAGGCTGTGTGCTTCAAGGTCTAGAAAATTTTCAGAGGCATGATGTGTGATTCATTATTTATCATTGCTCTCTCCTGTGTAGCTTCTCTCATTGCCTGTATTTGAGCTTTAGAAGCTTCAACAGCTCTTCGTTTGTCCATCTCATAACATGATCTAAAATGACTACTAATACACTATGAAGAGGGAAAGAATTGAGTCTTGTTTGAGCTGTTGTGGTGTTTTTGCTTGTACTATTAATTTAGTTTAAAAACATTTTGTTGGACGTTTCAGACTCTTCAATCTAAGCAAAAGCGTCCTAAACGCAAAGGTCAGCTCCTCTTCTGCATCCCACCGATGGACGCAATGCAGCAGAAGAAGGCTGACAAACTCAATAATAAAAACAAGGTAGGACCTTCACACAGAGGTTTAATCCTTTTCCTTTAAATGAAACACAGTGAACTTGGTTTGTTCTGACATGTTTTGGGTGCTTAATGTTCCACAATAATTCTCAGAGTACTATTACTTTAGTGTCATTCAGAAACATTATAATGAACCCACGTCTGTTCTCTCCTAAACTCCATCGCAGGAGAAGCATCATAGAATCCCTCCAGTGGAGGAAGAACACAAGAAGACCAAGCAAATCGTCACCCTCGTGCAGAAAAATCCCGGTGAGAATGCTACAAGCATGGCTCCTTCTTCTGACCTGCTCAGTTTATATTTAATTACTCATCCATCACAAACTCATTTGCTGAACCGCTTAATAGTACTAGGGTCACGGGAAGGCTGGAGCCTATCTCAGCGGGCTATAGGCGAAGGATGATGTATACCCTGAACAGCTCGCCAGTCTATCGCAGGGCTAACACACACACACAACCATTCACACTTACACCCAGGGGACAGCCAGTTAGCCTAATATGAATGTCTTTGGTCAGTGGGAAGAAACCAGGTTACCCAGAGGGAACTCACGCAGGCATGGGGAGAACATGCAAACTCCACACTGAAATGCCAAAGCCCAGGATTCGAATCAGGAAATTCGTGGACGCTTGGGGGTTGCTGTCCCGGAAGAGAAAGCGGCCACGTAGTGAAGATGGGGTGGAAGCGCTGGGCGCATGATCCTGGAAGAGAGTATATCCACGTAGCAGAGGTGGGGTGGAAGCCCTGGGTGAGCAATCCCGGAAGAGAGTGCGGCTGAGTAGTGGTGATGGGGCAGATGTGCTGGGGCTTGTGGAGACACTAGAAGGAAGTAGAGACAACAGGAAATAGTCACAGGTTGGAAAAGCACAACAACGAAGCTCAAAATAATTGCAGTTCACGAGAGAACAGGCCAAGATACCGCGTCAGCAGCGAGAATACTCTGGCACTGTAGAAGTCTCCCCGCAGGGCATAAATGCCGGTGGTGATTGCAGAAAATCCAGTGCAGGTGTGCAGGTGTGGGTGGAGCCAGTGCCGGCAGAAGCTGCCCCATCTCTGGAGAAGAGAGAGACTCCACACAAAGAAAGTGACTCAAAAACAAAGCCAAACATGATGCAATCACCACAGTACCTCCCCCTCCATGGGCGCCTCCTGGGGAGAGGGGAGCGGCGGCGAGAGAAGAACACACACGGGTGGAGCTTATTGGTCAGTGGTTTGCCCTCGTATCCGAAGCGTCCACCTCCACAACAAACCGGAGGGTATGATCCGGGTGTTTGAGGATAGGAGCCCTGGTGAAGAGAGATTTGAGCCACGTGAATGCTGTGGCGGCTTCCGGTGTCCACTGGAAAGGGGAACGGGTAAAGGTGCGACGTGTGAGGGGGCTGGTTACCTTGTTGTAGTCCCTGATGAAGCGGTGGTAGAAGTTGGCAAAGCCAGAGAAACGTAGTTCCTTTCGAGTGGAGGGGGTGGGCCAATCTGTTACAGCATGAATTTTGGAGGGGTCTGGTTGGAGTTGTCCTTTGGCAACTATGTAGTCCAGGAATTTGAACGAGGTGACATGAAACTCACATTTCTCTAGTTTGATAAACAGGCGATTCTTGAGAAGGCGTGCGAGAAGATGAGGTGGTCATCAAGATATACGAAGACGAACCGTTTGAGCATGTCTAGTAGGACCTCGTTCATGAGGGTTTGAAACACTGCTGGGATGTTTGTGAGACCAAAGGGCATAACCAGGTACTTGAGGTGGCCAAGAGGGGGTGTTGAAGGTGGTCTTCCACTCGTCCCCCTCTCTGATGTGGATGAAGTGATAGGTGTTGCGTAGATCTTACTTAGTGAAAATTTGTGCATTTTTTTATTATGGCTTTATCATGGTATATCATGGCTTTATGACATGGCTTATTCCAATTTTTCTCCTTGTTATGTGTTTTGTTCAGATGAGCAAGTGAGGGCTCCGGCTCCTGTGGAACCTGCTTCACCATCTCTGCCTGCGTCAGAACAGGAGCCTGTTACTCCCAATTCTGACACAGTGACAGCTGCACCTGTGGATCCTACACAGAGTAACATGAGCAATGTTGTAAAGGTTCCTGCACCATCAACGCCTCTAACATCAGCTGCACCTCAAGAGCCTTCACAGCACAAAGTGAGTGACACTGTGAAGGCTCCTGCACCATCAACACCTCTTCCATCAGCTGAACCTCAGGAGCCTTCACAGCACAAAGTGAGTGACTCTGTGAAGGCTCCTGCACCATCGACGCCTCTACCATCAGCAGCTCCTCAGGAGACTTCAAAGCACAACAAGAGCGATGTGAAGGCTTCTACACCATCAACACCTCTACCATCAGCAGCACCTCAGGAGAATTCAAAGCATAACGAGAGCGATGTGAAGGCTCCTGCACCATCAGCAACACCTCAGGAGCCTTCACAGCTCAAAGTGAGTGATGTGAAGGCTCCTGCACCATCAGCGCCTCTACCATCAACTGCACCTCAGGAGACCTTAAAGCATAACAAGAGTGACATGAAGGCTCCTGCATTATCATTAACACCTCTATCATCAGCTGCACCTAAGGAGCCTTCACAGCACAAGGAGAGTGATGCTGTGAAGGTTCCTAAACCATCAATGCCTCTACCTTCAGCTGCAACTCAGGAGCCTCCAAAGCCCAAATGGAGTGACATTGTGAAGGCCCTTGCACCATCAATGCCTCTCCCATCAGCTCCACCTCAGGAGCTTCAACAGCACAGTGAGAGTGATGTTGTGAAGGCTTCTGCACCATCAATGCCTCAACCATCAGCTGCACCTCAGGAGCCTCCACAGTACAAAAAGAGCAACGTAGTTAAGGTTCCTGCACCATTAATGCCTCTGCCTTCAGCTGGGACTCAGGAGCCTCCAAAGCCTACATGGAGTGACATTGTAAAGGCTCCTGCACAATCAATGCCTTTACCGTCAGCTACACCTCTGGAGCGTTCACACCACAGTAACAGTGACTTTATGAAGTCTCCTGCATCATCACTGCCTCTATCATCAGTGGCATCTCAAGAGCCTTCACAGCACAATGAGAGCAACATTGTGAAGACTCCTAAATCATCAATGCCTCTACCATCAGCTGCATTTCAGGAGGCTCTAAAACCTAAATGGAGTGAAGTTGTGAAGACTCCTAAACCATCAACACCTCTACAATCAGCTGTACCTCAGGAGCCTCCACAGCGCAAAGACAGCCACATAGTTAAGGCTCCTACACCATCAATGTTTCTACCATCAGCTGCACCTCAGGAACCTCTAATGAATAAAGTGAGCAATATTGTGAAGGCTCCTGCACCATTAAATCTTCTACAATCAGCTGCACCTCAGGAGCCTCCAACTTCTCAAATTCTGAAGCCGACACTTCCAAATAATGCGATCACTTCTTTGTCAGAGGAGAATAGTGAGCTGGACAAGGTAAAAATATTGCACAGTGTCTTTTTTTTTCAACTATTTTTTTTTTTAGGAAAAACACAGTAAACTTGAGTCTTGGGTATTAAGTTTTTTATCCTGTGTTATATTCAGTCTCAGGTATGGATATCTGATCAAGTCTCTCTGAGCATTTATAAGGAAGAGAAGGCAAACACATCCTTGGAGGAGCTGAAGGAGCTTGATCCTGAGTCACTGGAAGAGTTCTACCTCATTCCTGTCAGGTGTAAACAGGCTCAGCTCGTCCGCACTGTAGCACCTCTTCCCAAAGACAAGATGAAAACAGTAAATAATACCCATTCTCATTCTCATTCTCACTCATTTTCTGAACCACTCAATCCTATTAGGGTTGCAGGGAGGCTGGCTCCTATCTCAGATGACACTGGGTAAAGGCAGGGTACACCCTGAGCAGCTCACCAGACCATCACAGGGCAACACACAAAACCATTTACACACACCTAGAAGCAATTTCAAACTGCCAGTTAGCCTAATTTGCAAGTCTTTGGACTGTGGAAGGAAACCGGAGTACCCAGAGGAAACCCACACAAGCACAGGGAGAACATGCAAACTCCACACAGAAACACCTGAGCCCGGGACTCAAACCCAGGACCTTCTTGCTGTGATGCGAATGTGCTAACCACTTCACCACCGTGCTGCCTCAACACCACTAATAATACCCACTGAGCTAAAACAATTATTTTTATGAAGTCAGTACAGTGTTACTGAAAGTGTACTGTGCTATTATGAATATACTTGCAGTGACTTTTATCAAAGGTCTCCCTAGAAGAAAAGCAGCTTATTTGGTTCCAGTCATTTTTGTGCTGTTGCTTGTTCTTTTGCTTCCTATACTCTTAAATCATTAAGAGAAATTTTTATTTGCTCTCTCCTAGACTCCCGTGCCAATGAAACTACGGTTCAGGAGGGTGGGCCAAGTGCGAGTCATGTAAGAAAATGATGTCACATCTTTTAACAACCTTCTGTCACCACAGTACCTCCAAAAGTGCATGGAAAACATCACAGAGAATTCAATGACCTTAAAGGGGTCCATTCACTTACCAGGCATTTTTAATGCATACATGAAATACAGTGGTATCTCTTGGAAACAAAATGGAATTAGCCATTTCATGTATGCCTGAAGCACTTTGCTTACTCCTGCTTACTCCTGCAAAGCCAAACTCTCAATGAACCCTGCACCGAGCAGTGATATTGGTAAACAAGGCCATCTTGAAGCAGTTGAGATTGCAGAATTATAATTTATCATAGCTGACATCCTGTAATCAGGTCTGCACAGGTACAGCAGTTGCAAACTATGAAACTTTGATGTTTTAAGTTAACTTCAAACGTCTCGGATGAAATCTGTGTGCATGTGTGTGCATTAGTGCACTGCGGGTGTGAGTGAGTGAGTGAATGATTGCTTTACGTCCAGCCAACAATTTTTCAGTTATATTCAGGGCAAAAACAATATTGATTCCAGCGCTTCTTAAGGCAGAAACATGCTGACGGCAATCCAATGGCCTACTCTTTTTGAAAGTCAGCAGTGGTTCTTTTACATGCCTCTCACCACAGACAGTAAGAGACTTATTGGCTGGCCTTTGATAACCCAGTTAGCTGCACTGGGGGGACAGCAGTGACAACTTATAGTGATAGTGGGGCCTGAACCTCTGACCTTCTGATCAGTAAGTCAGCAGGCCACTACCCTGTACTGTGGGTGTATGTATATGCAAGTATGTGTGTACTGCATGTATGTGAGTGTGTGTGCGAGAGAGAGAGAGTAAAATGCCGTATGCTAGTTTTATTATATGCCCCACAAATCAAAGTTGTTTTGGGGTTTATAGGAATCACCCTGACCGTCTGTCCATCTGTCTGTCTGTTTGTCTGTTCGTCCACTGATGAAAACTTGTAAGCGCAACTCCTCCTAAACCCCTTGATGGATTTTGATGAAATTTTGCACAGTTGTAGACTACCACCTGAGGATGTGCATGAAACAAGATAATCCAAACCTGATGTTTTGAAGTGGAGGTAATAAACAATTATTAAATTACAAAATATATAACTAGGCAGTGTGGAGTGTGTTATAATTATCCTGGCCACTAGGTGGCGCTAGGTACTTGTATGTGGCTTGTAAGGAAGCAGAAAGGAGTAGTAGTCATGTTAGCTGGTACATGTACTCTGGTAAATGTAACTTGTATGTGTATTTTTGTTCAAATGATACATTTTTTAAAGCTGTATGTACTTGCAGTAGGTGAATAAAAGACGTTAAGTATTTGAATTCATCCTTTATTTCACAACAGTAACGTTGCCATGTTGCTAGCCAGTTAGATAGCATCAGTGAGCTCTGGTTAGCATGTTATACAACTATCGCCATTTCCCTTTCATCCTAGACATGAAGAGTAAAACCTATTTTTTCTACTCCCTGCAAACAAAGTTTGGGGGGGCTATACACGAATCACCCTGTCTGTCTATCCGTCCGTCTGTCCATGGAAGCTTGTAAGCGCAACTCCTAAATCTCTTGATAGATTTTTACAAAACCTTACTAGCTGTAATCTACCACCTGAAGATGTGCCTGAAATAAAATGGTCTTGGTTCGATGTTTAATTTTTTAAATCCACCTATAGTCATCCAAGGCAGAAAATGGAATATAACACACATTTACTATTCACCAATGAATGGACATGAAATAAATTTATACTGTGAAAAACAAATCCCCACACACTCAGCACACACTCTTAGCTTACTCCACAGGTTCTCAGTGGGGTTCAAGTCAGGACACTAAGATGGCCATGAAAGAAGCTTGATTTTCTGGTCAGATAACCATTATGCTAATGTTTGTGTTAATTTGGACACATAGTGTCAGATCATGGTCCTGCTGGAAGATCGATTGATGACCATGTTTACATTTCCTGGGAGAGACAGTCAGATTTGGACTTGTATTTAATGTGTGCTGTACCAGAAGTGTTCGGGTATTTAATGGAGTTCATGTACAGTACCTAAACAGATTTACAAGTTCATTTGGAAGACAAACAGCCCCACAACCTCACAGAACCTCCACCATGTTTTACATTTGGCATTTGGTTCTTTTCATTATAGCCATCTTTTCACACCACACCCACCTCAAGTGTTTATTACAAAAAAAGCTCAGTATTTGTTTCAACAGACCCATGAATAATGAATCTCGGTCTCGGTCACTCCCACTCAAGGGTGAGGTCTGATTCAAGACTTTGTCTGGGAGAGGTGTGCTATGCTTGCTTGCTTACAAAAATTGCATGATATAGAGATGTAATAATTGGTCAAGTCCATGGGTGGACAGGCAATCTGGTATACCATGCATTTTCCTGGTAGGCCAACACACTTTCGTGCCGGTACAATCTTTTGGCGGCCTATTGGTTTATCTTTTATACTACCAGCATAAGACAGCCATATGATTGGGTTTCTTATAAGATAAACTTTTTACATTGTCTTTCTTTTTTATTGTCAAAATGGACAAAACCAATGGGCAAGGTGGAGCTGAGAAGCTCAGAGAGAAAAAGTACAAAGGTTTGGAGGCGGATGCTTGGCCAAAGGTAGCTATGGGCATGGGTGGGCATGGGTGAGGCCACCCAAACATACATCTTGCCCACCCTAGAAGAGGTCTCGGCGGAAACTATTTGCCAGACTTGTTGATCAAGTCTACATTGCAATATTTTGTGGTAATAGCTGCAGCTTATAGTTTGGTCTACACACACAATGATTCACGCACCCATGCCTAGGATCGCTTTCAAATGACCTAATTTGTATGTCTTTGGACTGTGGGAGGAAACCAATGTACTTGGAGGAAACCCATGCAAGCATGAGAACATGCAAACTCCACACAAATGCCTGAGCCCAGGAATCAAACCCAGGATCTTGTTGTGAGTCAGACATGGTAACCACTATGCTAACATGCTGCCCCAGGTTTAATTTGATTCAGTTGTATTTGTATAGTGCTTTTTACAATTGACATTGTTGCTAAATTAATTTGGTAAAGAAATTATTTTGGTAGGTGGCAAGGTAGCGTAGTGGTTAGCATGTGCACCTCACAGCAAGAAGGCCTGAGTTCGATTCCC
The DNA here is from genome assembly GCA_030014195.1 of Neosilurus mollespiculum. Lineage (NCBI taxonomy): Eukaryota > Metazoa > Chordata > Actinopteri > Siluriformes > Plotosidae > Neosilurus > Neosilurus mollespiculum. The sequence continues at coordinate 29,217,469 of JAQMYF010000004.1, forward strand.
AGCTCGGATGGAGTTTGCATGTTCTCCCTGTGCTTGCGTGGGTTTCCTCCGGGTACTCCAGTTTGCACAGTCTAAAAACATGCAGAGTATGCTAATTGGCTGTTCCAAATCGCCCCTAGGTGTGAGAGTGAATGTTTGTGTGAGTGTTGGCCCTGCGATGGCCTGGCAAGCTGTCTAGGGTGTACACCGCCCTCGCCCAGAGTTGGCTGAGATGGGCACCAGCATTCCTGTGACCCTAATTAGGATTAAGCAGCTTAGAAAATTAATGAATGTATTTTGGTAAAAAAAATTTAAAAAGAAATGTTAAATATTTCTTTATAAACCCAATATATCCCTAATGAGCAAGCCTGTGGTAATGGTAGGAAGGAAAAACTCCCTCAGGTCCAAGCGAAGAGACTAATGAAGAACACAGGCAGTGAAGAAGAGGAGTGATTGAGGGGAAGAGGAAAGATGATGAGGAGGAGAAGATGAGGAGGAGTGCTAGACAGGTAGAGGTAGGCAATGAATTAAGTATGAGTGTTGATAAAGAGGAGTGATGAAGAAGAGGAAGGATGATGAAGAGGACGGTTGTGGAGGCAGTGTTTCGTATGGAATGAGGATCTCAAACAACGATGTGTACTACTTCCTTCACAGAACAGTGCAAACTAGCTCTAACCATGCTTGAAAGAGAGGTCTGAGGCCCCAGTGCACAATCAACGTCTCTAAGAAATGCCTGACAGGTCCTTTGGCAACTTCATTAAATAGTTTCCTCAAAACACCAGTCTCATCTTCAGCAGTGAAGAGGTGACTCCTGGAGTTGCAAAGAAAAAAATAATATCTGAGACTGGTCAGTAAAAGGAAAAGAGTAAGATGAGAACACATACATTGGACAGTGGAAGTGCTAAAGATAGATGAAGCTAAATTTAAGATGTGTGAGTCACAAAGAAGAATATTCATAAGATGCTAAATAAAGGAAAAGATGCTGGAGGAGTGCTTGATGCCATCTGTCAAACATGGTGGGGAAAATGTGATGGTCTGGGGGTGCTTTTATGGTGGTAAAGTGGGAAAATGGTGGTAAAATGGAGCCAGTTCCCTCCTATAATAGAACAATGACCCCAAAACACTATAATCTATACAAGAAATATTTAGAGAAGAAGCACTCAATAGTGGTCAGCGCAGTCACCAGATCTCCAGATTAAGCCGTTGTGGAGCAGCTTGGCTGTATAGTACGGAAGAAGTGTCCATCAAGTCCAACTTGTGGGAGGTGCTTCATGGGGTGAAATTTCTCCATTTTACCTTGACAAATTGACAGCTAGAAATGACAAAGGTATGCAAGGCTATAATATCTGCAAATGAATTTTAGACAAAAGCAAAGTTTGAAGGAAAAAAATTATTCTTTGTAACCTTGTCAATGTCTTGACTATATTTCAAATTCATTTTGCAACTAATTTTAAGGTCCCGGGGAGGCTGGAGCCTATCTCAGCCGTCACGGGCCAATTGGGGTACAGTCCATTTACCTAATGTGCATGTCTTTGGAGGAAAACCAGAGGATACCTACACAAGCACAGGGAGCCCGTGTTCCTTATTGATTTAATACTGGATACAGCATTTCAATTTAAAATATGTGATGACCCTGTATTTTAGTGTATTTTAAAGTGATGTTAAACCTAAACTGATAGAATAACTACATTTACATTTACATTTACATCATTTAGCAGACGCTCTTATCCAGAGCGACTTACAGAAGTGCTTTAAAGTCATT
>JAQMYF010000004.1:29221516-29240628 GCA_030014195.1 Neosilurus mollespiculum
CTGGCGCCCATCTCAGCCGACTCTGGGCGAGGGCAGAGTACACCCTGGACAGCTCGCCAGGCCATCGCAGGGCCACATCAAAAGATGCTATAGTTATTTCAGTCTTCTTTGTAAAGAAAAAAATCAAGTAACAAATCCGCACACTAGGGGGCAACACTGCGATCAGTCGCACATGATACATGTCTGAGTATGAGATGTACTGCGTATTTTACATTCATTTGTAGACCTAGCTAGTCTCTGCTCATTTCTAATCTATTTCTAATTTCTAATAAATTAGCTTCTTCTAAGATAAGACATATCCATCATAACAGATCTAAGTCCTGATCTTGTCTCATGCCTCTTGATCCTTCATGTGGTATAGAAGATGTACAATGACTTAAGCATGCATGAACAAGCAAACAAATATACACCACCTGTAATGAATCGATGAAGGGAAAACTGAACCACTCCAAAAAAGACTTTCAATAAGGTTAAGGTCAGGACTCTGTGGCGCCAGTTCATGGGTTAAAATGATTCCTCATGCTTACTGAACCACTCATTATTTGAGATCCAATTTTATATCCGAACCATCAGGGAAGGATAAAGTCCATTGATGTGATAACCTTGTCATTCAGTTTATTCAGATCATCCGCTGACTTCATTTTATTGCCACTTAATGTTGCTGGGCCTTGACCTGACCAACTGAACCAACAATGTTGATCAAATACATACCTCACCTCAAAACTTTCAGCTTTATAAGTTACATCCAGGTATTTGGATTTGACTGAAAGAGGTGTTGGAACATGATTAAGAGGGAGATGGATGATCACCAACCATCAAACATAGCTAATCTGGATGGATATTTGCACCAGGACTGACAAAATCACCCAGCAGTAATGTGAAAGACAGGTAAAAAGTATGCCAAGACACATGATAGCTGTGATTAAAATGATCTCCTAACATAACTGCTGGACACATCCTCCACCGACCCTCTTTAGTGGTTGAACAAGTCCCGCCATCCATCTATGTAGACAACCACAAGCTTAAAAATACTGATGCCTTTGTGCCCCTTGGAAGCTTGCTCTCAAGCGATGGCCAACTGGACCGAGAAATCTGCAACCACATTGCAAAGGCTAGTGTCTCCTTTGGCCGCCTATACAAACAGGTCTGGAATAGCCACGTATTTCGTCTCTCTACTAAAATAGCAGTGTATCGTGCTGTTGTCCTGAGCAACTGTATGGAGCTGAATGTTGGACCACATACCATCAACACATCCAACAGCTTGAGGCTTTCCAACAGTGTTGCCTTAGAAACATCCTTAAAGTGAGCTGGAAGGACAAAGTTCCAAATGTAGAGGTGTTAAAAATAACAAACTGCACTTCTGTTGTGATGGGCTGGTCATGTTGTGCATATAAACGATCGAGAAAACTACCAAGCAGCTTGTATTTAAGGCCTAAGAAGAGGTGGAAGGATTGCATCAAAGATTCTCTTAAGAACTGTGAGGTAAAACCATGTGACCTTGAGAAACTTGCTTGCAACTGTAAAGCTTGAAGAGCCATCATATGCAGTGGAGTATAGATATTTGAACAACACTGAGTACAAGATTACTCGATCCTGTCTTAGAAGAAAGAACTATGAAGCTGCCAACAAGACTCTTTACAGATGCCTCGTCTGTTTTACGCCATGTGCCTTCTCAGCCGGTCTCAATGTGACCACTTAGTCATCGGATATATGATGACTCATATGATGGTGCATATATATTTATACATATATACACATACACACTGGAGAACCTCCCCAATCAAATATCTGAAGACATATTTTAGGGATTATCACCCAGTGTCCATGGTTTAACAGCTGAACCTGAACAACGAAAACTATCCATTCACATGCTAACCACAATTCAACACACAGCATGTAACAACTATATTAGTAGCACCCACTTGACTACAATGTTCCATAAAATTGTTAAATATCCATTAGATATAAATGATGTAGCAGCAAACATGTAAATTCATCAAGATTGCCAGGAAAAGTACTTAACTTTCGAAATCTGCAGGAATAAGAGTTTGCCATCTTCAGGCTTAAAACAAGGTAAAGGAAAGCTCACTCATTTGCCAAACCACTTAGTCTTAACTAGGGTCACAGGGTCCGGTGCTCATCCAAGACACGATACACCCCAGAAACTGCTTGCCAGTCAGCAGGGCACCACACACTCATCTCCCTGGGGAATTTGGAACAGCCAATTAGCCTGATGTGCATGTCTTTGAACTGTGGGAGGAAACTGGAGTAACCAGGAGAAACCCAAGCAAGCACAGGGAGGACATGCAAATTCCACAAAGAAATGTTTGAGCGTCAAACTCAAGACCTTCTTCCCGTGAGTGTGCTAACCACTGCATCATCCCGCCCGTAAACGAAAGCTTTTAGACAACTTTTACACTTTAATGTTCAACTATACTGGTGAGTGGAAACCACTAAAAGTAAAAAAAACAAGACACACAAATGACAACCTGCACTTTTTAGTAAATGTTTATTGGTGGAACCAAGGTCAGCGAGGCAGCAGACACAAACAGCTTTACTCTTTAGCAGGAGGTGCTGGAGTCTTGACCTTCTTAACTTTTCTTAGGTTCCTCTTCTTAACCCTCTTTACCTTGGGTTTCAGCAATTTAGCCTTAAGCTGCAAAGTGGAAAGAATCATTAGCTTAGCTTCATCAGAAAACACAAACTGTTCAAGTGTAACGTGTTAATTTTATAATACATACCTCAGGCTTGTGCTTCAGGATTGCATGACGGCGTGCTGTCTGGGCGTAAGGATTGAGCTTTATCATTATTCTTAGATTCTTCAGTGGGTTCTTCTTGAGAACTCTGCGGCGAATCGTTTTGCTACAAACAACATGTTCTTGTTAGATACACAATTTGTGAGGGGGAACAGAAGTTTAAACTCAAGACATAATGAGCTGTGTCAATTGTGCATGAGAACTACAGGTCATACTTGGGGGCACGAAGTGCTTTCTGGATTTCCTCACTCTGCAGGATTCTTCCCAAATCTGTGTTGGTCATTTTGTGCATGGGCAAGCTTTGAGGAAAAAAGGCAAAAACAAACAACCAAAAACAACCCTCAATTGATTTAATAAGAGGCAGAATAAACATAAGAACACAGTTGTTTGACATCGAACAGACTCAGAACTTCAGAAAAAAATCATGGTATTCATAAACACGGACCAGAAGTAGACGTTCATCACTGCAGTTTAGGAAGCCGGAGTTGCAAACTTTAGAGAAACACTGAAAAGCCAACTTACCCATAGTCCACCTTGAGTGACGAAGCTTTACGCCAGGTGCCATAGAGGTCATCGAGTTTGCGGAAGGCACCCTCAGTCCAGATGCAGAAGCGACCGATGTGACCACCAGGTGCAAGTTTCAGGAGGTTCAGTTTAGTGACACGCTGCAGTGTAATACCTGTGGACACCATGTTGACAGTTATAAACCCTGACAAATTGAGATTCAGTTTCAAAAACTCACTCAGTCCAGCTTACTCAGCACTTCCAAACAAAAATCACAGGATTCATAAACACGGACCAGAAGTGAAACTCATCACAGCCAGAAATGAACGATGCTGACTGGGGTGCTGCTGACAAACGCACCTGGGATGTTTCTGAAAGCTTTCGTGACGCCGTTGTCTTCGTTAAAGATGATGCACGGCCCTTTGCGCTGGATACGTCTGCGGTTTCTCATTTTACCCTTGCCAGCACGCATGCGCTGAGAGGCGTAAACCTGTTGGGTGGAAGCATAAATGATGAAACGGGTTGCTGATTTTTGTTTGATCAAACAAACTGCAAGCAGACAAAAAACAAAAACAAACAAACCACTCAAGTGTTACCTTCTTGATATCATTCCAGGCCTTGAGCTTCTTCAGCAGAAGAACAGCCTCCTTGGTCTTCTTGTATCCCTCAACTTTGTCATCAACAACAAGTGGCACCTCAGGAATCTCCTCGATGCGGTGACCTAATCACAAGAAATTAACGTCCGGGTTAGTTAAAATTAACTGCCTGTACGGATTAAAATTTTGACAGACCTGTTCTCAGCCTTCGAAAGGGAGGTGCCAATATCTAGCACAGTCCTTCTGCAAACTGAGTTTTATCTAGCACCGTAATGATGAAGGCATGCACAATGCAGACATCCTCCACAGTTGACTTGAACACGGTGCACCCTTTATGCCCGTGCTACTTTACGTCACTCACCTTTGGCCATGACGAGAGCAGGAAGGGCAGAGCCAGCCAGGGCAGAGCAGATAGCATAGCGCTTCTGGTTGACATTGATCTTGCGGTGCCAGCGGCGCCAGGTCTTTGTGGGGGCAAACATACGACCGCCACGACACATCTGCACTATAAGTCAAGGCAAACACACTACATAACCCCGAAATACTTCCTCAGGATCTTTGTAGAGTGGCTCAGATTCCATTTTCGTCAACCTTCAGCGCAAGCATGTGACAGCAGGCAACTGTCGCTACACGCAGAGTAGGACGCAAATTATACCATCACAGCAAGTACGTATTTTACACCTACATCTAGCGCAAACGTTAGGCTACCACCAAAGCAAGTAAGGATACATTTCCGAAGGCTCCCTGACCGGAGCGGTGGGTACCGCCACCACGCACTCTGGGGATACGAGCCACAGCTCTGCCTGTACCCCAGGACTCAGCACTGGTCTGATGACCTAAAAAAAGATGACAAGTGTTAGACTTCAACACAGCATAGACACATAAAAGGAATCAGACCTGGAATTGAAGCAAAGTCACATCGTTGCTAGTAGCTATTAACAACTCACCAGCCAGTTCACTGACAGCATAAGGCTGGCGCTTGTTCTTGCGCATGTTGGTGTGCACGAAGTTCACCACATCTGGGCGGATGGGAGCGGTGAATACAGCCGGCAACACCACATTCTTGCCTGAAGTCTCCCCCTTATCGGAGTAGACCGAAATCAACGGTCGGGCACAAGCCTGTCAAGGAAAACACAGGATACATAGATATTACAGTGTTTACATGACACTGCCAGTTAAAGGTGCTGAATTTTCCCTCTTGCTCAGTCTTGGATGTCATCAGCCCTCTGCACCAGCATGAGACAGCAGGCAACTGTCACTGACCACAGAGTCAGACGCAAATTACACCATCATAGCAAGATTAAAACTCCTAAGTGTGATTCCTCTAGCTATATCAGTTAAACACTACATATACGGGATGTCTCTAAAGGGTTAATCTTCTGCTAACGGTGTTAGCTATATGACGATAAAGCTTACCAAACTTAGCCAACAAACCTAGGCTACCAAAACTGAGGTAAACGACAATATTACAACTAATGGAACAGTTGGACTGTATCTGTGGTAAATTCTTCTCATGTTAGCTGGGCAGTTAGCTAGAAATCACTCCTCACACGTGTATCTTGGCCGAGCCATGAACAAAATGGCTGCCGTGTCCCTTCAGCACCGACGTCTCATTTAAACCAATAATCTCTCAGAACCCCGCACATTACACATAACGTAAAAATGCACGTTATACAACAACATTACAGACTAACGCTCAACAGAAACGCAAAACCACCTAAATATCCTTACCATAGTTAAATGAATTCACGGCTCGCCAGGAACCACGCTCCTAACTCAATGGCGGCCACGGAAAGAAAGGAAGACTGCAGCACTCCTTCATCACCATATACATCCGACCAACATCACTTCCGCCCACAGAATGACATGCCACTGTTTTTGCATTTTATTGTTGTTATGGATAAAATAATGCATTGTATTAATAATAATGCAACGTAAACTGACTAAAAGTGTGCACTGTATTTTTAAATCAGGAAAATACACGATAATTTGAAGAACTATTTACTCTTCAATCGGACCGGCGGATGGAAGTTATGTTGCGGGTCTACTTTTCTCTGAAAAAGCTAAAAAATTATACTTTGTTAATCTAATTAGATATATGTGCAAATTGTAGTACTATTAATAAAAATAAAATATTGAAAAAATATTTTGGGTTTGATTTTGTGAACGTACGTGAACTAGTGACCCCTGACCTTGGTGACGTAATGCGGCGGGAAGAAGGAAAACATTGTCGAGAATTTTTTTCTTGAATGTTTTTAACAGACACAAACATCATGAGAGTTACAGTTGTAAAGGAAGCTAACAACTTCATTCAGTTTTTGAGGTAAGTCGTTTGTAATAGATTGTAAAATATAAAAGTATTAAGTTTTATAAGTATAAGCCCTGAATTATGACTGCACATGATTTGGTTTGAATTAAGGTGAGAGGTGTTAGTACTGACACCCCAGTCTACAGCTTTAAATCATCACTTCCATGATTTCAGTATGTACTCTGCACCTTTGGTGGAAGCTAAACATTAAAATAATAAAAATGTATGTTTCTGCTTGTTTCAGGTTGTGTCTTGATGACAACAAAGATTCCTGGGTGTATCAGGTACACGTGAATTAGAGTTATGTTGTAAATATGAATTCATATTATTATGCTAATCATGTTTAACTGATGTTACAGGAGCATTTTAAAATATCAAAGTGTAACAATGAACCTCTTCTCAGCATGATCGAAGGAAACCAACCTGTCTTCATCTGTGAGAAAATGGTATGTTCAATTCAGTTCTGTTTTATCTGTATAACGCTTTTTACAGTTGACATTGTTGGAAAGCAGGTTACATGTTAGCCTGTTTATTAATTTTCTTCACTCAGTCTCTCTCACCAATTTGCCGATCTGCTTAATCCTGGAGCTTATCTCGGCTGACCCTTTGTGAAGGCCTTCAGATACACCCCGAAGAGCCCGTCAGACCATCACAGGGCCAACACACACACCCATACTCACCCACACTCACACATGGGGCAATTTAAAACAGCCAATTAGCCTAATGTGCATGTCATTGGACTGTGGGTGGAAATCGGTGTATCCTGAGGAAACCCACACAAGCACAGGGAGAACATACAAACTCCACACAGAAACGCCCAAGCCCGGGTCTTGAATCCAGAACCTTCTTGAGTCAGATGTGGTAACCACTACAGCACCATGCCAGCTTTTGTTTTGTTTCTATTTCAGAAATTTCTTTTGTGTAGCAAAGTAGACAAAGTCACAAAACACACAGGAGGTATATACATTTAGATCCCACTACATAGCTGGTATTGCCAATAATTCTGTTTCCGGTTTAGGAATCAGAAATTCGGCTCCATAGAATTGTTCGTCAGGTCATCTAGTATAAGCCTACAAAGTTCCGCATAATTTCAGTCAGTAATAACAGAGAAGTAGGACTTTGAAATTTAGATACTGTGATATCACGATTCTGCATCCAGGTCGAAAAGTGAAAACCTGACCCCGCAGAATTGCTGGCATTGTAGCGTAGTATAATGTTGACAAGTTTCATTCGATTCCGTCAAGGCATCATGCTGCAGTTGGACTTTAAATTTTTTTCAGTCATGAACTTATTATTCAGTTTCTGGCTCAAAAATCCAAAACTGGGCTTCATAAATTCCAGATATTTCCACAAGAACAAGTTTCATATGATTCTGAACACTAATAATAGAGGAGTAGATCTTTTAGAGCCAACTGTCCACAACAAAACAAGGTGACAGGGTTTGACATCGGGTACCTCCAGTGTAACAAGCCAGAGGCCACAGTGGGAAGAAAAACAGCCCCAACTGACATGATGGATCTTAGAAGTAACCACGCAATCATGATTCCGAATTGATTGATTAATTGATAAAATTACATTATCAAACAGCACAACCTTATTGTTTGTAACCAATCATTTACATAAAATTACATAAACATAAACCTTACGAGAAGCTCTGGATGTATAGATTTCTAATCTGAAACTTGCCCCAAAGTGATTTTTGTCTTTACCGCAAATGATGGCGCAACAGTATAAGGGACTGTCAAGCATTCTCAACATTAAACCCAGTTGGAAGTGATAATCGCATAGTTTCTATGTCTGTTAAATGTACTTCATGATGTTCAGAAGTTCCAGTCTCTAAACTTTTCTAGCCCGCTATCACCACCAGCCCACAGCTTGTCTCTGAAATAACACAATTTTCAGTAAGTTTGACAAAGTCTTCAAAGAGAGACAGAAGGTTTCATCCTTTGTGAAAATCGTAACAGATGTAGGAAATAATGTCCTGTCACTAAAACCAAGTGCAAACAGACTATTAAAGACATTGTTGACTTCAGATAACAGGATTATAAATCGCTGTTCTTCTATTATTTGTACATTATAATGTTATTTGGGTGGCACTTTGGCATAGTGGTTTGCATGTCCACTCCACAGCAAGGAGGACATGGGTTTGAGTCCCGTTCTATGTGGGGTTTGCATGTTCTCCTTGTGCTTTCGTGGGTTTCCTCCCGTTTCCTCCTACAGTCCAAAGACATGCACATTAGCCTAATGGACTGTATGTGTGAATGGTTGAGTGTGTGTTGCTCTGCAATAGTCTGACGAGCTGTTGAGGGTGTATCTCGCCTTTGCACAGTGTTGGCTGAGATAGACTCCAGCCTCCCCACGACCCTAATAGGATTAAATAGTTTGGGAAATGAGTGAGAGAGTAATGCTAGCCAGTGATATATGTGTTAAAAGGATGCGTAATATGAGTATTATTGTCTTTGTTATTACAACAGAAGGTCTGGAACACCCAGGTGAGACTTTCCAGAGTAAACATTATACTTTTAATTTTATTTATATATTTAAATTTAGCCTCCACCAGTGTGTGAGTCTGAGAATACCGAGAGCTCAGATGAAATCAGTTTCATTGAAGAAACGCCTGTTAAACCGCCAGCGCTCAACATTGGGCCCCTTCCACTTAGTGTCAGTAAAGCAAGGTACTCAAGCTGTTAGTGTGTCCTTCATATTTTTTTTTAATAGATGTAATGAACAGTATATGTTTAGTTCAGCTGTAAATTTTACATTGCCATCTCTTTGTACAGAGAGATATTGTCATGGTACACCATGTCTCAGAATCCGTACATGTCCCAGGTGGACTCTGAGGTTCTGCATCCTCTCTGGGTCCGTTGTGATAAGCAGGATCCTGCTAACACATCCTGGTTGGGTGCAGAGCCAGTCTACACTGGCGACAAGGTCACAGCAGTTAAACTATACACAGTCAGCTGTAAAGGTATGTTGGACCCTACAACTTAACCATTACATTAAAGACTGAAAGCAGTCAAGAAAAATACAATAATGTCAATTTGCAAAGCCTGTTTACAAACCACCAGAGTAATGAACTCTTAAATACATTTTTTATTTATGATTTATTCAGGGTCCTCAGCGGATGAGGCCTCGTTCATCACTATAGATCAGCTAAAACAAGAACACCAGAAGAGACACCACACCACAACAGTAATGCGTTATATCCTTTATCCTTCAGTTTGTTTATTTATATTTTTTTAATTAGTCACATTTCTGTAACCCGTTTTTTTTTATTGTTTAACCGTAGATGTTGACGAAAGGCTGGGCCATGTACAATCTTTTTTGCTCGGTGAAGGAAGAAAGTTTGGTTATTGATTCTGAGAGCAGTGTAACCGCTTACTTCAAATGGAACAATGTAGAGAAGACTTTGGAGATCCCGCCCCTGTCATCTACGGTTACCCTGGTAATCCTTGCACCTTCTTTCTCTCAGAAATTGTTGATCATCTATCCTCATCCATCAGTTTTTTTTGTAAAATTGTTTCTAAATGTTTGCATTAACTACTCACTCACTCACTCACACTCACTCAATTGCTGAACTGCTCAGCCACCACTGGCTGAAGGCGAGGTACACCCTGAACAGCCCTCTAGACCATCGCACGGCCAGCATACAACCACTCACACTCACACCTAGTTGCAATTTGGAACAGCCAATTAGCCTAATATCCATGTATTTGGACTGTGGTAGGAAACCGGCGTATATCCGGATGAAACCCACTCAAGCACGGGAAAAACATGCAAATCCCATGAAAAGCCCGGGACTTGAACCCAGGAAATTCTTGCTGTGAGGCAGACGTGCTAACAACTATGCCACTGTTTTCATAGTGTTGGTGCCCTTTTAAATATTTGACTCTAATAAACATGAAGAAAAATCTGCTATCAACAGGTGTCCATGCTTTAGACACGTACTGATATAAATGATTTACAATTGATTCTCAAGTCTACAATTACATAAAAAGACGCAATGGCTATCAAATAGTATTGCTATATAGTTCTATGATTGTTTTTCTTTGAGATTTCTGTGTGAATGTGTAATTAAGGTCGACACTGAGGTTACTGATAGCTGTTTACAGAGGTCTATTTCATGAGTGGGTGTTTATTGTGGTATGTCCCATGTAATGAGCAGACAACTTAGTGGGATACTTGGCAGTTGAACTGCATGTCTGTCTGTTCTCTGTCTGTCATGATGTCCATCTACAGGTGGATGGATAGCCAAAGGGGACAAAAATTCTCACTCTCTCACTTGTTTGCCTATTATTCTTGCAAGGAGGCTGGCACCTATCTCATCAGACACTGGGTGAAAGGCGGGGTACATCCTAAACAGCTCGCCAGACCATTGCAAGGCCATCACACACAACCATTCACACTGACATTCACATCTAGGGACAATTTGGACCAGCCAGTTAACCTAATGTACATGTCTTTGGACTGTGGGAAGAAACTCGGAGACTTGAACCCAGGACCTTCATGCTGTAAGCGTGGTCGTCCACACACAAAAATTTTGATTGTCTTTTTTTGTTTGTTTGTTTATTTTTTTTTTACCACCCTTGGAGATCCCACCCATAAAACCTTATGCACTGCATCTGATTTTTGTTTTCAGCCTCATTATACATCCTAGTATATATTTCCACTACTACAATTTTATCAGAGACACTGCATCTTTAATGCATCTTTTTCTATATGCAGCATATCAAGGTGACGGCTGGAGACATAAGGAGTCCTATGTATCAGACCTACAGAGAACTGGAATTCCTTTTAGTATGTATTAGTTAACAGAGCCATAAACATATCAAGATGTGGTGTTGTATAAGGATCAGTTTAGTTCTGTCAAACATTTGAAAGCTTATGTTGCCAAAAAAAACAACAAAATAAACAAAACAACAAAGTTACAATTAACCACAAGAGAGGGTGTTTTATTGTCACTGATACTTCTAATCGGCCAGTAATCTATAATGTCCTACTCTACTCTCCAGACACTGGCTGAAGGCTTGAGGACGGAGGAGATACAGTGGTTGGAGCCGCTGGAGACCCGCTCTGCTGTGGATCTAAGCCGAGCACTTATTGAAGGTAACCCTTCACGTTTCTGTAGTAGTAAGTAATTTCATGATGCTTTCGGTTTTATTAAACTTTGTCTTTTCCTCTTTGCTCTCAGAGCTGGAGAATATTGCAAATGCAGTCCCAGGCCAGAATTTAAAGGGCTCAGAGGTAAAGCAAAAGAACAGCATGAGAGTGTTACTCTATTTATTGTATTATGAATACAGTACTATACACACAGCTGCTTTTTTATTTTATTATTTTTTTTGGCTGTGTAACAACCAGAAGAGCAGAAACGACTCTGTGGTAGGATTAGGCTGTATGTTAACAGAGAGAGGAGACCTGGACTTCACGGAGCAGCTCTGGGAGAAGATGAGAAGAAGTGAGGGAGATTTAGAATCTCTTTTAAGAATCTATTTTAAGAATCTGTTTTCTATTTTAATGAATATAAATGATACAGCATCATGTAATACAGCTTCTTTACACAATCCTTTCTCTGGTAGGTGTGACCTCATATCAGGACATAACAGACTCTCTGAAATTGGTCATCAAAGCTGTACGGCTTGGGCGGATTAAACCTTGGGTATGTAATTGACATTTTCTCATGTTTTTTACATGTTTAATAAATTTGTAATTTTATAAGGGCAGTGCAGTGGTTAGCACGTCAGCCTCACAGCAAGAAGGCCTGGGTTCGATTTCTGGTATTAGGTGTTTCTGTGTGGAGTTTGCATGTTCTCCTAATGCTTGTGTGGGGGTCGTCCGGGTCCTCCGGCTTCCATACACAGTCCAAAAACATGCAGCGTAGGCTAATTGGCTGTTCCAAATTAGCCTAGTTGTAAGTGTTAGTATGAATTGTTGTATGTGTGTTGGCCCTGTGATGGCTTGGCGTGGTAGGGTGTACCCTACCCTCCCCAGAGTTGGCTGAGAAGGGCACCAGCCTCCCCGCGACCCTAATTAAGATTAAGCGGCTTAGAAAATGAATGAATGAATATTATAGCTCTGGAATAAACCTTAAGCATTTTCTTTGCTTCAAAAAAGTTTGAATGAGCCCAAGTTGCTATTTGCCAGGATAGCATTGGTTTTTAAGAACTATAGCATTATTATTATATTTTATTTCATACAAATAAAAAATGTATGTTTTGAGTCTAGTATGCAGTTCTATACGGTCGCCGCACTTCTGCTTGTCACAGACCACTCACCGCATCCTTTCCCCTGAGCAGACCGATAAAGGTGCATTTGGTGGAAATAAATTATCTAATTTCTGTAAATCGGCAAATTTTATTTGTGGAATTAATCTAGAATGAACAGAAGAGTAGTGACATGCTTACTACTGGTATATGTAGTGATATCCTAGTAGTAGATTAGCCAATCAGAATGAGTGATCGCTAATACCCAGTGGGTATGGATAGAATAAAGTGCTTCAAAATCTAAAATGAGATTTTAGTTTATATTTCATATTTTAACCATGACACTGAGGGAGGTCAGGTGAGATCTACAGTTTGAACAAGCTAATAGCTCTGTGTTGCTAACCATGTCTGTTCTGGTCTTTTCAGTCTAAACCAGGGGTGTCAAACTCACTTTCACTGAGGGCCACATCAATTTAAAGGTGATTGAGGGCCGAATAATCACTGAACATCTACTCTAAAAAGGGCATAACAGCGACAAGCTAGCATGCAATCATTGTTTTTGAGATGTGAATGACTAGCTGTTTACTTAAAATCGGCTGCCGCCACCTAGTGGAAGAATGATGCATTAGGTTTCATGGTAACGGTCGATGCAAAGCATGTACGATAATCATTTTCTCTGAAAGCTCTTGCAGGCCAAATTAAATGAGACGGCTGGATGGATTTGGTCCGTGGGCCTGAGTTTGACACCTATGGTCTAAACATTCATAACAAGAGTAAAGTGAACTGTGATTGGAAAAGGTGTTTTTGTATATACCACAGGAAACACAAGGAAAACAAACTAAAACAAGATGTTTATGGTTTTTCTAATTTTTTTTATTTAATGTGTCATATGATGACACCATCTGCTTCGAGTGACTTTGACAAACTGTGAGTGTCTGTCATTTTGATTCAAGCATTATCCACCTGGAATTATGATAGTGGACCAATCAGATCATGTTTAGTGTACTACTTTTTATTTATAAAGAGTGTTGTGTTTTGCTACTCAGGTCCACAGAGACAGCAGTAGCTCCTTGAGTAAACTGATAGTGCAGTCCTACCAGCAGCAGGTGGACATGGTTCCTCTCACTGGCCTCACTCCTGCCATCATGCTGCTTGAGCTGGGCTTGGATAAGATGAGAAAAGACTACATCAACTACCTCGTAGGTAAGAATATTGTTTAGCCTGTTGCCATACTTAACGTTTTTACTTACTTTAACAGCTAATGGTCATAGTGTGTGTATGATTTTGTTGCTTTCTTTAGTGCATGTGGTCCCTCAGCCAAGATGATTTTAGTAATGTTTCTGCCCTAACACAGATGAGCCATTTAATTAAACTTTGAACTGATTGTGTGGCTCATATGTGATAAGAATAAAAACTGGTCAGGCAGGGACTGCAGTATTTCCATTAAAATGTGATTAGATGAAATATGTTCTACTGAACCCTTATGAATATGTGCATATAAAATTTTTGGAGCACTGGGTTTGAGCTTCACTAAATAGATTCAGGAGCTTTATAAGATAATATTCATTCATTAGCCGAATCGCTTAATCCTACTAGGGTCACGGGGAAGCTGGAACCTATCTCGGCCAACTCTGGGCGAAGGTGGGTATACCCTGAAGAGCTCACCAGTCAATCGCAGGGCTAACACACATACAACCATTCACTCACACCTAGGGGCAATTTAGAACAGCCGGTTTGCCTAATGTGCATGTCATTGGACTGTTGGAGGAAACCGGAGTACCGAGAGGAAACCCACACAAGCACGGAGAGAACTTGCAAACTCCACACAGAAACGCTCTTGCCGAGCCCGCAACTTGAACCCAGGACCTTGTTGCTGTGAGGCAGACAATTATACACTGAAGGCAAGGTAGATGTTGCTGAATGGTCCCTGAGATGGACGTCAGCAGCATCCAGCGAGTTTAAACCGAATAATTGTTTTCGTATGTACTACAAAAGAACAAAAGCACCAAAAAGAAGATTTTTATGTTTTTGGGTTTGTTTTTTATTTTTAAACCATGACTGATGCAGACATGTAAAAAGTGCATAAGAGCTGTGTACTACAGGGACATATGTACTACAAGAAAACGTAAGTAAACTGTACTCTGTAAAGGTTATAGCATATACTATCTATAAACACAAGAAAAACAAACTGAAAAGAGATTTTTCTAAATACTTTTGTGATAGTGATAGTAAAAGTGTGCTAATGATGACGACGCCTGCTCCAAGTGACTGTAACAAACTGTGTCCATTGTTTTGATGCAAGCGTTATCCACTTGGAATAATGTCTGAAGTCTTAGAGATAGTGAGTCAATCAGGTTGTGCCGTTCCCGTGTAGTATTAAGTTTATTTTTTTGACTACTAATAAAAGTCAATTTTTTAGAGGTGTATTATAGTGAGATATAAAATAATACTTTATAGAAAAAATGCTCAGTTTGATTTATTAATATATATTTTTTCTGACAGGAAATGAGCTCACAACTCTCAACCACCTGGTAAGAAGGTCACTTTTCCAAGGTATGAAATATAAAGATGAGTGAATAGCCATTTACAGCCATTGCTGTGTTGCTGCATTCTGATTTACAGAGTTATTACCTCAGTAGTGAGGTAAATCTACAAGAGCAGGTGATCAGACTGAGGAAACTGCACCACCTCATGGAGGTCCTGGGTACCTGCAGCAGCTTTCTCAACTTGCCTCATGAGCGCCTCTTCCTCTTCACACAGTCAGTGATTTGCTTCTGTGTTTTTTAACCACCTATTTCTGTAAAACACACAGTACCCTTTAAAGATTGATGACTGTGATATTAAAAAAAAAAATCTTAGGTCATGTTTGCAGTACTACAAAACAGCACCTTATAATGAAGAACATGTGTTTGAGATGCAAATCAAACCTGCTCTGATCAGCTACTTCTATCAGACGTAAGTCAAATCTGCTCTGATTCAGTTTTGCATAGTAAAAAATATATATGGTACATTCGAGAATATGAATATGAAATTTTGCCATAGCCAATGGGCAAGGGGTGTTGTTTCTGTTGTTCTGGGTGAGGTTTGTGTCTGTTCATCCATCTGTCTGTCCACAGGTGCATTGCACGCACTAACTCCAAAGTGCCATTACTGATCATCACCATTTTCAGTGTGGATGTTGGGACTGTGTAACTACACAAGCCTATCGATTTTCATCACGGTCCTATATCCAATATGGCTGCCATCTTCAAATTGCCTTCCATACACTACCTTAAAAACACCATGACTAACCATCACCATTTTTGTTGTTGATGTTGGGATTGGGTAACTACACAAGCCTATAGATTTTCATCGCAGTCTGATATCCAATATGGCCACCATAGCTGCCATCACAAATTTGTATTTTTTGCACTAGCTCAAAAACACCATCACCGATCATCAACATTTTTGGTGTGGATGTTGGAACTGGGTAACTACACAATCCTATCGATTTTCATCGTGGTGCAATATCCAATGTAGCATTAACTGTCAACAATCAACCAGGCTATTTTTGTAAATTTTCAAAAGCCTTCCTTAAATAATCTCTGCAAGAAACAAACTTTACTGTTTATGTGCTTAATTTTGGAAAATAATTAAACAATAAAAATATGCATGTCCAAAAGTTTGACCATCCTGTCATGGAGTATTTAGTAACATCCTTTTACAAATCAACCTTTACTTAATGTATTCCATTGATAGAGAGCAGCCCTCTTCATGGGGAGTGGAGGTATCTAGTGGGCAGGGGTCACGAGAAGTGAAGACCTCCTGGCATCTCAGTGATAAACCTCTAGTGGATCACATCAACTATGACTCAGGTGGGAAAATTTAATATAAAGTCCAAGGGAAGCTGTATATCTTACTTTTTTTATTTTTCATCTGCATAAAGTACTCTTCACATGAAAAACATGGAAACAAACTTTCAACTGCTCCATTTTTCAGATGCACCCCTGGAGGTCACAGTGAATGGAGAGAGTGAGAAGATTGCATTCTTCAGAATGATGGTGTGCTGCAGCCTGGCCAACTTCAGTTAGCAGGTCAGAGTCAACAGCTCTGTTCTCTGCACGATAAATGTTATTTAATACATTTCAAATGTGACATAAAACTTTATTTCTTAACTTGATATGAATTCAAAGGATCTGGGTATAAAAGCACAAAATTCATTACCATATCACACTGAATGTTAATGTGGTTAAATAAACTAGTACTTGGGCTCAGCACCTCAGGGTCATCATACCTGAAAGTAGGAACCTGTTATTTCACTATATATAGAGCTTCCACTTACTTTCCAGTTACTAAATTTAGAAATGGTTTCAAACTCGAGTCTGTGGGTTAAAAATTCTCGCTCGTGCACCTGCATCTCCTGACCGCCTGAGCTAATATAGCTCTGAGTCAAAGCAGCGAATACTCTTTACTTGTACTGTCTCCCCCAAAAGCACGGCTAGATCCATGTTAATGTTTATACGACTTTTCCTGGCTGTCCGTGTTCTGTCCTTGTCCAGTCCTTGTCCAAACCGAACTGAAATTTCAGGAACCAACACATCTCTACCAGCTATTAAAGAAAACAGCACTAAACACTTCAATCACATATAGTTGTTGACTTCAGGGAAATCCTCTCTCATTAACATACTGGTCACCGGCATCTTGGTGTGCACCAGCCCAACTGCCAACTGTATCAGTTTAGCCACAATGGTGCACGTGGGTTTGTTAATTTACCTAAAATATGGTTTGTTGATGTGAAGGAATTATGAACTAAATACAGGATCTAAGAATTGTTATAATAACTGATTCTAATATATGCGTGACTGAGAAGGAGGCATCCCATTTGTCATTAAAAGCAGATATCGCTGATTGGCCAAAGTATTAACCCACATCCGTGCTATGGGCAATTCTTTATTTTGATTGGTCGTCCACTGACACTTGTTTTTTTTTGTAGGAAAGTCCCCTCC
This sequence comes from Neosilurus mollespiculum, assembly GCA_030014195.1. Lineage (NCBI taxonomy): Eukaryota > Metazoa > Chordata > Actinopteri > Siluriformes > Plotosidae > Neosilurus > Neosilurus mollespiculum. Next base: position 29,238,866 of record JAQMYF010000004.1, read on the forward strand.
GTAAAGTTTAATGTATGCGGGAGGCACAAAAAAAGTCGGGAATCCTGCAAGGCCGCATGCTAACGGGAGCTCTGATATATAGTGTGTCCTGGGTCCTTTAAGACCCGATCTCATTTAGCGACTGTCCGTGATTTTTTTTTTGAGTTGGCGACTGTCCCAGACTGTCTCAGACCAACCGCAACTGTGTATATGATGTTCTGAATGACTGAAATAAAATAATGCTCAGATGAATCTCTGATGGTAGGCAACTAGGTCTGAGACTGTCCCCGACTATCTGCGACTATCTGTGATCGACCACAACGGTCTTAGACTGTCAACAATATAATCGCAGATAGTTGGAGACAGTCACCGATTAGTAGATTATTGTGTGTAACATTTGGAAACAGGTTTCAAAAAAATGTATGATGGTCCACAATGGGTGGATTCCTTGCTGACAGTCGCAGACCTCACATGCTCGTAACTGACCGAAAAATGTATTAAATAGTGGGCATTATCGGGCATTATCACCCAAATGAGATCAGGGCTTTAAAATTTTACTTTGTCTTAACTTTCATTAAATGGCTAAAATGCCTTAATGTGGATTGAATTGTTCTGAAAATAAAATTTAAAGTTCTTCATCTAGTATTTTTAGTTTTCATTCTCTTATGTGAGTTTATTTGTTTGAAAAACATTTAACATCATGTCACACACACACACACACACACACACACACACACTTAGGGCTGGGCGATATGGCCAAAATATCGTATCAAGATAATTTGTTTATTATAAACCGATTTTTATCACGATATAAATAAAAAAACAGTGTCTGTCGAGTTTAAGGGTTTCATTATACTCCTACATAAAATGTGAGGATATCGTCATGTACATTTTGGCTTAAATCAGGGCTTATTGATATATTAGTCACTATAAGTTTATCACAATATATTATTTGATAATGCTGCCAGTTTGAGGAGTATCATGGCCTGAAGTAGGGTTGACAGATATGATATGACACTAAAAATAACATTGTCCATTTCTTAAGAAGAGGTGATGTTTCTGCTAAATTATATGTAAATATTTATATATCTGACTATATGATTGGTCATGTCACGGTATAATAATTTATCAATATATTGGCCAGCCCTAACACACGGTGAATAAATATGTGGCAGTTAGGGGGGAAAATACCCGTAAGATGTAACTGCGTCAGTGTTTTTCTTCCTGTAACATGCTTTGTCACCTCAACTATGTCAATATATTACTTGTATTAATATATATATATATATATATATATATATATAATTTATTTTTGTTTTAGGTAAGGTAAGTCTGTTGGGCTTTTACACCTGAGCCTACTGGTTCATCAGGCCAGTGCTTATCCCCGGTTTTCATTGTGTGAAGCAACTAGAGGTTCAACTCCTCCTGGATGGGACGCTAGTCCATCGCAGGTTACCTTCCCAGTATTTTTTACTGGTGCCCATTTATACTGCTGGGTGTACAGAGGCACAGCCCCCCTGGTCTTTCTACAGTGATGACATTAGGTAACTAATCCATTTTGACAGTTGAGGCCCTCAGCACAAAACTTATTAAATCGTTTATTAAAATATCAGCAACGATATAACAGCAACAGTGGTCAAAAAAGTTAAAAGCAAAAATTAACCTCCTTCTTCTAGAAATATAACTAGAGAGGCCAACATGGATAACCTACTCTACTGAGTACTAGTTTTCATGGTTATATTTATTTTTTATATATTAAATATTTTTCTATTTTATTTTTTCAT
>JAQMYF010000004.1:29262929-29294678 GCA_030014195.1 Neosilurus mollespiculum
AATCCACACAAAATTGAACCACCACTCATCTGTCAACTCAGATTTACATTTAACATTTCTCATTGTTTCATATCAACAACCAGCGAGAAAATGAAAATAAACCAGAGAGGGATTTCAACTTCTGTATTGTGCTTATGTAATTTAAACCAACGTACTAAACATATACATTATTCTGCATGGAATACAAAAAGACTTTACTGTACAGTACTGGCTCATCAAGAAATGACCCATGCACATGCATTACACATACACATGCACTCACTCTGTCTCTCAAATTACATTAAGAATTATCTCTGGCAACTCTCAACTTAAATACAAACGCTATGAAGTCAACACAGATTAATACAAGTACATTCAACCTGGATGTACGATCATCTGAAATATCAGCTACATGTCAATTTCAACAGAATACATGAAATACAATAAAGGAGCAGGTTTACATTTACAAAAGGGACAGTGCAGGCTTAGCCTCATATACAGTACCAAAAGGATGTCTGAGCTTCTATTCTTGCTAGTTGCTACACACCATATTGTGGTTTGATCTCAAGTTGTCTTTTACCTACAGTTAATAAATTACAGCATCATCTTTAGACAAAAAGAGAAACAGAAACACTTCCTAACATCCTAACACATCTTTTGGCATGCTGTTTTGCTCCTTACACACCGAAATGATGGTCACAGACAGCTCACTTGTGCAAACTGAATGTAGACTCAGTAGTCATCATCATCATCCTCCTCCTCAAGCACCATGTCAAGATCAGCCTCTTCATCATCTTCATCATCATCCTCCTCCTCCTCCTCCTCCATTTCATAGTCGGTGGGAGCACCAAGTATTAGCGTAGTCTGATTGATCTCACTCTCGTTGTCAGGATTGACCTCAGTCTGCATGGAAGTAGTTTAAAATACAGAAGCAGGTTTCTATTAATTTATGCAGGAGTTGATTCAGTAAAGAGCTGGAGACGCTATAGAGGAATGTGTCACATTTCCAAACTACTGAATCAGTCAAATAGTGGTAAAATTGAAATCTACTGAAATGAGTGACTTGTTTATGACTGTTACCTCAGGAGGGGCAGGATCAGCTGGGCTCTCCTCAGACTGAGCACTGATCAAGGACTTCAGGGCTCCCTCTTCAAACTAGTAAAAACAAAGAATAATACAAAACACCCAGTGAATGCTCTGTAATGGGATAATAGATCTATAAAAGATGTATTCAAAATAAATAAATAAATCTATATATTTAGCATATATACATAATGCTATAGTATTGCTAACATAGTATAAGTATAGTTACAGAGTTTATATATATATATATATATATATAGAGAGAGAGAGAGAGAGAGAGAGTTATATTAATATATAATATAGAATTATTATATAGGTATAGTATTAATATATAGTTTTTGTACCATATAATATAGTATTATTATATAAGTATAGTATTATATAATGTACATGACATTGCCAAATGTATTCGCTCAGCTGCCTTTACACGCATATGAACTTAAGTGATATCCCATTCCTAATCCATAGGGTGTAATATGACGTTGGTCCACCCTTTGCAGCTATAACAGGTTCAACTTTTCTGGGCAAGCTTTCCACAAAGTTTAGGGGTGGGTTTATGGAAATTTTTGACCATTCTTCCAGAAGCACATTTGTGAGGTCAGACACTGATGCTGGACGAGGAGGCCTGGCTCGCAGTCTCCTCTCTAGTTCATCCCAAAGGTGTTCTATCGGGTTGAGGTCATGTTGGGACAAGGGGACATTCCCAAACTGTTCCCACAATGTTGGGAGCATGAAATTTTTCCAAAATCTCTTGGTATGCTGAAGCATTCAGAGTTCCTTTCACTGGAACTAAGAGGCCAAGCCCAGGTCCTGAAAAATAACCCCACACCATAATCCACCCTCCACCAAACTTTACACTTGGCACACTGCAGTCAGACAAGTACCGTTCTCCTGGCAACCGCCAAACACAGACTCGTCCATCAGATTGCCAGATGGAGGTGCGTGATTCATCACTCCAGAGAACACGTCTCCACTGCTCTAGAGTCTAGTGGTGGCGTGCTTTACACCGCTGCATCCGACGCTTTGCATTGCACTTGGTGATGTATGACTTGAATGCAGCTGCTCGGCCATGGAAACCCATTCTTTGAAGCTCTTTACACACTGCTCTTGATTTAACCTGAAGGCCACATGAAGTTTGGAGGTCTGTAGCGATTGACTGCTGAAAGTTGGCAACCTCTTTGAACTAAGCGCTTAAGCATCCACTGACCCCACTTTGTCATTTTACGTAGCTTACCACTTTGTGGCTGAGTTGCTGTCATTTCCCAATCGCTTCCACTTTTGTTATATTACAGTTGACTGTGGAATATTTATCATCATCATCATCATCTTCCGCTTGATCTGGGGGCAGCAGCCTAAGCAGTGATGTCCCTCTCCCCAGCCTCTTCCTCCAGCTTTTCCGGGGGGGGGGACAACGAGGCGTTCCCAGACCAGCCGAGAGACATAATCCCTCCAGCGTGTTCTGGGTCTCTTCCCGGTTGGACATGCCTGAAACACCACTCAAGGTAATCATTTGGGAGGCATTCTAATCAGATACCCGAGCCACCTCAACTGGCTCCTCTCAACGTGGAGGAGCAGAGTTCTACTCCGAGCTCCTCTCTGATGGCTGAGCCTCTCACTCTAAGGGAGAGCCCTGCCACCCTGCGAAGAAAGCTCATTTCAGCCGCCTGCAGCCACCTGTATAACTACTCAAAGCTTGTGACCATAGGTGAAGGCTGGAACATAGATCAACTGGTAAATTGAGAGCTTTGCCTTTCTGCTCAGCTCCCTATTCACCACGACGGACCGGTACAAGCCCTGCTTTACAGTAGAGGTTGCACCGATCCGCCTGTCGATCACAAGCCCTGGCGGTACAGAGACCTATTGGCGCGTAGCGATGGGTCTGGTACCCCGTATTCCCGGAGCACACTCCACAAGATAGTATTTTTGAAGGTATTTTTGACTACCTCGGCGACCTCAGGCCTAGCAACGGGTGGACCCTCTCCCGAACCCACAGGGTTTCCTCCTGCACAGTGGTGGGATTGAGGAGGTCCTCGAAGTATTCCTTCCACCTCCTGTCAACATCCCCAGTTGAGGTGAGCAGCTCCCCACTTCCACCTGAGGCGTCGGATGGTGGTCCAGAACCTTTCGAGGCCAACCAATAGTCGCCCGGTAACCCGTGTCTGGGCAAGGGAAAAGGAGTACTAAAAATTAGTAGTTTCTCTATCCATAGGGTTTTTCTGAACCACACTAAGTCTGGACCTTCACCTTGGACCTGTTTGCCTTGGGTGACCTTACCAGGGGTATAACACCCCTGACAGCATAGCTCCTAGGATCATTAGGACACGCAAACCCCTCCACCATGGAAAGGTGGTGATTCAAGGAGGGGATAGAATATTTAGTAGCAAGGAAATTTCACAACTGGACTAGGCACAGGTGGCTTCCTATCACGGTACCACACTGGAATTCACTGAGTTCCTGACAGCAATACTCTAGGCAAGCACCTAGGCATGCAGACTCAGATGTCTGTGTCTGCATGCCTAGGTGCTTGAATTTATATACTTGTGCCCATAGAGGTGATTGGAACACCTGTATTCAATTATTTGGATTGGTGAGTAAATACTTTTGGCAATATAATGTAGTATTAATATATAGGTATAGTATTGTATAATATAGTATAAAGCATAGTACAGAAATAAATATCAATATATAATTAACACACCCCAGACACATGCATCAAGATTTTTATAGACTTATATTTAAACATTTTTTTAGCATGATAGTTCCACACACTCTGCGAGCAATGCATAAGTGTGCTTCATAACAGCACTTTTTCATTTAGTTTACGTATATACTACACCAAAACATAGAAGCAAACTAAAATAAGAATGGATTATTTTTGGATTTTTAAAGTGTGACAAATCACACTGCCTGATCCATCACAATGCTTACGCACGCTTCATAATGACATCTCTTGAAATTAATTCGGAGGTTTTTAAAAAGTGTTTTTTTACCTTTAAAAACTTAAGGGCTATATTATTTAGCTTTCTTTGTGCTTTAGAAACAGCACTTTGTTGAATTTCTTGGATTTGACAATCAGAGACCGTGGCAAACAGCAAGTATACCATTCCCTTGTAGTATATACGAATTAGCAATATCCACCTCATCTATAGACAATAATTACTTTTGGTAAATAATATATGTTCGGTAAGGCTTTAGCTTATTGTACCCAAAAATACCTCCCACATTTCAAAGGTAAAAAAAGCTGTTAAAGAGAACCAAATTAATATTTGCACACATGAAACTGTGTGGTTTCAGTAAGATGGAGGTACAGCACACACAGCTTGAAGATCACTGGAAGTGCTGAGTGAAATGTTTCCGGATTGAGTGATCTGTTTCGTGGTGATGTTGGGTGGCCAGCCCATTCCCCTGCCCTCGTCCTTTGTGATTTTATTTGGTGGCATTACCTTCAATCACGAGTGTACATTCATTGAACCTAAACTCTTGAAGCCTTTAAGGTTGCTATTCAGCAGGAGATCGCCGCTGTTCGCCCGACACAACCCTTTGAGCCAAAGCAACCTTCAGAAATCATCCACAAGTGTGTATAGACAATGACGGCCACCATTTGGAGGAGAATCATCTTTAAAACACGATGAATAAAAACTTTACTGAATGACGTTTCAAGTGTGTAAATGATAATCTGATTATCTTTAATGATTTTTTTTTTTGTTTTAATCAATCTTTGAAATGTAGGAGGTTTTATTGAGTCACCATGTATTTTGTTCAATATTAGTTTAAACTGGATCATAATATTTTAAAGCATGTATGTTATCAAATAGTGCATTAATTGGTTTATAATAAACTGTGACTGATTTGCAATTACAGCTTTCTTCTGCAGCATGAAAACTGAATTAGAGTTGGTTTTTGTATGCGTTTCTCAATACTGCCACACAGTGGGTAATGTAACAATGAGAGTTCAACACAACATATACAGTGAGTTCTGATTCAAGATATCTTTAATTTTATAATATAATGTAGACACTGCTTAAAAGCAGAGCTCCCCATGAGGTCTTTTTAAGTTGTGTTTCTTAATTATTGTACTGAAACATCCAAAAATTAATCAATCAATCAATCAATCAATCAATTAATTAATTAAGTGAAAGAGAAGTAAGAAACATGGTTTGAAGTGTCATGAGCGTTTTCAGTTCGTTTAAAATCAAGTTGATGGTTTCTGTAAGATGCTCCGCTATAAAATATTTTAGTTTTTTTTGTTGTCTGTTTAGACTCCAAGATGGCTGACCTGTTCTTCCATCACCATGAAAACAGTAGTACTGTACTATTTTTATAAACACTTTTGTCTTATTTGTGTCTCAATACATCAGTCTTTTACAAAGTGCTGCTGAAAAATGAAGGTAAAATGTTGCGGGAATACCACAAATCTCCGCAATCATCCACACTCGTCATGGTTCATAGGGTTTTTTTCTAGTTGATTCACGATTGTTCTCTCTCTGGGACCAGACTGTTTGTCCGATTTTGTTGAGTGATCACCACAAAGTGTACACACTACACAGATGCTAATGTGGACCTATTATCTCCACTAAAGAAAGCACTTATATTGTATCTGGTTACTCTACTGACTGTTAAGTCTATGTAGCACTTTATTATGCTGATTGATCAAATGTGTTGGTCAATAAAAAGTATTTTCAGGAAACAAGTTTGGGGTCACTTTTTAGTGTTAACTTTAATATTTTAAATATTGTGCCTAGTTAGAAGGTTTCTTATTAATAATTCAACTGAAAGTATAATTTCTGCCATTAGTTCTCTAAGACTCCTTTTCATATTCAAGCATACCTGGTACTGTAGCTGAATTATCCCTCAATGAATCGATATTGAATTGAATCGGGACATTGTGAATCGAAATCGAATCGATTCGGGAAATCAGTGGCAATACCAAGGCCTAGTTAAATGTTTTAAGATGTGTGTGACGTGTAATTTTTTCCCCCCACTCGAATAAGGTGGGCATTTTACTACTACCTACTACTACATGATTTTGATGTCATGCCGACTGCGAGAATAAGCCTTGACTAAAACCATTTAGGGCAGTGGAGGCTCAGTGGATAGTGATCCAAATGTTGGGGGTTCAAGCCCCAGTACCACCAAGCTGCCACTGTTGGGCCCTTGATCCCTCAATTGCTCAGTTGTACAAAAATTATAACTGTAAGTCGCTCTGGATAGGGACGTATGCCAAATGCCATGAATGTAAATTCACCTGAAATAATTTTTACACCATTACAAACCCTGTAGTTTGTTTGGGCTTGTTGCTGGGATTACATCAAGTTTCCATACACAGTGTTTAACACTTTTTTTAGACAGATTTTAAGCACATCCCAATATAAATAATGAATGTATACTTTACAATTAGAAACGGGTATGCCTTGAACACCAACACAAAGTAAAGTCACAAACTATTTTTTTCAGTGTAATTCTGAAAGAAAAATTTCAAGGAATATCCCTGCGACTAAGGCTTACCTTGAGCCTGTTAAGTTGATCTTGGAGCATGACTTTGATCTTCAGAAGAGTCTCCTCTTCTTTCTTGAGCTCCTGCAAGCGACTCAGCATGATGGAGGAGTGGATTTATAGCATTCCTGCACATCAGAAAACAATATCTGTTTTTGTACTATATTCTCTTTGGGATTAATGAACAGAAATGTATATTTGAAATGAATAGGTGATCTTGGCTTGATGGACATTAAGAACATGCAAATGCAATTAATGACATAAATCAAACCTAAAATCAGTCTGAAACAGTTTATAGAAAGATGATATATAACGCATTGAGTATTTATCAGTATATAGTATATGTATATTATACAAGTCCTAAAAAATGAAAGTGTCAGAATTTTGTTCTCCATCCCACCACTGTATTATGTGAGATAAATAAAATAAGCAGTAAAAATATTTAACAGGATAAAAGAATATATAGGACTTGCCCAATAAAAACCTTTTATTGTCAATATCATTTGAAAAGCGGCAAAACTGATGTGACAATTAGAAAACAATATGTTGTTCACAATATTGGTGTATATCAAATAGAAAATGTTACAAAGCTTACTTAAACATACAAACAATGAGTACACTTTCATATATCATGCATTATACCAATGCTATTGTTACTGCGATGGAGCAACAAGTTCACAGACACTCTGTTCCGTTCATTCACTATGTCTGCTTCACTCGCTTGAGGAGACTTGACTTTGTTGGTATAGTGAACTCATTTCAGTGATGCTCGACAATTTGCAGGAGGTAATGTTTTTGCTCCTCATTGTGTGTCAGTGATTAATTAAATTCTTGAATCAGTGCAACCCCTCATTCTGCAATGTCATTCACCACTTTGACGGAAGCGACAACCCTTTGGTCGTTCTGGTATGCCTCGTCTGATGGCCATTCGTGTGGATAATTTGCAATGAAATCTTCTAAAAAAGACCAAGTATCTTGAAGGACTTTGAAGTTGTAGTAGTGATGAACTGATGCAGAGCCTTGGTTTGTGGACTGGAAAATGACTTGATGCGCTTTGGATGATCTGGAGAACCATCATTGCTTGAGTGGGCCAGAACTACAAGTTTCTTTTCCTCTCTTGAGACGTCACTGTAAAAGAATGCACAGCCAACAAACACTTCCGACAGATTCTCATGCTTTTTAATATTAGCCTACAACATGGGTCATGGGTGATCTATCACATACAACTCTATTGTCAAGTCACATGACCTGAACTGACTGAAGAGCAATAACTAAGATCACTGGCGCATTTACATTACTGTAATAAGCACACCTACAGCATTTCTTATTGTTGGTAAATTAATATATATCTGAAAATGTTACAAAACTCATTTATTATAATTTTCATTTGCTCTGGGCAAGTCCTGAATATTGTTATTTCTGTGAAATATTTTGACTAGACTTTTTATGTGATGCATCACCAAATGATGAGTTGGAGGAGTAGGAAATATGAACTTTAAAAATCACCATTGTACAGGGGACCACCCTCATATACAGACTAGTACTATTCTCGTTTATCTATATCTTTTTAAAATGTGTGAGATGCAGTCTGGAGTGTGCTGGTGAAATGATTGTATAGCTCAAGCTGTGCAGTTGAATACAGCTTGGTCACGACATCATCAAAACACATTTAACTTCAATATTTATCCCTCAGTATCATCCCACAGTCTCACCTCAAGCAACAAGGAGCTGTTTTATTTGCAAAACAATCTTTACCAAGAGATAAACTCAAAGTGAACCTTAGCTCGCATGCTAACAACAAACGGCAGGTAAAATGAGCCCCATGCTAGCTACAGGCTAACCGACATTTAGCACGCTAGGTAACATTTAAACAAACTAGCACAACACGGACAGGATAAAACACCAAATAGTTATCTATTGTGGTATATCTTATTTCTGGTGTGTCTCATACAACTGACACCACTTACTCTATGTAACTTCAGCGTGCAGAACAGACATAATGGTGAGAAGAGACTCTGTGTTGGTCCATTTTACTCTTTCAGGAGAATAGTCACGTGAAGCACTCCGGCACGGGCGCGCGCGAAACGGACACGCGCGCAGAGTGAACGCCAGCTAGCAGATAAGAGACAGCTGGAAATATCTTGAGATGGTTTCAAATATTTTTTTATAGGCTTAAAACATTTACATTACACATGCCTAAATGAATAAAGATATACAGTCGCGTCATTTGCAAAGAGACTTTTATTTTGGAAAAAAAAAATCCAAAATAAAAACCCAACAAATAAGCAAACAGTTCCCCCTGCAAATGTTTTCAAACTTCTTGCTCTAATAAAGGGACACATTTATCACTCTCACTCATTTGCTGAACCTCTTTATCCCATTAGGAGCCCATCCCAGCCGACACTGGATGAAAGCGGGGTACACCCTGAACAGCTAGACCACCGCAGGGCCAACACACAACAATTTGGACTCATGTCCACACCTAGAGGCAAATTGAAACAGCCATTTAGCCATATGTGCATGTCTTTCGACTGTGGGAGGAAACCAGAGTACCCAGAGGAAACCCACGCAAGCATGGGGGGAGCATGCAAACTCCACACAGAAATGCCCGAGCCTGGGAAAGAAACCCAGGACCTTCTTGCTGTGAAGCGAACGTGCTAACCACTATGCCACCGTGCTGCCAAATTAATATTAATATTATTTTATTCATTTTAACATTATATTTAAAACTCTTTGAACAAGGCGAGCATTAGTATTTGTTGCTTGTGTCTGATATAAATTTAGGCCGACGTAGTTTTTAGCATTCCCTAAAGCCTTGTGGTTGAGCTAATAAAACTAGAGGGAATAGAATAAGGGCAAAATAAGAATAGCCTGCCCTCTATTTCCCTCCCTTTCCACCTGTCCGCAGTTTCCTCACCAGCATATGGAGATGTTTGAACTAGCAGGTGTCAGTTCAATAAGTGCAAGGAGCCAAATCTGTGAGTGGCCTGTCTGAAACATAAACCAGTTCACTGCCTGCAATGGCATGCAAGACAAGATAACTTGTTTACATCTATTTATTTCAGGTATTACAACTAGTGTGTTAATTTGCTAATTTAGCTCTACAGTACATGAATGAAGTAATTTTGAAACATGCAGTTCTCAAAAATGCCATTAGGGGTCATTGAATACAACTTATCAACTTTTTAAAAAATTATTTATTTATTTATTTGTTTATTTATTAATTATTTTATTTTTTTTAAAAATCTGACTGTATTTTCAAACAGTCAACAAGCAAGAAATGTGTTGCATGAATTATTCATGAAGGTTTCCACGTTTTCTATTAAAGATCTGGGTTTAATGGTTCAATGCTCATATATTCATATCATACACAATTATTCGTTGAATATCCACAAGCCTGGGGTAAATAAATATTTTAGTACAATGCACAAATGCGACACCTTTCAAATTTTCAGAAAAATTGGTATTTTCTGTGTTTTTGTTTATAAGCCATAATTTTACCTCAGTTTGCTTGAATGATGTTTTTGGTTCTCATTGCCTACAATAGCATTTTTCAATACATTTTCACCAAAAAAAATTATAGACAAGTAATGTTTTATTTCTTTTTATTAGGAGCCCTTTTAGACAAAAGTAGTGGTGTATAATCTTCACTGCACACTACTGTAGTACAGAGAACCGAAGTAAAAACAATAAAATAAATAAATAAAATAAATAGAATAAAAAACATACTTTGCCCAGCGATGGCCTGGTGAGCTGTCCAGGGTGTACTCTGCTCTTGCCCAGAGTTGGCTGAAATGAGCGCCATGCTCCCTATATACAACACAGGAACAATGAAAAGCAAATTAAAATGAGATTTTCATAGTTTAGGTTTTAACCATGACACTAAGGCAGCACTGCGCAGCTAATGGTGTCTGTTCTGGTCTGTTCTGAATACTCATTCAAAAATAAAAGTAAACTGCAGTCTGTAAAGCTGTTTTAGTATTTACTCTAGAAAACACAAGAAAAACAAACTAAAACAAGATTTGAATATTTTTCCTTTTTAAAGCATGATAGTGATGACACTGCCACTGACTGCGACAAAATGTGTGTCCTTCATTATGATTCAGGCATTTATCATTATGCTCCGAGAATAATTTTTAATCCCGAGATAGGGACCAATCAGACTGCGCTCCTCCCGTGTAATGTACTATAAGTATGCCTATCATTTTGGCTCTACTTGTGGATAAAACCTCCTCCAGTTGCCTTACTGGACTCATCAAGTAAGTGTCAGTAAGTACATGGAATCAGTACAAGGATGCCTCACAATACCATGCCCTCATTACAGCAACACACAAGGAGAGGTCAAAATAAAGAAGAAAAAGCTTTTTTAGACAAAAAGCAAATACACTGCAGATGGAAGTCGGTGATGTGAACCAGATCTAAAAGAGTTTTACAGAAATGTACGACAGTGCTCATTAGGGCTCTTTTATATTTTGAATAAACCCAACCAAATGTGAACACTGATGATCACATCAGCTGGAGTAGAGGCCACAAGCAAGGGGACATACCCACCTTCTGCCCACACTGTCTCTGACATTCCATATTGGGGATTTATTTGAGATTTATTTGATCAGTATGTGAAGTGAAAAGATATCTTTGATGAAGAGGGAGATCTTGATATAGGTGTTAAGTGGGGTGGGGGACATCACAGTGCATCATGGTAGGCAGCACTGTGGCGTAATGGTTAGCATGTCCACCTCACAGCAAGAAAGTACTGGGTTCGAGGCCCAGGCTCGGGTGTTTCTACATGGAGATTGCATGTTCTCCCCATGCTTGCATGGGTTTCCTCAGAGTACACCGGTTTCCTCCCACAGTCGAAAGACATGCACATTAGGCTTATTGGCTGTTCCAAATTCTGTGAATGTGGATTATTGTGTGGTTTGGTCCTGTGATGGTCTTGCGAGCTGTTCATGGTATGCCCTGCCTTTGCCCAGTGACGGCTGAGATAGGAGGCAGCCTTCCCACGACCCTAGTAGGATTAAGCAGTTCGGCAAATGAGAGAGATGAAAGAGAATGCACCACAGCTTGTCTGTGACAATTTGAAGCCTCCTTCAAATGCGGCTGAAAATTGCAGCCTTTTTTTTCTAAACTCTGAAGACTCCAACAGGTTTGCCTCCAACCTATCCCAAAATTCAGTGTGAGCCGCCATAAAATTTTATTTTATGTGCCACAACTGTGAAGTTTGCTAGGCAGTGACAGGAGCAGCGCTATGAAGCAAGGGTAATGATGCAAATAGGAAGTCTTCTGTAGACTAGACTATGTCATTTAACACTGCTTGATTCGTTATGTTGTGGTCTTCGCAGTCACGCAAGGCCACTTCTTTGTAGGCTGTGTTTGCGTCCCTCGAAGGATGCCCCACTGGAATGGAGATCAAGCAATTGCATTTATAGAGAGCCTAAGTTCCTCCCCTCAATTTCTGTCAATGGGAAAAATACGTACAGCAAGTCAACAATGAGAGACAATTAACACATATTAAGATGTTTTCCAATTTAAAAGAGTGTTTTGCAGGTTAATAAAGGTGCAGATTATAATAAAACTGTAATATAACACTTGGTTTTGTGTAAAACTGTTCTGTGAACTACATTGCTGATCTCACACAATATAGGTCAACAACAGTAAACATTTATTGCTTGCTATTAGATAGGTAACTTAACTTAGCGGGGAGGCTAGAGTCTATCTGGAGTCTATGGAGACCACTCTGAACAGCATGGCAGACTATCGCAAGACCAATACACAAGAACACAGTTCACAAGCACACAATTCACACTAACATTCGCACCCTGGGGCAATTTGAAACAGCCAATTATCCTAATGTGCATGTCTTTGGACTGTGGGACTATACCGGAGTAGCCAGACTGGGAACATGCAAACTCCACACAGAAACGCCCTCACCTTCTTGGACCCAGGACCTTCTTGTTGTGAGGTGGACTTGCTAACCACTGATTTCAGTCCATGTATTTTCACTATTTTATACTTCAACAGTGTCATGAAAAACTGTGACTTTCTTATCTTACAAATCTCTATAAAAAGGGGCGAGGCGGAGCAGACAGGGGAGTTATTTTTGTTGTTAATATTGCATGTTATTACCTCTGACCCAATCACTGCTGAATTTCTTTTAAAAAATAACTTTGAGTAAGCCATCATTTTGAGCACTGCCTATAGTTTTCTGTCAATCCCCGATTAGAAAGCATGTGATAAGTACGTTCAAGGTACACAGTTAAAAAGATTGCTACATAACTAGCCAGGCTCTGAACATGTCATTGTCACACAACTATTAGCCCAAAATGATCCAAATTGCACTTATTGCTTATAAATTTAATTACTTTCAATAAAGCTTTGGTGAGAAAATTTGTGCATATTGACAAGCAATTAATGTATTTAAAGTAAGTATGTTTACTACTGGATTACTTTAACAAACCTTTAACAAACACTACAGTACACAGTTACATCCAAAAACACTGTGCAGAATGAAGCCTTATGTTTACTGTGTTCAAAAGTTCCATTGAGTTCTCGGGGCTTTTTAATTTTTTTTTATTTTTTGAAGAAATAGACATTGTGTGCTCTGGATCAAAGATTAAAAAAAAACATCCAGACGTTTACAAGTAATAAGTCCAAAAGCTTGGGTCTGTTATGGTAGGGTTGGCTCAGTGCCCTCAGCAAAGGTAACTTAAACTTCTGCGGTGGCAGCATTAATGCAGAAGAGTACACTGAGGTTTTCAAGCAACAGATTACCAGGGACGCCCATGAGTATTTCAGCAAGACAAATTAAAACAACATTCTGCACACATTACAAAAGTATAGCTGCGGAAAAAGAGTATGCAGATGCTGGACTGGCCTACCTGCAGTTCCAACCTGTCCCAAACAGAGAATGTGTGGTGAAACTAATTTTGAAATGAATAAATGCGACAATGACCGTGTACACATCACTTGGTGCCTTCAATCCCTAAATCTATTTTTTCTTTTAACTTTTAAGGAATGGTAACATTGCATGAAGGTAAATATTTTATTGTCACAATTTTTTTTTAAAGTACACTGCAAGAATCTAAACTGAAATAAGTATTTATTTAAAAAACAATCTTTGGTTTCAGTTTTAATGTTCACATACTGTCCCAACATTTTCGCATATCATTAATATATTTCTTTGTATATTTAGGCTAGGGTGGCATGGCAGCCTAGTGGTTAGTATTTGAACCTCACAGCAAGAATACCCTGAGTCCAAGCCCCTTGCTGGTGAAGCCGTTTCTGTGTGGAGTTTGCATGTTCTCCCTGTGGTTGTGTGGGTTTCCTCCAGGTGCTCCAGTTTCCTCCCACAATCCAGAGACATGCACCTTAGGTTAATGAGACTTTCTCGATCGCTCCTAGGTGTGAGTGTGAATGATTGTGTGTGTGTGTGTGTGTGTATGTGTGTGTTGGCCTTCAATGGTCCGGTGAGCTGTTCAGGGTGTACTTCATTTGCACCCGGAATCAGTTGGGATGGGCTCCATACTCCCTGTGACCCTAATAAAGGATAAAGTGTTTCATAAAATGAAATGAAAATGAAATATTTAGGCAACATTAACCTACTGTGACAATCTTATATGTCTCAGTGCAGTTTGCTAAGCTGACTGTTGAGGGAGAGCAAGTTGTTGATAGACTCAGGAGAGGTCACTGAGTTTAAGTCTCAGTGGCTTTGAGATCTAGCAGGGGGTTTTGAATGACACCTGCATGAGATGAGGGGAATACTCTGATAACACTAACCTGGCCAACCTCCCCCACTCATGTCATGCTCTTCACTCCCCAGATCCAAGCACCACTGAGGGATTAGCATGAATGTGTGTGTGCCAGAGCGGTCAGAGGGATGCAACCCGAGCTCTCCATGGAGGCAGGGGGAACCCACTCTGCCACTGTTAGGTCAGAGAGCAGTCAGTGCATGACTGGGCTTCATGTCTACAGCTGACACGCTTCAAGAGAGGATCTGTGCCTGACATTGTGGATAGATACATTAAAACACATCTTGCTGATAACGGCATAATACTTACAAAAGGCTAGTAATGAAACAAACTTTTGTTATATTTGAATATTCACTCACTCATTTACTAAGCTGCAGGTAGGCTTCAGGTAAGCTGCAGTAGTCTACATGCCCCACATGGCCCTTCATACTTTGGTAATAGAGGATACTTTAAAATATTTGGCAAACAGTAAGCTACAAAATAATAAAAAAGCAAACTAACCCCATCCTGAACCCTTTTTATAGTCCAACTGTGACCCGGTCAAATGTATCCATCATATATTGTGTTTGAAATTTGTGCTTCTTGTGTAGGGCTCAACACACGACCTGGCACAGGGGCACAAGTGCCACAGATAACAATCTCTGTCCCCACGGAGACCCCCAGTTGCCTTCTCCCTGTCATCACAGGGGTCCGGGTGGTGCCGGACCACATTTTCTCACAGTCAGAGCTCTCTTCAAACTAGCTGAGAAGCTTCAGCAGCTGAGGCTCGGTTACTACTGCCTCTGCTGTGAGCCCTGGACTGTTTGAAGGTACTTTATTCTTGAGGAATGCAGCGCAGGGGCGTGAGGATGGAGGGGCCTCATGAAAGGGAGAAAAAAAGGAGAAGGGGAGGGGAGACAGGAGATGCAGTGAGCCCGCAGGATTGACCTTTGGCCAGTAAAGTCAGGAAGTTATGAGTCAATTTTCAATGAGAAAGAATGAGGGACAAGTGGAAGGAGAATAGAGAGAGACGTATAGATGCCATGACACCAAGGGAAAGAATTCAAGAAAAAAGGGAGAGAAGGTGGGCTACTGATGGGAAACAGAGCACTTTGGTAAGGCGACTAATGAGTGCCCCCAACTGCTTCAACACTTTGGCATGAGAAATATTATTGTACACTCTTGGGTTATTTTGGTTCAGTTGACCACCAAGATGCTTTAAAAACATTGGCTGCCATGACACATAAAAGCTTTCCCTTACTCACCCTTTCTGGATTAACTTGAAAGATATTGATACGTATCGGTTTATAAAAAGACTTTAGTGATCAGTAATTTAAATGATCACAGCAACTCTGTGACTGTTGTTATCAGGATGTTCCACCTTGATGGTGGGAAGAGCCCTCTGCTTTAAGGAACAGGAAAAGTGTGTGTGCAGAATCTCTGGATCCTTGCCTCAACCTTTCCTGTTCATACTTCTTGCCAACATGTAGAAGGCACGTGCAGGTTATACACACACTTGATATGGCAGGAGTGTGCACGTATACAATAAAGTATGCTTATTTATGCACGTACACATCCCATATAATATAAGTTTCCTTTTCTCAGCACAGGTTTAAATATTTTTTAAAAATATGCTGCTCCAGTCATGCATATGTAATTTAAATACATATATTATGAGGTGCTGGTCATGATACATATATGCTGTGAAAGCGTGTGAAACATCCCAGCTGTCCACACCCTGTAGAAAACCTTTTTTTTGGCAATGTGATTTCATTTTTCAGGCCATTTCTAACTTCCTGTGCAGTGATAGACTGAGAAGGTGTTCTACTTTGGCTGTGTCCAAACAGAGCGATCAGAGGGGAAGACGGTTGGAGAATGGGTCTGAAGTCAGACCTGGTGGATTGAGTGCACTCCGATTTTCAGAGCAAATAAATCACCTGCTTTGATTCTCCACAGACTGTGATTATGACATCAAAAGAGATTAATAAGCAAGTCCAAGCATCATTGTAGTGGTTACAGGAAGCCAGCATGGTCAGTGAAGTGGTGTCTGTTATCACTCTCTCACTCCTCTGACTCCTGGAGCTTCACTGTCATTCCCAATGAACAAGAATAAGCTGCAGGGACATGAGGCTTTAAACCAAAGACTGTGCAGAAGGATCTACACATGAAAACACAGATGGTTTATTTGAAGTAACAAGTATATAAGAATATATAGTGTACTGCAGACGGATAAGCACAAATTCAATGGAATATCAGAAGTATTGCTGTACAGACGATTTAAACCCTTATAACATCCTTCTTTTGGTTACAGAAAACTTTTACATAGTGCAAACTAGAAATGGAAGAGAAGACTAATCAAAGTGGAGCATGCTCCCTTAGAAGAAGAGCGTGGTCACATTCCGGTGGTGTGGCCCTCGGCACAGTAACCACAGTAAAAAGGCCTGTTGATTTAGTCTGGGGAGGGAATGGAGTGAGTGTCCTTATATTTCAGTTCTGGAATGACTCTGATCACGGCATGCGGTTTCAATGCATGTTTTTCAACTGCTGTTGATATGTGGGCAGAGAGAGAGAGAGAGAGAGAGAGAGAGAGAGAGAGAGAGAGAGAGAGTCTCCATGTCCCTTTTCAGTCTATGTAGTGGTGCTTTGTCACAGCTGAAACTTTTAAGCTAACTGACCACCCATATGCAGGATTCCGGCTCCTCAGGGCTTGTCTCAGGGGAGCAGTGAGGGGAGAGAAGGGGAGCCAGAGTGGTTCTCAGGCTGCCTTTCTGGTACTGTTGTGATTATTACATGCTCAGTCCTTGTGTAACCCCTCCCTTTCCCAAAGGTTTATATGACCCAGACCAGTTCACCTTTGCTGGCACTCAATGTTAGACAGGCTGCTAGTGTCATGGCTCTGTGGCAAACAGCACAAATATTCTATTACACTCATTCATTCATTTTCTGAACTGCTTAATCCTAATTAGGGTTGCAGGGAGGCTGGCGCCCATCTCAGCTGACTCTGGGTGAGGGCAGAGTACACCCTGGACAACTCACCAGGGCATCGCAGGGCAGAAACCCGCTGACGGCTATGCAGCCTACTCTTTACGAAAGTCAGCAATGGATCTTTTACATGCCTCCCACCACAGACAGTGAGAGACATGGCCGGCATTTGAATACCCAGTTAGCTGCACTGGGGGTTCGATTACACTATTACAGTAAATAGTACTAAAAAGTACTGATTACTATTTTTATTTACCCCATGTGTAAACAACTCAACACATCAAGAAGGTCCTGGGTTCAAGTTCCGGGCTAGGGCTTTTCTGTGTGGAATTTGCATGTTCTCCCTGTGCTTGTGTGGGTTTTCTCCGGGTACTCTGGTTTCTTCCCACAGTCCAAGGACAAAAAATTGGATCTGTTCCAAATTGCCCCTAGGTGTGAGTGTCAATGGTTTTGTGTGTGTGTTGACCCTGCAAATGTCTGGTGAACTGTTCAGGGTGCACCCCGCCTTTGCCCAGTGTCGGCTGCGACAGAGATAGGCTCCAGCCTCCCTTCATCCCTAGTAGGAGTAAGTGGATCAACAAATGAGTGAGTGAATGAGTGTCTACAATTCCTGCATGAAAAGCAAAATCCTAGTAAGTGTAAAATATGTAGAAATTGGTTTTATGTTCTAAATGGAGTTAGAAGGTTTTCTACAGCCTATAATGTGTGTGAATTAAAAAGTACTGCTTATGCTCAGAGATATTGTCCTGGTAAATAGTTAAGTTCAAGAAAGGGACATTTTAGCAAGGGTTAAATGTCAGAAGGCAAATGGATGTAGTTTTTAATGTTTGATTTCTTTACAGCAGTTTGAATGAATGGTCTCTATAAAGAGCTTCACTTGTAGACCTCTATTTTAACACCAAATTCAAATTCAAATTCAAATTCAAATTTATTCATCAGATATACCAGTATGTTATAGGAAAAACCCCAAACGACTGTGTAAGAAACTACTGTATTTAAAATCATGTGATTATCTCAACATTCAATAAAAAAAACATCAAAAATGACTTCCACAAAGCATATTTTATTAATTAAATATTTATTATTTCCTCTTACAGCATGTTAAAGGAAAGTTTATCTCAAACTTAATTAAAGCTTGCATACATCGTATAGGTCTTTGTACATCAAAATGCAGTACTGTTATTACAAGCTTCTTTGTGAAGAAAAAAAGCCAAGTAATAAATCCTCACATTGCATGGTGGCATTGTAATGCAAAAGGTCACACATGATTCATGTGTATGCAATGGAAAAAAACGGAAGTAATTTGAATATGAATGAACAGTGGGACACACCATTCGTTCCCATAAAGGGGTGCATGCTTGACTGATGTATGTAAATGCATTTTAGTTTATTATCTGTATGCTGTTATTTTTGCCATTACCCTGCCTTATACGAACTGAAGATTTCTCTTCTTTCTAGCAATTTCGCACACTCACAAGCGTAAAACTAAAAATGACAATGACCTGGCCTACAGAGACGAGGTGGAGCAGCTGGTGAGATGGTGTGGAGACAACAACCTGATCCAGAACGTCGACAAGACCAAAGAGATCATCGTGGAGGTGGTTTGCAGCACCAAGTTCTTGGGGGTGCACATCACAGACGACCTCACTTGGTCTGTGAACACTGGTTAAGAGGGCACAGCAGCGCCTGCACTTCCTGAGATGGATGAAGAGAGCCCACCTGCCCCCACCCATCCTCACTACGTTCTACAGGAGTACCATAGAGAGCATCCTCACTAACCGCATCTCTGTGTGGAATGTGAGGAGAGTGGTGAGGACAGCTGAGAAAATCATCAGGAGCTCCCTTCCTTCTGTGCAGAACATGTGCCCCTCAATGATGTGTGTCTCAGGCCAGAAACATCAAGGACGCCTCACACCCCCACCATGGACTTTTTTCACTTCTGCCCTCTGGAAGAAGATTCTGTAGCATCCGGCGCAGAACCACAAGTTTCTGAAATAGTTTTTTTCCCCAGGCTATCAGACTCTTAAATCCATAGTCTGTACTAAATTCATAGTCTGTTCTAAATCCATAGACTGTACTACTGCACTACTGCCACTTTTAAACCGTAACTTATTGCATTTTGTACAGTTTTTGCAATTTGCACTGACTATATTTCCACTGTCTATATTCTATATTTTTACTGTCCAGATTCTATATTTCCACTGTCTATATTTCATATTACTGTCTATATTGCATATTTATTATACTGTCTATATTTCATATTTTTCATGTTATATTTTCATTTTTTTTTATACTGTAGCGAATAATGAATAAAGCAAAGTCTAAGTCTAAAAATCGTGGCCTTTACAAACAGGTTGATTTACACTATCAAATGGATTTTAGAATATTGATTTAGATTAACTTCGAAATCGAATTGTAAGCAAAAACCACCTGATAATGAAAATATACATATGTTCATGTGTAACAGCAGAGTTTGGATGGGTTGCCTTTCATTTCCCTTTAAACACATCACTGAAGGTTCTGTTAATGTTCTTAGTTTACTCCCAAGAACATTATGCAAACATTCTGTGAAAAACAAGTGTTGGACTAATGATTTGCTTGATAATCACTGTTGAACATTTTTTAATCCATGTTCGCAGTTTTCATTCATTCATTCACCTTCTCAACCGCTTGATCCTAATTAGCATCGCCGGGAGACTGGTGCCCATCTCAGCCAACTCTGGGCGAGGGCAGAGTACACCCTGGACAGCTCGCCCAGAAACACGCTGATGGCTATGCAGCCTATTCTTGACAAAAATTAGCAATGGTCCTTTTACATGACTCTCACCATAGACAGTGAGAGATATGGCCAGCCTTTGATAACCCAGTTAGCTGCATTGGGGGGAAATATAAACGTTGTACATGTATATGTTGTTGAAATGTAATATGACATTAATTAAAAACAGAGCACTCAGCAAACTTTATAGTAGGTTCCTGTAAAAGTTCCATGAACCATAACATTGAGAAAATATTCTGCTAACCTAAAGGTAATATAACCGCCAGATTTTAAACCTTAAGTATTATAAGATTAAATTAAATAAGATTACAAAAGTGCCTTTTGCAAAATTTGACTGGTTGAGACAAGAAGCAACAAAGAAAAGAGGCCAGGGTTCTATCATTTAATCAAATCAAATGTTTACTGAGACAAGGGTGGACCATTCCATACATTCCACATACGTGGACTGCTGGACAGGTATCTCACTCCCTTTTTCCTCATTCCTTCTCTTTGCCTTTCTCTGAATCCCCCTTATTCATTAAATCTCCTTGAACCATGACTTCTTTCCCCTATCTCATCGTACAACCCCCCCACCAAAGCCACCCACCCACACATACACAATAAAACCCTGGCTGACTTTACCATTTTAGTACATTCCAAAGCTGAGAGTCAAGGGTATATCGATGAAACTACAGCCATGTCATAAAATGGTAAAACTCAGAATCCAGAGCTGAATTTAGTACTGGAAGGACAAATAGTCCCCTGGAGTGGACACAGTAACATAAATTATATACAGTGTAGTGAGTTTTACCTGATTGGACCTTACTGACAAATTTTGATGGTACTTTTATGTCTATGAACCCCCATCATTCACCTATCCATTCACCCATCTACACACACACACACACACACACACACACACATATACACATGCACAGGCTGGTTTCCATAACCCCGAGAGACCAATGTATGCATAGACTTACATTATTTCCTGGAGACTTACCCTAGCCATAACCATACCCACTACTTAACTCCCTCATCTTCTGAACCACTTAATCCTAATATTAGGGTTCGCGGGGAGGCTGGAGACAATCTCAGCCAACATTGAGCAATGGCAGGGTTCACACTGAACAGCTCACCAGACCATCGCAGGGCAACAACACACATGCACACAACCATTCACACTTACTTCCACACCTAGGGGCAATTTGGAGCAGCCAATTAGTCTAACAGTACTAATCTTTAGACTGTGGGAGGAAACCAGAGTAACTGGGGGAAACCCACACAAGTCAGAGAGAACATTCAAACTTCACACAGAAATGCCCAAGCCCAGGACTCGAACCTATCACCTCTTTGCTGTGAGGCAGACATGCTAACCAATATGCTACCATGCTCGCCCATAACCACTACTTGCCTAACCCTAACCTTTACCTTACCCTAACTTTACTCTGAACTTAAAACACGTCTTCACCTTAAAATGCAATGAGTTATCTTTTAACACACACACACACACACACACACACACACACACACACACACACAAAATACGTTGGTAAAGCAGCAATGTGGGTCAACACAGAATGACATCAACAGTGGGCAGAATCGGGAGGGGATGGTGACTATGCAGCTGGGGGATGAAGGTTTACGTTTGGGTGTAGGGGGAATGTATGAACACAGTGACAAAACCTTACATTTACAGGCACTTCCACACTGAGGTCTAGCACCCACAACCCAAGTGCAAGCTGCAGCTTGGTGTGAACACAGCAACAGCCTTTGATCGCCATGACACACCGTCGGCCACTGATCTGCAGGAACATCGCACATCTTGTCTGATATTCTGCGTGCACAAACTGAGAAATTCCAGCCATGCAAAGACCCAACCCATGAGAAATGATAACATGGAAAAATTTCTGTAGACTTGGCCATGTTTGCCAGGGTTGCTGATATATAGGGGGTGCCATGAGTCTGTGTGAATTTCTCCCTCCTGCACGCTGTTTCAGGACCGAGCTTGGTTTGCTATCTGCAGGAATCTAGGCCAGATTATTACATTACTGCTAAGCCTGCAGGGGTGGAGAGCTGATTTAAGGCTGACCTTTAGCAGGCCTGGGAGAGGGCTCTCTCCATCTCTCGCCAAAGCTGCTGCCAAGGCTTTGGGGACTGTTTGTCATTCACTGATTCAAATCAGCAATAAATGACTGTTGACTGCATCAAATCAGGCCATGACATGGAAACTGAGGACCTGGCAAAACTAAACAAGATGGGGCACAAGCTGTTGGTTTCTGTGAAAAGGAAAAGGAGAATATCATATTCAGCAATAGAACAATTAGAGAGCCAATGGATGCCACAAGTGCAGCAACCTGGTGAAATAGAGTATGAGATGCACTTTCAAGGTGAACTTTGTGTTTTCTAGCAGTGTGAAAAAGGTCATATAAGTCTGTGGCCCATTAAAAAAAAGCTCAACGGCTGATGTCATTCCACTGTTTCCTGTCATTTCCTTTCCTGGGCTTAGCGCCACCAAATACTACTCTACTGAACCATGTGAAAATTAAATGAAAGTACTGAGTCTTCCATTTCATTTCAAGTGCTCATCAAACAGCAGTTCATTCATCTGCTTTCACTGGTTTGACTTGAATGGTATCAGCTAACAGCAGACTAGAAACTCACTTGCTCACTCACTTATTTGCTGAACCACTTAATCCTATTAGGGTCATGGGGAGGCTGGAGCCTTTCTTAGCCTACAATAAGCGAGGATGGGATACACCCTGAGCAGCTCGCCAGACCATCGCAGGGCCAACACATAGATAAGCATTCACACTCACACTTGGGGCAATGTGGAACAGCCAATTTGCCTAATGTGCATGTCTTTATACTGTGGAAGGAAACCAGAGTACCCAGAGGAAACCCACATAAGCATGGGGAGAACATGCAAACTCTATACAGAAACACCCTTGCTGTGCCTGGTGCTTGAACTCAGGACCTTCTTGCTATGAGGCGGACATGCTAACCACTATGCCACTGTGCTGCCCCAGACTAGAAACTGTCTAGACTTTAGCTCACTCCACCTGCGTCTGGTAGGACCTGGCACAGTGATGTAGTAGTCAGCATGTCTGCCTCACAAAAAGAAGGTACTGGGTTACTGGGCTTGGTGATGGCATTTCTGTGTGGAGTATGCATGTTCTCCCCATACTTGCATGGATTTTCTTTGGGTACTCTGGTTTCCTCCCACAGTCCAAAGACATGCACATTAGGCTAGTTGGCTGTTCCAAATTTCCCTTAGATGTGAGTGTGAATGGTTGTGTGTGTGTTGTCCTGCAATGGACTACTGGGTCTACTATTCTGGGTGTACTCCAACTTTACCCAGAGTTGGCTGAGATTGGCTCCAGCCTCCCCGTGACCCTTACTGGATCAAGTGTTTTGGTAAATGAATGAATGAATGAGTATAATCACTGTACCTTGGTGTAAAATAGTTTAATAATCGGATATTATAAAATCATTAATACAAATATCTCTGCGTGCGATGCCCTGGCGGGCTGTCCAGGGTGTACTCTGTCCTCGCTCAGAGTTGACCTCCCCACGATCCCTAATTAGGGATAAGCGGTTCAGAAAATGAATGAATGAATGAATGAATGACTGATATCTCTGCTACAGTATACATACACGGACATGGGTGTGTTTCTAGACTTTTGGGGCTTGTTCTGTTCTTATTTTATTTATTTAACCCAAACTGCATTGTTGCATTTCCTGGAAGAATGTTTTGTGGTCCTCTCTTTGGCAACACAGCCTGATTTATTTCTTAAACAATAGATTTTGCAGTGACTCTTTGTGTCTTCCTGCTTTGTAACTGACCCTATAGTTTTCGCATTGCTGCGGTTGTAGTCAGAACAGTGGTGCAAAATCGTGAGAGCTCTCTCTCTCTCTCTCTCTCTCTCTCTCCCCCTCTCCCTCTCTCTCTCTCTCTCTCTCTCTCTCTCTTTCTATTGCAGACATAGACTGCCAGAAAAGATGGCTCCAGATTTTACAAGAATGCTTTCAAGATCTTTAACAACTCCTTTATGTGTTTGACATGCTGTTATCAGCCAGATCACAATCACATAAGTCATGGAGTAGGGCTTCCAGTTCTAGCATGCCTTGAGGCAAACAGGCTTCAAGGAGAAAAGGCAGATATTTACACACACACACACACACACACACACACACACACACACACACACGCAATTGCCTACACATGCTCACATCACAGTAAAAGTGGGATGCACGAAGGTTACAGCCTTCTTTTCAGCAACCTGATCTAATTTTTCAGCAGGTGCCTTTTGCTGTGGTCGTTCTCTGTGTCATAATTTATTTTAAGAAATGTGACTTTGTGACTTGTCTCTGCATGCAAGAGTGAAGCATTTGTGCTTCATTAGCAAAGAGATTGTACAGTTTGTATCTTCATTATTCACCTGAGAGCTTATGTTAGGTAGTTACTTTTTGAGGGCATAGCAAATGAGTGTTACAGTAAATATGGCTATGTAGTTCCACTTCATATAAAAACAGGCAGCTTTGGAAGACATCCATGTGCACTGAAACCTCCATAGTGGCCCTGCCAGAGGAAGTGTTGCAAACGGACTGTGTTGCTAGGTGACGAAGTGGGCAGAATTGTGGGTAATGAGTGAGTTGCTAATGGTGGTGGTGGCGGTGGAGGGGAAAGCTTGTAGAAAGCCATGTGCTCAGTGTTCCAGGCCCTGATGAAAATGGACAGGCTGGCCTGGGACTGCCACCTGCTCACAGCAATCAGCAGCAGCGCTCAGTCCAGCCACCAATACAGCACACAGGTCCAATTAACAGACCCTGTATGGCCCTTTCTAACTCCATCCGGCCATTAATAATACTCATGCTAGGGTGACAGTGCTGTCTCTCTTCTCCTTGTGTTTGAGGCAGGCTGCTGGGGACCTGCTTAGTGGTTCTAGCCTCTGGGTGGGTAATCTGCTTACATTTTTTTCCTGTCCTGCGCACACCCCTGTACAGAGAATTCATTCTTTTTTTTTATCTTTATCTCCAAATTCCCATGGACTCATGATATGTCTGTCAGACACCTTGGCAACTTTGCTTTAAGCCTTGGGCCCTCACCAAGCAAAAAGGAGTTTCTGTACAAAAACAGAATCTTCAAAATAGAGCAGGAACTTTTTTGGTAGGTGTGATTCATTGCAAATTATTTACCTACTTATCATGAGTTTTTGAAACATAAAATAAGACAAGAAATTACCCATAGGGTTCCGTCTTTAAAATGCACAGGACCCTTTACATCATCTGTTCCATGAATTTTAAAAACTCCCTTCAGGGTTTCCCTCCAAGACCTGTTGCCGCTGCAACCTGTCCTCGAATGAGTGGAAGAAATGGATGGATAGGTGGATGGATGGACAGCAACAGAAAACATTTTAAGAGGTCTTTCATTCCATTCTCTCTTGTCTTACTGAAAAAAGTCTTTATTATGTATTAGTGACTTCTGCTGTTTGTAAGATGTCTAATTAAGATATGTGATCAGGACAAGCATGCCCCCCTTCCATATATGGGGTATAATGCATGTGCAATGCACAATTTCTGCAGGACCAAGAGAAGTCCGCATAGGTACTTCACTCTGGTAAGTGCATGCAACAGTCAACTAAGGAGTGGTTTGATGTGTTCAGTGCTTGTGCATAGTCAGTGTGACTGATTTCCTTTAAAATCACCTGCATATTATTGTGTAGGTCCCATTTTTGTCACTGAAACTGCTAAGACTCATCAATGTAAGGACTCCACAAGACCTCTGAGGGTGTGCTGTGGTATCTGGCACCAAGCAGTTTGCAGCACGTCCTTTAATAGCTGTAAGTTACATGGTGGGCCCTTCATGGTTTGGACTTGTTTGTCCAGCCCATGCCACAGATAGGATATTTGGAGACCAATCTTTCCCAAACCATAACTGAACAAATTTGCCATATGGCAGGGTGCATTATCCTGCTAAAGGAGACTACTGCCATTAGGGAACATCATTACCATAAAAAAGGTGTACTTAGTGTGCAACAATGGTTAGGTGGATAGTCGGGCAAAGTACCATCCACATAAATTCTAAGATCCAAAGTTTGCCAGCAGAACATTGTCTAGAACATCACACTGTTTCTGGTGGCTTGCTTTTTTTTTTTTTTTTTTGCATAGTTCATCCAGTTACCCTCTCTTCCTCACAAAAATCATTGTGAATGCCCCCAACTATCTGTATGATGTAAAAGAAAATGTTATTCATCAGACCAGTCCACCTTTTTCCACTGTTCCATGGTCCAGTTTTAATGCTCACATATCCACTGTAAGTACTTTTATTGGTGGATGGGGGTGAAGCATGTGCATTATGACTGACCTACAGCTACACAGCCTCATATGTAGCAACCTGCAAATGCAAATGTGTGTTCTGAATTTTTTTGATCCTTTGTACCACTTTTATGAGGTACTAACCTCTGTGAGGTGGCATGGTATGCTTTCACCTTACAGCAAGACTCTGGTTTCCTCCTACAGTCCAAAGACATACACATTAGGCTGATTGGTTGTTCCAAATTGCCCCTAGACGTGAGTGTGAATGTTTATGTGTGTGTTGGCCCTGCAATGGTCTTCCAAGCTGTTCAAGGGTGTACCCTGCCTTTGCTCAGTGTCGTTTGAGATAGGCTTCAGCCTCCACGAGACCCTAGTAGGAGTAAGACGAATAAGCCCAAGACGAATTTCCATAAAAGTGAATAGTAAAGACTTATAGTCTCTTTGAAAATAATATTAATAAATAAAACTGCTAACATCTGACCAGTGTAGGTCAATATAAGAAATCTTTAACAGAAATAGAATCACCAGTGTAGCTTTTATTGCCATAACGCAGGAGGTGGTAGTTCAACATGTCAAAACTGAGGAGTGTAAAAAAAAAGCTGCTCATGACATTGTGAAATGAGCTCATTACAAGTGCTGGATTAAGTAATTGGTGTGTTCCAACAGGGAGCACTGAAGGTGGAGGAATTTCCTCCTTGTTCTGAGGTGCTGTTTTTGGAGGTAGGTAATAGCTGTCACATGAAATATCATCTTTCCTTTTGCCCACCACTCCAGTCCTGCTCCAGATCCTGGGACTGGCTACAGGTTTGGACCAAGAATCACATTTATCCAGCATAAAAGTATGACTCCATCAGAGTATGACATAGTACCTCATGTCCTTGTAGTTTCAATCATTCCATGGTAACAGAAAATAATGACTGTTACCGCTGTCATTTTACTTTAGTAAATTATAATAAATACAGTTTAGATTCTTTGTAGTATTAAGGGTGCTGAGTTAATGTATGCAGCTTTTCCTAATGCAAATAAGAACTGTCTGGGTTGCCGAGGAGGAGTCATTAGAGTGGGTTTAAAATGATTTAATCTTCTAAATAATGACTTGTGTTTAATTATTCAGCACTGGATTTCTAAATAGCCAAATGACCTGTGTGTTTTTTGCTTTTAAATAAGTTCTTGATGAACCAGTTTCGAATTAAAATCCTCCTACCCTGCTGAAAAAACCTAGCTTTGTTGGGCCACATGCCAAAACACAGGCCAAGCTTGTTAAGCTGGTACACCATCTTTGCCAGCTGGTAAGTTATTTTCTATCTCCATTATTACTTGTTTTACATTGCCAGAATATTTTTAACCAGGTAACCACAACACAAAATAAATTAGATAAAATGTGCTCACATATTCTAGAGAATATACTTGTTTTGCAGTTATATATGTAGTTGACCATTCAAACATTCATTCATTCATTCATTCATTTTCTAAGCCATTTAATCCTTATTAGGGTTGCAGGGAGGTTGCCGAGTCTGGGCAAAGGCAAGGTACACCCTAAACTGCTCACCAGGCCATTGCAGGGCCAACACACATATGACCATTCACACACATACACTCACACCTAGGGACAACGTGAAACAGCACATTAGCCTACTGTACATGTTTTTGGACTGTGGGAGGAAACCAGAGTACCCCGAGGATACTCATGCAAGCACGGGCAGAACATGCAAACTCCACACAGAAATGCCAGGTGGATGTGTTAACCACTGTGCCACCATGCCACCTTCAATTCAAACATAATAAAACAAAAAATCTGAAAAAAATAAACCTTAAACTAAGGATGGTATTGTGACACAGTAGTTAGCATGTCTGCCTCACAAGAAGGTCCTGAGCTTGAGTCCTGGGCTCGGCAAGGGAGTTTCTGTATGGACTTTGCGTGTTCTCAGCTCTGAACAGCATTGTAGTCCAATGAAGGGCCAACACGCACAAAACAGTTCACACTCATGCTTAAGAACAATTTGGAACAGCCAATTAGCCAAATGTCCATGTCTTAGGACTGTGGGACAAAGTACCCAGAGGAAACCCATGCAAGCATGAGAAGAGCATGCAAATTCTACACAGACCTCGCCCTCATCAAGCCCAGAACTCGAATCCAGGAGCTTGTTGCTGTGAGGCAGACATGGTAGCTACTACACCACTGTGCCAAGTCCTACCAGATGCAGGTGGAGTGAGCTAAAATCTAGACAGTTGTACAACATTTGTACCTTATACAAAACATGCAGCATGGTGGTGTAGTGGTTAGCACATCTGCCGCCTAGCAAGAGGGTCCTGGGTTCGAGTCCAGGGCTCGGCAAGGGTGTTTTTGTTTCTGTACTCCGCTTCCCTCGCACAGTTCAAAGACATGCACATTAAGATAATTTGCTGTTCCAATTGCCCCTATCTGAAAGCGCGATTGTGAATGGTTGTGTGTGTGTCGGGCAGTGGTGGCTTAGTGGTTAAGGCCATGGGTTACTGATCCAAAGGTCATCCAAAGGTCAGCGGTTCAATCATCATTGTTGGGCCCTTGTGAAAGGCCCTTAACCCTCAATTGCTCAGTTGTATAAAAAATTATAATTGTAAGTCGCTCTGGATAAGACCTACTGCCAAATGCTGTAAATGAAAATGTGTTGGCGCTGCAGTGTACTGGTGAGCTGTTTAGGGTGTACCCCACCCTCCAGAGTCAGCTGAGATATGCTCCAGCTTCCCTGTGACCCTAATAGGAATAAGAGTTAAACTAAATGAATAAAGAGTTAAACTAAGTGCCCAAGCTAAGAGGTGCAGTGTTATCTACATATGGTACAAAGTATTCCAACTTGTGTTGAAGCAATAATTTCAGCTTTATATTAAAATTAATTAATTAAATAAATATAAATAATAGTAATAATAATAATAATAATAATAATAATATGAAGGCATTGGAATAGCACAAAATGTAACATGATGACTTTAGTAAATTTAGATTTTATGCTCAGCCAATCTCAAACATTTATTATATAAAATGACTTTTTTTTTCTCTACCTATTTATTATACCTATCTATCTGTATTTATTGAAAAATTCATTACACACTCATTAAAATGACCATGATTAAGGAGAGGGCTTCAGGGGGCTTCATTCTCACATTTATAGTTAAAAGTTAAAATGAAAAGTTTCAGTGATAGTTCTTGTTTTGTATTCACCCTTGTAAAGACGTTCCTTGATGAATCAGGTCTGAATTTAAATAAAACTCCTTTCTCTGCTGAAAAATTCAGTTTGGTTTTCACAGCTGCCAAAACACAGGCTGAGCAAACACAGGTAAACTGGTGCATCATCTTTGCCAATTAATGTTATTTCTCAGCTTCTTATCTCGCCTGATCTCCAAATGTTTGAGATTTTCTAATTGCCCTACTAGTGTTTAATTTTCTTACAAACCACTTGCATTAGCAGTGATTATTCAGAAACAGGGTTGTAATACCTACCACAAGAGACATATTACAATAATTCATTCTTCAAATAAAATCAGATGCACAGTCTTGGTTGTTGTAACGATCCCTCTTTAATGCTAACAGAGACAGGATGAAAGACTACACAAAATAGCCGAAGTGACCGTAACATTGAAAAACCTCAGTTTTTACCAGTAGATGGCAATCATTGTCAAATGGGCTTCAGCTTTAGGTTTCATGTGCCAACTGATTTACTGCCAGGTAATGCTGGAGTATTTATTTAAGCAGGACATTGGCAGTCATAGGGCAAAGACCAGCAAATAGTGTGAAAAACACAGGGAGCATGCAAACAGATTTGTGAGTGACTTTCAGCACTGCTGTGGCCTGTAGGTTTACATGCTTTTCAGATTGTATTTTGAACCAAAGAGCAGGTATATATATGGTTAATAGAGTTGTAGACTGATAATTTGAAGCACTTATTTTCATTACATAACATTACATCATGTATATCCATTATAATTTGGAATCTATTGGAGAGCTATTATACCTCCAAGTGTTACAAACTGTGTTGTTAAGTTATACTGTGTACTGGATTATAATACTACAACATAATTTTTCTCAGTGTTTAGGTCCTGGGTTCAATTTCTGGGCTGTGTGGTGTTTGCATGTCCTCCCTATGCTTGCATGGTTTTCTCCAGGTACTCTAGTTTTCTCACACAGTCCAAAGATATGCACATGGGGCAGTCGTGGCCTAGTGGTTAGAGAAGCGGCTTTAGGACTGAAAGGTCGCTGGTTCAATTGCTTAAGTAGCATGAAAGATGTGTGGCGGCGGGGGGAGTGAGCGGCACCTTCCCTTCCACATTCATGACTAAAGTGCCCTTAAGCAAGGCACCTACCCCCCAGCTGCGTGTGTGTGCTCACTGTTTACGTGTGTATGTGTGTGCTCACTTTGGATTGGTTAAATGCAGAAATCAATATTTCCATTGCGGAATTAATACAGTATAAAATAAATAAATACAATAATAATTGTCCATTCCAAATTGCCCCTAGGTATGAGAATGACTGTAAATGGTTTTGTGTGTGTGTGTGTGTGTGTGTGTGGAATGGGCCGATGAGCTGTTCACGGTGAACCCCGCCCT
Organism: Neosilurus mollespiculum; assembly: GCA_030014195.1. NCBI lineage: Eukaryota > Metazoa > Chordata > Actinopteri > Siluriformes > Plotosidae > Neosilurus > Neosilurus mollespiculum. The sequence goes on from JAQMYF010000004.1 coordinate 29,293,848, forward strand.
TCAGAGTTGGCTGAGATAGGATCCAGCCTTCCTGTGACTCTGATAGGAATAAACGGTTCGGCAAATGAGAATGAATGATTGTTCAGAACCTGCCAATATTCGGACTGCCACTGATAAACTTTGAGTAGATGAGAAGAGGTCTTTTTTATGTACACTTTTCCCTTCTCTGTTGTGTAGCATATGGTCTTGTAATCTATTTGTGGTAAAACACACAAAATGATCCTTGTGTGTGCTTTCTTAGATATGATTGATTGAATTTAAGTGCTGGATCTTCTCACGAATGCCCTGAATGTTTGCAATTATTTTGAACTGAGACTTATACTGTTTATGAATTATGTTGAGTGCTCTTTGCCATGACTGGTTTGGGACAAAGGCACGCACTGACTGGTTGAGTTACACTTTCAACACTGTTTTTATGTGCAACCTAACACATTTCCAGGATTGTGTTTTCAAGTATTGAGACAAGATGATGGATGAGGCACCATAAAGCTGTTGAGGTTCTGCCTGATGTAGAATAATACTGAATGGATGCAATCACATTCAATCATACAGTTTATGATCAGCACATGTTAGGGAATTATTTAAGAATGGTTCTCTTCATTTCTTCTGTAATACACTCACTCTCTCACTCACTCATTTGCCATACCGTTTAATCCTACTAAGGTCGTGGGGAGGCTGGTGCCTATCTCAGTCGACTCTGGGGGAAGACGGGGTTTACCATGAACATCGCAAGGCCAACAAACACACAACCTTTTACACATACATCCATATATGTGACCCAGTCTGGCAAAATGAGTCACAGTGACCAAAAATTCAAAATTGAGTTAGGCA
>JAQMYF010000004.1:29309642-29319642 GCA_030014195.1 Neosilurus mollespiculum
TTTTAGCATGGATAGATTGTGTTTATGGATATTTGAACTTGGTCATGTTGAAGATTATGCTTTGAAGGATGTTTTTTGGCAACATCGCCTTTTGATCCAGGTAAGCCATTTTCAACTTACTTTGGCTCTTACTCAAAACACTACGTTGTGACTTAATCCATATTATGTTAAATGATAAAAATAAAGTCTTTTTAAAAAATCTAATAAAATAAAGGACAAAATCTTATTTTAGTTGTTTTTTAATGTTCATGTGTAGTATACAGTAAAACAATTTTTCACCTCAGACTTGGTAGATGTCACTGAACTGAATATTCCATTCGCTCTTTTGTCTCCTGGACTATTCAGTGACATCCACCTTACCTTTAACACATAGTTATTAATTATCCTGAGATAGCAAACCAATCAGATCGTGCCATTCCCATGTAGTATATAATATAGTACAATTGTGTGTTATTTGTGGTTATTTACTGTAACCTGCAAAGCCAAAACGCCACCAAAAATCATTCATTTTAATGTTCCCACATTAAAAAAAAAGCTATAGAGTCCAAAACAAACAAACAAACAAATAAACAAACAAACAAACAAACAAACAAACAAACATACAAACAAACAAACAAACAAACAAATAAATAAATAAATATTTTGTTTCGCTAATGTTTCATTTTGCTAATATTAGGGGGACATTCCTTTACTTTTTAAATTGCATCAGTGGGCTCAGGTACAATTTGTGCAGCTCTATAAAGAAATTGCTGGGTCAGTTTTGCTGAGTATCGGAGTTTCACTGTGAAGGAGTGTGTTCCATATATTCACCAAAAAACAAAAGCATTTCACATGTTGTATTGAAGAGCAGGAGTTTATTTCCTTGAACTATGAAATAAGCTGGGAGAATGTAAAGACAGGAAGGAAGTAGGGATACACATAAAGAGGTTCTACCAGTGATACCTTCTGTTTAGAGGATGAAACACACATTTTATCCATACTTAACTGTCATTTATAAGAATGTATTATAACCTCTCAGATTTATATTTGGGCAGCATGGTGGTGTAGTGGTTAGCATGTCCGCCTCACAGAAAGAAAGGTTTGGTGTTTCTGTGTGGCGTTTGTTTGTTCTCCCCATGCTTGCGTGGGTTACTTCCGTGTACTCCAGTTTCCACCCACGGTACAAAGGCATGCACATTAGGTTAACTGGCTGTTCCAAACTGCCCCTATTTGTGAATGTGAGTGTAAATGGTTGTGTGTGTATGTGTTAGCCTTGTGATGGTCTGGCAACCTGTTTAGGATGTACCCCACCTTTGCCCAGTATCGGCTAAGATAGGCTCCAACCTCTCTACAACACTAATTGTATTAAACAGTTCAACAATTGAATGAGTGAGATTTGATATTTTGTGAACATCTGAGCCAGCTGGTATGGCTGCATCAACGTTTCGAACTTGAGCAATAGTGACAAAAACTTCAACCCTAGACTCGCCCCTGCCTTGGCCTACTGTATTTATCAGGGCAACGGTTCACCATGTGTGGAAAGGCTGTGTTTTTGAGAGGAATCTAGTACAAAAGCCTAACTCTGCCTCAAGCCCTTACTCTGCTGTGAATTCCTGTGAATAGTGCATGTGGCATGCTCTGGCCCAAAGAACAGAAGATGTTTCAAAATAGGGTTGGCCAAAACCCTAGACTCCAGTACATTAGATCTATAAACCACATAACAGAACCCACCGTTGATCAATTTCTATAGTGCTGCATCGGACATAGCAGATCAGAAGTCTTGGAAAACAAGGAGATTTGACTTTCTTTGAATATGTTTCAGCATAATCTTTTAGCTCTTTCTCTATATTGATATGAGTGTTTGATATGATTCCTCAAACTGGAAAGTGTGTGTGTGTGTGTGTGTGTGTGTGTGTGTGTGTAAAATAAACTTTTATGCAACAAATTTCCCTGAACTGCTTTTAACAACCAATCATCAGGACATATTTATACTTTTTTCACAGCATTGCCTTGAATTGCGTGCTGTTCAAATTGAATTTGCTTTTATTTTCTCCAAAAGGGTTTCATGTAATCCCTCTTTGCAGGATCAGGGTATTTGCTAATACTGTTAGTACTCCAGTTAGTAAGTTGTTGTTTTCTGGTGTCAAGTACTTTTGTTGAGATTGTCCCCTTTGGCATTCCACTTCCCCATTATTCTGCTCACCTGTGTCTCATTGCCTGCCTTCTAGTCTGTCTATTTAAGCCCAGCATTTTCCCACAAGCATTGCCAGATTGTGCCAGAGTTTTCTCTTGTGCCTTTCAGTCTGTTGCCAAGTAATTTTTGACCTTGCCTGTTCCTTGACCATTCTTGCTAGTTTTTGTGATTTTTGGAATATCCCTGCCTCATACAAGTTTTGACTTCTTGGACTTCTCTAGCCATTACCTGTTTTTTTGACCATGAGTCTGCCTGCTGTTTTGGATTGTTTGCCCACTTGTATGCTCTCCACTACTTCCGTCTGCATGTGGATCCTTCTGCCCCTGTCATACCCTAGCTAATACAATGTGAAAGATTTTTCAAGAGCTACACTGTCAGACAGAAGTGTACTGTAGGAATTCATTTCAGTCCCCAATAGTACACTTTACAATTACGGCTAATTATTAATGATTTGAGACCCAAGATAGTACATGTACCTTATGTTCCCAAGCAGTATACGAAGGGTACAAATAAATACCTTAAGAGGGCACCGGCCCAACAAAAATCTCTTGAAAACCCAAGTGTTCAATAATGTACCATAAAACATGGTGATAACAAATAATTGGTGAATAGGAACAAAAAATTGGAAAGCTGTATTTTTTATTCAATTTTTTTTATTCAATTTGGAAAGTTCTTTTTTATTTGGTGCCGCCCAGGTAACGATAACTTGTAGAAAACAGACCTACAAGTTATTACCTGGGCCGCACCGAATAAAAAAGAACTTTCCAAATTTCGTCCCTAGTCACTCCCTTTTTATGGTACGTTATTATATGGCAATGACAGTATGCGTATTCTGACTGGTCGATGTCAATAACTTGTGTATAGACTGTTGTATATTGCTTGGCAAATTAGCTTTAGCTAGCTACACTGTGTGCTATGATCTTTAGCAGCGTCAAAGTGAAGGGAAACAACCTGAAAGCTACCTGTCACAAATGCATATGGAGACAAGATGCATACACTAGATGTGGAGTTTATTGTGGACTGGCAACCAAAGATATGCAAGAAATAAATCAAACTTAAACAAGGAAGTATAGCATGTAGCCCACTAAAAAGTACAAATAAAGCAAAATGAGCACGATGCCAAAAAAAAAAAACCCTCAGAGAACATGGAATGTACTCTAAACAGCGTGCCACACCATCGCAGGGCCAACACACACATGCACACACATCACAAAACATTCACATTCACACCAAGGGGCAATTTGGAACAGACATTAGCTTAATGTGCATGTCTTTGGACTGTAGGAGGAAACCATGGAAACCCTGGAAACCATGAAGTGCCGATGTCGTGATGGCCACTGAAAGCTCCATGTCAGTGATGTAAGGACAGGGCTTTAATCCACTTCCTGATTGCACCTGTTAATTCCACCCACTCTGGGAAATGCAGTTTTCCGGCGAATCTGAAGTGAGGTGTCAAGAAGTGTGCAAGTAACAGCATGTGAAGTGAAATAATTTCTCTGTATAGATCTAGCACTCGATTAATACTCATACATACATTTATTTGCCAAACCGCTGAATCCTACTATAGTCACAGGGGGGCTGGAGCCTATTTCAGCCAACTTTGAGTGAAGGTGGGTTACAGCCTAAACAGTTCACCAGTCCAATGCAGGGCAAACACATACACACAACCATTCATACTTACAACAAGGGGCATTTTGGAACAACCAATTAGTCTAATGTGAATGACTTTGGACTGTGGGAGGAAACTGGAGTACCCAGAGAAAACCCATGGAAACATGGGGAGAACATGCAAACTCAACACAGAAATGTCCTTGATCCCAGGACTCGAACTCAGGACCTTCTTGCTGTGAGGATGAAGTGTTAACCACTTCGTCAACGTGCCGCCCACTCAGTCAATAAGCAGTAATTCATTTCTGAGAGTATGTGGGACTATATGGGATACTATAATCCAAATCACCTTTGATAACACATACAGAAGAGATCAAACATGTACAACACACTACAGGTGTTAATTTATATGCAGGGTTTTGCCGTACATGATGTTTCCCTTAATCACATGCACAGCTAATGTCACAATCCACTCGTGCCAAATTTCAGCGTTGTGCCAAAAAAAAGAAGGAGAATACTAAGCCTGGTGGAATGCTGAACAGCACTCTTCAAGGTCTTCCCTTGAGGAGACGTTGATAGCATTGGTGATTTGTGGATGTCTTTGTTGAAAACCTATGCCCTCATATCCTGTTGCGTCAGAGCAAAGCAGGAGGATAGAGCGAGCAAAGGACAGACAGTGCATAGTGTTTGGTGGAAGTGAACGTCACCATGTCTCATATAGTCTTATTATGAGACGGTAGCAACCACACGTTAGCATTTCTGATCACCTTCACTCCTCCTTGGCTCTCTTTCAGATTTTGGTGGCATCAACAAGAACGACCTTTGGCACATTTTACAATAATGCTTAATTGCAGTTGAAACTCTGTGTGTGTGTGTGTGTGTGTGTGTGTGTGAGAGAGAGAGAGAGAGAGAGACTAATGTAGGGCCTAGATACATTTTAAAAGATGCTTTAAATCGGTTACAGCCCTATATTCCGACAGCCCATTGGTGCAACAGCCCTAACCCTGACCCTAACCCAACTGAACTGAGTAGGGTGGCCAACTGATTTAAGCAAGGTGCCCGTCTTATATAAGTAACGCTGTTAAAGCAATGGGCCATCATAACATAGAGCCGTCCTCTTTAAAACACCATGCAGGAATAATTGTTGGTTAGCTTCTAATACTAAGCAGCATGGATTTGTTTTTGTTTTTTTTTAAAAAGCAAAGGCACAGGACTGCCTTGGTTAAATGTGTGTTAAGCACATGGTGAAACTGCCTAAATACTGCAGTGTCCAGGGCACCAGTTCATCTGTATTCTTCTCTGGGCTTAGATCCATGTTTACTAAGGTGATATGTATCTAATAAAGTGGCGAAAGTGGACTCTGCAATAACCAAAATCTCTTTTGTGTGTCTCTGTCTGCAGGTTCAGTGTGTTAAGGTGTACAATGGTGTTTCACCCACAGGTGGTACTTGTACCTTCATGCCTGAGTTAGTGTGGTACATTGAAAAGCTCTAACACTGACTCTCTATTATTTCCACAGCTCTACTATTGTCCTAGCTTTCTCTCTCTTGTTCTTTTTCTCCGTCTATCAGTGTGTTAAAAGGAGGCCTCTGCTGCCTGGTCACTGCAAACACGCTGTCATTTCCCTACTGATTATGGGGCATGTGAAGTTTAAGCAAATATTTGAGTGGCTGACTCTGTTTTTAGACTTTATTTTTTTTGTGATATATGGCTGACCACTGTAGCGGCCTGCCCGAGGCTCCTCTTGAGCCAAAGTTCAGTTCTTCCTTTGTTCCTCAGCCTGCTCCAGCCACCAAATTACCATCATGGCCGCCAAGAGGACGCAGTATGCCATTTCTCCTGCTCCACTAACAAGCCATCTCATGTAGAGAAGACAAAAGAGCTTGCTGAGCCGCAGTGACAGTGTTTCAGCGGTTTTGGAAGTCATGACTGTTATATAGTCTTCTCATAACTGAATTGAAGGAATCATTTTGAGCTGGCTGGTTCAGATGTACTTTGTACATATATGTGTATATCGGCCTTTGCATAAGTGCATTCATTGAGCTTGTATAACTCACTGTAAACTACAAACTGACTCATTGGAGCACTTGAAGAATGAAAACATGACCTGCAGATGATGTATACAGGGCCTTTAAGACCTGCCTTTGATCACTATTACTTGATGCCTGATGTTTATCACCCAAACCCCCTTTTCTTCAGGGCCCCTCTGTCTGGTTTATGTCTGTGCAATGGCACTTGAACTTGACCCCACAACTTTGTTTACAACATGGCAAGCTTGTGTGCGTGGGATGCTTATTTGTGAAGCTGGAAAAGTTTGTGGACATGGTGCTGTGCATGAAAAAGTCTGTCTTGTTCCAGCTGCACTGATGAAGCGATATGAAATGGAGTGCTGATTTCAGCATGCAGGCATCGAGACGAGGAGCTGAGAGCTGCAGTGATCTGAAGGCACCGCTCCCCGTTTAAAGCAGTCCACAAACTCTGCGCAATCTGGCACTCATTTGACAGCTTGAAGTTGGTAACTTTTAGCCACGGTTACAAATAGCGAGTCAAGAGGAATTTACTGAGTAATAAAGGCTTTTCCCCCTACTCTGAGTTAAAATAATGTTGTTCTGGCTATAATCATCCAATTAAAGTGAGAGGCTGCTCTTGGAAAGGCGGAGGATCACATTTCAAAGGGCGCTCTCTGGCAGCTTCCATACTGATGGTAAGATAGCCAATCGTGTGGCGACTGGATCCTATGTGTGTGTATGTCTGTGTGTGTGTGTATAATGAAGCATTCCTGTATGCCTGTGTAGGGTTGCGTGAGACTGTGTCTCACTTGCTCCCCGAATAGTATGGAGGCCATCGTGCATGCCTAGTCCTTATCGATAGTTCATCTTAAACATTTCTGCCTTATTTCTCTTCATGCTAGCTGCAGTTTCCCTTCAAACCCTTAGCATAGCGCTTTGGCACTGCTTTACCAGATGAGGGAACACCATGGGCTCAACATGCTTCGATGCTATGATTAGTACAGTTCATTTTGCAGGCCTTTCCAATTTAGGCAGCGATGGGGGTCACTGAGGTTCGACTAGGGTGCATGGAAACCTTCAGAAGAATGGTGACCTGTCAGGGAGTTTATGTGTCAGGGAGATGGACTTGAGTCAGGTTTCTTGTTTATGAATTACACACAAACCTTCCTTCAAGACTGTCAGCAGTAACACCCGGCCACCGGGAACTTTAGAAGCTGAGAGAAAGAGAGGAGGGAGGGATAAAGTGTGAGAGGAACCTGAGTTGGGTAGAGTTAGGTGAATAGGAGAGTGTGTTGGGGGGGTGGGGGGGGATACTGAAAAAGAAGAAAAATGTTAAGGTGAGTGAAGAAAGCAAGATTAAGAGGGCTAAACAGAACAGGAAGAGGAAAATATAGAGACAGAGAGAGCTTTGCAGGGCAAACAGGGTGGGGCCTGGACCCAAAGCTTTATTCTGGGTAATTACAGACTGCCGTGTGGATATTACTAAGATCCTGGCCTAGCACAGGCAATCCATGTCCACTTTCCCACTGCATTTAACAAGAAAAGATGAAGAAGAGGAAAAGAGAGGAAAAACACAACAGAGAGCAGTAACTGAACAATTCTGTGGCACAATGCAAGAACCAGACAACCCACAAAATGTTCATTTTGAAAAAAACAAGATGAGTTTTTGTTTTTCTAAAATTAAATTTTATTTTAAAAAACTCAACAAAACGTGGGAAATGGCATTTTTCTATGAGAAGAACATTGTGCAATATTTATGTAAAATAACATTTGTCCCAATCTGAGATTTTCATAGGAAATCTATAACAACCTCAGAAACACAGAAATGACTTCCGTGCATGAACCAGATAACCAACATTACAATTTTCAAACAAGTTGTTCAGAAGTGAAAATGATTTTTTTGCAAAAACTCTTATTTATATTGCATACAGATATCAATTTAATACACCACAGTAAGCATTGTTTTATTTTCCTCACTATCAGATGATGTTTGTTCAAGTTCTGATTCAGAACCCTTTGAGACACTTGCCTCATCACTACTCGGCACGTTGCCAGACTGACCAGTCCCCCTTCTGAGACTTCTTGGACTTGGGTTTGAGGATTGAAGGCTTTCATAGAAAACCCTGTATTCAACGGGGATGTACTCACATTAGTATCATTATGCTTATGCTTTGAACTGCTAGTGACACCTATTGTCCTTTGAATGAACTAATACTGTTCTAACAATTTTAAAGATTGTACTATTACGTCTAAGGTCTACAATAGTGCACTGGACTCACTTTTAATGGTCAATTGGTTTATCTGGTTCTTGCACAGTCCCACAGAATTCCAGCTCTGCATATACCGTATAATGTGTTTAGCTTCGCCTAGAAACGTGTTCTCCTCTGTGGTATTATTCACTGGGGTATTAAAAGTGAGGTGCATTTAATTTATCAACAAAGGTCTCCTCTTTTCAGGTCTGTTCAAAGGGAAAGGGCAAATACTCACTGATGTGGACCAGTTCCCTAACCTGATCCCAGTGCAGTATTATAAGGTTACTGGGATGAGCTGGCTAAAGTTGTCTGAAGCAGAAGTGAGTTTTGATTGCAGTACTGTGATAGTTCATGCACTATAAAGTTGTCTACCCACACTCGTCTCCTTTTCCATATCTTCACAGGCTCAAAGAGGACTACCTTAAACACCCGACCATATCAGAGCACATTTCTGGCCGTTCCACAAAAATCATTCGGGACTCCCTCGGCTATTTTCGGCGGTCTCCCCTATTTGAATAATGCCTCGGGTGAACTAAAGGCCTATATTCAATTTTTATGAAATGTGGCAGGGGATGTGTTCCGGTATTTGCATCCAACCGACCCAGTAAGTATTACTTCATAACAACTCGTTCATTTGACTTCCTTTGTACAAATGTAGACATTATTAATAATATACAGTAGTGTGCAGTGAAGATTATACACCACCACTTTTGTCTAAAAGGGCTCCTAATAAAAAGAAGTACAAAATTTCTGCTCTATAATTTTTCGGTAAAAATGTATTGAACAATGCTATTGTAGGCAGTGAGAACCCAAAAAAAAAAAAAATTTAATCATTCTAAGATTTTGTATATTGAAGTATATTGAGGTAAAAGTGTAAACAAAAACACTGAAATATCAATTTTTCAGACAAATTGTAAGGTATTGTAAATTTATTTTTTTTTACTTTTGTATAGCATGAATGAACTTCAAACCATATGGAATGGTTTAGCGAGTGAAGACATTAAAAATACAGTACACTTATACAACTTAACAAAATGAAGATAAATCAGAAACCAAATACTATTCATGTATTTATTTCATGTAATATTGGATCACATTTCTGAGAATAAGTAAACAAACTACAATATATAGTAATAACAAAAATAACAGTCTTTTTTTTGGAAAAAAAAAAGTCTGTATTTAGTGTGGCCACCCTACACTTTGATTACAGCATTTACCCTTTCAGGCATAGTGTTCACATTCTCTTTAGTTTCTTTACTCGCTAAACCAAAAAAAAATAAAATTTGTGACACCTTTCAATTTTTCTGAAAAATTGGTATTTTCAGAGTTTTTGTTTACTGGCCATACTTTTACCTCATTATACTTGTCAGAATGATTTTTTTGGTTCTCATTGCCTACAGTTGCATTGTTCAATACATTTTAACCAAAAAATTTTAGAGAAGTAATTTTTTAACTTTTTTTTAGGAGCCCTTTTAGAAAAAGGTGGTGGTGTATAATCTTCACTGCACACTACTGTACAAAACTTATATAAATTTGGCAGTAAAGAAGCCATTACAAGAAGAAAAATAAATCATCTAATGTTTAATACTAAGCTAATTTTCTAATTTATAAACAACAGTCATCTCAAGAAGGGGCGGAACAGTGGCGTAGTGGTTAGCACGTCCGCCTTACTGCAAGAAAGTCCAGGATTCCATTCCCAGGCTCAGGCATTTCTGTGTGGAGTTTGTATGTTCACCCCGTGCTTGCATGGGTTTTCTCTGGCTACTCCGGTTTCCTCCCACAGTCCAAAGACATGCACATTAGGCTAATTGGCTGTCCAAATTGCCCATGCTGATATAAAAATAGTGCCGGCAACAACACAGTGCCGCAACCACCTGAGGCATTAGCTATTTCTCAATGCGAAGTTCGCCAAATTCGTACTCCCGTACTCCCACACTTAACAAGTTTGACTCATGAGT
>JAQMYF010000004.1:29336873-29348141 GCA_030014195.1 Neosilurus mollespiculum
TATATATATATAACATCTTGAGACAATTTTCCGTAAAACAGTGCTCGATACGTTGAAGTCGAGCTAAATATATTGTCGAAAAAACAAAAACAAAACAGTATTTAACTGTTTTAATCTGTCCACTGAAATGTTTCTTGCGTTCATACTATTCTTATAATATTCTTATAATATTCCTACACACACACACACACATATACAGAAATTTATTTAAAAAATTCTTGAAAAATAAATAAATTAAATCAATTATAATGGGTGGAACCCTTTAGTGTACTGGTAGCATGTCCATCTCACAGCAAGAAAGTCATGGGTTCCCAGCAAGTCCCACGCTTGGGCATTACTGTGTGGAGTTTGCATGTCCTCCCAGTGATTGAGTGGGTTTCTTCTTGGTAATCTGGTTTCCTCCTACAGTCCAAAGACATGCACATTAGGCTGATTGGCTGTTCCAAATTGTCCCTAGGTATGAATGTAAGTGTGAATGGTTGTAAGTGTGTGTTGGTCCTGCGATGGTCTGGTGACTGTTCAGAGTGTTCCCTGCTCTTGCCCACTGTCGGCTGAGATAAGCTCCCCTGCGACCCTAATTGGAGTGAGCAGTTTAGCAAATGACTGAATGAGTGAGTGTATTCTTACATATTCTTTCATATATTTTTTTCAGTAAAGCTGGTTCGCATGGAGCTAGTTACTTAGCTGAATATCTGTTCCTAGGAGTTTATTAAAGTCATGTTGAATGAAAATAGTCTTCATTGATTCAATCATTTTCTGAACTGCTTAATCCTAATTAGGGTCACAGGGAGGCTGGCGCCCATCCCAGCCGACTCTGGGCAAGGGCAGAAAAACACTGACGGCTATGCAGCCTACTCTTGACGAAAATCTGCAACGGTTCTTTTACATGCCTCTCACCATAGACGGTGAGAGACATGGCCAGCCTTTGATAACCCAGTTAGACGCACTGCGGGGACAGCAGTGACAACCCGTTGATAGTGGGGCTTGAACCCCCAACCTTGGGATCAGTAATCCAGCACCCTACCCCCGGGTCACAACTGTCCTTGAAAAAAAGCCTTATTAATAAAAATAAAACCATATTATTCTTACCATCAAATACCACATTTTGTTGCTTTGTGGAATTAGTCTCAAATGAAGAATCCGGAATTCCAAATGCTGTTTCTTTTCACAGAATCAGTCTTCTATGAATGGTAAAAAAAAAAAAAAATCATCATTGGCTAGCGTCAGGATATCAGCTGATTATCCTAGGAGTAGATTAGCCAATCAGAACGCACAGCTGCTAATATCTAGTGAACTGGAATAGAATAAATAGATATATACTTTAAGAGCATCTACCACTCTACCACATTCTGTGTGCATTTTTTTTATTTTTTTGTTATTTAATAAATAGCGAATGTGGTTACATTTTATTTTGCTTTGCTATACGTTCCCTGTTATCTAAACCAATGAGGCGTTTATCAGGATGTCCATCACAGAACTGAACTTTCCTGTTCCTCTCAGTTTGTTATTTGTTACAGTTTGGGTCTGTGGTGGTTGGCGGATTAATTTATCTTGATCTGTACTGGGTCATGTTTCTCTGTTGAGTTCCTTCATCTACCCTGAATGTACTTCCAGTGTACCTGTACTGTCTGGGTGGGTGACACCCGAGAACCCTGATGGTATTACAGTGGGCCATATTTCAGGAGGTCCCCTCGTTGACTGGATTCTGCTGAGTGTCTGTGTCTATTCCAGCTTAACAGACAATATATAAGAGACCTGAAGGATCCTCACTGCTGATGTTACACTCTGAGAAATCAGTGTGTGCGTGTGTGTGTGTGTGTGTGTGTGTGTGTGTGTGTGTCCGTGTGTTTGTGTGACAGAGAAGTGTGCCTGGAACCCGCCATGCCTGGCAAGGATCACCCAATGTCATCTGTATCAGTGTCCAGTGCTGTGCCATGTAGTTAATGTTACCCTTCAGAATGCACACTCTCAAATCTCTTCCAAGTACTCATTTGGTTGCTACTGTTACCACTCTAGCATCTGACTTGGCTCACAATAAGCAAAGACACAACTTAAGTGCTAGGCATAAAGTGAGTCACACTTTTCCCATGATACATTCATTCATTTGTTGAACTGCTTTATCCTTTTTTAGGGTTGCAGGGAGGCTGGAGCCTATCTCAGTTGACTCTGGCGAAAGCGGGGTACATCGTGAACAGTTTGCCAGTCCATAGCAGGGTCAATACACACACAACTCTTCACTTCACACCTAGGGGCAATTTGGCACAGCCAATTAGCCTAATGTTTGAGGAAACCGGAGTACCCAGAGGAAACCCATGCAAGCACAGGGAGAACATGCAAACTCCACACAGAAATGCCCTCGCTGACTCAAACCAAGGACGAAAGGAAAAAATTTGCAACATCTGGGAAATCATGTTAATTTTTTCATCTGTTATGTCATCCTTTACTTCACAGTCAAGCTTTCGCTAATTTAAATAATGTAGCAATCTGCATTAGCAGTACAACAATCACTAATGACAGTCTTTAATCTACACTAATTCATTTGAACCCCAAAAAGATTCTGGAATGATAAAAAACTAGCAAAATGTAAGATTTGAAAAAATATTAAATAACATAAAATAACCTTTTTTTTTTCATTCCTTAGGGCTGGGGTGTACTTCAGCAGACATGCACATAGGTGGGGGCAGCACAGTGGTGTTGCGGTTAGCATGTCCGCCTTACAACAAGAGGGTCCTGGGGTCCTGGGGTTTCCTGGGCTTGGACATTTCTGTGTGGAGTTTCTATGCTCTACGCGTGCTACTGTGGGTTCCTTCCGGGTACTCTAGTTTCCTCCCACAGTCCAAAGACATGCACAACTAACTGGCTGTTCCAATTTGCCCCTATGTGTGAGTGTGATTAGTTCTGTGTTGGCCCTGCGATAGTCTGGTGAGCTGTTCAGGGTGTACTCCACCTTCACCCAGTGTTGGCTGACCCTGACCCTAGTAGTAGAATTAAGCGGTTCTGCAAGTGAGATGAGATGTAACTAGAGGAGAACAGATGTTTTAAAGATTTTTCTTTTGTATTTCGCACTTTGACTCCTGGACCGCGTATTCCTGCTTGCACAGTTCGCGTGGACACAATATATGAGTACAGAGTGACCTGTCCATGATAACTCTGCACAAGATGAAATTTGTGGACCACATTAAGTATACTCAGGCCTTAGTGAGTTGGTAAACACCTATGTGTGTTTGCAGAGTGGTGGATGTGTTTAGAGCTGTGTGGGAGTCACTTGCATGTGATTGTGTAAGTGTGCTGTTTGGAAGCAGGAATATTGGAAACAGATGTGTGCTTCCAGAACGTAGGGAGAAGACCTGCGTAAAATGATTTCTCTGAGTTTTTTGATTGTTTATACTTTGGTATGTCTGGCCTGTAAGTATGACTCTGCAGATATGATGATAAACTCAGATAGAGGTCAGCTTGAAAGATGACATGGCACATAATGCATTTCTGGACTAACAAGCGTGTAAGTAATCCATAATTATGTAGCTTTAGGGGTGTAACAATTCACATAACATTTATTCTGTAATCTGAGTGACGTCTAGACATTGAAGCGGTTTATGCATTCCTTATAATTATGACATTGGAATGTGTAGATCTGACGCTTATGTCAAAGCTAATCAACATGATTGTTGCTCCATAATTAAAGTAGTGCATAGTTGGATAAATGCTAGGTTTTTCCACTTGTGTGAATAACACCAAAAGCTACAGTTTGTATTTATCCATTTCTCCACTTTATAGCTAAACCTGCACAAAATTAGTTATTGTTCTGACGAGATGTTTTGTCCTTGCAGTATCTTCTTTTGATTATAACCAGAATGAAGCCATTGTCTCATTTTGCTTTATCTCAATCTGGTGCTGGGATACAGCAGCAAAGGCAAATGGTATTAGTCACAGCAGGAATGTAAAGCATGTGTGTTAATGCCACACTAGTGCATTCATTCCTGCCTCCTGCACACCCCTGCAAAATAAAGCTATGATGAGGGCTATCAGAGAAGGAGAGAGAGTATACACTACGTACATCCTCCCATGCCCATATCTCAAGCATATATTTTTTTAATTCATAAATGATGTAAATCAGCATTACCTTTCCGTAGACAGAGAGTCTGGCAGCTTTCGAGGCTCCCTTTGATCTGTAAAGAGGAATTAGATTATATATCAATATTTTATTGATTACCAGTGAGCGTCTTAAGTTCACTTTAAACTCCAAAGTGAAGTTTTAAAAAGATTCACAAAGTCATTTAACTGAAAAGCTAAAAAGATTCACATCAAGAAGGTCTAGATGTGAAGCCTCTAGATGTGAGTGTGAGTATGAATAGTTGTATGTGTGTTGTCCTGCGATGGTCTGGAGAACTGTTCAAGGTGTACCCTGCCCAAACCCAGTGTTGGCTGAGATAGGCTCAAGTCTCCCCACGACTTTAATAGTAGGATTAAGCAGTTTGGCCAATGAGTGAGTGAGTGAGAGGGTATCAACTCCTTGCTAAGTTTAGATTCTTAAAACCAATTTATACTGTATTATGGCACCCACTCTTTACATTTAAAAGTCCACTTTTTAAAAAGTGATTACAAAACCATCGTGTCTTTATTAAAATTCTCCACATTCACCATTCATTAGGCAAAAATTTTGCAAAAGGTCTCCAAGTAGTCACCGCGTTCGCCAACCACTCACCGATCTCACTATCATTCATCAAGAACTTATATACTCACCACAGTCACTAACTGTTCTCCGAATGGTCTGCAAACGTTTCCCTCATGAATGTGGCGACTTGTTGATGAAAACTTGGAGAAAACTTGGCGAATAGTTAACAAACTCTGTGTTTAGTTGGTGAACATCTGTGGTCATGTGACCATCATGTGATTGTCATGTGACCTTGACGTTATATAATGGCAACTCAGTAAACGTTTGGCAAACAGAAAACAAATGACACAGTTCCCACACTTATTACATTTGTCAAAATGTTCCTGACTGTTCACAGAGATTCACCAACTGTTTGTGAATTGTTCATCTACTACTCAACAAATTACCAGTTAGTATCTCAGTGAATGGCAAATACTTGGTGAATAGTTAGAAAAGAGGTCAAAAAAGTGGCAAACCACTGTTATTGGCTTTGCCAAAGGTTCATCATACAGTTAGACCTTAGGGTTGGAACGATTGTGCAATGGCAGCACAGTGGCATAGTAGTGGTTAGCATGTCTGCCTCAGAGCATGAAGTTCCTGTGTTCAAGCCCCACGCTCTGCAATGGTGTTTCTATGTGGAGTTTGCATGTTCCCCCTGTGCTCTTGTGGGTATCCTCTGGGTAGAAAAAGCCCAAAGACAGGGAAATTGGCCTTTCTAAATTGCCCCTAGGTGTGAGAGTAAGTGCCAATGGTTGTGTGTTGGCCTTGCAGTGGACTAGTGAGTTGTTCGGAGTATACCCTGCTTTTGCACAGGCTCCAGCCTCCTTGCAACAAGGCACTGAATATAAATCGATTATTATGCATACACATGAGGACACCTAACCATCACACCCATATTTGGGTCTCCTCCAAACTAGTGAAATAAAGTAGTAAGCTGATTATTGTACAGGATATCTTTGTATGCTGTAGCTATTGCTTTAACTGGATCTAAGGGACCCAAATCTGCACCAGCAAAACAGTGTCCCTGTGCACAAAGTGAGGTTCATGAAAGCATGGCTTGCCAAGGTTGTGCTGGAAGATTTCAAGTGACCTACCGAACACTGCCCTCAACCCCACTGAACACTTTTGAAACTGGATTATCTGCTCTTCTTGCCTGATATCGGTGCCTGACCTCACTAATGCTCTTTTGGTCAAATGGGTACAAATCCCAAGAGTCACATTCCTAAAAATAGCCATTCTATAGAATGTCATAACCCCTCAGCTCAAGCGCACGGAGGACAAATGCCATTCCCCATATGAACAATTTCAGACAATCAACAAGTTATTAGCCACCCTTTACACAGGTTTAGGTCATAGGGAAAGAGTATGCAAAATTTCAGAAAGCTATCATGCAGATGAGCCGAACAATGGCCCAGACAAACTTTATATGTTCAAGGTCACTGTGCCAAGGTCAAAGGTCACATATGCAAATTAGCTACCCCACGCACAGTTTTAGATCATAGGGAGTGCCTATGCAAAAGTTCAGAAATCTAATATGCATATAAGCTGAGCAATGGTCCGGACAAATTTTATATGTTCAAGGTCACTGTGCCAAGGTCAAAGGTCACATATACAAGTTAGCTACCCCAAGCACAGCCTCAGGTCATAGGGAGTTCCTATGCAAAATTTCAGAAAGCTGGACTCTGCCTGAGCTGAGCAATGGCCAGGACAAAGTTATTGTCATGCCACCTGCCCAACCGCCCACGCCAAGCCAATGACAATATCCCTCCAGCCATAACTGGCTGAGGGGTAAAAACTATCAGGAGCCTGTTTGAAAGGAGACATAAATCATGATTTAGGTTGTTGCATGACCCGGAAGACCATCATTATTAAATGCACTCCTTTCCTTATTAGACCAAAAAGCTAACAAGGCCAGGATTTGGATTAATAGTACTCTATTCATATACGAGTTAATCCACCGACTTGTTAGGATAGTGATGTATGTCCCCTCAGTTGCCATAAGCGTCTTTCTTCCCAGGTCTGCCCCCATTGTGTGTGTGTGTGTGTCTCTTCCCCTATGGCCTGCTGATAGTTTTCACTTTGGCCACAGCAATTAGGCGGCTCCAGCCTTTTCTGTGAAAAGAATGAGGGAGAGAAAAGGGGAGAGATTAGCAGGAGCCAAGAGAACAGTAGAGGCGGTCAGAGGAGGGAGGGGGAACAGAGAGCAGCCAGAGAGTCTGCTTCCCCAGGCACCACTCCGCTCCTGTGGCTGACAAGGCCTGACGCCGCTGACTGCCATGCTTATCAGCCAGCTTTGCTCCACTCCACTCAGCTCACCGCTCACTGGCTTAAACAAGAAGCTGTTTATCTGAGCGTAGCCCTGCACCCACACTCCGGCTCCACTCAAATCTGCCCCACCAGAACAACTCCCAACAACACAGTCTATACAGACAGAGAAAGAGAGACAGAGAGATTATAGAAAGATAAATCAATAGAGAAGCACCCACTGTCTCTGAGCAAACTGTCCCACCCTCCAATGGACTCCATTATATCTCATCCTTTAACAGTACAGATTTCACTGTTGACTCATTTTCTCTGGGTTCATTGGTTTTTTGGAGTCTTTTTTGGTCAAAGCTCCCGTCATAGATTTCACAAAAACATGTGGTACATGTACATTTTGTTGCTTTGTGTATGAAATTTGGCTTTGAGGTGACTCAGACTTACAAGCAATTTCCCAAATGTTGGCTCATGCCCCCTTGAAGTTCTTTTAAAAACATATTGAAAAATTAGACTATTCCCTATTGCATCAGTTTTTCACTCTGATAAAAATTAATAAATAAAAATTGGATTAAATAATACTGATCTTGTGGGGAGTGTGAATGGTGCAGCACTCTAAAACCTGATTTATGTTTTCTTTCAGACAGGCTGCTTATATATAACGGCTTTACAACAGAGTAGACTATCTATAGAAAATCAAACAATGAATGGTGTTGAATAAGAACTCCATGAAAGCCAATAAAAAGTCATATAATTCTTGTCAGTTACTTGGAAACCTCTTTCTTGTTTCAGTTGATGCCAGAGAAGCTGCTCCATGGGAGCTATGATTAGGAACTTTTTCCCCCAGAAGCAAAATGTACTTTAGCTGAATACTAGTAACCTTTCCATTCAACATTAATATGACATAATAAGAGATAATTAAGGCTTAAATAATAATGTAGTAGCCAAGAATTGTTCTTAAAATTGTTATAAATAAGTGAAAAAAAGAACTAGGTGGCCTCCCAGCAAGAAGATCCTTGGGTTCGAGATTCTGGCTCACCGAGGATGTATCTGTGTGGACTTTGTATGTTCTCCCTATGCATGTGTGGGTTTCCTCTGGATAGTCCGGTTTCTTTCCACAGTCCAAAGTCATGAACATTGGGCTAAGTGACTGTTTCAAACTGCCCCTAGGTGTGAGTGGGGATGGATGTGTATGTTTTGCTGTGCAATGGTCTGGCGAGCTGTTCAGGGTGTACCCCACCTTCGCTCACTGTCAGCTGAGATAGGCTTCAGCCTCACTGCGATCCTAATAGGATTAAGCAAATGAGTGAGTAAGAAAGGAGCCTGAGGATGTGTATAGTATGCTAAGTGAAATTAATTGCAATTCTAAAGTGCAGTTGTGATACATCATTCATGGTAGTTTTAAGGTATTTTAACAGTGTGTTTCCAGTGTGGAATGAATGAAGTCTGGGGATATGTTAAGTCGGCATTGTACACTTTCAGCTTTTTGAAGGTCTTTTCCTTCTTTCTGTGTAGCATTAACAAGCCATACTGTTATGCCTCTGATGAGACTTACAGCTTTCAAGACTGAGCTATAATTCGAAACAGGCATATGTGCATATGCATACATATTCTATTGTACAGGTGCTCAAGACTAGAACACTGCTTTAACCTCCTGTTGGAACAAACGTGAAGAGGGGGCCTAAGAACTCTGATAGAATGTTGGTGAAAATGCACTCGTGCAACTGATTGGTTAACACCCTGCATGTCTTAACAGGCATCAACAGTAGTGGAATCTCTATTTGGTGGGTCAGCAAACAACCCCTATTGCTCAACACATATACACTGATCAGAAATAACATTAGCACCTCCTTTCCATCATAGCCAGCAATTACAGTTTCAGCAGTTGGTGCTACAGTAGCTCTTTTATAACTTCAGACCAGACGTACTAGCTTTCGCTCCTCACGTGCATCAGTGATCCTTGGACACTTTTGCAGGTAAACTGGTTGTCCTTCCTTGTACCATGTTTGGTATATACATACCACTGTACACCAGGAACACCCAACAAGACCTGTTTTTTTGTATATGAACAGATCCAGTTGGTGGGGCTGGTGAAGTCATGGTTAGGGTGCTGGACTCATGATCGAGAGGTCATGAGTTCGAATACTGTCAGATACCACCATGCTAAGACCCCTGGGCAAGGTCTCAACCACAAGTGTGCCTCTGTTCCTCCAGCTTTACCATTGTGGGAAGGTAACCTGCAATGGATCAGTGTCCAAAGAAGTCGTCCATGGGACCATGAGTCCATGAGTCATTTCACTCTATGGAGACAGGGATAAGCTTGTGCCTGATGACCAGTAGGGTCAAGTATAAAAAGCACAGCAGACTTTAACTACCTACTTTACCTTATAGACTCTGTTGTTTATCCATTACAATGTGGCCCTTGTTGAAAGTCAATCAGTTCCTTATAGTACTTGCTTATTTTTCCTGCTTTTAACACATCAATTTCGAGAACGGACTGTTCACTTTTTGCCTAATATATCCCATTTCTCGGCAGGTACCACTGTTACAAGATAATTAGTCACTTCACCGGTCCCACCCCCCCACCCCCCATTTTTCTACTCTAATTTAGTCATATCAAATTCTCCCCCCTCCATGACATGCGATGTTGCCTCCTGCCTCTTTACGAACCTAACTTGTAAGTAAAGCGCTATCTGCCCCCTGTATAAATGAGCTTACAGACACCCATGATTGGCTGGTGATCGCTGTGAGTGTCTCCCATTACAGTTCGGCCAATTAGCTCCTATAGGCTCCCAGTCATGGATGGCTGCGGCATCAATCTGGATTCGAACTGTTGATAGTCATGCACTTGTTGATGCGTCACTCTGTTTTTAATGTTATGGCTTATCAGGCTATAAACTCACTCCCTCATTTGCCAAACCGATAACACGTATTCGGGTTGCAGGGAGGCTGGGGCCTTTCTCACCTGATACTGTGCGAAAGTGGGGTACACCCTGATCAGCTCACCAAACTATTGCAGTGCCAATATATATACTGTTTAAAGATAAATACATATACATATACTATATAGTGGGCGTGCACAGTATAATGCTACTCTCGTTGTTCTGGCACTAAATTGGGCAGTTAGACATCTAAGGCTGACATTTGACTTTACATGATCAACAGTTTATTTTAGAAGGAACAAGTGTAGTCTTGAGCAACGGAGGTAGATAGGAAATGAGAAAAATAGGGCTATAAAAAAGAGATCTCTCTGCGTAATTCAGTGGTGTTATCCTGTGATGTCTGTCCAGACACAAACAGCCTCAGGGCCACAGGCTTTATCGTCAAGATCTAGACCTCATTTCTGAGTAGTCAGGTGAAAAAAAAATCTCCCTTTATCTCAGAGGAGAGGCATCCTGATGAAAAAAATAGACTGACAGGGCTGAACCATTTCTACATTGAGGAATCTCTTTTTGTACTTTTAATAAAACCAATTAAGGAGGAAGAACCAGAGAAAATGCAAAGGACACTTGCTTCGAAAAGATTAAAACCAGCAAGAAGAAAGAGCAGTGTCCGACCCTCACTGAAAACACACAATAAAAGCATGCTTGACTTTAAACATTAAACAAATCCTTCTTCTTCCTTAAAGCATATCAAAGGAATGGACGATATCTCTGTTTTGGCTTATGGTCTCTAGGTTCCAGGCCCCGCACATTTATTTAAAAGGCATGACAGGCAGTTGCTGTTCATTCATTCAGTGCCCTCGGCAGAAAAGTTGTTTGACTGTAATGCCAATGCCCCTTTGGGTATTGGGGATGAGAGTGTGTCTGGAATGTACTCATATCACACACTCCAAATACCTCTCAGTGGAAGTGAGATAATGGTCGTGGTGGTGTAGGCTACTTCAAGAATTTATAGTCAACACATTGTTGGCAGTTATGAACTTGTAATATTTTATGCACTTATTATTACCACATGCTCTACATCTCCACATCCAAAGACTGTATGTTTCTATCATTTTAATAAATAAACTGTCTGCAAACAGCCTTCACTACTGTGTCATAAATGTGCAATATTTAAAAATTATTTATAGTACTTATTTATAGCAACATTTGTTTGAAGGGAGGTACAGTGGTTAGTGGTTAGGACCCAAGAAGGTCCTGGGTTCGAGTCCCAGGCTCTGGCATTTCTGTGTGGAGTTTGCATGTTCTCCCTGTGCTTGCATGGGTTTCCTCTGGGTATTCTGGTTTCCTCCTACAGTCCAAAGACATGTACATTAGGATGATTGCCCCTAGTGTGTGCCAGTTTCTCTATACATGCTCCCTTTGGGTAATATTATTCGTGAACATGGTATTAGCTTTCATTGTTATGCTGATGATACA
>JAQMYF010000004.1:29348743-29376213 GCA_030014195.1 Neosilurus mollespiculum
TCTGCCTTCCTTCTGGTTTCTCTCTTTTTAGTTATGCTGCCATAGTTATTCATGCCGGAGTCCCTGCTTGCACCCAGAACTAATAAACTCTTCTTTTACCATTACACTGTTATGATCATACCTAACAAAACCCCCTCTGTGTTTTTGCTGAGGTACACATGCTCCTTCTGGGAAACAGTTCGGAAAAATGAATACGTGAGTGAGGATGTGTTTGCAGGTGTTTGCGCATATTCCTGCATTAATTTTCTGAACCATTTAATCCCATTAGGGTCGCGGGGAAGTTGGAGCCTATCTCAGCCTACTCTAGGCAAAGGTGAATATTAGCACTTAAATGGATCAGATGTCTTTGACCTGTAGGAGGAAACCAGAATACCCAGAGGAGACCCATACAAGCATAGGGAGAACATGCAAACTCCACAAAAAACGCTCTTGTTGAGCCCAGGATTCAAACCCAGGACCTTCTTGCTGTGAGGCAGACATGCTAACCACTACGCATCTGTGCTGCCCATTTGAACATATTGTGGTCACTAAACGTAAAAGTGTTAACCATGGAGCTAACGGATAGGTGTATAAGGTGTATCTGCTGACCCCAACAGGAGATTTCACTACTGTTATGCTGTCTTTGCATTTCTGGGCTTCCACAGATCTGTCTCACACTCCCCTCAACTCATCATGACATTCTTAGGCTCACATGACCCCAACATTCCACACTGTCTTCAAATCCTCTGATGCTCTGTATACATGCGCTTCATGCATCCAACCTGAATGCCTCTGAAACTGAATATTAGCACTTAAATGGATCAGTGCTGGCAAGTGAAAGCCAAAATTGCAGCTGGGGGCATTTTAAAAAGCTCTTAATGTTTCTCACTGTGCACTGAGACCTTGGCAGTGTTTACTCAGTAACGTCCAAGAGCTGCTGTCTGCTGTTAAATGCTGGACAGGGTGATGATCGGGTGATTGCTTTCCAGCTAATGATCATAAAAGTGAGATGACTCAATTTAGCAAGCTTGTTTGCATATTTAATAATAAACAAGTGGTTATTTTTTATTATGATGATTAATTTTGGGGTGGCATAGTGGTTAGAACGTCCGCCTCACAGCAATAAGGTCTTGGGTTTGAGTCCTAGGCTCAGGCGTTTCTGTGTGGAGTTTGCTTGTTCTACTCGTGATTGTGTGGGTTTCCTCTGGGTACTTCGGTTTCCTCCCACAGGCCAAAGACATGCACATTGTGCACACAGGTGTTAGTATGAACAGTTGTGTATGTGTTGGCCTTGCGATAGTCTGATGAGCTCTTCAGGGTGTACCCCACCTTCGCGCAGTGTTTGATGAGATAGGCTTCAACTCTAGTAGGATTAAGCTGTTCGGCAAGCAGGTGGATGAATAGATGAATGTTTTCCAATATACATGTTCTCTCCATGTTTGTGTGGGTTTCCTCCAGGTACTCCAGTTTTCTCCAGCAGTCCAAAGACATGAACATTAGGCTAATTGGCAGTTTCAAATTGCCCCTAGGTGTGAATGTGAGTGGACGTATGTGTGTGTTTGTATGTTGTTCTGCTGTTCTGGGTGTACCCCACCTCTGAGATAGGCTCTAGCCTCTCAGTGACCCTAGTCTATTTGGCACATTAATGAATGAATTAAAGTTTTCGCATTTTTAGCTGCACTTTTGGTGAAACTGTGCACACTGCAAGCTCAGACTGATTGAAAGTAGTTACATCTACTAATTCATAAATTGTTAAGAAATGACAATTAAAGGGAAAGCTGGAAACCAAGGCAAGACTTCTGGAAGACCAAACCTTGATATAACTGTTGCATACTAGCCAGAGCACTTCAACACACAGAATATCGGAGCTTCTAAAAACTGAAGAGTGGGTGGCGGGAAATTTAAAATGAGCAATATTTATGCAATGGAGTCGTATTTCAATGAAGTAATGATTTTGTGAATCTGAGGTGTTCTTGAAATGGGGACTTTAAAATCTCACTTACACACCTGAGCAGTTGAGGGTTTAGGGTCTTGCTCAGGAGCCCAACGGTGGCAACTTATTGGTACTGGCAGGGTACACCCTGAACAGCTTACCGAAACATCACAGGGCAACACACACACACACACACACACACAACCATACACACTCACACCTAGGCCAGTTAGCCTAAACCTTGGACTGTGGGAGGATATTGGAGTATAGGGAGAGCATGCAAACCCCTCCCAAGCCCTGGAATTGAACCCCGAACCTTCTTGCTGTGAGGAGAACGTGCTAACCACTATGCCACTGTACCACCCATGAAATGTGTTGGAAGAAACAAAATTGCTATAATTATTCATACACATGAGGTTAAACGTCAATGTGTCATTGTATTGTGCAACACAGTCCAAATATTATTTACAAATCATTGTTTTATTCTCAATTTCAACATACTGTTCCAGATCGTTCTGGTCTAGGGTTGTACTTTGGGTTTTGTTGCAGCCATGAGCACAATATTGCACAGACACATGGAAGAATGGATTTCCTTCCATTCCAGTAAATACCTTCAAATTCTGGAAGCAAGAGTGGTTCATTTAACCAGTAAACTGAAGCTAAAAAGAGATTGATTTCTAGAACAAGACAGTGAGCTAGAGCAGAGGTTTGCAACCCTGGTCCTGGACGAGCCCCTGTCCTGTAAATTTTTGTGCTTTCCCTTCTCTATCACACCCTCTTCAATCAGGATGAACATCATTTGCTAATTATTTACATCAGGTGTCCTGGGAACAGGGTAAACATCAAAATGTGCATGGCAGGGGTCCTCCAGGACCTGGGTTGGGAACTTCTGATCTAGAACATACCTAATACCATACCAGACTCTTTCCCCATATAGACGTTATTTGACGACCTCATGGGTATCATTGTTAATGAGTTTTATCACACATGTAAGCATTATTTCACCGCCTTTGTATTTGTCAACATTTAAAATCACTTGTTGAGTGTTTGCCCCTCCCCCCATAACTAATAAGCATTAGTTATATTTCTAAAGATAATTCCATACAGTAGTCTAAGAGAAAATGAGTTAGGCTAGTATCTAACAAAGTGAAGAATGTTGACAAACGTTGTGATTTTTGGATTTGCTGACTTCTCTGATGAATGTTGGCGAAAATCAGAGTTTACCTCTGTCATTAGCGTCATTTATTGGCAATGTCTGTGAGTTTTTGCAAAAGAAAGTTGGCGAACATTAGTGAATGTTAGCGACATGGTTTTTGGCAAACCAAAAAGAAATTTAGCAACCTGAGGTACAACTGTTTTGCAAACGTTTCCAACAAAAAAATATCCCCTCAACCAGGATGACTGAAGTGCAGGACAAACTTTACATGCTCAAGGTCACTGTGCCAAAATCAAAGGTCACATATGCAAATTAGATACCCCACGCACAGGCTTGGGTCACAGGGAGTGCCTATGCAAAATTTCAGAAAGCTATCATGCATATGAGCCGAGCAATGGCCCAGACAAACTTTATATGTTCAAGGTCACTGCGCCAAGGTCAAAGGTCACAGGTTTAGGTCATAGGGAGTGGTTACGCAAAGTTCAGAAAGCTGGCCAGTAACAATACCCCACCAGCCATAACTGGCTGAGGGGTAAAAACTATTTGTGACCCTAAAAACTGAGAACTGTTTTGCAGCCTTTGATGAACCCTGCCGAAACCCAAACTTCGCTTCATTAATCAGCATTTACTAGAGATACTAGCTTTAAGAAACACAGGCTAAAGTTTTTGTAATGGATCTTATGTCCCCTTACTTAAACACCACTGAACATGTGGAGGTAGATACTGACCATACTGTGCAGGCAAAAGGGCCCAAGAATATCTCAGATATAGAGGGATTCTACATAAAAGAGTGAGTGAAAATCTAGTAAATATGTTCAGAAAGCCTCCTAACTTGCAGCAAAATGCATTTGAAAGTTGTGAGGATTACCAAAGTGGGTAATAAGTACTGACCTAATAAAGTGTCCAAATTAGTTTGCCCTCCCATCACTTACTATTTTATTATTTTCTCCTTTTTCAGTTAATTATAAAGTAAATGTGGGGGCGGCATGGTGGTAGCACATTTGCTACATAGCAGAAGGTCCTTGGTTTGAGCCTCACACCCGGTGTGGATGGTAGGTTTCTTTAAATTTATTTAACTTTAATATGTGGGAGGAGTTTTTGGGTCATCCTGTACATGACAATATCATTCCAGCTTGAGAACTGACATGGTTGTAAAGTGTGCATGCAGCAGGGCGTAAAAGATGAATCAGTCATCTGTTCTGAAGAAGCTTTTGTGTCCTAATCATTCGCTAATATAAACTCAAAGAGTGATCAGACTGGGATATGAGCAGGAACTCAGCTGCTCTCTAAACTGTCTTGAATTTGGTGAAGTTCATTCTTTCCTCTCATCTCTGACTTATATGTTTCCCAGAACATCCTGATGTGCAGAAGGAGCTTAATCATTTTCTTCTGTATGGTGTAGAACTAGCCCAGAGGGTAGATCTGCCTCCAGCCCACCAGATTCAGCCTTATTTTTACCACTGGTTTGGGAAATGCAGGGCTGCAATCAAAGTGATGAGAATGGCTGTAATTACAGTCCTTTAGACTGAATCCCTGCTGAGGTCATTCTCCTCATCTCACTCTTTCTGCATATACAGTACAGCATCTATAACTGTCCCTCTTTCACTTTCTTGTTTTTTCCTTACTTCTCTCTGTCACTTTTTCACTGGTTTCATCTGTCAGGGTTAAGTGATCTGTTCAACTGTTTTTGTAATTATTTTTTTTTACTGTATATTCACTATTAGGTGCCCCCTGTGGCTTCTCTCTTAGCAGTAGCAGAACTGTTAGATTAGATACAGCTGTGGGTTCCTTAGAACAGATAATGATGAAATATAAACACAGCAGCAATTGATACAGCTTTTGTATTTGGACAGAGATTTCCAACCACAGTCACGTGCATCTGTCTTACTAATCATATTTATGTCATCACTACATGTTACTATACCAAAAACGATTGTTTTTTAGAATGAGGAGTAAAAATTCAACATGCAATGTGGGTTCATGTGCAGTTTTTATGTGTTTGCACATTTGCCTACTAGGGTCACGGGGGACTGGTGCTAGACACTGAACTGCTCACCATCGAAGGGCAACACACACAACCATTCACACTCACAACTAGTGTGACATTCAGAACAGTCAATTAGCCTAATCTGCACGTCTTTGGACTGATGGAGGAAACCGGAGTACTTGGAGGAAACTCATGCAAGCATGTAGAGAACATGCAAACACCACACAGAAATACCCAAGCCCAGGAATCAAACCTTGCTGATGTGAGGCGGACGTGTTACCCACTACGCCACCATGCCACCCTAATAATAAAACTAAAACCCAAAACATTTTAATAAAATGAGATTAAAAAACACAGTCTAATTCAAGTAGGCAGACATGCAGGTAAATAAATGTTCATGGAGCAAATGCAGAAATCAGAAGCTTAAAACTAAATCAGCTACTGAAAACAAAGGCCCTGAAAAGCAAACCCAGGCTCAAAGAGACACCTATCAGAAGCTCCACTTTTAAGAACTGCCTAAATCTCTATGCACTGTGCAATGTGGGTTCATGTGCAGTTTTTATGTGTTTGCACATTTGCATTTTTACCCAAATCATTATTTCAGTTCTAGCACTGTTTCAGTTTGTTGTGGTGGGATAAGGACAGCCTGTTGGAATTCATATTCAGCCATCAGAGAGACAGAGGCTGGAAAAATAACACCCCGTGGACTGCTTTTATTAAAGTGTCTAGGAATCTCCTGCATCCTTTAGCATGTGCCAAAACTCCCCCTTACTTATCATCAGCAGCCTGCTCTCCAAATTCCCCTTCATGTTTTGCAGACCTCCATACACTCATGTTGGTGTGTACTTGTTGTGCTTACAAAGCCACGTATTTTAAAGAATATTTAAATGTGGTTAATATTTAACAGCCTGAATGTAATGATTCAACATAAAATCTTTTTTTTCCCTGTTACAAAACATTCACTCACTAATTTGCTGAACTACTTAATCCTATTATGGTCGTGGGGAGGCTGGAGCCTATCTCAACCAACACTGGGTGAAGGTGGGGTACACCCTGAAGCTCGCCGGACCATTACAGGGAAAACATCCACACCTAGGGTCAATTTGGAGCAGCCAGTCAGCCTAATGTGGATGTTTTTGTACTGAGGGAGGAAACCAGAGACATCAGAGGAAACCCACACAAACACATGGAGAACACGTAAACTCACACATGCTGTGTGCGTTTGTGTGTGTGTGTGTGTGTGTGTGTGTGTGAGAGAGAGAGAGAGAGAGAGAGAGAGAGAGAGAGAGAGAGGAGCCTCCAATATCAGTTACAAAATGTCTGAGATTACTTTGTTGGGATTCCAGGCTCATGTTACATCTTTCTGTTTTCCCTTAAAAATCTTTACAATCTGAAGAATCTGCTTCCTGAACAAAACATTATGTACACTGTTGGACAAATAAGTTTGGGAGGAAAAAGTGTTTGATCAAATGTCTATATCAACAGATAGTTTTGGCATTTTGAATTCCAAGCAGAGCACAACAGTCATGGAATATGGCTTGGATGATTGTCCCGTATTTGTCCACTGTCCATGTGTCCACCACAGGACACCTAATAAAGATGCTGCATTGCTGAGTTGACGCTGATTGGTTGTTATATGTTGGTGATATTGCATAATGACAAGCAGCAGGAAAAGATGTGATAACCACTACCATACCATGCTGCCCTAATAATGAAAAATAAATATAAATAAAATAATAAAAACACACATTCTAACTCAAGTAGGCAAACATTCAGATAAATAAATGTTCATGGAGCAAACGCCGAAATCAGAAGCTTAAAACTAACTAACAATGCAGGTGATACCAATGAAAGTGAAAATTAGATGCTGAAAATAAAGGTGCTGAAAAGCAAACCCAGGCTCGGACACCAATCAGTAGAGACATCTATTGGAGGCTCCACTTTTAGGCACTGCCTAAATCTCTATATATTAAAATTGTAAAGCCTTAAATGTAAATGTTTTATTGGAACCCTAAACAAATCCACCTGATTCTTACTTTCTGGTGTTCATGAATGCTTGAATAGATACACTAGGTGCGTTAAAGCTTCACAGCCATATTTTGCTATGAGTCTAAGAGGAAATAATTGGCCATAGCATGTACTGTAGTTTGGATGAGAGGGATGGCTAGAGGGAACTAGAGGGAATCGTGATGATCTTGAGGTAACTTAGTAGAATCGTGATGATCTTGAGGTAACTTATTGAAATCCTGATGATCTTGAGGGAACTTGGTGGAGTCGTGATGATCCTGAGGTCACTTGGTGGAATCATGATGATCTTGAGGAAACTTGGTGGAATAGGGATGATCTTGAGGGAACTTGGTGGAATCGTGATGATCTTGAGGGAACTTGGTGGAATCTTGATGATTCTGCGGTAACTTGGTGGAATCAAGATGATCTTGAGGAAACTTGGTGGAATCGTGATGATCTTGAGGAACTTGGTGGAATAGGGATGATCTTGAGGGAACTTGGTGGAATCATGATGATCTTGAGGAAACTTGGTGGAATCTTGATGATTTTGAGGTAACTTTGTGGAATCGTGATGATCTTGAGGGAACTTGGTGGAATCTTGATGATTTTGAGGGAACTTTGTGGAATCGTGATGATCTTGAGGAACTTGGTAGAATAGGGATGATCTTGAGGGAACTTGGTGGAACTGTGATGATCTTGAGGGAACTTGGTGGAATTGGGATGATCTTCAGGGAACTTAGTGGACTTGTGATGATCTTGAGGGAACTTGGTGGATTTGTGATGATCTTGAGGGAACTTGGTGGAATTGGAGTGATCCTGAAGGAACTTGGTGGAATCGTGATGATCTTGAGGGAACTTGGTGGAATCGTGATGATCTTGTAGGACCTTGGTGGAATTGGGATGATCTTGAAGTAATTTGGTGGATTTGTGATGATGTTGAGGGGACTTGCTGAAATTGTGATGATGAGGGGACTTGCCAAAATTGTGATGATCTTGAGGGAACTTGGTGGAATCGTGATGATTATTAGGGAACTTGGTGTTTGAATTGTGTTGATCATGACAAAATTTTTGACTGTCAAAAATTTTGTCACGATTACAATTTGAGGCCAATTGTGATAGTACATGGGAATCGTAGTAGAGTGTAGTAGAGCTTAAGAGACCTTAACAGTGTATTACAGACCTTGATGCACCATCATAGGGGATCTTTATAAATTTGGACACATGATTCATTCAAGTTTCATCTCTTGGATGCCCCCTGCCTCATTTATACTCCAATCGTGTTCCCAGCATGGTCATAAATCATGCAGCTCCACACTTTTTTGAATCTCAGAGATCGTGAACATCGTGGCCCAGAATAAACCCAAGTTTCAATCAGGGCTCATGTATGATAAAGAGTGTTTACCTCCAGTGTGTTCAGCCTCCCTGTCTGTAAAATGAGCATGAGCAGCAGTTCAAATAAATGAAGCATGTACTCATCTTCACCAAACCTGGTTGGTAGCTGTTGTGTTGGATGGTAGAGCTAGTTAGTGGATGGTAAATGGCTAATCATCACATAGATAAAAAGTTAGAAAAAACAATGTTTGTTAATAATAAACATTTATAGTAATAGTTTTATCCTAATAAACAAGGAGCATGAAGGTTTGTCCCTCACATGACATATATTCAGGCACAGTGACATTGGTTAGCACGTTTGCCTAACGACAAGAAGGTCCTGGGTTCGAATCCCAGGCTTGGGCATTGCTGTGTGGAGCATGCAGACTCTCCCTGTGCTTGTGTGGGTTTCCTCTAGGTACTCTGGCTTCCTCTTACAGTCCAAGGGTATGCACATTAGGCTAATTGTCTTTCCAAATTGCCCCTAGATGTGATTGTGTATGGTTATATGTGTGTGTTGTCCTGCGATGGCCTGGCAAACTGTTCACGGTGAACCCCACCTTTGCCGGATCTGTCAGATCAGTGGTTCATGCACCAGTACCACCAGGCTGCCACTGCTGGGCCCTTGAGCAAGGCCCTTTAACCCTTAACTACTCAAATGTATGAATGAGAGCTATATAAACAAGAAAGAAAAAAGTAAGGATCAGGGTGGCTGCCAAATTTCATAAAATGCAAATATAAATGGTTTCATTGCAAAACTGCATTATACTATAATTTTTCTACAATAATTACAAATACCAATGCTACCCATGCCAGTGTACCAATGTAATAAACGTTCCTATTTAGTATACATATTTATTATCTAATTTAGTACAATTGAATTTAGTGGGTTTAAAAAAGGAAAGCCGGACTATAAATAGTATTGTCTTGCACCTAATATGTGCTGTTTATGGAAGATTCATAAATTACTCTTTAAAAAAATCTATGGTTCAAATAAATAGCTCAGATACGATCGCACTCGTTTACATAATAGGTCTAATACAGTATACAGTTTTTTAAGTCCATGCTAACAGTAATAATGTATGTTTCTCACATCACAGAAAATTATGTTAATAATCAGCCAGGCAAATTTGTATTAATGAAAATTGCCAAACATATAAAATTAGATTTCAGCCCTAAAATAGACAGGTGACCTGTTCAGGGTGCACCACGCCTCTGATGGGATTGGCTCCAGCTCCTCCTGCGACCCTGAGGGATAAGAGTTATAGATAAGCATGGATAAAATTAGGCTTCAGAATCATGAATAAAATAAGCAGTACTTTCCACTGTGAGACCTGGAGAGTGTGTACACCGAAGTACTTTCTGCTGTGAGACCCTGGGGGTGGGTACACTGAGGTACTTTTTGCAATGAGAGCCAGGGGAGGGTCCACTGAAGGTGCTTGAACCACGCCCACTTGCAGAAAAGTAAATTTTTTTAATCCATGTCTAGCCACAATACAGGTGTGTTTGGTGCTTGTGTTAGGTTGAAAATCAGTGCATTATTGAATTGGTGGAAATAAAAAAAGAAATAAAAGTAAATATTGTTTATGGGTTTTTTTTCTAATCTGTGCATGATTCTCAATACTTTTGCTGCTGTGTTGTTGTTGTTGTTTTATTTGTTTAGTGCTGGTGTATTCTGCATCTCAAGTTCAAAATGTTCATACACACCCCTGGTTGCTATTTTATTTCATTCTTCATTTCAACAGCTTTATACTTTATTAGGGGTGTGGGGAGGCTGGAGCCCATCCCAGCCAACTCCAAATGAAGGTGGGGTACACCATGAACAGCTCACCAGATCGTCGCAGGGCTTCACAGACACAACCATTCACATTTATACAAACACCTGGGGCAATTTGGAGAAGCCAGTTAGCCTAATGTGCATGTCTTTGGACTGTGGGAGGAAACCGGAGTACCCAGAAGAAACCCACAAACATTCGGGGAGAACATGAAACATGAAAACTCCACACAGAAAAATCCTGTCACCTTTTTGCAGTGAGGCAGACCTGGGTGGCTCTTGAGTGACGCATCGACAAGGTTCGCGACTATCAACACAGATATATAACTCGGAGAGCGCAAGTTCGAATCCAGGTTGATGCCACAGCCAATCATCACCGGGAGTCCGTGGGAGCTAATTTGCCGAACTCTCACGGGAGGAAGGGATGGCATACGCTCACTTCCCTCACTCACAGTGATCACCAGCCCATCATGGGCGTCTGCGAGCTCATTTGAAAATGGGGGGTGGGTTCACTTCTTTGTATGATTGTATAGGGCTTGTGTCATTTTTGTTTAGCCTCCATCCATCCATCCATTTTCTAAGCCGCATAATCCTAATTAGGGTCGCTGGGAGACTGGCGCCCATCTCAGCCGACTATGGGTGAAGGCAGGGTACACCCTGGACAGCTCGCCAGACCATTGCAGGGCTGTTATTAAGCCTTTTAGAGGCTATTACATGAATAAATTAATGAATTTAATTAAACCTACCCGGAGAGAAATTTTAGAAGACCTGGGAAAGTTGCTTATATCATATAGTCAAAACACCACTATAATCACAGTGACAGGATAAATATATCATGTAATAAAGCTTTAGTGTGTATTAGACCCATGTGGGATACTTACTCTCATTCACTCATTTGCTGAACCACTTACTCCTACTGGGGTTGCAGGGAGGCTGGAGCCTATCTCAGCTGACACTGGGTGAAGGTGGGGTACACCCTGAAAAGTTTACAGGGCACTCTTTGTTTCCAGTCCAAATTATTTTTGTAAATATTTCTGCCAGCTTGATAGGAAAAATAATAAAAGAGTTGAGAGGCTTTGCTGGCAATTAATTCCTTTGCAGTTGAGCTTTAATGACATTCATATAGTCTAGCCTAGGGGTTTATCACAGTTCAGAGAAGTGTAACGATGTGTGTGTGTGTGTGTGTGTGTGTGTTTGGGTTGGGGTGGGGGGGTGGGGTGGTGATGGGAGTTCTAGGTATTTATTGCATTGTGGGGACCTAAATCTGCTTATTATGGGGACTTGTCTTCCTTATGGGGGCAAAACAAAAGTCACCATAAATTAAAAATTTAATTTTAAGGTGAATATATGTACATTTTGGGTAAGGTTTGGGTACGGTTAGGGTAAGGTCTAGGGTTGAGCAAGTTTGTAGGAAATGGATGTAAGTTTATGTATTGCCCCCTGAAGTTATAGACTTAAAAAGACTGTGCGTGTGTGTTTTTGTGTGTGTGTGTGTGTGTGTGTGTGTGTGTGTGTGTGTGTGTGTGTGTGTGTGTGTGTGTGTAAAACTAAACACATACATCCATGGGGCAATGTGGGATGGGGGTGGGTGCGGTGCTGGTCAGTAGCCTGTGATAGGACCCAGTCTGGGTGGGCGGACAGAGCAACTGCAGGGGCGCCTGTAGATGTTGGAGCCACAGAATCCTGTGTTTGTGTATGGAGCGCAACCCTCTTATCTCCAGCCTGTACTGACGCCACACTCTTCCTGTTTCAAATCATTACTGCTGATTTTTCTCTTCAGTCCTGCCACAGTCGCCGCCTCTCTTGACGGCTTCCTAGTTCTTTTTCTTTGAATAATTTGTGTGTAAGTTTTTTCTTTTCCATCTCTGTTTAGTCAGAAAGTGAGCTAAGATGCTAAATGTAATCTAGCACACAATGATGTGTTTCCACTATTAAGAGAAGGTAACAGAAACAACTAACATACATGTTACTCTACATAACCGAGTGTGCAGAGATCCCATGAGATTTTTTTTAATGTGGCGGTCAGGAAATCTTAGACACCCACTTAAGCACCATAAACCATAAGCATATGTGTTATTACACATTCTCAAATTTAATACATGAGCTCACAATCAAGAAAATATGGTTAACCGCATAATCCATAGGGTCACAGGGAGGCTGGAGCCTATCTTGGCCGAGACTGCACAAAGGCAAGGTACACCCTGAACAGCTTGCCAATCCATCCCAGGGCCAACACACACAATCATTCATAGCTCCATACTGAAGCAAATGTTGTAAAGCCATGGGCTTGATTTTGTTGTCGCATACATGCTCATGTGCCCCGGAAAAATATACTGCACATATGCCACAGCAACTGTTGGTGCTAAGTGCACTTAGACTTCGGAGCACTGTAAATGTTTGCATTCTCATAAAGTCACACATGGAAACATTTTCAGAGCTCAGCTTTTAGACAGAGCCTAAATATTTATATTACGTACACTTTAGAACAACCAATTAGCCTGATGTGCATGTCTTTGGACTGTGGGAGGAAACTGGAGTACCCAGAGGAATCACTATGCCACCATGCCGCTGCATAAAGAAATAAAAATCTTCCCCAAAAAAGCTTCAGCGTGCAGCAAGTATATGTCCGCATAAAAAGTGTAAAGGACAGACTGACAGACAGACAGACGAAACCCATTTCTACAGCTCCCGATGGGCGGGAGCTAAAAAAGGTTACCATTAGTCCTGCTGGATAGATTATCTTATAGCTAACTAGCCTATCTAGATTTATTAAATTAACGTATTATATTAACATGATGCAAGCTTTGGAGAAGTAATGCAAAGGTTTAGGCTCCATTTCCAAATGTATAAAGGAATATCCAATCATTCATTTGCTACACTGCTTAATCCTGTTAGGGTCACATTGATGTTGGAGTCCATCTCAGCCGACTGTGGGCAAAGGACGGGAACACTCGCCTTCTTCCTTTCACAGGAACAGCAAACACACAACAATTCACATTCACATCCACACCTATGGGCAATTTGAAATGTCAGTGGACTGTATGAAGGAAACCAGAGTACCTGGAGGAAACCCACGCAAGAAGTTGAACATGCAAACTTCAGAGAGAAACGGCCTCGCCAATCCCATGACTCAAATCTAGGACCTTCTTGTTGTGAGGCAGACGTGCTAAGCAATATAACCACACAGGAATGCATGGTGGCATAGTGGTTAGTAGGGGTGCCGGAAAAAAATCGATTTACGTCTGAATCGCGATTCTTATTTATTAGCATAATGAATTGATTCAAATTTTAAAGAATCAATTTTTAAGATCACGTGTTTTCGAGCATTTCCAACCTTACTCACAACGCGTACGGTTTGTCCAGACACGGCCTCCATCGTGAATTGTTCGAGTGAGTGGCGGCTCCAGAACTACCGTGTTTCCCCGATAATAAGACCTACCCTTTCTTCTGCAGAACAGTCCAAAATAAGCCCTACCCCGAAAATAAGACCTAGCTAAATCCATATTTTGTTCGCACCCTCCCCTCATTTTCTGTGAATGCACGCGCGCCAGCACTATTTACAGCAGTGACGCGGAGGAGAGACAGAAAAGAGGAAGTTAAGAAAAAAAAACAGGTAAGTAAAGTAGGCTCCCTTTGTTTGTAATGGTTATGAATCAAACATCGGTTTGAATCAAGATTCAATTCTGAATCAATTCGTCACCCCAAAAATCAGAATTGAATTGAATTATGAGTAGTTGTTTGATTTACATCCCTAGTGGTTAGTACATCCGCCTCACAGAAAGAAGGTCCTAGGTTTGAGTCCCGGGCTCCCAGTGTTTGCGTGGGTTTCCTCCAGGAACTATAGTCTCCTCCAACAGTTCAAAGACATGCACATTAGGTGTGACTGTGAGGGTGAATAATTGTATGTATGTTGCCCTGCGATGGACTGGCGAGTTGTTCAGAGTGTGAATCGTCTTCGCCCAGAGTCGACTGGGATTGGTTTCAGTCTCCACATAACCCTCATAGGATAAAACAGTTTGGCTAATGAATAAATGAATAAATGAATGAATGAATGAATGAAGATCAGCAGGACTGCAAAAGAAAACACTACAAAGCATGCTGTTTTCTCATTTTTGAGAATACCTTTTGACTGTGGTATTAATGTCTGATTATTGACGGAGTATTTATTTTTCTAAGAAACGTATTACTGTGCACTTATGTTGAAAAAAAAAACCCTGACACATACAGCTATGTCTTTTTGCATGTCTCAGATCCTCTTTTTAAACACTGCTGTTAAACGATTCAAGGAACATCAAGGAAGTTTTTGTGAAGTGTTCTCTGTGACCCATTACATTGCATTCATTGACATCATTGTATGTTTAAGTTGCATAATGTTTTTGGCGGGTTTTGGGAGGGGTTTGTCATTTCTACAGTTCCCTCTATGTTTTTCTTTCAGAATGCAAATCACCTCCATCTTAAGTACATAAACACTACGTTGAGTCTGCCTGACTGGCCCTTCCACTTGGAATTAAGCAAGCGTCACCCGCTTGTCTCTCTCCACCTGTCTGCTCCCAGCCACCAGGACGACCAGTTGTGATGGCGCCAAGTGCTGCTTTGCTCCCGCCATAAGCAGAAACAGTACAGGTCCAGCCTGCTATCGCTCATGGCTTCTTTCCCTTTTCTTTGTTTTCTACAAAATTTCCTTCCTTGGTTTCTTAGACACACTCTCTCTCCCCACTGATGTAAGTCCAAACAGTGGTTTATTGAGAAGGTAAACAGCTGAATGGAGGGAGGAGACACTGCTGTTTATGGACTTGAGATGAAAGAGTGCAGACATCACGCTTAGCCAGACCTACATTCATGCTGCAAAAAAATGTACCAAGGCACAGTCAATCATGAGCAGGGGAAGACAATAGGTTCCTTGAATTCTTTGGCTGCAGTGAGGTCATCAGAAAGGACTGGGCAGTATGACAAGTAGCCATATAGAATATGGACTTTTCCTTTTGTAATAAGCAGAGGCTTTGCATGCTTTGGAAACTTCTATCAGTAATATCAGAAAAATTTAAAACACCTGTATCATTTCACTAAAATGCCATCCATTCTTTCCCTGAGTCCCTCACATCCTATGCTAGGTTATTTATTCTAGCGCTATGCTTTTTCCTCACAGGCCATGTTTCCTCACTCTCCTAGCTTTGCTGTGACGAGATCAGAAAACACAGGATCTTTATCATTGTTCATCCTGGGCTCCATACAAGCATCACGTGGGTGCACAAACTGCCCTCCAGCACACACTTCTTCTCCGCTTATGATATACAGTGTGAGAGGCTATATGGGGATAATTTAATCTTTGGACCCCAGAGAGTGCTCTTACAAACCAGGGCTCTGGGACTTCTCACTACACTCCATGTATCATATGTATTATATTGAGACTTCTTGGTGGAGCTCTGAGCTGGAGCTTTATCAGAATAACTTGCCCTAAACTCAATTCCAGTGCCCAGCTAATCCCCACAAGGAAACAATCCACCTAATCCCCCATCCCATCCTCCTTTCAGGTTACTCTACACCAGCACCAGCCAGGCGATTGTATTTACAGCAGTGCACACCAGTTCTCTGTGTATTTCTTTAAGAATCAGTGGATTGAATTCATTTAAGGGTGTTTCTGAATCAGCAGGAAATTTTCTTGATGCACCATTTTTCATGACGGAATAAATATAGTTTCTCCCAGCGTACTGGCAGAAACTGATCTGAAAAATATCTAACAAATGAAGCATTACTCTGGTTATTAATCCACAATGTCTGCCAAAAATATTGATTGTTCTATCAGTACATTAAAATAAACAGCCATTGTATAAACAGATAAATAATGTCATGTTATAAGGCAATACAACTGTAAAAGATAAAAGGAACTGTCTTGCACAGTTCTATCTCTGACCCAAGAGGGCTTTTCTGGGTACATTCCCTCCACCAGGATATCCTCCTTCTACCAATGACATTACCCATGAGGCTGTGGGAGCTGCTGCTGTTGGCTGCCCATTGTAAGCAATCCTACATGCTGAGGTCACGAACGGAGCCAGACTGGCAGGCAGTCTGCAGCTTCCTCTCAGATACCAGATCAAGTAAATCAGAATTAGAAGTCGTTAGTCCTCCAGGAGCCCTGGTGACGGCGACTCTTTGACAAGCACTCTGTGGTACAAGATAGGCACCCACTGTGCTATTTGAAGTCTCCTAAGGTCCAAGCATTGCTTTCATTTCTCACGTGTCCTTCCTCTGGTGTGGTTAACCTGACTCTGTGTTGTGAGGGAAGTTCTTGTGATGAAAGAACACACAGAGGCAAAAGGACCATTAGGCTGCTGGGATCCACAGCCTCATGTGCAGGGCTGTTACTCTATCACCCTGTAAAGAGATCCATTTTTCACAGGCTGCCTCAGGCTATAAAGATGAGAGACAAACTAATTGATTTTAACATGGCTGCCCTGTCAGGGGAGCACAAGAGAATAGACATATGGAGATTAATCACACCAGCACTAATATTGATACCTTGTCTGATTCATGCCCTGATATGCTCAGAA
Source organism: Neosilurus mollespiculum (assembly GCA_030014195.1). Lineage (NCBI taxonomy): Eukaryota > Metazoa > Chordata > Actinopteri > Siluriformes > Plotosidae > Neosilurus > Neosilurus mollespiculum. The sequence goes on from JAQMYF010000004.1 coordinate 29,365,499, forward strand.
AGACAGGTATGTGTAATGTAGTTTGCGTAATGCTCTTTTCCTCTGCCTCCTTTTTTCTTTTTTATTGTTTTATATATTTCTCTTCAGCCTAATTTATATATACATATATAATCATAACCTCCAAGGTTTAAAAAACTGCCACTATCAGCTATTATTAGTAAGTAAAATTTGTTTACACAACACCTTTCAAGAACAAAGGTCAACAACAAACTGCTTCCCGCTATAAAAATAAATTGGAAGAATCAAAACAATAGACATGGCTAAAAATAAATAAAAGCAGGGGCATTGTGGTTAGCACGTCCACTTCACAACAAGAAGGTTTTGGGTTCGAGGCTGCTTGCCTGGGTTTCCTCTGGGTACTCAGGTTTCCTCCCTCAGTTGATTGGCTGTTCCAAATTGCCCCTAGGTGTGAGTGGGAGTGTGAATGTGTTGCCCTGTGATGTGATGGTCTGGTGAGTTGTTCGGGGTGTACCCCGTGAGAACCAGCCTCCCTGTAACCCTGGAGGGATTGAGTGGTTCAATAAATGAGTGAGAGAATAAATAAAAGCAAGCCTGCCCAGGTGGGTCTTTAGCTACTTTTTTAAGGTATCAACAGTGTCCTTTGGGTTTGTAAACCCAAAGGGTATCACATTTATCTGACTGAATCTGCACATTGTCATTAATCCCAATGGACATTCATTTATTCATTTTTCCAAACTGCTTAATCCTACTAGGAATGCAGGGAGGCTGTAGCCTATCTCAGCCAAATCTCAGTGAAGGCGGGGTACACACTCTGAACAGCTCGGCAGGCTATCAGCCAAAACACACACATAACCATTCACACTCACACTCACACCTAGGGTCAGTTTGGAACAGCCACGTAGCCTAATGTTCATGTCTTTGGACTATGGGAGGAAACCGGAGTACCCTGAGGAAACCCACACAAAAATGGGGAGAACATGCAAACTCCTCACAGTAACTCCAGGACTTGAACCCAGGACCATCTTGCTCTGAGGTGGATGTGCTAACCACTATGCCACCTTGCCGTTCTGGTAAGTATTTATAGCTCAAACGGATGTATGGATGTACATGAAACTGTGGCAATCATTAAGTTTGAGGACACATTAACTTATTCAGGGGGGAGATACGGAAGCACAAACCTCCAGTAGCCAAACTTTATACTCATCTGTCCATCTTTTCCACTGCTTTCCCAGGTACTCTAGTCAACAGAGCTGTGTACTAGCCTCCCCTAGGCTTTAAATGTTTTCCAGCTCATAAGCCAAAGCTTCCTGCTGGTCTTTCCTCTTTCCCAGCTCCAGTCTAACTGATTTATTCCCACTTGCTGGAAAAAGAAGCATTACACTAGCATTACTGCCTATTCTCTATGCTTGACCAAACAAGTGGCTCTGCTGGGAGAACCAGGCCTGGGCAGAGTCAGAGGTCATGGTGGAAGTGTGACCACCATGGTGGAGTAAATCATGTGCTGGGAATATGGGTCACTTGGCTGACCCATGAAGCACCAGAAGTACTTAAATCACCAACAGTGGAGAGAGGATGCAATGGCTTCATATTGAAAATAGCATGTTCTGTAGAACAGACACTCCCTCAGGCGAAAGGTCAGCTTTCTATGATGAACTCTTTCTTTGGTATCAGAAATAATTAACCTTTCCATACTGGTCAATGTGCACATTTTTAGGATTCTATCACAGCCACACTCTGTAAACAGTTTATCCTGCTATGAGAGGAAACAAGACATAAACCAGGTTTCCACTGAGGGTTTAAAAATTGCAACAAAATACAGATCAAACAACCAAAATAAAACTTTTAAAGCTAAAGGGTTTCTCCTTGTGGCGTAGTGGTTAGCATGTCCATATCTCAGTAAGAAGATCCTGGGTTCAAGTCCCGGGCTCGGCAAGGGCATTTCTGTGTGGACCCAAGTTCTCCACATGCTTGCATGGGTTTCCTCCAGGTATTCTGGTTTCCTCCCACAGTCCAAAGACATGCACATTAGGCAAAGTGGCTGTTCAAAATGTCCCTATGTGTGAGTGTGTGTAAATGGTTATGTGTGGGTTGGCCCTGTGATAGTCTGTGGAGAGCTGTGCAGGGTGTACCACACCTTGGTTCAGTGTCTGCTGAGATAGGCTCCAGCCTCTGCGCAACACTAATAGAATAAAGCAGTTTAGAAAACGAATGAATGAAATTGCACATTAATGGAAACACATTTACTGAGTGTTGACTCATAGAGATCTCGCCTCTATGACTGTCCCAGAGATGGTACAATTGATGCCAAATTGCACACTTGACCATATTTTATGGGCCATCATGAGGGTGTGCAGATATGAAGATATCAGCACTGACTATTGCACAAGTTTCTAATCTAAACATGGTAGTGGTATGACCAGTTCCTAGAGGTTTGTTGAGTAAATGGATAAGGGTGAACAGGGTGAAAGGTTATGAAGTGCTGGTTACTGGTTGTGTTTGTTGTCACCCCAGTAGTGTGCTGTCTCCCATTACACGAAATGAACCTGATGACATGCTCTTCCTGTATTGGCCCAGTTGTGGGCCCCTCTCAATGGGATGAAATGTTGGGAACCTGGGTCTGTTCAGGCCACTTAATTTTAGGAGGTCATTTCAAGCCGGACACAGTGTCTCCCCAGCACAGCCTGTCTCCTGATAGCGTATCAAGCTGCTGGCTTTTAGAAGGGGAGCCAATGCTTACTTACCAGGCTGACGCCAGACTAGCTGGTTATCACTATCAGGACTTCCAGCACCCCAGTCACAGTGCTAATGAGCATCCGATGCTGTCAGTGAGAAAATGCACACACACAAACACACAGATTCCGAATGTACAACAGGACGGATATGGTGTATTTTATGATAAAGCAGAAAACTTGAATAGTTACTTCACATTCTAGGCAGACAAGTTGTAAATAAACAGACACCATGGAACCATTTGGGGCGGCATGGTCGTGTAGGGGTTAGCATGTCCGCATTACAGCAAGAGGGTCCTGGGTTCGAGTCCCGGGCTTGAGCATTTCTGTGTGGAGTTTGCATGTTCTCTCTGTGGCTGCGTGGACTTCCTCTGGGTACGCCGGTATCCTCACACAGTCCAAAGGCATGCATATTAGGCTAACTTTCTGTTCCAAACTGCCCTTAGGTGTGATTGTGAATGGTTCTGTGTGTGTGTGTGTGTGTGTGTGTGTGTGTGAGAGAGAGAGAGAGAGAGAGAGAGAGAGAGAGAGAGAGCATTGCAGGGATAGGCTCCAGTCCCCCTGAGACCTAGTAGGATTAACCTGTTTGGCAAATAAGTTAGTGAGTGAAGAACCATTTGGTTTCTTTCTGGCTTCATGATGTTTGTTGATTATTTAGTTTCTAGACAGTCTCTTGCCCTAACTCTCACTGTCAAAATCACCAAAAGCATAGGAAGAACATGCAAACTCCACACTGAAATGCCCAGGCCTAGAACCCAGGACCTTCTTGCTGTGAGGCGAATTTGCTAACCACTATGCCCCTGTGCCACCCCTTTCTTCTCACAATGCACAAATCCAAACACTAAACAGGGAATGAGGTTTCACCAGATCATCATCCAAAACTTTCAGCTGAACAACAATCTGCCACATGTTTTGCATTTGCACAACAAACAGTATGAGTGCTATGGCTACTGATTTTTAGTTATGCTGAGTTTCTCTGTCCCGACATCTTCTAAGAGGTCTTAGTGGGTGAGTGCTGGCTTGATACATGTGAATACATAGTATGTGTGCCAGCCACAGCAGATCTTCCATTTAATGCAAATGGAGTTTGGGAAAAAATAAAGAAAAGAAAAAAAAATATCCGTGCTGGAGATGATGTCATGCTTGGCATTTGGTTTCATGGATTTTTAAGAGGGTTGGATTTACTAGCATTCGGGAAACATTAAAAAAGTACAGAGGTTCACACTGGGATTGTTTGTACTTTCTCCAGCACCCCTCTCCTCTCCTCTCCTTTCCTCCTTCATCCATGAATCTAAAACTCAGCCACCATGCCATGTCAGCTCAGGCCTCTACATTACAAACACACTTTCATTAAAACACTCAACACTCCGATTCTCTCACCTGACCCTTTGGGGAACTTTTACAGGACTCCTTATTTCAACAAACTTCCTTACTGTGTGCCATTCTGGTGTACCTTATTCATCGTGCACTGTTGTTATGCCAGTTCGGTAATTTGTTATTGATGGAGGCCATGTTAAGTGTGTTTTAGGCCTACATGTGAATGTTTTTGCCCTGGTGTGAGGACTGAGTCTTTCCAATGTGTGAAAATCTGCTCAGTGCCAGTTGACTTTGGCCCTGACTCTGTGCTTTCTGTGTATGTTGGCATCTCTTTCTTGTGCAGTATTTTCGTCTCTCGCTGTAATACATCTCTGTTTCTTCTATAGGCAATCAAAAAAGCACTAAATAAATCTTCTACACAAAGGTGCAGTGATTATCCGTACTCTCATTTAATACATGTATGCAGTTGTATATTGTGCTGTTTTTTTTTTTTTTCAATAAGCCTTAGAAAACCTGTAGTTCAGGATACTGTAGAGCCCAGAGACTTGATTTTAAACCTATTCCAAGATACAAGTATATCCTTGCAAACAATTACTCTACCAGGGGAGCCTTCAAATAATAGTACAGAGAGGTATGGGTTGGTTTAGGGTGGGAGTAATCTGTTTCAGAGCTTTCTTCCTACAATGCCTTTAATTTGGGGTCATTAGGAATGCTTGTGTGTGTGTGTGTGTGTTATAGAGAGAGAGAGAGTGAGTGTGTGCGTGTGTGTGTAAAAGAGCATGATTGCGTTTAAATCAGTTTGGCAGAGACAGTGCAATTAGAGGCTTTCACTTGGTTATCTGGCTCTCAAAGACAGACTGTCTCCATGACCCACTGAACAAATGCTGATAAAAAGCTGGAAAATATTATTCTCCACACAAGTGTGTCTCTAGCTAGGGCTCGGCTGACCTGCCTACTTGGGCCTCAGTCTCGCCGTCTTTGCTGGTCAGGAAAACTGACTGAGATAAACACAAAACACTGAGATAACCACAGTATTGATTAGCCATCTCTAACAGCAGCCTTGGCGGCATGGTTGCGTAGTGGTTAGCATGTCTGCCTTGCAGCAACAAGGTTCTGGGTTCGATTCCTAGGCTCAGGCCTTTCTGTGTGGAGTTTGCATGTTCTTCCCCTGCTTGCGTGGGCTTCCTCCGGGTACTCTGGTTTCCTCCCACAGTCCAAAGACATGCACATTAGGATAAATGGCTGTCCCAAATTGACCCTAGTTGAGAGTGTGGTTTGCCCTGTAATGGTCTGGTACTGTTTAGGGTGTACCCCAGGCCCCAGCCTCTCCGCAATCCTAGTAGGATTAAGCATCTCTGCAAATTAATGAGTGAATGAGAGTTTAAAAAAACATAATATGACTCCTGACTGCATTTTTAACTCTCTGGGAACAGCACAGGTGTCTCAGTGAATTTTGGTCCAACGTTACCCCCCTTGTACATAGCTTAATTAAGGCAGGAATGTTGCACCTTGATTCCACCATCTGTATAAAATGTCTGAATATGGAATGGGGGATCATTTCCTTCCACTTTTAATCCAGAACATCTGGTGGAAACAGAGCTGGAATCAATGTCTGTGCATAAGGGACAGTCTGCACTGTGGAACATGGGTGCCATTTTTTGACATTCAAATTGTTCTTTCTTTTTGACATGGGAGCGTAGTGGTTAGCACATCTACCTCACAGCAAAAAGGTCCTGAGTTCGAGTTCAGGGCTCAGCGAGGGCGTTTCTGTGCGGAATTAGCATGTTCTCTACGTACTTGCATCGGTTTCCTCCAGGTACTCCGGTTTCCTCCTACAGTCTAAATACATGCACATTAGGCTAATTGGGCATTCCAAGTTACCCCTAGGTATGAGTGTGAATGGTTGTGGGTGTATTCATCCTGTGATGGACTGGCGAACTGTTCAGGGTTTACCCCGTTTGCACCCAGAGTTGGCTGAACCCAGGCTCCAGCATCCCTGTGACCCTAATAATATCAGGTAGTTCAGCAAATAAATAAATGACATTGCTTCCCACTTCTCTACAATTTCTCCTCCAACATATTTCTGACTGCACAAATACATTCCTCAGCAACTTTGCTTGTATTTGAAGAGTGGGACACTATTAATGTTTATGGCTCACCAAAGCATTTCAACACTCAGTTCACTTCCTGTTATTGTTTTTAAAAGCAGTAGTCATACCTTGCTAGATAGCGTTAACAGCCAGCTGACAAAGAGCAAAAGTATTAATCACCGTTCATCGCCGTTCGGATGCGTTTCTTATCCATTTCTCATTCAACAAATGCATTTCTGGTCAGGCGAGGTCCATTCAGTCCAGTGGAAAGTTCTGTGCATGCATAAAACATGGAACAGCCTCCACTGAACGAAGGCCTCCACTGGTTGTACAGTTGTTGTGCTTTGGACATGCGTTTGTTCAGAACTTGTGCATTCCTTGTCCTGTTCTTGTCAGTTTGCATCCGTTGATGTCTGGTGGGCCTGACTTGTGAACGGACTACTACCTGACATGCAACAGGTAAACAAGGGTGTGGGATGGATGTAAGCCACATGTTCAGCAGACTATTACTGACAAGGAACTCATGGGAATCGATGAATAATGGATGTGTAATGGGGGTCCACAAGACAAAACTGACGACTTCAGGACAAGTACAGTATAACTAATGTACATGTAACAGGTCTACACTGGGTTTGAAATGGACAGCGATGTGCATCCTCTGGGGTCACATGATATCCTTATGATAGCCTAGAGACATGACATTCACCACTGGATAATTTTCTTTCACATAGATCATATCAATCGGACTCAGTTTATTCTATCCAGCAAGGTGTGACTGCTGCTAGGGTAAGCGGGGTATAGGCGTGGTGTGTCACATGTCACGCCTCCAGTTCCAGGAACGCTAACACACTGTGTAAAAACACACACTGCTGTGGCATTGTGCTGGTTTTGTTTGGTCCAGTGTAGAAAAAAAAGTTGCCATAGTCTTCTTTACAGTAATGTTGCAGGATCTTTTTATACTCACCATCTCACTCACTTGCTGAACTTCTTAATCCTACTGGGGTCAGCGGGAGGCTGGCGTCTGTCTCGGCCAACACTGGGCGAAGGTGAGGTACACCCTAAACAGCACGCCAGACTATTGCAGAGCAAACACACATACAATCATTCACACTCACTCCTAGGGGCAATTTGGAACAGCAAATGTGCATGTCTTTGGACTGAGGAAGGAAACCCACACAAGCACGGGGAGTATGTGCAAACTCCACACAGAAATTCCCAGGCCTAGAACCCAAGACCTTCTTGCTGTGAGGCAGATTTGGGCAAAGGTGTCTACTGGTTGTACAGTTGTTGTGTGCTGGGCATGTTTTTGTTCAGATGTGCATGTCTTTCGACTGTGGGAGGAAACCGGAGTACCCAGAGGAAACCCACACACGCACGGGAAGTACATGCAACTTCCACGCAGAAATGCATAGGCTTAGAACCCAGGACCTTCATGCTATAAGGTAGACGTACTAACCAATACACCACCATGCTGCCCGATCACTGTATAAAAAGGCCTAATGCTTGGTTGGCTGCTTGGGCTCTGTGATTTGTTTATGTATGGAGTGGACAGTGGTACTGTAGGTGTGCTTGACTCATTTGAGACTGCTCCAGTGTGTGTGTCCATACTGACCCTTATGCTGGGACGTGAGGTCCAGCAACACATAAATAAAAGGTGTTGAAGGTACAGAGGACTGAATGGAGAGAATAACAAGAGTAGAAGGTGTTATGACTGTCAAACACAGCTTCAGTAGCCAAGACATTTTCCTTGACCCAAACAACCCAGGGTAAATGAAAGATCATATTTTATAGCAACACTTCTAATACACCTAATTAATGGAAGTAGAGAAAACAGGAGAACAAGTCATAAAACCATGTACCCCAAAGACTTACTTGAATTCTATGTTCTTAAACTTACACTACATATAATGACATACATCTCTCAGGGTGTTATTAAAGTACTGTATGAAACATATACTGTAGCACAAAACTGTGTCCCTAGCCAAAGGAAAAGCAGAGCTGAGGAGAACGCCTAGATTCCCCTGAGAGGCTGAACTGGTCCATAAAGGGCTGGATCAGAAGGAAAGACATGATGAAGCCTGGCCACTGACAGCAGGTCCCTAGGGGCAAGAATTACCCTGACAGATACAAAGAGAAGATGACACACACTCTGCCTCAGGCCTCGTCTGCCTGGACTGCCTGTCTCCAGCACAACCAAATGAATCAAATTGCCTCTAATTAAAGATTTAACCACCCCATTCCACTTTTTTCCCATCTCCATCTTTCTCAGGTCTTCACAGCATTCTCACAGTCCCATGACACAAACAAGCCAGGGTATACACAGTAAATTCCTGATATCTGACATAACGCAGGAGACGTTCGTATATTCGGAAGAAAACTGCCTTTAGTTTAAACACTTCCAGTTACATGCCACATGCTGCAAAGGATTCTTTCTGTGATGAGATAGAGGGGCAAACGACAGTTTCAAGGACAAGTGTATGGTATTAATCTTATAATTAGTTGATGAAGGGTGTTTCAGTTGGCCATCATCCATATTACATAGAGGACTGTGAAAATTGCTGCACAGTCTCATCCAACCTAGTGTCCTCCACCCCATGATGTTCACAGGGCTAAGTGTAAGTGCCTGGTTCTCATTAGCCGCGGCACCCCCCCCCTCCCCCAACCCCCCCCACACACCCGCACTTCCAATTTCCTTATGAACAATTAATGCCTTCTCTCCTGTGAACACATGGCTGCTGTCGCAGACTAGTACATTTTATTTCTGTGTTCCCATTCTCTCGCTCACTTAACTTTGACAGAAAGAGAGAAAGGCAACACAAATATAAATGAAAAATATTTTTCTTTTTTCATGCCCTCCTTTTTTTGCCATTTGTGCAAATAATTCTTTTGAAATTTTTAAATAAACATAATGTATTTATGGGTGGCATATGGGTGTAGTGGTTAACATGCCAATGTGCCACACAGCAAGAAGGTCCTGGGTTCAAGTCCCAGACCCAATGAAGGCGTTTCTGTGTGGAATTTTGCATGTCCTCCTTAAGCTTGCGTGTTTCCTCCGGGAACTCTGGTTTTCTCCCACAGTCTAAAGACATCCACATGAGGTTAACTGGCTATTCCAAATTGCCCCTTGGTGTGAGTGTTTGTGTGTGTGTGTGTGTGTGTGTGTGTGTGTGTGTTGCCCTGTAATGGACTGGCAAACTGGTCACTGTGTACCCTGCCTTCGCCCAGAGTCGACTGAGAAAAGCTCCAGCATCCCTGCGACCCAAGTAAGGATTTCCTGGTTCTGCAAATATATGAATGAGCAGTATATTAACAGTAGAGTTCCACAGAGCATCATAGTCAAGGAATATGGCTTGGATGGTTGTCCCATGTCCACTCTGTGTCCACTTGTGGCTGTATAGAACTAACCCATCAATTTCATTTTGGATGGTTGTCCCGTGTCCACGCATCACTAAACTGATAGTGATTGGCTGTTATGTATCGTTGAGCTGCATGACAACGGTTGTCAAGGACATTGAAACCTGCCTATGCATAACATAAACACACCTGACAACAAGGACCTTATGGGAAACTCCACCTTTCTGCAGTGACTAAATTAACATATTACAATTTAAGCTAAATTAATTTAATATAAACTATGTTTAATATGCATGTACTCATGTCTAAGTTAGCAACAGTAATCTAATGGTACAAACCGACCTTGGACTGAACTTCCATGGGATAGAATGTTCTGAACAGCTCGTGAGTGACTGGCTGTTTCAATATGCACCCTTTATACACTTCTGCCTGTCTTCATTCTGAAAGAAATCACTAAAGAACTCTGTTACTGATCAAAGTCCACACTTCTCTATCTGCAGTGATACAAAAGCAGGACATTAATATAGCTGAGATCCCACTCTTCTCATCTGATCCATCTGTTCCTGTAGCACTTATCAGCACATCTCTCCACTGTGTTTAACTAAAATCTCTTCTCGTTAACTAAAATGTTTATCCAGAGCTCTGGGCTTAAAGAGCGAATTCCTGCACTAGTGATGGTGAGGAACAGCTGGGCCCTGTTTTCAGCCCTGTGGTACCTTTGAAGAGCTCTTACACTACATACTTTCACAGACAACATACATTAGGGTCAGATGAGTGAAAGGTAAACTAGCCGATGGCAGATCAAACCCTAATTTTTTTCACACTGTGTAAACACCACCACCCACCACCATCTCCACTCCACTCCCCCTTCCCCCTCTCGGAAGGAGACATGCAGTCTGATTTTTTCTTTTTTTAACACAGACTCACATTCAATAATGGCTTTATCTTGGTCAGGGACGTGATGGATTTGGAGCCTGGGAACACTGGGCATAAGGCTGGAATTCAGCCTGGATGAAATTCCAACTCATCTGAGAAAATCAGATATTAATCCCAGAATTGCAGATTGCATTAGTCAATTAGTGTACTTTCCATGTCTTTAGACCAGGGGTGTGAAACCTATTTCCTCTGAGGGCCACATCACTAAATTTAAAGGTGATCGAGGGCTGAATAATCACTGAACATCTACTCCAGGGGTCACCAACCTTTTTGAAACTGAGAGCTACTTCATGGGTACTGAGTCATACGAAGAGCTACCAGTTTGATA
>JAQMYF010000004.1:29384602-29398595 GCA_030014195.1 Neosilurus mollespiculum
TGGTAGTGGTGGTGGTGGTGATGAAAATGATGATGATGGTGATGATGATGGTGGTGGTGGCTATGAAAATGATGATGATGGTGATGATGATGATGGTGGTGGTTATGAAAATGATGATGATGATGGTGGTAGTGGTGGTGGTGGTGATGAAAATGATGATGATGGTGATGATGATGGTGGTGGTGGCTATGAAAATGATGATGATGGTGATGATGATGATGGTGGTGGTTATGAAAATGATGATGATGATGGTGGTAGTGGTGGTGGTGGTGATGAAAATGATGATGATGGTGATGATGATGGTGGTGGTGGCTATGAAAATGATGATGGTGATGATGATGATGACGCATCAAATAGGACAAAAAAGTATTTTCATTCCTAATGAAGGCAGGTTTACCCACTTATTCTACCTCTACCTTTCACTTTGTCCGTTTCATATTATATTCCCTTTATAAATAAGACTGTCATCATAACGAGTGCTGAGTATTTACATAGCTCCTTGCCGAATACGCGTGTCAGATGTTTTGCACCGCTTTCTGGCAACCTGCCTGAAAATGAGGAATTTATTTCATTCACTGTCAATTGTCAGAAGAGCGGCGCCGTTTTTTTTCTTCTTGTCAACCAATCAGCGTTTCTGGGAGGGGAATCGTAAACGCGGGTGAGCCAATCAGCGGCGCGTCTCGCTGAACTTTTGCTTCTTTGAGTAAGTTAACAGAGAGGGGGCGTGGCCTCGCCTGGCAGACTCCACGGAGAACCTTTAACTCTTTCCATGACTCTACTGGGCAGATCGGTGTGGCAAGTGGCCAACAAAAACACTACTCCTGTCATTCAGCACCAGTGGTGGAATAGTTACACGATTTCTTTGACTGTAATTAATGATATAACTTGATCTCCAGCATAGACGCCAGTTTGATTCTGATTCTTTTTTTTTTCTTAATGTTGAGACTGCTGCAGGCTTGTAACTGACTAACAAGATGCAATAGCGTGACTGCCAAACCTCATTGTAATTATTACACTGAAGCCTGCATGTTTGCCAAATAGACTTCCTAGAAAATAAATAACATATAGAATTAATATAAATTAGATATGTATTATATATACATCACAGGTTACATCATAGTCAGTCCTTAAGAATTCTTTATTATACACAAGTCCACTGTTCCAGTCATTTATCCATAAATGTGTGTGAATCATCACATTTGCATGTAAACTAATGATCTCGAATATTTTGGAGTAAGGAGTGGACTGTGTCCCACAGAGTTAAGTTGAAGCCCAGGACGGACGGTGCGCCTTTAAGAGTTAAGAAACTTGAAACCTTGTTTGCGCAACAATCAGTGCAGCTCAGAGCCGCCAAAGTGTCTAGACTAGCACATGATGGTAGTCAGCCAATGGCTCCACTGCTCTCCTCAGGGGCCCCGTGTGTGTGTGTGTGTGTGTGTGTGTGTGTACGAGTGTGAGGGGGGGAGAAAAAAAAGAAAAGCAGAGAATCGGAGAAAGGGAGAGAGCTGTGAGCTGCAGTGTCTGACCAGGTCTGAGTACAGAATCAGGAGCACACCTTAGTCGAGGATTGTTGCTTTTTTTCTGGCCCTTCTTAGGATATTTTTTTTTTGGATGACTGAAACCGGAGTGTGTTGGAACAGTGAAGGAAATCAGCCGGGATCGGGAGCTCCGACAGGGAATTTTCTCTATGGAATTAAATCGCCAAGGAGCTTCATTCATGTGGCTGTAGAGGAGCGGGTCTGAAAGTCCGACCCGTTTGAGAACGCTCATGTTGTTGATGAATTGCAATAGCTTTTTATTAGTTTGTTTTTTTATTAGTTTTATTTTATCTGTCGGTGGTGTTTTCCCCCCCTCTGGTCAGAGTAAATAACGCGCGATGTTTATTTATCCTCTAAGAACATGAACTAGTGAATCAAGCCAGATGAACTCGAGTAGTTTGGATTTACATGTGCGTGTCTCGCACGACTGACAGCATTCTGTCCTGGATGCGTTTTGTTTTCAGTGTAGCACTGCGTTTCTTTTACGCGCTGTATATTTTAATGCTGCCTAATAATAATATTAATAATAATTATAATAATAATAACGTGCCTTTAAACCCCATGTTGTGGTTTTGTACCCGACCCACGGTGCTCTGCTGTGCGCGCGCGGCACGGCGCTCGGCCAACCTTAATGTTGCACGAGCTCAGAAACAGTTGTGAATCCCTCCGACAGGAACAGAATTAAAACAAGAAAACACCCGATCCGATTTTTAAACTGTCGTATGTTCAGGACGAAACGCTCAGGTCTCGTGCGGCGACTCTGGAGAAGCCGTTTGGTTCCAGATAACGAGGAGGCTGATGGCAATGGCAAGAGCGGTGACTGCTGTCGGGACGATGTCAGCGAACATCCGGAAAAAATTGGCAGAACCGAGTTCGGAGCGATGACCCCCAGCTGCTCGGCCGGTGCAGAGCTCGGTGGGGGAGTGTGTTCCACCAGCGCCGGCTGGGGGATGACTTTGGACCAACGCGGCGGCGCCGTGGTGTGTGTCCCGGAACGGGGAAGCCCTCGGTCGGCACAAGACATCGACAGCCGGACGGTGACGTGCTGCTTGTTTAAAGACCGGGACTCTTCCGGACCCGGAAGCTCGGAAGCAGCGACGGTGTCTCGCGCCAAGGAGCCGAGCTCGTGCCAATGGGCGCCCCGGAGCCCCGGCAGCTCCTCAGCCGAAAGTCCCGAGGCGAAACGGCGCTCCTTTGCGGAGCAGGAGCTCAAGGCCGCCACGTACTCGCTGCTCAAACGGCTGAAGGAGAAAACGTTGGATGCGTTGCTCGAAGCCGTGGAATCCCGAGGCGGAGTGCCGAGCGAGTGTGTAATGGTGACCCGTGGAGAGCTGCGTCTGGGCGCTCACGCCGCTCCGCCGCAGCTTCTCATGTGCAAACTGTACCGATGGACCGACGTGCAGCACACAGCGCAACTTAAAGCGCTCTACGAGTGCAAGAGCTTCGGCGGGCGCGACGGACCGCTCGTCTGCTGCAATCCCTACCATTACAGTCGCCTGTGTGGGCCAGGTAAGCACACCTGCGCTCGCCATGAGGATGACCAGCAGAGTAGGGTCGAATGACAACACTGGTTTCTACACAAGCATGTTCCCTCAGGGTTAAAGTCAGGGAGTTAAGTCGAAAATGATGCGACCTGGTTGCCCTAAATGCTCAAATGCAGTTTACAAAGAACTGGTTCATGCTTTCATGAAATAGAAAGAAGATTTATGTCAGAAGTAGAATTTCAAGTAGAATTTGTATATGCATATATGCATGTTTTATAGCACGTGTTTGCATATAAAAAGTTTTACCCTGGTGTGGCCTGAAGAGCGTGTGAAATTGAAGTCTTTGAATAAATTGAAGTCATTGAATAAAACTGTATGCATTCAGAACGATTTTCCACTCAATTTACGTTTTCTATGTGCCTGCATTTCCAAATACTCAACTGAACTCCTTCCATTACATGCGGCCTCTTAACATCTAAGTAATTCCAGCAGCCAAATGACCTCCTTACTAATTAACCTCTTTTTCCTGACCCCTGCAAAAAAAAAAGGATAAAATGGCCTACATATGCATTCCAGTGGACTGTATCAACTAATTACCTACACTGACCTGCAATTGTTTTTAACATGCTGATATTTCAGATTAACGTCAAAGAGTCTGATGGTTACTTGCGTCAGTTTATATGCAAACATGTGGCCTGTTAAAGCACAAACTGATCCTAGTGCTAAAACGTAGAGGGGAAGGAACCTTTATGGAAAGATCTGCTGAATGATAACGCACTTGTAATGTGAAACACAGAACCATTAATCATACTGAACAGCACTATTTTTCAAAACATTTTGAAACGGCCATTACGATTGGGTGTTCTGTGTACGCCGTGAGAGTATAGCCTTTTGATTATATTCTAGATTATTCATTTTGTATAATTTGGGTACCCATATGGTTCAACATTTTCTGCAGCACACAGTGGGTGAATTCCCCCCAGGGCACCAACTTATATACTAAACAGGTTTGATTAATTGCAGTGACGAGTTAGTGAGATGTCGCTTTGTTTTTGGGGTGTTAATTGCTAACAGGATGCCCGAGTTCCCTTACTTGGACCACGGGGCCCTAGATCAGAGGTTCCCAAACCTGATCCTGGAGAACCCTTTAGTGCTTTCCGTGCTCTATCACACCCACTTCAATCACGACGAGCTGTTCATTTGCTAATTAGTTCAATCAGATATGTTGGGAACAGGGAAAACAGGGAGTTCATCAGGACCAGGTTTGGGATAATAATCCACTGGCATTGTTTTTCGGCTGAAGACAAACACCGCCTTTACTGGGTCATTTATAAACCAAACGATGTTTTGGACCAGTGAAGGCCATTTCTTTGGTGTAGAGGTGAGAAGACCCCCACTGCTCTTTCCCATATTGACATAACTCGCGTGCGTTCATGCATGTCCTGATAAAGCTCTGGCTTTTCTCCATCTCTGAACCAAGGCATCTCCCTTTAGTTATTATTCACAAACCCCCTGCTTTAAAATAACCATTTTAATTTCTGTATTGTAGCCACTGACTACTTTTGTCCTTGTGTTTAAGTGTGATAACCATTTTCAACGTGTTTTTCATGATCAGCTAGTATTTAGACTGTATTCTGTGCCTGGGAGGGAAAAAAACATTATAGCTGCTTTATAACTGGTTTATTATAGGATTATAACATGTAGTCCAAGCAGAAGCAGATCTATAATAAACGGAACTCGGATGCACGAGGACAAAACCCCTTGTCTTTTCCTTTTATTTAGTTAGGGCTTTATCCCTTTTGAAATGAGATCAGTTTCAAGTTGCGTTTCTAAAAGCCTTTTTTTTTTGCCTAAGAAGGTCCCCCTCATGCTATTTAAGCGAAGGAGTGGTGATAATATACAGTTTGCATACTGCTGGCGCCAGACTGACGAGCTGTGTGTATGTGAGTGACTGAGTTTAGGATCCTGGCAATTACCGCCGCCGCTCTTAAAGAGACAGACGCTATTATCCCCCCCCACTTCTTTTTGCTTATCCCTCTAGGCGAGGTCACGTGCTCACAAACTTTTCTATGGAACGCCAAACGGCCCATAAACATGGCGGATTGACACGCAGTAAGCCTGTTAACCCTGTTTACGTCGCTTGGTGTGGTTTCGACATTACTTTTGGCATTTACTGGTTCTCTGTCTAAAGCCCTTACCTGTCTGAACGTTTTATGTCATGCACCCCAACAGCGGGACAGCAGTTTAACAACGCTCCTGTGTTTTTTTAAGTCCAGTTTCAGCATAAAGCCGCGTTTACACAGCAAGCAACCAGCGACCAAGGCGAAATTTTCTCAAGCGACACAAACCGAGCTGAACTTTCATGGGAGCGATAACCAATCAGAGCTTAAAGATATCATTGATTGACAGATGCCGGTAAACACTCTCGCTCAAAACCTTTTCCTGTTCGCTTCCACGGCACGTGTAAAATAGTGCGTGCAGTTCAGCGGCAAAGTGGCAGAGCTTGTAGCGGCAAAGTGGCATCTCTCGCTGTATGAATGCGGCATAAGTCCATGTCATTGAACTATCTGACTTAACGAATCACAATAATGCAAATCTGACAAAGAAAGTCATACTTATGAACAGTTTATAAAACCGTCTAATATTACCCTGCACATACGTTTACCCATCCTTACAAAACTTTGCTTTCTGAACCGATTTAACCTTGATTAGGGTCACGTGAAGGTCAGATCCCATCCCAGCCGACTCTGGGTGAAGGAAAGGTACACCATGAACAGCTTGCAGGCCATTGTGGGGAAACCTACAAAACTTACTTACCTGTTTCTTTTCACTGTAGTGGTACCAAGGGTTCATCTGTTGTACCTTTAGGATTAATATTTTACACCAACAACTAATATAGCGCAACATTAAAAACCACATTACCAGCATACTGGACCACTGATACAGGCACGCAGTTTTTCATACATTATTTTTCTATTATTCTTCTTCTATTTTTTTTTCCTTTAATTTATTGTGAACATTGTATATAGTATTTTACTCCCAAAAAAAAGCTCAAGTTGTGCTGCCTGTTTTATTTGTGTACCAATGTTATAGCTGGGTGTTGGGTATTGTTTGCCCAGCAGGGGGCTCACACCCCTCCCTTTTCCCATTGTCATGCTCACCAGTAGCTAAACTCCGAGTTGCACAAAAACCTAACATTGTCCCAAATAATCTTTTAACAGACTTGTGGCAACAGAATGGTTCATTCTTTGCAATAATTTAAAATATCCGCTAGGAACGGAACCATGTAGAATGGAATACCAGAATATAACTGCGAGAAAGAATGAAATCTTTGCTTTAAAGTGTAGTTAAGGGTACACCACATGCGCTGTCCCGGGTAAAAGATACACCCTGAAATTACCAAAGATGAATCCTTGATGGTACAACCCCAAAAACATGGAAAGGTACAGTTCTGTACTTTTATTGCTGAGTCGTTCCCCCCCCCCCCCCCCTTCCACAAAAAAACAAAAAATACCCCAACAACAACAACTTCTTGATGATAACTATGATATAAATGAGCAAAAGCAGCCAAATTAAATAAAGCACTCGTTTGAGAAATAAAATCTAGATCATTGATATATTTATATATGAGGTCTTTGGTTATTACAGAATGAACTTTCTCCTAGGTTTTCTCCTTGCCTTGGTTATTTGAGCTCATAATGATTGATCACGGCACCTCTGTGCACTTCTGGGTTTTGTAGTTGACACGCTTAAACAGAAGAGACCTATAAGTATACATTTAAATTATTTGTACAGTATTTGGGCACTCTTTTAATATGTATGGGGAGCAGAACGGAAACAATTATCAAACCGAAATGATTGAAAAGAAACAGTGTACAGCGAGCACCCTGCTGTAAACAGTCTTATACATAGGTATCAAGGCAGTGTAAACATTTATCACATTTTCTTTTACAAAGGGGTCATTATAATTAATTTTTGATAGCACGAAGTGCTAAAGCTGCTTATCCTGCTAAGTCAGTAAAGGAAAATAAACAACTGCTTGGTTTACGCTACTCCTCACCCCTCCTGTTACACTGTTGGCTGGATATGTCTGGCGTTTCCTGTTGCAGATTTATTTTAGGGTTTAAAAGCTGATTGCAAACACATCCAAGTCTAGAACATATTTATGACTTGAAAGAATTGCTTGTGTATTAAGAGCTTATTTTAAGGCACCATTTTCTCTCCGGGCAGCACGGTGGCATAGTGGTTAGCACGTCCGCCTCACAGCAAGAAGGCGGTGGGTTTGAGTCCTGGCTCGGCAAGGGCGTTTCTGCATGGAGTTTGCATGTTTTCTCCATGCTTGTGTGGGTTTCATCCGGGTACTCCGGTTTCCACCAACACATAAGGGTAATTAGGTATTCCAAATTGCCCATAGTTAGTGTGAGTGTGAGTGGTTGTGTGTGTGTTGGTCTTGCGATGGTCTGGAGAGCTGTTCAGGGTGTACAGAGTCGGCTGGGATGGGCTCCAATCGCTCAGTGACCCTAATAATTGATCAAAACAGCTTAGAAAATGACATGACATGACACTTCCTCTCATTATATTTAAATATATGATTTCAAACTGCCTTAGGTAACATTTGAAGGACATAACAGCTGATTTGTTAATCTTTACACACTGCAGTACGATAGAGCGAGCACAGTGAGCACTTCGTCAGCACTTTTTCCAGCCATATTTATGCAGTGCATAATAAATGCTTCAGTAATTATAGGATAAGACCTGTCTATGATTCTCTTTTCTAATTCTGTTCTGTTCCTCTGCAGAGTCGCCTCCTCCTCCTTACTCAAGGCTTTCCCCTAGTGACGAACACAAGCCACTGGGTAAGTCTCCATGCAAGACACACACACATTTATAACTTATTCTAATAACAGGAATAAACTATATGGACAAAAGTGGACACTTGTCCATAACACTCATACTCCAGGTTTCGTTCCTCTTTGCTGTTATAATGAATTTCTCTGTTCTGGGAATGCTCTCCACTAGATTTTGGAGTGTGTCTGTGGGGATTTGTGATCGTTCATCCACAAGAGCATTATTAAGGTCAGGCACTGATGTCAGACGGGGACACCTGGGGCAGTTGGTATTCCAGTTCATCCCAAACGTGTTCAGTGGGGTTGCGGTCGGTGCTCTGTGCAAGCGACTCACGTTCTCCCACTCCAACCTTGGCGAGGCATGTCTTCATGGAGCTCACTGTGTGTGCAGGGGGGACGGTCATGCTAGAACAGGTTTGAGGCTCTTAGTTCTAGTGAAGGGAAGTTATAACCCAACAGCAGACGAAGACATTCTGCACAAGTGTGTGCTTTCAACTTTGTGGGACCAACTTCGGGATAAAAAGCTACGTATGGGTCTGATGATCAAGTGCGCATAAACCTTTGTCCATATAGTGTAGGTATTTTTTGGGGAAGTTTACTCTTAGTAGAAATAAGGCTACACAGCAAGAAACCAAGGTAATAACCTGCCCTTTGCAGTGATCCCGTCAGTTGTCACCCGTTAGTTGAAACTCTAGCTATAGAAGGATGGAGAGGAAGCTAGAGTTCAACAATGTGAAGAATTTTAATGGTGGCAATTAGACACAGTGGCCAGGAATCTGTGGTGGTAACTGTGTGAAAGAGAGAAAGAGAGAGAGAGAGAGAGAGAGAGAGCGAGCAGTGGTTGCAGCCCGGATCCGACAAGCCTATATCCAACATGCCAGTGTGGAGGCGGGCAGCCCGGGCTCAGACCTGGCTGTGTGGTGAGAACCAGTGGAGCCTGGCTCAGGGTTGGGGTTTAGGCTGGAATATGCCCTACCACCACAATGAACTCTTGGGGATTGGTGCCATTTTAAAAAGGGCTGGCTGCTTGATTGGTCAGGATTCCTTTTTGAATGGAAAACTCTTGGCCTCATAGCTTTTAGAATATTGTTCTGTTCTAAGTGTTGACCTGATGTTATGTGGAGTATTTGATGAAGCACAATGGAAATGAATCAGAACGGAATGAAATGGAGCGCTGGTAAACAGTGGAAAGAGCTGCAATTGTTTGACAAGAGTTTTCACGCTAATGCTATCCTGTCCTCTTAGATCTGTCAGATTCCACACTGTCTTACACTGAAATGGAGGCTGCCAGCTTGCCAAACTTCACCCAAGGGGAATTCTCAGGTGAGTCCAGTTTGCGTTTGGAATGTGCAGGCTTTGGATAAATATGCCATTGCTTAACTGGGAACATTTGTGCCAATTGTCCTCGCTTCGGATTCGAGACACTGGCATGGCATATGCTGTTGTCAGATTTCAGCACTGGTTTCCAAAAGGCATAATGTAATATCAGTGTTCGAACAAATGCTATGGGACTTTTTTCTTGCACTGCTTGAGGGAATAGTTTGTGAAATGAATCATCATACAAGCCATTGTTTTATTCTGCATTGCGATGTATAATACATGTTGTGAACAATTAGTTTGGAAATCAGTCGGGGCAAATGAGTCGGCGGATGAATCGAGAACTTCTTGATGCCTCAAATGCTTTATGGTTTGTTAGTCCAATGGGAATACGCAAACGTGGTAAAAATATAGATGAAGGCGGACAAGGTTTTGTGTGTGTGTGTTTGAGGCTACGACTTCCCATTCAGTCGATCTAAATGTGCAAAGTTTGCAGGTAATTTGCTTTTTATGTTGTGCTTCACTCCTCCTCATTAAAGAGCATTAGGAGTAGGGAGAGCATGCTGCAGATAAAGCTCTCATTGTGAGGCTGTCTGGGGCGCAGTGGCCACAGAACTGGCCTCCCCTCCTGTTTTTCTTTCAGAAATATTTGAGTGGGATCAAATTGTAATAAGATCCACGCTAGCTGGGACACACACTAGCTCTCTCTCTCTCTCTCTCTCTCTCTCTCTCTCTCTCTCTCTCTCTCTCTCTCATATACCCTCACACACACCGTTCCACGGTTACAGCTCTATCTAGGCATACTGAAAGTTGGGGGCGGGGGGTGGACTGGTTTCTGCTCCTGTGAACACAGCCACACTAAGAGCAGCCCCGTCCTGTCGGCCGATTTGAGATGAAACACTCCCCTCTCATGGCATGAGCTCAACATGCCTGTCTCACAAAACCGGAAACACATTGTGCATGTGTAGGATCATGGCCACAGTGGTGGGAGACACTAAGACCTCACCTCGTTTCTCTCTCCGGGCTGGGAATAGCAGTGCTCACATTCAAACCTCACATGTGAATGGAGCACTTGGCCAGATGAAGGCTCTCGCTTCACATTCACCGTATCCCTTCACCACTACTGCTCGGCCTGTCGGCACTCCCTCGGTCAACAAACGCTGATTCAGACTCCAGCCCTGATTCTGCTTCACTGTATGTCGTACGGCACAGAGCTGTGCTGCAGTTCTCTGCGTTATTCCAGAGCACATATATAGGGACTTTTTTTCTCCCATCAACCCCAGCTGAGGTGAACTTTTTCCAACTTTAACTGACTCAAGTCTGCATTTTACAAGCCTTAAGTTTTTGCCATGCTTAAAGGGGCGGTGTCACGGGTGTTCAAAGAAAATAGCTTAAATATCATCGATGGTGTTGTCAGTCAAGATATTCATTAATTCATTCATTCATTCATTTTCTAAGCCGTTTATTTTTAATTAGGGACGCGGGGAGGCAGTGCCCATTTCAGCTGACTCTGGTAGAAGGCAGGGTACACTCTGCACAGCTCGCCAGGCCATCGCAGGGCCAACACACACACACACACATAGGCATTCACAGTAACACCTAGTAAACTGTTCAGTACAACACGATTTCAAGATGTCCATGTCCATCAGTTTCCATTCGCTCCATACTGAGCTCTCGACGTCTCGACGTGATTTACAAGCTGAAAGTCTATTTAACAAATATCAAAGCATTTTGGACATTCATGGCATATTCAGCCGACTTTTTGGCAATCGATTTTGGGAAAAAAAATAATGACACAACTCCTTTAAAGCATGTTTAAACATCACAAGCTAGCACTTAGGTCATTTTTTCTCTCCACTCTGTCCTATTAGTGTCCGCTTTGTATAACTAATTATGTTGATCTTGGTTGCACAAAACTTCCCGAATAAGTCAGTGCTTAAGAATTCCCTGAGCAGGAGAAGAGGAGACCCCCCCCCCCCCCCCAAGCACTTATAAGCACACCTCCACATCCGTCTCCAACACCCCACCCTTCTGGCATGCAGAGGGTGGAGATCAGCGAGCAGCAGCCGACCGTGTGGTCCCCCACCCACACGCAGGAACTAGTAAAGCTCTTAAAAGTGGGGCCTGGGGGCAGATTGTGTGTTTGAGGGGGTAACAGCCTGCTGCAGATTGTAGCCCATGGGCTACTGTAATACCTGCTTCTAACACTTATCCTACAATGTTTGACAATCACTGTGAAGCATGTTTCAACTAGATATAGGTAGGAGGGTGATTCCCCTTCCCCCCCTTTTTTTTCGGGGAGTTTTGTTCGAAAGTTGAAAGTCAGAGGTTTGGAAAACAATTGAGGCATACAGGATTTATATTAGGGTTTTTTCTTTATTTTTTAGAATATAGCCTCATGGGAGGTTTTTCACCTACTTATAGTAGTGTGGATGGAAGAATAATTTAGTAATTAGTTTCCTAACAGCCTCTATTTATTTAGAATATTACTAGTAGTAGTTGAAATTGTAGTAGTAGTAGTTGTAGTGGTAGTAATAATAGTATAATAAAATAATAAATTGTAGGAGTAGTAGTAGTAGAAGTAGTAGTAGTAGTAGTAGTAGTAGTAGAAGTAGTTGTAGTTGTAGTGGTAGTAGAAGTAGTAGCAGTAGTAGTAACAGTAGTAGTGGAAATTGTAGGAGTAGTAGTTGTAGTAGTAGTAGTAGTAGTAGTAGTGGTAATAGGAGTAGTGGAAATTGTAGCAGTAGTAGTAGAAGTAGTAGTAGTTGTAGTGGTATTAGTAGTAGTTGTAGTTGTAGTGGTAGTAGAAGTAGTAGTAGTAGTAATAGTAGTGGTAGTAGTAGTGGAAATTGTAGGAGTAGTAGTACTAGTAGTAGTAGTAGCTGTAGTGGTAATAGTTGTAGTGGTAGTAGTAGTAGTAGTTGTGGTAGTTGTAGTGGCAGTAGTAGTTGTAGCAGTAGTAGTAGTAGTAGTAGTAGTAGTTGTAGTAGTAGTAGTAGTTGTAGTGGCAGTAGTAGTTGTAGTGGCAGTAGTGGCAGTAGTGGGTAGGACAGAGACATCTGATATGCTGTAAACAACAGTCCAGTTGTTTTATCTTATTTTATTACTTGTTATATTATTTTATCACCGTAGTGTTTTGAGGGCAGTTAAAGGTTACACCTATTTATTAAATTGATGAAGACAGCTGTCTGTGTACTTTTTAAAGGGCTGTCTTCTGTGACAACACTTCCCTAAGAAATACGTCAAGCTAGTGTCAGGTGGACATGACCCCGAGCCACAGGGTTTCCTTTGGACCAATTAACTGACTAACTGATTTAACTAATTGACTAATGTCCTGACTAATTGATATCAAAAAGATTACAGCTTTACTGTAGCCATTTTAGTTAGTACAGGTTTTAATGTGGCTTCCACTTGTTATGTCAAATAAATAAGATTGAAGTGGTCTGTGAAGAATTGTAGATTATGATAATGTTCCATTTAGCTAAATGTTCTCTAACCATGCTGTTCTGGTCTTAGCAATGGTTGTGCGGGTGAATACTCTACTTCATGGTAGTTATATGTCCTGAATGTCTTCCTGATTGGTCAGTCATAACCAATGTTTAAGTTTATATCCAGGCGGCACTATGGCGTAGTGTCTAGCATGTAGGGTTTGGGTTCCGGGCTCGGCGAGGACGTTTCTCTTTAGAGTTTGCATATTCTCCCAGTGTGTGCGTGGGTTTCCTCTGGATACTCCGATTTCTTCCTACAGTCTAAAGACATGCACATTAGGATAATGTGCCCTTAGGTGTCAGTGTGAATGGTTTTGTGTGTGTGTGTGTGTGTGTGTGTGTGTGTGTGTGTGTGTTGGCCTTGCGATGGAATGGAACGACGAGCTGTTTAGGGTGAGAGTTGGCTGAAGTAGGCTCCAGCCTCCCCACGACCCTAGTAGGATAAAGGTAACCAGTGACATCTTAATGCAGAAAGCTTGTTTGTTAGCTTGTGTTTACTCTACATCAGTGTGCAGTTATTAAGACTTTATATTTTACAGCGTGGCCTCTGAACATATGGTCCTATAGTGGTGTGTGTGTGTGTGTGTGAGACTGTGAGACAGTGTGTGCCAATTCCTCCACTGGGTAGTCAAGCAGAACACCTGTTTCCTCACTTACGGGTCGTGTGGACATTAGAATGATGCCCTTTGAAGTTTTTTCTCATTGCTTCCTGTATAACTGTGTGCACGAGGCTCCGTGTTTCCCCTTAAAGTTGGGTTTTTGTGATCTATGTGTTTCACACACTCGGTCCTCTGGATCGGTAACCGTGTGAAGTTGTTAGCTCTTCACTGCCAGTGTTCCTGCTGCTCCTTGAACCTTGCGGGCATTTTGATCATTTGCAGGTCTGTGAATACATGATCGGTGTTGTGTTTTGCATTTGTGTGGAATAACCTTACAAAACAGTGAGAAACAGAGCAGGTGTTTCTTGTGGGAAACAAGGACTGACATTACAGGCCATCACCAGCTCCTTTAAAGGGAAGATATTGTGCTTTTTGACTCATAAATGTAGTTACAGTGTTGAGTGAGTGTCAGATAATGGAGTTAGCTCATGTTTTAAGTTTTCCCTTTGGCCTGTTTAACCTGGCACTAAACTCAAGGTTTTTGCTAATTTTTTGGGGGCACATTAGTGTGTCACAGTGTGCTGGGCATTATGATTGGCTACACACAAATAGTCTTTTTCACGATAATCAGTATTGTCTAGACCAGGGGTCACCAACACGGTGCCCGCGGGCACCAGGTCGCCCCCAAGGACCACATAAGTCGCCGGCAGGCCTGTTCTA
>JAQMYF010000004.1:29398682-29412610 GCA_030014195.1 Neosilurus mollespiculum
ACACACACACACACACACACCATTAGAGGTTTTTTTTTTTTTTTGGTAATCAAATTAGCTGTGACAGCTAAGGTTAGGATCTGTTTTGCATTCTCTGATCCCAGATCCCAATGTCATGCAGTAGACATGGGGAGAATCATACTGTTGCAGAATTAGTATTGATGGCGCTTATCCGGACTACTGTTGGCTGAGGAGGGGTTTAATGTGAGTGAACGATGATTATACACAGGTAGTCAAGCTTTCTGTTTAACTGTGTGCAGTGTATTGTAATGCATAGTGTAAGTGAGGGTACAATAGTAAGGCAGTAAGTAGGTAGGTGATGTAAGTAGGGGTGTTCTGCTTGGGACCGATAGGCCAACACATGCACGTACGTGTACACACAGAGAGAGAGAGAG
Organism: Neosilurus mollespiculum; assembly: GCA_030014195.1. Classification (NCBI taxonomy): domain Eukaryota; kingdom Metazoa; phylum Chordata; class Actinopteri; order Siluriformes; family Plotosidae; genus Neosilurus; species Neosilurus mollespiculum. Next base: position 29,399,078 of record JAQMYF010000004.1, read on the forward strand.
AGAGAGAGAGAGAGAGAGAGAGAGAGACAGACAGGGAGAGACATAGAGAGAGAGAGAGAGACAGAGAGAGAGAGAGAGAGAGAGAGAGAGAGAGAGAAATGCATGGCACATTTAAGCAGTAATCAAAACAGGCCACAACATACGGATGTAGCACTGATTAGATTGCATGCATAGATTTTGAACACATTTTTGAAAGAGTGTGTGTGTGTGTGTGTGTGTGTGTGTGTGTGTTTTCCCTCCAAATTGCAGTTATTTGTTTATTCAGTAGGTACTGAGAATGGCCAGAAAGATCTTAAAACCATTCTTTTTAAATTGCACCTGCGTTATTTCGTTATTCCATCAGAGCATAATTAGCTAAGCTGCCAATGTTTGCGGAAGCTTTGATTCTCAGTTTGTTGCGGAAAGGCCAGCTTTCGTCCTTTCAGTGGAATTCACATCATTTAGGTATCATTTGACTGGATCATTTACAACACGTTTGTTTTTAGCTTTAGCCTTTGTGACATTTTTACACATTTCACTAGTCATGCTGGCATGTGTACCTGTAGGACGTTAGCCATCACTCGTGTCACCTGCTCATGCAAGATCTCCCTAAAGTACTTTATATTTCATCTTGTCATGGATGATTCATCTAAGGGGTCACTTAGCCCCTCCAGACCCCTTTTTCTCTACCCTAGTTTGTCTTGGTGGGCTGCAGCCCCCCCCTCTCTCTCTGTCTTTCTCTCTCCTTCTCCTTTCTGCCTGGCATAAGGCCTCAGGTTTCCACCGCAGCCCCCGAGCCTGGCCGCACTCCCCCAGGGCCTTGAGTGCTCCAGGATACGGGATGTGGAAATAATGTGACTCGAGTACTTCCACCCTGCCTCCAGAAAATCAGGTTCTGCGGATTGTTTATTTGAGGGGAAGGAGGCCTCGGCCAAACATCCTGTTTTAAAAAGCCTGCCTGGGTTTTTAGCGCCAGGGCTTAGGGCCCCGCTCAATCGGCCCTTTGACGGTAGGGGGAGGCTGAGGAATGTTGAAGAGAAGGCCAGTGGCCTGGAGGTGATGTGTTAAAGAGTAAGTGTGCATGTGTGCGATATTGTGCGTGCGAGTATGAGCATTTGTACTTTGGCGCTCATTAACAGACCTTTCCTGACATGTTCTTGTTTTGAGCTTTGCATACAGAGTGTGTGACGATGGACTTCCTGAGTAAACATGTTTTTGTCTCTTGCAAACACACACAAATAGCAAAACAGAACCACGCTGTCAGTGAGGCCGCGGGACTCTCTTCGAGTGTGTGTTCCGGTCCGGTAAAACTGATTTCCTCTTCCCCTTACATAATGCACATAGAGTCCACACACACACACACACACACACACACAGAGTTATCAGTCATTAGCAGACAGCTGAATGGGTGAAGGGACACACTGTAATGTAGTACAGTAGAGCTACCAGGCTTCTGTAGTTTCACCCCGATCACGTCAGAATGATTTTTAAAGCTGATTCATGGATCTGACTTTTTTTTTTTTTATCCCAATACACCGATCAGCCTAAACCATATAAAATCAATCAACCTTACATTAAGACCACCTTCTGATAACTGAGTCCTAAAGTGTTGATGTCGCGTTGTCATGACAGCAACATTACCTATTCTAAACAAAAGAAAAATGGTGTCAGTGGGGTGTCGATCATTTTATAAGTTTTAATTCTCATCAGTCATTTGCCGAACCACTTAATCCTCTATTAGGATCGCGCAGAACCTGGTGCCTGTTCTAGCCAACATTGGGTTGCACCACTTGTCAGACCACTGCAGGGCAACACACACACTATTCACACTCCCACCTAAAGGGCAATTTGAAACTGCCAATTAGCCTAATGTGCATGTCTTTGGACTGTGGGAGGAGACCAGTGCACTGGGAGGAAACCCACAGAAGCATGGGGAGAACATGTAAACTCCATAAAAAAAACACCCAAGCCTGGGACTTGAACCCAGGACCTTCTTGCTGTGCGGCTGATGTGCTAACCATGCCCCCCTTATAAGTTATAATCCATACTAAAATAGTCAAGAACACTGGTAAGATAAAGGAGCTTTAAAAATTACTTTTTAGGTCTTATTTTTGACACTGTAATAAACAACACCCGTACAACTCTTCAAAAACAAATACAGCTTTGTATATGATGAGATTTAAGGTAGTTTTTGCTCTCCAGAAAACAAAGATGCTAGAGCTGTGAAACAAACTGAGGAGTTGAATGGGTTGTGAGGAACTGAGAATTCAGCTGTCATGACGGTGTGATTTCACACTTTACGACTCTATTATAAGGACTCCACAAGACCTCTGAGAGTGTGCTGTGGGATCTGGCACCAAACAGTTTGCAGCACATCCTTTAATTCCTGTAAGTTGCATGATATGGCCTACATGGTTTGGACTTGTTTGTCCAGCACATCCCACAGATGGGGAATTTGTAGGCCAGTTTTTCTCAATGCACTCCTGAGTAGTTTTTACAGTAGGGCAGGTTGCATTATCCTGCTGAAAGAGGCTGCTGTCATTAGGGGTAAAATTGCCATGAAGTGGTGTACTTGGTCTGCAACAATGTTTGGGTAGATAGTATGTGCCATGCACATCAGTGAGCCCTAGGTGCCTGTGAATCTGTTTCTGGTTCCTTTTCACTGGTACTAACCACTGCATATCGGGAACCCCTCCACAAGGTTTTGGTTTTGGAGATGCTCTGACCCAGCCATCAAACCATAATAATTTGGCACTCAGATCCTTCCTGCTTGCAACTTCAAAAACTGATCACTTACTGATTAATATACACCACCTCATGACAGATGCCATTGTTTTTTCTTTACCTCTAAGTGGATTTAAAGATTTGGCTGATTGGTATGTTTAGGCATATTCATTCATACATTCACTCATTTGCCCAACCATTTTATGGTTGCAGGAAGGTGGGTGCCTATCTCAGCCGACACTGGGCGAAGGTGGGGTACACCCTGAACACCTCACCAGACTAGTCAAGTGCAACTCACACTCAACCATTCACACCTACACTCACACCTAGGGGCAATTTGGAACGGCTAGTTAGCCTAATGTACTTTGACTGTTGGAGGAAACCGGAGTACCCAGAGAAAATCCACACAAGCACGGGGAAAACATGCAAACTCCAAGCAGAGCCCGGGAACCAAACTTGGACTTTCTTGCTGTGAGGCGGATGTGCTAACCACTACGCCACCATGCCGCCCTATGTGTAGGTATATAGCATCTGTAGTTATTTAATATCATTAAATAAAAAACGAGTAATCGACATGTGTGTGTATTTCTAATCACAATGCGTATGTTTTTCTGGGTGTAGTGTGTGTGTGTGTGTGTGTGTGTGTGTGTGTGTACTCCACTTGACCCCTGGATGTGGGATTGGAATGAGATCTTGTGGATATTAGATTAGAATCTTTTGTTTGCTGTCCAGGTTGTTTGAGTGTTATAAGGATTTCAAGATGTGAAGCATTTACAAAACGAGAGAAATAGACGAATAGGAGTGAGCAAAAGAGATTGGAAGTGAGACACAAATTGTTCGGATCTGTTTCTCCTCCTCCTCCTCTCTCTCTCTCTCTCTCTCTCTCACTCTCTCTTTCTCTCTCTTTAAACATACTTTTATAACAGCAATGTGTGTTGCTTTTCCTCCGTCTGCAACAATATTCACATCACTGTTTCTGAAGATTGCATGCAGTCATGCATCATAGTCAGAAATCTTCACGCTGTTTCAGAGCCCAAGCGTAAATGTTCATCAGTCATTTATCCTAATCAGATAGCTTGGCCTTTTCGTGACTGATAGGCAGCGGCTAATCTAGTGTGCAGTGTGGAAATAATAGGCTTCCAAATCAGTTAAAAGTAAACAGAAACGGCGCTGCCGCATGCTGTATTTATTTACCGCTCATGGCAACACTATCAGGAGCCCAGCCGAACATCACCTAAATGAGGTGGCTTTTCATGATGGGGACACTTGAGCTTTGAGTAAGCATTGTGCTTGTGCTTGACGTCATTGTTTTGCTTTTTACCCTTAAACTAAGCCTTACATAAGTTTAACATCCAACGTGACCCATTCGACTTCATATCAACAGCAAGCTTTCTTCGCACAGCTGCTAATAAGTGTATATTCATTGCATAATACACACAAGCGCCTTTTGCATTACAGACAGCTGCCCCTTAGCCTGGTGCACTTCCTATCCCACAATTTAAAAATACAGCCCATTTAAGCAGGTTATCGTTTTCACCAGGAGATTTCCTTCCATGCACAGCGGTGCCAGTGAGCTAATCCTCCAGTGTGCACTGGGAAGGTTGGTGATGCTTGTCTCTCTGCGCTCCCTCCTTCTTGCAGCGCTCCTGCACTCCTCCAATGAAGCCATTCATCCAGGCCAGGCCACGGGGTTAGGACAACAAATAAAGACCCAGCCATGCCATTAAAAATGTATGGAATGTCCAACTGTTGGTTTAGTATTTTAGCCAGCCTCCTCTCAAGGCTGCCGAGCGGCTGAACAATGCTGCGTTTCAGTGCTGGACGCTCTGAAAGTACCCGGCTGGCCCGGGCTCAGGGGAGCGGACGGAAAGAGGTGGCAGTTGTGGATGCTGACCTTGTGTTTTCTCTACATTTTTTTCTTCTGGTAATTTTTTTTTGGGGGGGATGAGCGATTCTAATTTAGTAAAGAGGAGAAGGGATGAGTTGTTGTGTAAACCTTTAACCATCGGACTAAAATAAGGTGAATATTTTCGCTTCCTTCCTCTCCAGAGGAACTTTGACAGTTGTTTAGGGACCAATGGTGGCCAGTATTTTTAAAACAGCAAAGACCTAGCACATTCTTTAGCGCCTGCAGAATGCAGCCCACCTTTTCCACATTCACTCCCTGCTGAGAGAGAGAGAGAGAGAGAGAGAGAGAGAGAGAGAGATTGTGCATGTATTATAGAGAGCAAACTTGTTTTTTTTTTTTTTTTTTGTCCTAATATGCTTTTGCCTGTTTGCTTGGCTTGTGATTTGCTAACGTGTAATCTGAGCAGAGCACATATATTTGCAATGGAATTGGATTTGAATTTCCTCTTGTGGTTGTTCCCAAATTCATACAGTCTTTTCCACTGCTCGAGCCAAGCAACGATGATGTAGCGCCGTCTTAAACGGGTGCTGTAATCAAAAGACTTAAAAGGAGCACAGGCCGGTGAGCCTAACTCATACTGGCATGGCGAAGTTTTCGATTTTTCCAGAACATCACAGCTGTTGTTTGTTTGGCATTTGAAAATGTGGAAATATTCAGTTGCACCAAATGGGATCCGTCATCCACAATCAGAAATATTCTACACAGAGCTGGGATTTCAATCTCGAATGAAATGCTCCAGATAACACTGTGTGGTAGTGTGTGGAATACAGTATCTTTTAGTTGCATAGGGGTTTGTACCTCTAGAAAGTAGACATGCAGTGTACTTTTGCAAGTTATTTCTTTTTTTTTTTCCTTGTGTGTGCTATTTAGTATAAATCTCAGGAAGTAATCAAAGCAGTTTCATTGTACTGCTGTCAGAGAGCCTTCTTAGACCCAAACCATCATGTTGTGAGTCTTGCAATTTCTCCACACGGCTTCTGTTCCTTAACACTTGATAAATATTGAACTTCATCAACATCTTTAAACACGAAGAAGTCTGGCATAAGATTAACACCCAGTTACCTTTATATGAGGATCTTACAAGGACATACACACAAAGGAATATGACGTCCTCATATGAAGACAGTGGGGTCTCAAGAGGTAGGGATCATTATCATTCTGAAATGTTGTTCGGAGTCAGACTCAAAGTCAGACTTCAAGCTAGACACATTAGTAAGATTTTATGTCAGATCTGTTGTGGCCTGGCAGTGATCAAACTATGAACAGGTGACTAAGAAAACCCAATATTAAAAAAAGTCTCTTCATAAGGTTTTGCCAGGTGTTAACTCTGACAAAGGTGTTAGAATTGGACCAAAAGACAGTCCCACAAATTTCTGTTTTGATTAGAGAGCACTGTCTAACACATCTGCCCCAAAGCTCCCATAGGTGTTCAGAGATCTGGTGACTGCAAAGGCCATAGCATATCATTTGCATCATTTTCATACTTATCAAACCATTTGGCGAACCCGAGTGTCCTGTTAACAGGGGAAATTGTTGTCCTGAAAGGATAGAATAAGGGTAGAATTCATCATAGGTTGAAGGATCTCATTCAGTCCCTTGTGTCCCTTTGCTCGCAAGGATGATCCAAACCATGCAAACATTACGCAGCCTCTTTAATTAGCTTAATTAGCAGCATTATGCAAAACTACTGAAATGATTTTCACTAAATTTGGTGGAGGGATGGGGTATGGGCCTGGCAAGAACCTGTAACATTTTGGAGCAAATTCAGATCATGATGCAAATCCGGCAATTTATTAAAGGCTTTTTAACCACCATTTATTAAAGGATTTTTTTTTTTTACTGTTAACAGGATTACACAAAAACTACTTATATTATTTTAATCAAACTTGGTGGAGGGGTGGAGCCTGGGTCGAGAAATAACCCTTTAAATTGTGGAGGTGGTCCGTGCATGCGATCATGTTGAAACGCAATCCTGAAATCTTAAAAAATAGTTATCTTTGACATTGGGCAAAATGTTTATATGATGCCCACTAGGGGGAGACATTTCATTATAACTATGTAAAGTTATAATAATCCGTTTCTGCCAGGCAGGGGTAACTTGCACTCTATGAGTACCCCTCTAGTTTATCTCTATATTCATTTAACCTCACCCACTCTGATCTCATTAATTTTGCAATGAAAACGCATACATAGCTGTGTTATTCCCCATAAGCCATTTTGATCAGTTAACACTGCAGCCAGGCTGTTTGGGGGGTAGTGGGGAGTCATCCTTCTGAGCCAGAGCAGCCAGCGCATCATCTCTCAGTCCAGAGCCTGGTTTGCTCTGCAAATGTAATTACAGTACTCAATAGAGAGTTTGTGCTGCCATTCATTGCCCTTTACTGAGGCCTTTCTGAACTCATTTGTACACAGGCTATTTATGAACAGGGAAAAGATCTGGTTATCCTCACAGGGCTGACAATGTTGTCTAATGCATGCTTTTAGTTTAAATGTAGATTGTGTATATATAGTGTGATAGAAAGGCATTATTCGATTTGTTCCCCTCTGGCGTTGGCTTGTTGACATGCCTGATAACTTGTGAATGATCAGAAATGCTCCCGTCCACATTTTCATTACGCTTTAGTGCTCTCGCACTGGCCGCCCAAAAGCGTGTGTCCCTGAGTTGTTGTAATTGAAACTGAGTACTCGAATGGCGGCGTCCTGACAGAGCCCATTTTCCTGGCGCTTATGCAATCCAGTCAGATGATCAATAGTCAGGAATCCACCATGCCAAGTGTGTGTCCATCACCTCGCAAACACATCATATCCGAATACACAGCTTTCATTTTAAATGGACTCAGTTTTACACTGGCCTGAAAGCAAATCTGCACTGTTCTATTCAGCTGTCAGAGCTCATTGCATGCGAACACGTACGGTGTGTTTGGATTGTAGCACAGATATATGGGTTACAGTTCTCACTGTGAATTCATACGTGGCTTCTCAGTGGTCTGAGTCACACCTGTGGAAGATGCTCATGGGAAAAGTGTAATTTGAAGCAGACCTTCACACAGACCTCCCTGCTTTTACTCAGTTGGCAGATTGTTGACGTACCATGGCACACATAAATAATTAATAAACAAATTACATTTGTTTTCAGCTGATACTTAATATTCTTAAGGATTAAGACAGATTCATTGCTTTGACAGTGAAAGACAGATAGATGAATGCAGTTTATTATGATTTTCAAGGGTCCTTGGTTCAAGTCCTGGCTCAATGAGCGCGTTTCTGTGTGGAGTTTGCGTGTTCTTCCATTTCTTATGTGGGTTTCCTCCTTGTACTCCGGTTTCCTCCCACAATCCAAAAACATGCACATTAAGCTAAGTGGCTGTTCAAAATTGCCCCTAGGTGTGGATGTAAATGTGAACGATTGTGTGTGTTTGCCCTGCAATGCACTTATGAACTGTTCAGGGTGTACCCCACCTTTGCACAGAGTTGGCTGAGGTAGGTTCCAGATTCCCCGTGACCCTAGTAGGACTAAAATATTGTTCAGTAATAATTCAGTATTCATAAGTATGTTTTCATTAGTGTGTAATAAACATGTATGCGCCAAAGGCAGGGTGGTTAACAATGAATAGTCCCTGAGATGGAACATTGAGGGGGACTATTTAATTCATCCACCGAGCCATCATCATCATCATCATCTTCTTCTGCTTGATCCGGGGTCGGCTCGCGGCAGCCTAAGCAGTGAGGTCCAGACGTCCCTCTCCCCAGCCACTTCCTCCAGCTCTCCTGGGGGGGCCTGAGGTGCATAATTGTTTAATATATACTACATGGAAACATAAGCAAAAAGAAAGCAAGTTCTTAATGGTTTATTTTTTACACATTTTAACCATTAGAGAAGGCAGGTCAGGTGAGCTCTGAGGCTGTGACTGGGTAGCTACCTGCATCTTATAAGCCTATTCATTCCGTCATTAGTATTTACTACACAGAAACATTAGTTAACTGCACTCAGTAAGGGTGTTTTTACTGTACTCCAACTAAAGTTTTATTATATACTACAAAGAAACACAAGAAAAACAGACTAAACAAGGTTTTTATGGTTGATTTTTCCATTTTAAAACATGTTTTTGTTATATGACAAACCGTTTTCATTTGAGCATTATCCACTCGGGATAATGTTTTTTAATGCCCTTGAAAGAGCACCAAGCAGATTACCCAATTCCTATGTAGTGTATACTAATCACTTGAATCAGCATTTATACTTGAGCTTAGTAGAAGCCCTTTATATCTGCATAGGGGTCTGGTTCTCTTTCAAGGAACCGCCATGTTACGACACTGCAGTATCCCAGAATGGACCAACGTCTTAAAAGTGACTTTTTGCCATTTTGCTTTTTTTCAAGTAGCTGCATAAATCCAGAAGACACTAGAAGAAAAATGATGAAAGAGGAACTGTAAGAACCCACTTTTGAAAACTAGAGGAATATAGTACTTATTACTAATCTGCATAATGAAAAGCAGGGAAGCCGGAATGTAAATAATTGGAAGTATGCTTCTAATACACACTTGGGGGCGAAAAAGGGTATTCAGTTGGTTGAATCCTGCAGAATTCTGCACTTCTTACTCACTCACTCATTTGCCGAACCACTTATTCGTACTAGGGTTGTGGGGAGGCCAGAGCCTATCTCAGCCGACACTGGGCGAAGGCGTTGTACATCCTTAGCAGTTCGTCAGACCATTGCAGTTTACACACTATTCACTCTAACACCTAGGGGCAATTTTATACAGCCAATTAGCCCAATGTACATGTATTAGTCTGTGGCCAGACATCCAAAACCAGAACTTGAACCCAGGGCCTTCTTGCTGTGAGACGGACATGCTAACCACTACCCCACCCCTGCTTAAGGAACTTGTAAGATTTCATTTGTCCTCTATTTGAGATGTATTATTGTTATTAATGCTCTCGGAAATTTAGCTAAATGTAAAAAAAAAAAAGCCCTTGAGGAATAGCAGAGATTGATGAATTCAGAGTTCTTTTTGGTGAACGCAGCCTGTTGGACTGTACTTTACAGTGTTACTTTAAGGAAGCATGCACAATCAGCCTTTTGTTTATGACAAACCAAAACAAGAAGCCCGTGTACAAGCGTCTTCTCAGTCTGAGATGCAATAGAGGTAATAGGGGTGGAATGTTATGGACAACTTACTGTATCATAACCATATAAATCATATTTATTTGATATGTCTTGGTGTCTGCCAACGCCATCCCATATTCTGAGACCGGAGCATTCAGCAGCTGCAGCTCATGTTCAATTATTTGTCTGAAGCGGTTGTTGGAATTATTCACTGGTTTAATTTATTTTTATTTTCTAATGTATAAAACATTAGCTTAGCACATTTCCAGCAGCATTAACAAATACAGTTGATTATATCATCGCTACGTACTATTATGTTATACATAGAGTCTCACCTTCCTGAGGAGCCGACTGGCTAGTTCGTGTGCTCTCATATGCCCTATGTGTCGAAGTGTGAGAACACAAGGGCCACAGCACGGCTCTGTTCATGGCATGAGCCAAGTGCCGGGCTTTACATGTGGCTGAAGTGTGAATCTTGCGGTCATCTGACCATGTATCCAGGTCCGTCATCAACACCACAGAGTCTTTTACGAAGGATTACAGCAGGGTGATGCATTGACTGAGTAATACAGCCGAATCCTCAAGAGATTACCTGTTCTTGTTCTTGATTATGTTCCCGGGTTAAGTATTATATTAACGCAACCCTATCTGTATAAGAGGCTAACTGGTGTGAGTGTGTAGCTTTCTGTGAGCTTCTGTTTCTTTGGCCTTTTTTTCTGACTCGGATTTGCAGGCTGGAGGTGAGAGAGTGAAAGAATATAAGCGACAGAGAGGGAAAACTAAAAAGAACACAGAGAGAGAGAGAGAGAGAGAGAGAGAGAGAGAGAGAGAGAAATTTATCTGAGTGAGGGCACAGGACCGGTTAGTGCGTCTGGCTGATAGAGCAGTCTTTGATGGCAGAGATAGTACAGACGCCAGTCTAAATGTAGCCTTAGCCGGTTGTAAGTTGCTTTGTAGCGATAGTCGTCTAAAAACATCAGAGCCGAACCACATAGCTGGAGAGGGAGGGTGGGTTGTTGGAGGACGCTTCGGTTTGTTTGCAGTAGTTTTTTCCCACTCAGGGCAAACCCATACCCCCTACCTCTTACCCCTTCCCGAAATGTGGCCTTTCCATACAGCCAAAGTAGGAAACACAACGCTCCATCCAATCAGTCTGAGGTGGCAAAACTAATTCTGTCTTCATGAATTAGAGACGCAAATCTGTTTCCTGCTTCCCTCTTAGCTGCCTTTCCCACGTTTACTCTCTTTCTCTTGTACACACATTTCCAAACACACTTTTGAGACTGCCTCCCCCTCGGCCTGTCAGCCTAGTGGTACAGTCTAATAGCTGGAGGGGAATCTAATCCTTGGCACAGGATAAGAGACTCCAACAACCCTTTCTTTCCCTCTCTCTCTCTCTCTCTCTCTCTCTCTCTCTCTCTCTCTTTCGCTCTCCCTCTTACTCTCTCTCTCTCTCCTCTCTCTTTCTGAGCAGCAGAGGAATGAGTTCATCTTTTCAGAATTCCCTGGATTAGAGAGGGATGAAAAAGAGAGCAATGTGGGTCTGCAGTTCAGCAGGAAGAGACGACAGTCCCTCTAAACCATACTGTTCTTCTGTCTGCTCTTTTTCTCTCTCTGGATGTGAGTTTAGCCCAGGGCTCTTCTCCTTCTTCTTCTTCTTTTCTTCTCTGTGTGGTGCTTTTAAAAGCATTACTGGATAATAAGAGAGGATTGGCATTGAAACTCTCAAAACCCTTTTGTGTACTTAGTTGTACTTAGTAGTAATTACTCCCAGATTGGGGGTCTAAACCTACCTTTTTGTCCGCTTCTCTTTTAGCTCCTTTTAATATTGTCCCACTACATGCAAAGTCTTGAGTACATCAGTACATATAAGGATTATTGTTAGAGACAATATAACTAGCATGCCACTAATGTGTATTATTATTATTATTATTTTTATTATTATGATTATTAATATTATTAGTTTGTGGAGCTCCTGATATGGCTTGGATGGATGTTCCTTGTCCTGTCTGGTGTCTGTGCATAAACCCAATAAGGCTGTGGACGTCTGGACATCACTGCTTAGGCTGACAGAAGGTGCTGATTGGCTGTTATGTATCGCTGACTTGCATAATGACAGGTCTTTAAAAAAACTGATTTATCATTAAAAACGAAACCCAAAAAAGGAGGTTCATAGACCACCACTCAGACTGGCACAAAAAAAAAATACAATCTAAATCAAGTAGGCAGGCAAACTTGTAGGTAGATTAATATTTGTGGAGCAAACACCAAAATCAGAAGCTTGACAGAACATGAACCTGTTAAACGGATAATTAATCTAACGAGATGGTTGACACAAATGAAAGTGAGAATCAAGTAGTGAAAGGAAAGGCAGTGAAAAGCAAACCCAGGCTCGGACACTTATCAGTAGAGTCATCTATCAGGAGCTCCGCTTCTAGGCACTGCCTTTTGGTACTTGTTTTGGTACTCTTAAGTATAGAGATTGGGCAGGATGGTGACGTAATGATTTGCACATCTGCCTCTCGGCATGAAGGCCCTGGGTTCAAAAGAACTGTGACGCATGACTGAGTAGATTTTTTTCCTCCATCACTTTTATTTACATTGTACTATACTTCTACTCTGCTTCATCAGAACTTGATTAAGATGGTGTATCTGCAGTATGTTGACTCTTTATTCCCACACTGAGTAACCATTCAAGTATCGTGATGTCTTCAGTCTGACCTGGAGCACGTCCAGCATGATTGATGTACAGTCTGTCAGGTTATTATGAAGCGTGTCGTCTGAGGAATTGGCATGACCCGGCTTTGATACTCCTCACTTCTCAATGAGTGTATAAAAGAGGAGAAGCAGCTGTGCAGGTCTGGAGTGGTTTCCATGGAGCACTTTGCTTGTTCGGGGGAACAGTCTTGCTCTTTGCCCTGCAAAGCATAGGATGAGAAAAGAGCCATGAAATACATTTGTTTACTTAAATGATTGCCCTGCTAGTTATAACAGGGCATTATGTGCAAGTGTAGACATTCAAAGGGAACGCCTTTGTGCGTTTGTGCGTGCACGTATGTTTGTGTGGGTTTTTACTTTTTGAAGTAGTTTGAACAATGAATCAAAATAGAAAGGCCGGACAGAAAGAAAAGGGCTGCTTTCCAGAGAGCTGTGCACTTGCTTTGAACGTGACTAGCGTCATTTGCGGCAGTCGTTTTTCTTTCTAGGTTAAAAAAATCACTGGTGTTGTTGACTGATCTGTATTATTTACACTCCACCATTAACACCCTTGATCCGCTGTTTGAGTGTGCAGTTTACCATTAAATCTTCCTAAAAGCCCTCGGCTTTAATGTCATTCAGTTTTGCAGAATGCTGTTGCGGAGCACTTCAACAAAAGCGTAGCACTTTTTTTTTTTTTTTTTTTCTTTTACAAATGATTACCAGCCTGTGTTTATATACAGTACACAGAGGGTGATTTGTTTCAGGTTGTTGTTGTTTTTTTAACCTGCTTTCCATACGGTCTGCTTTTGTTGTTGAAATGATTTGGAGAAATTATTTCCAAAATTGGACTTTCCAAGGCCGCTGCTCTCTGCTAGCTGCTGACAACGTGTGTCTTTCAGGAGACTGATGTTGAGAGGAGACAGTTCTGAGAATATAATGGTGATAATAATGACTGCTACTTTCCTAATGGGTAAACGGAGCTGTTCCGAGGTGGCGAGGTTAAACAGATGCAAAGTAGCGTAATTGCTTCCAGCTTTCTCCCCTGTGTGTGTGTGTGTGTGTGTGTGTGTGTGTGTGTGTGTGTGTGTGTGTGTGTGTGTGTGTGTGTGTGTG
>JAQMYF010000004.1:29418123-29429942 GCA_030014195.1 Neosilurus mollespiculum
ATATAAAATATCTATAAAGATAAAGAATTTTTCAATACCATTTTGAAAAAAATTATACAGCAAAATTAGACAAACCTGGTTTTGGTGTATAGTTTTTACATATTACTAATATCCAGACGAAAAGCTAACACCGTTCACACATTGATAATAAAGTATTCGCATAATATTTGTCTGGACGTACTCACTTCTTTCCTAACTGAATGGTGGGAATTTTCATTTACACCACAATCACTACTGTAGAATACACATCATACTACCTGTGTGAATATACATCAGGAGGTATGTACAGCAGCCGTCAGACACTGCCACAGGCACCAAAGAGTCTAGCAAATAAAATGAACCAGTGTGAAAGTATTCCCCAGAGGCTGGCTTGTTTTACTCACCAGTGGCTTCTTTGTGTTCCTTGTGAATACTGGTGAAGACAAGAGGGAGTGGTGGCGTACTCTAGCGCTGACCATTGTCGCCGGGATGATAACTGTATTGTATGTCGTTCTTTTGAAGTAGGCTTTTTGACGTCTTCATGATTGAACCCAGGAATTCTTATTAAGACAGTACTATAGCTAGGCCTGGCGAGCTGTCCAGGGTGTTCTCTGCCCTCACCCAGAGTCAGCTGAGATGGGCGCCAGCCTCCCCATGACCCCAATTGGGATTAAGCGGTTCAGAAAATGAACGATGAACAGTATTATAGCTAACTCACTGTGTCTCACACATACACACACACACAGACACACATTCCCTGTCAGCCTCAATTTTATGGAAGAATTGAAAATATAGAAATAACTACCAAGAATTTCAAGCTATGCCACTCGCTATCTATTCTGCACACGAATGTGTTGTTGTTCTGCCTTTTGCCTTGCTTACAGCATGTAATCATCATGCCATTGTTTCAACAAACTTAAGCAACATAACATAACATAACATCCAGTGTTGGGTTCATTTCTCACCGACGTCTTGAATTGATGAGGGGAAAAACTGAACCACTCCATAAAGTCTTCTATAGCACATTAGGAAAACTTTCAATAGGACTAAGGTCAGGACTCTGGGGTGCCATCACGTATGTTAAAATGATTCCTCATTCCCCCTGAATCATTCATCATTCATTTTCTGAACCGCTTAATCCTAATTAGGGTCGCTGGGAGGCTGGTCTCAGCCGACTCTGGGCGAAGGGCAGAGTACACCCTGGACAGCCTCTCTGAACCACCCTTTCATTATTTGACTCCTCATTTTATATCTGTGCCATCAGGGAACAAAAAGTCCATTGATGTGATAACCTGCTCTTTCAGTACATTCAGGTCATCAGCTGACTTTATTTTATTACCACATTAATGTTGCTGAGACTCGACCTGACCAACTGGAGCAACAGTGCCATGGAGATTACATGCTGTGATCAAGGATAAATGCACTCCATGAAAATATCAGAATGCGTGACCTTTTTTTGGTCAGGCAGTGTACAAAACTGTAGGGGGGAAACATGATAAAAGAAAACTGTCAGAATACACAATGCATTACAGTTTGCTAAACATGGAGCTATGTAGCCACACATCGGTCAGGTGTGAGTACCACACTGATCCCTGTCCGCCAACAAAAATTCCTACAATTGGCATGTGAGCATTAAAACTGGACCATGGAAAGGTAGACAATGTTCTGCTGGAAAAACTTGGATCCTGGCATTTATGTGGATATTACTTTTAGATGAAATATATTCCTTTCATGGCAACACTCACTGGAGTCTGTCTCAGTTGGCATTGGGCATTGGGCTATCTAATGGTGGCATTGGGTGAAGGCAGGGTACACTCTGAACAGCTCAAAAGAGCGTCACAGGGCCAACATATACACACAACCATTCACACTCAAACCTAGGGGCAGTTTGGAACAGCCAATTAAGTGCATGTCTTTGGACAGTGGGATGAAACCGGAGTAACCAGAGGAAACCCACACGAGAACAGGGAGAACATGTAAACACCTCACCTAAATGCCCGAACCCAGGACTCAAACCCAGGACTTTCTAGCTGTGAGGCGGACAAGCTAACCACTATGCTACCATGCCGCCCTTTATGGCAACAGTATTCCCTAATGGTTATGCTTTCTATCAGCAAGTTAATGCACCCTGCTTCACTACAAAAATAGTTGTAGAATAGTTTAAGAAACATGACAAAGTTCAAGATATTGACCTGCCCTCCAATTTCCCCAGATCTCAATTTGATTGCCATTCCTATCTGTAGGATGTGCTGAATAAACAATTCTGTCCCATGGAGGCCCCATCTCATAACTTGCAGGACTTAATGGATCTGCTGCTAATGTCTTGGTGCCAGATACCACAGTACACCTTCAGGTTTCTGGTGAAGTCCATGCCTTAATGGGTCAGAGCTGTTCTTGTGGCACAGAAGGGACCAACACAATATTAAATGGGTGGTTTTAATGTTATATTTGATCATATATTGTGTATGTTGTTGTGGTTCAACAATACTGCAGCAACTAACATTTCTTAATTTATTTGTACCTGTTCCTTATTTAAAGGAGTATTGCTTCTCCACCTCCCCCTGAAATGTTGATTCTGAGTGCATGCACTGGACAGCCTGTTTGGCTTCCTCCTCCTATTTAGTGTTTCTCCGCTCTCTGTGCATTCTTTGCTCTGATTGGTTACTGAAAGCTCCACATAGTGCGCTGGGAAGAAGACCAGGATGGGTGTAGGTACTGCTGTGCATGGGGTGGCAGTGGGGGATGGCCAGCTAATCAGAAGGTCCAGCATGTTGTGACACACTAGTGTGCCCAAAAAAAAAAAAAAAAGGCAAAAACCTTATGTTTACAGCCAGTTCAAACAGCCCAGAGGGAAAACTTAGACATGCACTAACCTCACTATTTGACATTCTGGTGACATCAAACATGGCTATTTAAAACTAACGACATTTATGAGTCGAAAAAATGGAAAGAGCATATCGCCCTTTTAAGTATTCTGACTCTGGAGAATTGATATGCTTATAAGGGGTACTTTTGGTCACTCAGTGGTCAAAGCTCTTGGTTACTGATTGGAAGGGCAGGGGTTCAGATCCTAGTTCCACAGCGCTGCTAGTGTGGGGCCCTTAAGCAACGCCCTTAACCCTGAAATGTATATAATGTATACATGTGAGCTGCTCTGGAGTGTCTTCCAAGTGTCATAAATGTGTTAAACATTTTGACTGAAAGTACATTTTGATGCAGAATTCGTTATTGTAACTTGAGCTCAGAACACACCCCCACACAACTTTCAACCATCAACTATATGTTCTGTAACTTTAACTGGTGGATAGAAAACTGCTACCTTCAGTTCCTTCAGGTCCTTGAGAACCTAACTAGTTGCTTCTAAAGAGCAGGGAGGAGTTCAGTGGAGAGGGACAAGGCCTGGCCCGTTTTCCTCATCTGTGGTGCGGCTAAAGCTAAATTCAGCAGGCATGCCTGCTGAGCACTGAATATCTGCAGCGGGTGGTTTATGGACCCGGCTGCCCTTCTCACAATAAGTTACCAGCGAGGTGGCTTCACGCACGTGAGTGCTGATAGATGGCCCAAGTATGCAGATGCTGAAAAAGCTCAGTAAGATGTAGGTGGCTGAGCTGGCTTCCTTTTTAGTTTTGGGTGCTGCTTTTCAAAAAGTCAAGGAGAAAGAGAGGTTGAGGTTTAGAAGAAGAAGGGCTATGAATTCTCGTTTCAGCATCCAGAACCCGTAAAAGCAACAATTTGATTCCAGCGCCAAACACTGCTTTTGCTCAGCTGCCTTCTGTATTCAACAATAATAGTGCCAGCACCTCTGGTGAGTCCTGGCTGGCCCTTGCACTTCTCTGACAAGTTCAAAGAGATTTAGTGTAAGTACTAAAATCAGTGGGGGAAAGACGGACCATGTCGTGCAGAGAGTGTGACTGGACCGCTTATTTGAAACATGTTGAGAAAACATGGTCCGCGGCTTGTGGTCCGTTAATCCGGCCCATCCTCAAAGGTGCAGGGAGTGTGGTGAAGAGGGCACTGCCTCTGTGCCGTCTCACGCAAAGCCATAGGCTCCACAGCCTGTCGGTTCTCCGTTGGTGCAACGACTGCCGCCAACCCCGTGCCGAGTTCAAACATCCCAGGGCCAGGGGAGTGGCTCTTCTGCCTAAAGTGGTGGAGGCCTTTATCCTGCGCTTTTGTGTTTTTCTTATGGAAAGGGGCCTGGTTCAGCACCAGGGGAAGGAGCTGGCAGGTCACTTCGCCAGACAACATGAGAGTGTGATACACACATTACACAAGGCGCTGTAGAGGGTACAGGGGAGAAGCAGGCCTAATTAGAGTGGGCACAGCAAAACAGGGGAGAGAAAGAGAGGGGAGGGGGTTGGGAAGGCACTCTGCTCCACATAGTTGTGGCAGCACTGCAGTTTTTAGAGAGGGAATAAGGGAGGGAGTGAGCGAGGGAGGGATGAGAACGGAAAAGCCATGTAAGCAGCTTTGTGAATGCACTGCTACCTCAGGGATGGTATTGATTAAGGGCCCTTGTAGAGCTCATATTTGCTCTCTGAACTAAACAGGGCCAGGCCCCAACACAATTCAGTTTGCTTATTTTGATATAAGATCCCGAGTGCTGGTGACTCACAAAGACTGGAAAAGTTTTACGAATGCATCTTTATTTTGATGTGAACTAACATGCAATGAACATCCTTCCGTAAATGTATTTTAACTTTGCCAACTTTATGCAAAGCTCAGTTGTTGTTTTTTCTTTCTTTGCCCGAGAGTGCACCGAGGATCTCGCAACGTTTTAAAGCACATTTTGAAAACCGTATGATTATTGCCTTTGTCCTGCCAAAGCCTTGTTGTATGTCATAGACTTTAGTTGCCAGGATTGTAGTTCGCCTCCTACACACTGATCTTGGATATACACAAAATACCACACAGCACGGTACATGAACAGCCCAGACGTTTCAACAATAGTGTTAAACAAAGCCAAGCCACTTAATCTCTTTGCAAAACCAAAGTGTACTATTAAAATTCCTATTGAAAGTCTTTATTATCCATCCATCCATTTGCCGAATTGTTTTATCCTACTAGGGTCACAGAGAGGCGGGAGACTATCTCAGCCCACTTTGGCCGAAAGCAGGGTACACCCTGAACAGCTAGACCAGACCATCGCAGGGCATACACACCTAGGGGCAATCTGAAAAAGCTAGTTAGCCTCATGTGAATGTCTTTGGACTGTGGGAGGAAACAGGAGTACCCGAAGGAAATCCACACAAGCACAGGAAGAACATGCAAACTCCACACAGAAACACCCTTGCAGAGCCCGGAACTCGATCCCAGGACCTTCTTGCTGTGAAGCCAGCGTGCTAACCACTATGGCAATTGCCACACTAGACTTTGCTATGGGGTGATAAAATGGCATCAGCAGAGAATACAACTATAACTCATTTTTTTCTGGTCCATAATGCTATTTGTTTGCTGAAATTAATTCAGAAATTTTCCTAATCCAGAAATTGGCAATACACTGCTATACAGCAGAACCAGTGAAAAAGTGCATATGAGTGTTTTATTTATTATTTTAACGTGTGCCATTAGCACACCAGTCAGTCAATAAAATACTTTTTCTTCCCAAAGCAAGTAACTCTGCAGCTTTCCAGCTTGCTCACTAGGTCTGACCTTGTTCTGCTTATACACACACACACACACACACACACACACACTCTCTCTCTCTCTCTCTCTCTCTCTCTCTCTCTCTCTCTCTCTTAGCTCACTGCTCTCAGAGAGAGAGGTTGTGTAAATATATGTGGGAAAACAGAGCGCAGGTCTGCCATGATAGTCATTATTCCTGAACACTTCCCTCTCAGTACAGAGCCACACCTTCACATACTATTCCTAAAGACATCATATGCCAACCCACTGTTCTTACTACATGTTCAACACTTGAATATAAGCAGCACCAGAATAGGTCGCGACGGTTCTAAAGTTATTCAATACTTACACAATTTACAAACATTTTTAATCCATTAGAAGCTTTAATGGGAAGGTGAGAAAAGTAAAATTCCTACTCCCTGTCTATATCAGCACAGATACTCTCTCACTCATCCGCCAAAATGCTTAATGCTACTACTAGGGGTGCAGGGAGGCTGGAGCCTATCTCACCCGACACTAGGTGAAGACGGGATACACCCTGAACAGCTCGCCAGAGCATCACAGGGCCAACACACACACACACACACACACACACACACACACACACACATACACACAAAACCATTCACACACTCACACTTAGGGTCAATTTGAAACAGCCAGTTAGGCTGATGTGCATGTCTTTGGACTGTGGTAGGAAACCCATGCAAGCACAGGGAGAGCATGCAAACTCCACACACAAATGACCGAGCCCAGGACTTGAATCCAGGACCTTCCTGCTGTGAGGTGAATGTGCTAACCACTTTGTCAATGTGATGCCCATCAAAAATAATGTATATCAAAAATATTATTTACAGTAATTGGAATAATTCACAGAAAGAAGGTTCTGGGCTCAATTCCCGGGTTTGGGCGTTTTTGTGTGGAGTTTGCATGTTATCCCCGTGCTTGCACGGGTTTCCTCCCACAGTCCAACGGCATGCACATTAGGCTAAATGTCTGTTCCAAATTGCCCCTAGGTTTGACTGTGAGTGTAAACGGTTGTGTGTGTTGCCCTGCAGTGTTATTCTGCCTTCCCCCAGTGTCGGATAAAATAGGCACCAATGAATGAAACTAAAGAATGAATAATTGAAAAAATAATAATAAAAACATGTAAAAGCACATTTAAAAAATGTAAACTGAATGATGCTGTTCCTACTTTGTTGCCATCCCTGTGCTCCAACTACTAAGGTACCCACCTACTTAACCCCAGCCTTGCGTTCAAAAACAAAAAAAACAAAAAAAAACGTTTACGAGCATTCAAAACTTAATGAGTGTTCATTGAATATGTATGCTGCCATGAATGTTCCTGCCATTCACGAACATTCCATAGACAGCTTATAGCGAACAGTAAAAATGGAAACCATATCTCTGAACTCTGATTGGTTCCCCCTTTTCTTCCACAAACAAGTCACTTAAAATAATATGTATAAACAGTTCACAGAGAGCTGGCCTTGCAATTCATTTTACTGAAGGGATCATCTGCAAAATAGGGGCGGCACGGTGGCATAGGGGTTAGCACGTCCACCTAACAAAAAGAAGGACCTGGGTTTGAGTCTCGGGCTCTGTGAAATCGTTTCTGAGTGGAGTCTGCATGTTCTCTCTATGCTTGTGTGGGTTTCCTCTGGGTACTCCAGTTTCCTCCCACATTACACTAAGTAGGGGTTCCAGACTGCTCCTAGATGTGAGTTTGAATGTGAATAGGTGTTAGCCCTGTGATGGACTGGTGAGCTGTTCAGGGTGTACTATGCCTTCACCCAGAGTCAGTTAAGATCCAGCCTTCCTGTGACCCTAGCAAATGGATAAATAACTCACTCTCATGAATGAGTCCTCACCACTCTCCTCACAGTCTTCCAGTCAGAAGCAGAAGCAACGAATGAATCATTGGCAAAATATTGATATATATATACTGCTTGGCCAAAAACTGTCCCACACGCTAATATTTTGTTGGAGCGCCTTTAATCTTGATTACAACGCATGATCGCCATGGCATTATTGCTTCACTTGCCAGGTCGAGGCTCAGCAACATTATGTGGAAATAAAACTGAAGTAAGTTGCCCTAAATGTATGTATAAATTTTAAACCTGAAGTGGCACCATATAGTCCTGACCTTCACGTCACTGAAATATTCTGGGATGTGCTGGGGAAGACTTTATGGAGTGGTTCAATTTTCCCGTCATCAGTTCAAGATGTCAGTAAAAAAAATGAACCTAGGTTCATTCTGTAGAACCTAATTCCTTGAATAACTGCTTGTAAAAATGTGTGCAGTAGTGAACGCAAGGGAGGCGTCAAGTGAGCAGGCGATGGTCTGGGAAATGGGATTCCAGGCACGAGTGACGTATAAGTACACAAGGCTGTATTCACCTTAACAAGGTCTCCACCCATATCTTGATGCTGCTTGTAATCTGCTCGATAATGATTCACTTCCTGTCACATTGTTGGTCAAAATAATGTGTCATTCCAAATGAATCACTATTATAAAGAACAAGATTTCCTCTATTAATGTCTTACAGAATACAGAGATCTTTCATTTTTACCATCAATAAAGTAAACTGAATATTTTATAAGATGTACAGCTTATAATAAATTGTACTTATTGTACCTTTAATATTACCATCACAAGTTTCTAGAGCACTGCTGAGTGCTAAGTCAGGCTGTATTACTGCAGTAAAAAAAATGACAACAGGGCTGCTATATTTTGCTTTCAGTGCTGATCAAGGACTTTTGTCCAAAATGCCCTGCTTCTCTGGAAACTTTGTGACCTACGCTGCCATTTATATACACAATTATATAAAGCACAGTTTCTAGCAGTAAAGCCTGAAGGAGATTTTTTTACTGAGGAAAAAGAATCTGACCTGAGTATTTTTACGACTAAGGAACAATCATGAGTAAAGCAGCATCCTCAATACTGCCCCACACAGTAGTCCCAGTCCAACCCCTGCACATCTGGCTTCAGAACACAGACAAGAGTGTAATAGCACGTTTGACAGTGGTAGAAAGAAAAGAGATTACAGCAAGTGGCTGGAAGACTTCCTGCTCCTGCTCTCTTATGAGGTTTGACTGCGGAAGTCTTCTCACCTAGGCTTAGAGCAGCCTAATTATAGGCAACGACCTGACACTCACTCGCAGTTATGCTCTAATTCAGGTTGATGCACACTTATATGAACATGCACTCACATGCTCATCCATAATGTGTGTGTTTTTCAGTGGAATAAGGGGATTCACAGAGAGAGAACAAGAGAAGTAGGAAAGGATAGCACACCCTAGGGAAGCATAGGGCTGGTTTCTCTGAACTTTGGTGTAACCAGTCGACTTTTTTTTTAGCATTCTCTCAGAATTGTGGGATTTGGTGTTGGATGAATGGATTCTAGGCAGGGACATGATTTTTAATCACAGGATAAACTATGTAGAAATGCCGATTGACCTCACACACAAGTACATAAACAAGCAGTTTAGTCTTTCACACACAGGGTCCAAACTGAACTTTTTGTTCAATCTGGCAATGGCTGGTAAACTAAAAAAAACGTAATCATTTGCTGAATGGCTTAATACTAGGGTACTTACTTACTAGGGTCGCGGAGAGGCAGACACCTATCTCAGCTGACACTGGGCATAGGCTTGGTACACTACGCCCTGACCAGCTCATCAAACCACTGTAGAGCCAACACACATAACCATTCACAATTACAGCCACACCTAGGGGCAATTTGGAACAGCCATTTAGCCTAATGTACATGTCTTTGGACTGTGGGAGGAAACCGAAGTAGCCAGAGGAAACCCCGCAAAGCACAGGAAGATGTAAACTCCACACAGGAAAAACCCAAGCATGGGACTCAAACCCAGGACCTTCTT
Organism: Neosilurus mollespiculum; assembly: GCA_030014195.1. NCBI lineage: Eukaryota > Metazoa > Chordata > Actinopteri > Siluriformes > Plotosidae > Neosilurus > Neosilurus mollespiculum. The sequence goes on from JAQMYF010000004.1 coordinate 29,427,616, forward strand.
GCTGTGAGGTGGATGTGCTAATCACTATGCCACCATGTCACCCTGAAAATATTTCATCCAAAATATTTTTATGGGCCACTGAACTAAATAAGCTCACAGCACACTCACACTCAAGACTACACTTCCCAGTATGCACCTTACCGATCTCAGTCACCTGACTATTGACGGTTCCATTCCATGATGCTGTGCACACCTGGTTCCCATGCCACCAATTATCCACTCTATATAAGGACTCTGTTTGCACATGCTCAGTGCATACCAAGCTTTTGTTTTTCATGTTTGCTCTCAGTGTTATGACTTTTCCTTCTTTCTTGTTTTTTGATTACTATTTTGCCTCTGATTAACTGTCTGCCAGATCCATTGAACTCTGCCTGTTTTTAACTTTTTTGGACTGTTTTGGACTGTGCTTTATTTAATTTGCATTTGCATCCGCATAGTGACGTGAGACTATAATGAAATTAAAACCTAGTAACTATAAACTAAATAAATATCGCCTGTTTGTTTTTTTTTGGGGTTTTCTTTTTTCATTAACTCATTTGCTGAACCGCTTAATCCCATTAGTATATCGCAGGGATGCTGGAGCCTATCTCAGCAGACACTGGGCAACGGCGGGGTACACTCTGAAATGCTCACCAAACCATCACAGTGCCCACTCCCACACACACACACACACACACACACAGCCATTCACTCTCTCACTTAGGGGCAATTTGGAACAGCCGGTTTGCCTAATGTGCATATCTGGACTGTGAGAGGAAGCCAGAGTACCTTGAGGAACCCATGAAAGCACGGGGAGAACATGCAAACTCATGGGACCCAGGACCTTCTTGCTGTGAGGTGGACATGCTAACCACTACACCACTATACATACATGTACATAAAATGAAAGAAGGGGAGATTTCAGAGTTGTTTTTTTCTTGCTCTGTGCCATCTTGTAACTAGGTGTTTTATTTTGTATGATTGCCCCATTTTCCAAAATCTCCACACCTGCACCCATCTCAGTTTCCCACATGTGCCCTTTATACCATAAATCATCTTGTATTTTAAAATATTATCAGATAATACATCTCATACACACACACACTACAAAAACTGCAAACAAGAGGTGTGGACTCAAGTCCATATACCCAAATGTGCTGTTACTAAAAGAAATCTCTCCTCATATTCTCATCTCTTGATGAGTGTTTATTGAAAATCTAGTGAGGTATTCAAGTAGTGTTTTAAGAAAATGCTGAAAAGCATTTTAGTTAGTATACACTTTACAAACAAGCCTGTTTCATATGGAGTTTCTTGGTTAATCATGTATCTCTTCTCACTCTGACGCTTTTTGACCAGCTGATCATCAGATCTTGGGGCCGGTGGTTTAGTGGTTAGGGTGCTGGGCTCATGATTGAGAAGATGTGGGTTTTGAATCCCTGTTAGACCCCTACCATGCTAAGACCCCTGGGTGAGGTCTTAACTACAAGTGTGCCTCTGTCCACCCAGCAGTATGAATGGGTTCCTGTAAAAATACCGGGAAGGTAGCCTGTAATAGATGCTACTCATCAGAGATGGGCCAGTAAGCCCAACAGGCTTTACCTACCTAACCTGACCATTAAATCAGGTTACAGCTTACCAGGTTACAGCTTACTTAGTGGTTTTTTTTTTTTTTGTTTGTTTGTTTTTTTTTAAACAGAACTACAGTGGATGCCATGCAATAATTCACGAGAACCTAGAATGTAAACAATATATACTTATTTATTCAATGCAATTTTTTCCTAATACAATTATCATCTCAGACACGTGTACTTAATGCTTGTTGCCTCAATTTTCAAGGTCGCACACTTAGCTCATTTTCAGGCCTTTCATATTTTGCCATTGGCCTAAAGACTTGTTGGGTTTTTGCTCACTGCTGAGTAGACAATATCTTTGTGAATATGCAGTACATTTTAATTTATATACATTAAAGGATCTCAGTCCTGGTCCTGGAGGCCCAGTGTCCTGTACATTTTAGTGTTTCCCTGCTCTGTCACACCCACTCTAAGTTATAAATAGCTGGAAATTAGCTAATTAGTTAAATCAGGTGTGTTGAAAAAAACTAAAATGTGTATGTTCTCCCTGTGCTTGCATGGGTTTCCTCTGAGTACTCCGGTTTCCTCTCACATGCACATTAGGTTAATTGGTGAATTCAGCTAATTGGTTGTGGATGTGATTTCCTGCGATGCACTGGCAAGCTGTTCAGGATGTATCCCTGGTAGGGTTAAGTGGTTTGTTAATGAGATGAGATGTAATTTATCTCTCGATTCTGGTTTGTCCAGGTGCTGTTACAGTGTTATATGATTTATTAT
>JAQMYF010000004.1:29434070-29453284 GCA_030014195.1 Neosilurus mollespiculum
TAATAATAATAATACTAATAATAATAATAATAATAATAATAATAATAATAATAATAATAATAATAATAATAATAATAAATAATTATTTTTTTTTCTCTCCTCTCCCTTCTGGAAAAAGGTGCAGGACATTAAAAACAAAAACTAACATACTCAAGAACAGCTTGTACCCACCACCACTGACACCGTCAGACCATCTTTCTGGACAGTGCAATATTACTGTTTAAGTGCAATACTCATGTTTAAGTGTAATACTCATGTTTAGAGCAGGTCTCAAACAGTAGATAACATTATAGCATCATGCACCTTACAATTAAAGAGCTCTGCCTCTCACCCTGTGTATACCATGCACCTTTGACATATCATGCACCCTTCTGTGTATGTGTGTGTATGTGTGAATATGTGGATAAATGTATACGTCTGTACATGTCTGGATATATGGATGGATGTATATGTGTTTGCATATACAGGATTTATGTACATATGTGTCAATATGTGAACATAAAGGTATGTGTATATGTGTGTATGTAGGTATATGCACATATATAGCTTAGTGTATTTCCTTAATTGTCTATTGTGCACTTTTTTTAAATAATTGCTGCTAAACAGAGAGCTGCTAAACTGATTTTCATTGTTCATGCAACAGTTGACAATAAAGATATCTTTATCTTATCTTATAGAGATATAGGTTGCCTTGGTAAACTATCTTTAATTTTCTGTATGACTACTTAAGCTTATAATGTACTTTAATTATAATAATATTATTATTTTAATTTTATAGCTATTTTAGCAATGTGTCTTACAATATTTGTACATTTTTTGTTGTAAAATTCACAACACACCCACTTTGGGTCAATTTATGTGAAGTAAATAAACTTGTAAATTTGGAAATGTAGTAACACAAAGTGTTTGTTAATGCTAGTACGTTAAGACTATAAAACACTGGTAAATTTTTTCAAATGCCCTGTTTAGAAATGTTAAAGTACAAATTTAATTATTGATATGCACATGAGATGGTAATGCAAGTATAATGGATTTTATTCTTTGTTAAAATATACACAAATATGTTGTAGAAATCGCACACACATTTATACATTTATTTCTCTTAAACAAGTTATATTGATTGTGATGTCTTGAGACTTCTATAAAATGAGATTTTTTGCAGCAAGCCTATCCCGTAAATACAGATATGCAGGTTTGTTTACATTAGAAACCTGCTCGGCTGTACTACGTCATCCTGGTTCTTATATGGCGGCGCGAAATCGCAAGTTTTTCATCCAATGGCCATTCCAGTATATAATACAGTTCAATGGTACTAACCATAAAGCCACTCTGCCATCCTCACTTGATATCAGTCCACCTCAGTTTTCTATTTCCATGTTTCAATTGTGTTACTAGGAAAAAGAAGGTATAATGGATCACAGAGACTTGGTCAGAATAGCTAAACTTCAGTTTTATATAAATATGCATTGTGTAATTTGTATTTAATTACAATTTTATTTGTCGCCTAAATTTTATTTTATATTTGGGTAGAAATGTGGACTCAAGGGAGGGGGAGATTATTTGGGGGGTTTTCATTTCTCTTGATTTGGGTGGGGCGCACGGTGGCGTCTTGGTTAACACTTCCACCTCATAGAACGATCACTGGGCTCAGGCGTTTCTGCGTCGAGTTTGCATGTTCTGTTCGTGCTTGCATGGGTTTCCTCCTGTAACTCCGGTTTCCTCGCAAAGGTCCAAAAACATGCACATTAGGCTAACTGGCTGTTGCTCCTAGGTGTGGATGTGAACTGTTGTGTGAGTGTTGCCCTGTGATGGTCTGGTGAGCTGTTCAGGGTGTACCAGTGTTGGCTGAGATAGGCACCAACCACAATCCTAGTAGCATTAAGCAGTTCAGTGGATTCTGATTTGCCCTAAAGGATTAATTAATGTTGTCTGAATCTGAATCAGTGGCTCAATGGTTTAAACTGTCACCCCACAGCAAGAAGGTTCCAGGTTTGAATCTTGTCCAAGTGTGTGGAGTTTGTGGAGTTTGAATGTGCATTTGTGGGTTTCCTCCTGGTGCTCCGGTTTCCTCTCACAGTCCAAAGACAGGCACATTAGGTCAACTAGGTACTTTAAATTGCCCCTAGGTGTGAGTGTGAGTGTGAATGGTTGTTTGCGTCTCTGATAACCCTGCGATATATTGGTGACCTTTTCCGGGTGTAACCCCGCCTTTTGCCTAAAGTCAACTGGGAAGGGCTCCACCTTCCTCCGAGACCTTATAATATAAGCCGTACAAATGATGGATGGATATGATGCACTCACAGTTTTGCCTGTCCTGATTGCTTGTTTATTCATTCATTCATTCATTCATCCTCCAACTCTCTCACTCATTTGCCAAAATTCTTACTCCTGCTAGGGTCGCAGGGAGGCTGGAGGCTATCTCAGCCAGCAGTGGGTGAAGGTGGGGTACAGCCTGAACAGTTTGCCAGACCACTGCAGGGCCTCATTCAATTTTAGTGAATAGTTAGGGTTCACAGTGGATCCAGATCCCATCCCAGGATCAGTGGTCAGCAGTACACCTCGGATGAAATTGCAGCCCATCACTGTGTATCGTGCATGCACACACACACACACACACACACACACACACACAAACACACCCTGAAGCATTTTCGACAGCATAATACCAAATTGTGCCCAGGGAGACAGTGAAGAATCTACAGTGTGGATTTTTCCTTCCGATAGTGATCTTTTGTGGGATCTCACTGGGAGGTGATTTATGAACACACCCTTGCTTTGGCCTGTGGTTGCAGGTTCGAGTGGTAGCACTCTGGCAGTGATGATGCTCACGATGTTCAAACAGTCATTAACAAGGCCGAGCATCCCCATTAGGAATTAGCCCAGAGCAATGGAAGAGAGATAAATGCTAACACTAAACAGGTGTGGCACGTACAAACGTGTCAGACCCAAAAACTCACACAAGTGCTTAGCATTTAATGATTACTGAGTAACACGATCGCAGTGCATAAATTACTTTGACGATCTGCTTGGCTTCCTAGAAAAGTGTTAAGGTACTTGTTTTTTAATGCCTTTAAATACTTTTCACTTTTGAGTACTTATAAAGCACAGCTGTTTTCCAGTGCTAGATCACAGTACTGATGACATTGTCCTCAAACTCTCTGTTGTCGCATGCTTGTATGAACAACATTAAGCAAGTCAGAGTAGATATAAATGCAGTAATAAGTGCCCAGAGGGATCCGAGAATAGTGTAATAGCAGGCGCCCTGCAATAGGAGAAGAGAGACGAGACAGAGAAAAGAAAAAGAAGAAGAAAAGAAAAAAGTCAGCCTCATTACACTCAGTTCTGCGTTCTTCTGCAAAGGTCGGCATGTCAAGGCTTGTCCTTCCTGCTGTGAAAAGGTGTGTGACCTGTCTTCTTTCATGGCTAGTTCCCAAATGTCTCTATACTTTTTATACACATGAATATATTTCATATGGCAAGATGTAAATATTTCCACACTTTAGCTGTCATTGTTATTATATATTTATGAAATAAGGACTAAGACTTGATTGGAAAATTCATCCAAAATTCTTTTATCTCAGCTTTTACAGGAACTGCTACATGGTTCCTGATAACCCAGTGAGTGCTGTGGACAAATTTAGTCTAAAGGAAACTTAATACGTTACATGAATTCATTTGGCAATCCATTCCATTCAAAGTGACCTACAGTAAGATGAAATACAGTACAATGCAGTTTGAGATTTAAACACACACCCTTTTAAGTTCTTCATTTGATTTCGGATGTTTTGTGTTCAGGGCAGCATGGTGGTGTAGTGGTTAGCACCACGTCCGCCTCACAGAAAAAAGGTACTAGGTTTGAGTCCCGGGCTCAGCCATTTCTATGTGGAGTTTGCATGTTCTCCCCGTGCTTGTGTGGGATTCCTCTGGGTACTCCAGTTTCCTCCCACAGTCCAAAGACATGCACAGTAGGCTAGTGTGCAGCCTAGGTGTGAATATGAATGTACCCTCCTTCGCCCAGTGTTGGCTGAGGTAGGGGTGCTGTAAGGTGGAAGTGCTAACCACTATGCCAACGTGCTGCCGTGTATGTATGTAGCACTGTATAATTGTAATACATAATAATAATAATAATATTCACATATGATATTCCTGCGATACCCAGTAGACGTACAGTTGCTGTATGTACGTTACATGCCATACATTTGCTCAACCACGCCGGAGCACGGGACCTTCTTGCTGTGAGGTGGATACGCTAACCATTACACCACTGTGGCGCCCCATCACACCACAGACCAAAGAAATAGACCTCACGTTAGGAATTACCTATAAGAGGAGAACTCTTTTTTGAACATGTTCAGAATACCAGGACTCGGACCTACAACAGCATTTTCCGTCACACAGCAGGTGAATTTTATACAAAACACCCACGAATTGTGTCACAGGTTGCCCAAATATTTGTTGTGGACCTGTTGTGTGATGTATGTAAAAGGGGCTTTAATTAAAGATAAAGCTAATTTCATTTAGAAAAATCATTCGTAGTTAGCGTGGCTCAACTAGCATTAAATTATGGGCATATTTATAGGGTAAATAAGAGTTACCCCTCATCAAACATGGCATAAATCAACAGTTTATCACTCTCTAGAAACTTTTATATCAAACCCTAATATATATTCAGCATTAATAAGTTCGGTGTCTTGGCAGGTTGTAGCCCCATCATTGGCACGCTTTGAGCGCTACACTGTTGGCTTGTTTTTAGGGGATTTTCTAATGTCTCTCTGCCAGAAAGGTAGACTTACCTCAGGGGAATTTTCAGCTTTGGCTACATATGATGAGGTAAGATGGCTGTCCAGACTTTCTGTTAGAAAAGCAGGTACTGTACATGTCAATGCCATCACTGTTAACAGTTAACGACTGGAGACTGCACTGTTTGCTGTGAGGATGCAAGCAAGAGACGCCTGGATTGCAGCTGACTGTACCCACTATATAACACGTCAAAGAGGCGTTTTTATTTTGTTTTGACTAGACAAATATTTGTGAGTCCACTATGGGGCTACACCTACATACACAGGGCTTAGGAGACAGTAGGAGTTTGTTTGCTTCCTTTTCATCTTTTCGTTCCCTTCCCTCACCTTGTCCCTCCCTTCTTCTTCTCTCTCTCTCTCTCTCTCTCTCTCTCTCTCTCTCTCTCTCTCTCTCTCCCTCTCTAGATCTCTTCCTCTCTTTTCTTGCTTTCTCTCTCTCACTCTCTTTCGATCTCTCTCTTTCCCTCTCTCTCTCTCGATATCTCTCAATCTGTCTCTCTGTCTATCTCTTTATCTCTCTCTCTCTCTGTCTCTTTATCTCTCTCTCTCTTTATTTATCTGTCTCTCTCTCTCTCTCCTTTTCCTCACTCACACAGAGTTTTTAATATCAAAGTGCACTGTCTGACAACGCTAAAGGAGGAACAAGGGAGCTTTTGTTGAAACTGGCCAGGAAGGACAAGAGCTTGTCAACCCTTATTTGGCAAGAATGGAAGATGTACGTTTTTCAAAAGAAAAAAAATTTGGGGAGGCAGGATGGAAAGAGACCAGTCTGTCACACACAAAAGAGATTGTTTTTTCTTTCCCTCCAGCTGCTAGTGGCACAGGCTTGAAACTGATTAACTTAATTTCACCTCATCAGGTCAGACAACAGAAGGCTAACAAAGATCTCCTGTATTTAAATTTTTTTTACTACAACTTCCTTGTCATTTTCAACATCCTAATTTCTACTAGCTGGAAGATAGTACTACTTTCCTATATATTATTTTGATGAAGGGAAGCAGGGTTCTCTGCGGTGGTTAACTCCCATACATTTCAGATGAAAAGGGTACTCATAACTAGATTACACTCGTTTTAACTCTGTATAGTCAGGTGAAAAAACAAAACACCAAGCCTACTTCACTGATGTGCCTTGTCCCGGGATGTGGTTTGTATTGTTCTGTAGTTTACTCAGCAACTCAGAAAATTGGGATCAGGGTTTGAAGTTGTCAGAGGCAAAAATAAAGTAAAATAAAGCACTTTCTGTTTTCTAAAGCTATCTCCTCACGCCAGGTAACATGTGTAATAAAGAGCCTCTCACTCACTCATTTGCTGATCTTATTAGGGTCACGGGGAGGCTCGAGCCTATCTCAGTCGGCCGAAACTGAGCAAAGGTGTGGTACACCCTGAACAGCTCGCCAGTCCATCACAGTTTTAACAGCCAATTAGCCTAAACCTTAAAAAAAAAAAAAGGGGTGCTGCACACGCTAATATTTTCTTGGATAGCCTTTAGCCTTTATCTTAGCATGTAATCTCCATCACATTGTTGCTTCAGTTGGTCAGGTTGAGGCTCAGCAACATTACCATGGCAATAAAATGAAGTCAGCTGATGAGCTGAATGTACTGAATGAGCAGGTTTCACATCAATGGATTTTTTCTTCCTTGATGGCACAGATATAAAATGTGGACTCAAATAATGAAAGAGTGGCTCAGGGAGCATGAGCAATCATTTTCACATATGTATTGGCACTCCAGAGTCCTGACCTTAACCCTATTGAAAGGTTTTGGGATGTGCTGGAGAACACTTTATGGAGTGGTTCCATTTTCCCCCCTCATCAATTCATTAATTTTTTCATTTTAAAGTGTGGTAGTGATTACGCCACCTGCTCCAGGTGACTGTGACAAACCGTGAGAGTCCATCATTTTGATTCAAGCATTATCCACTCTGAATAATATTTTTTAATCCCCAGATAGCAGACCAATCAGATTGAGCTATTCCCATGTAGTATAAAGCAATTCTGCATCAACTGAATATAAGATAAAACTAATAAACAACAGAACAACTTCGATTCTTTTTAAAATGTACCCATGATTCTGGAGGCTAATGTAGTACCAGATAATGTTTTGTATTTATAAAGGTCAGGTGTTATTTTTAATTCAAGTTCATAACTCCTTAATTGATAAAAATCCAAGGTTAGTAGTCATTTCTCAGCGTTGCTGCAATCATGATTTATTTAAAGATCAAGAACTTGTTGAATCGCATCCAAACACTTATCAGGTATCTCATCACCTTAACTCCTGGCAGTGGGAACATAGCTTTAACTTTGGCACGTTTCATAATAAATATCATGACGGAGTGTGGAAATATGTGTGAATCACTCACAAAGCTTCTCGTTGTGAAAGCTGCAAAAGAAACATTTTCAGCAATGCTGATAAAGTACGCAGACCTGGAGCACGGTGGTGATGTAAAAAGTGAACAGCTGAGAGCTTTGAAGAGCCGCCAGTGTGGATCTCCATCATCTCATTTACACATGTGAAGGTCATAGCAGGCGCAGGAAGGTCGGATGGGGCAGATTATCCAGGATGCCAGTATTGGATTATCCTCTTGATAGAATCTGTGACTATATAAAAAATTTGCCACGTACATGACACAAGTAAATGCTACATGTTTAAAGAAAAATTAAATCATGGCTACAATTGCTGCTATTGATGCTAATAATTTTAACACACTTCACAGCGCTAAGAAAAGAACAGAAACCATATTTAAACCTTTTTATATAGAGTCTAAGGGCAGTTTATGTGCATTAATAAACATTTAAGATATGCTATATACCATGAATTTAAAACGATACCTATTACACTAATAGGGACCAGTGGTGTAGTGGTTAGGGAGCTGGGCTCATGACAGAGAGGGTGTGGAATTGAACCGCTGTTAGACCCCCATCGTGCAAAGGTCATTACCACAAGTGTGTCCCACTCACTAAGGTCATCACCACTAAAAATACAATGGACTAGCATCCCATCCAGGAGTTGAACTCCTTGTCAGGTCATGCTACAGAAACCGGCATAAGTTCTAGCCTGATAAGCCACTGGGCCTCAGGTGTAAAAACCCAAAGCCCTTTACACTAATGAGTTATGTCTTTCAGCTGCCCGGTAGAGTAGTGGTTAGCAGGCAAGGACTCAAGTAGACATGCTAACCACTATGCTACCGTGCCTTTTGCATGTTCTCGTAGTGTGGGTTTCTTCCAGGTACTCCAGTTTCCTCCTACAGTCCAAAGACATGGTTTAGTGTGAGTGAAAATGTTGGTCCTGCGATGGTCTGATGAGCTGTACAGGGTGCACATCACCTTCACCCAGTGTTGGCTGAGGTAGGCTCCAGAGTCAGCTGGAATGGGCTTCAGCTTGCCTACGACTCTAAATAGGATAAGGTGGTATGAAAAATGAATGAATGAACTTCCTTTAGATGAAAAATCTAAAGGAGTTTCAGTGAAACATGATTTCCTTTCTTCTTCAGTATGGAAAATAAGTCAAATGGATTGCAATTACACATATATTAAGCATCAATTGACATTAGTTTTTTTTTTTTTTTTTAAAACCAATTTTTATTCCTTCAACAACTGGATAATAAGCATCCAGACATATGACCTTACAGCCTTTTTTAGGCACTGCCTAAGAGCAGAGCTCCCCATAAAGCCTTTGCGAGTTGTGTTTATTTATTATGTTATTCATAGATGGGTTTCAATGTCCTTGACAAACATCATCATGCAACTGAGTGATACATAACAGCCAATCAGCATCAACATAGCAAGGCACACATACAGGACAAGTTGGGATAGTTATATACAGCAACACACAAACAGGGAACAGACACAGGATGGATATGGGACAGCAACCCAAGCCATATTCTATGACTATGTCCAAAAACATGAGATGGACATAGGATGGACACAGGACCCAAGCCATATTCCATAACTATTGTGCTCCGCGCAGCTGCGCTACCAGGTTCAGAGAGCTGTAATGAATTATTGTTGCATTTTGTTTAAGAATCAAACAGGGTGGGTAGAATGGTGCCATAGTGGTTAGTATGACAGCCTCACAGCAAGAAGGTCCGGGGTTTGAGCCCTGGGCTGTGCAAGGGCATTTCTGTGTGGAGTTTGCATGTTCTTTCTGCTTGCATGGGTTTCCTCAGTGTACTCCGGTTTCCACCTAGAGTCCAAAAACATGCACATTAGGCTAATTGGCTATTCCAAATGGCCCCTAGGTGTGAGTGTGAGTGTGAATGTGAATGGCTCTGTGTGTGTGTTGCCATGCAAAAGATTAGCAAGCTGTTCATGATGTACCCCACCTTCGCCCAGAGTCGGCTGAGATAGGCTTCAGCCTCCAGGCAACCCTGGCAGGATTACCTGATTCAGCATATTAATGAATAAATCAATCAAACAGGGTCCAAAAACAGTGCAGTGTAATTAGTTTAATTTTTTTTTCTTCTTTTTTTTTTTTTTACCAGATCAGGAGCTCAGTGGATCCCAGGCCCACCCCAGGACCACAGGGTGTAAAACAGGAATAAGCTGTGCATGGATGGGACACCAGTTCATTGTAGGATACTTAAATTTGCACTGGAGCAATTTGCATATAATTAAACGAGCTACCACTATGCTTGTACATTTGGAAGGTAGGAGGAAACCGATGAACCCTGAAGAAATCTACATGGGGACAATGACAACTTACGAAGCAATCTCACACACACAGAATTGAAGCTCGAACCAGAGACACTGGAGACTGAAAAGCGAAATAGCTGTACATGGAGAAGTAAAGAAGAAGCTGCTGAGAGGATAAGGTCTTACGGTTCTCACGGCTGCTTCTTTGCTGTTGCTCATGTTGAACGGTGACCAATTTTTCTTCTTTTCTTCTTCTTCTTTACTCTAAATAAACGTATCAATGGTTTAAACTCATAAGATGTCTTAGTGCAGGAAGAAAACCACAAGAGTAATCTTATTGACTTTCACACATATGTAGCCAGAGGATACGGCAAGATACAATTTTATGTATAATTATGTCGAAGAGGGAAAAAAAAGCATTGAAATCAATTTCTGTGGGAAGCAGAAATATTATGCAAGAGTCTTATGTTTTCACAATTACTTATTTGTCTTTACTTTGTGGCTTAGTGTAATAGCTTTTCGGTTAATTAATTCATAAACAATTCTCAACTGTATTCCCTTTTTTTTTTTTTTTTTTTTTTTTTTTTTTTTTGCGTTGAATAAAAAAGCAGTCACACAGCTTCCTCTGAAAACAAACAGAGCCTGAAATAATTCTCTGTGCCCAAGGCTAGTTTATGACTGAGTTCATATTAGGCCATGTTCTCTCTCAAAAAAACACCCTAACCCCTTCGAGCTCTCACCTTTTCATTCTTCATCACTTATTTACTGCTCCTCTTTCTCTCTCTGTCTCTCATTTTCTTCTCTTTTTGGTCCATTTGCTTTCAGATGCATTCATCTTCCGGACTCATCGAATCTCTCTGTTCCCATCGTGTGCATGTTTATATATGAAACGTGGCTTTCTATCATTAGCACCACTTCCTGATATAACTAACCTATCATTCTCCAAGAGTCAGCATTTACTGTAATAAAACATATAGCTGGATCACTCACTTTGATGGCTATAGTTTAATTACACCATAAGGAAATATTTGTAGCAGAGCTCCCGAACGAAGCACCAAAGTCAGAAAATATGGCTTGGATGGTTGCCCTGTGTCTGTCCCATCACCCCATGTGCCCACCACAGGAAACCTAATAAGACTGCCTAGTCACGGAGTACATGCCGATTGGCTGTAACAATAAATATTGCTGACTTTTATGACGACGGGCAGCAATAAGAAACAGATTTATTATTAATAACAAAACTGAAACCCCCCAAAAAAGAGGCTCATACACCACCACTCAGACTCGCACAGAATAAAAAAACACAACCTTACTCAGGTAAGCAGATGAACTTGCAGGTAAATAAATGTTCATGGAGCAAACACCGAAATCAGAAGCATGACAGAAAATCTCTATATTTATTTTATAATGTAGTCATTACTGTTCTGTGGTTCGTTTTGTACTAAAGATTACAATTCAGATGTTTTTATTATAGCTGTTAGGTTTATGTATGGGTACAGAGTCTGCATAACTTTCTAAAAAGGTTAAAAATTGCCCAAGAGGATAAAAACATTCTAGATTTAAGCTCTTAACTTTGCTGTAGGGTCCCGGATACATCCAAAGCTGCTGTGGGTTTTCAAGGGAGCAGGGTTATTCTGGCCTGGTTTTGTAATAGACTTCTGTAACTGTGTAAGTGAAGCATGTAGGTGGAAAGGGCCGTCTATCTGTTGACAGGCTATATACTGACAAAACGATGAACTGTGAGGCTCCCATTTCCAGTGGAGACTACAGGACTGCCTCCAGGCAGTGCACTTAAGCAAATGAGAGGAGTCTGGCGACTGTAAGTGGCTTCAGCCTGAGGCAACGCAACCTGATTGGTTTTTAGTTGAATTACCTGTTTTTTTCATATGTTGAACTGTTCAACTCAGGATAATAACATGATAAGGGTGTTATTAATAATAATAATAATAATAATACTAAAAATAATAATAATAATAATAAAAGTGTACTTTCTCTACAGCTTTTCAGTCCCCTTTCAGTCTTTTTCTTCTCCTTCTTATTGGAACCTCTCCTGGCTCTATAACACATCCACAAATAAACACCCTGCTGCTGAAGGAGGTTTTCCAAACAGAAAAGATAAAGGCTAAGACAAGAATGCAGAGCATTACAATCCCCCTCCCCCCAGCCCCCACTCTACATCACCACCACTACTACCACAACTATCGCACTTCTTTCTCTCCCTCTGTCTTTTCCTCTTCGATTCTTTCTTTCTTCCCCTCACTCGCTCAGTGCACCCCCCCCCCAACCCTCTAGAATTCCCCCCACACACTTACATACACTTCCCCGCCGCCGCCTCCTGGCCAACTCCCTCCTTGGCCTCCCCAAGGGGATCGGATGTTCTCAGCAGTTATAAGCAAGCAAAGCTGGCGGCCGGCAGACGGGCTGGCTCCACAGCAGCCTGGGCACACAGACAATGCCAGACCTTCTGTCATGAGGCTCGCTTTCACAGAGGTCAGCTAAAGCAGCCCGTAGGCCATAGCACAGACACACACATATATACACATATACAAATATAAACACACACACACACACACACACACTTCCACTCATATTATACATGGTACATCATACACAAACAGAAGGAAAAGATTTTGCATGCCTCAAAGTCCAACTTTGCATACACATGAAGAGTACTCCACTGAGTTTGTTAAACTGCCTAGAACATTTTCCTAATATGTAAAATTAATTTTTACATGATTTTTATTTTTTGGTGGCACTCTGACATAGTGATTCACATGTCTGCCTCACAGCAAGAAAGTCCCGGGTTTGATTCCCGCGCTCTTGACAAATCTGTGTAGAGTTTGCATGTCCTCATCATGCTTGCGTGGGTTTCCTCCAGGTACTACGGTTTCCTCCAACAGTCCAAAGACATGCACATTAAAATACCTGGCTGTTCCAAATTGACCCTGAGTGTGAGAGTGAATGGATGTGTGTGTTTGCCCTGTGATGGTCTGGTGAGCTGTTCATGGTGTGCCCCGCTTTCGCCAGCCTCCCCGCAGCCCTGGTAGGATTAAGTGGTTTGGCAAGAACAAAGTGAGTGAGCGATGATTCTTGTTTTGGTAATCTACATTCATTCATTCATTTTCTAAGCTCATTCATTCATTCAATCATTTTCAGAACCGCTTAATCCAAATTAGGGTCTAGGGGAGGCTGGCACCCATCTCAGCCAACTCTGGGCGAGGGCAGGGTACACCCTGGACAGCTCACCAAGCCATTGCAGGGCCAACACACACACAACCATTCACACTCACACTTGCACCTAGGGGTGATTTGGAGCAGCCAGTTAGCCTACTGTGCATGTTTTTGGACTGTGGGAGGAAACCGGAGTACCCAGAGAAAACCCACGCAAGCACAGGGAGAACATGCAAACTCCACACAGAAATGCCCGAGACTCAAACCCAGGCCTTCTTGCTGTGAGGCAGATGTGCTAATGTTTTAATATTCTTCTGTTAGCTATTTTGATCTCTTACAAATTTTAGTCCACTACTATCAAAAAAAAAAATCACAAAACATCCCCCTAAACATAAGCCATGAAAAAAAACTGCACACACACACACACACACACACACACACACACACACTGACGTCTTGTTAAGAGAGATAAGCACATACTGTTTAGATCAGCCATAGCCTGGACGTCTGTCTGGACGTCTATATGGAAACATGCGTGAGCTTCCTCACAGATGTGTGTCTGACTAAACGTGGGTTCTAGTGATGAACTGGGTAGTCTGTTCAACTTTGATGAAGGACCAATCTGCTCATGGCCCTAGAGAGAAAGAGTAACATTTTGCTGCCGAACTGTTCCAGCAGAGGTTATCCAAATGGCTGACCAAGGCCTGGTTCTGATTTCACACCCGGACCCCCCACGTATTCTTCACAGTCTGTTCACTACACACACTCACACGCTCATGTTTGAATCCTGACACATACCACAACAGGTGTTTACACTTGCCTGTCTGTTCACACAAGTCTAATGGTGAATTATGGAGGATTAATAGATATTAGTATACATTACAAGGGGAGGCGCAATCAGATTGGTCCGCTATCTTGGGATTCACTCTTACTTACTCATTTGCCAAATCGCTTAATCCTATTAGGGTTGAGTGGAGGCTGGTTCCTAACTCAGCCGACACTGGCCGAAGGCAGGGTACACCCTGAACAGCTTGCCAGACCATCACAGAGCCAGCACACACAACCAATCACGCTCATACTCACAGTTAGGGGCAATTTAGATAAGCCAATCAGCCCAATGTGCCTGTCTTTGGACTGTGGGAGGAAACCCATGCAAGCACATGGAGAACATGCAAACTCGCAAAAGCGGACCACTACACCACCATGCCGCTCGTATTTCTGATTTATGAATCATCACTCCAAGTGGATAATGCTTGAATCAAAATGTAGGACACTCACAGTTTTTCACGGGCACTTGAGCCGGCAGGGTCATCATTATCACACTTTAAAATGAAAAAGTAATCCATAAAAATCTTGTTTAATTAGTTTTTCTTGTATTTCATTATAGCACATACCAAAAAGTTTGAATTAGTGTGCAAAGACACTTTCGAGAAATGGTTTTCTTCTGTCTTTGTGTCGTATGTAGGATAACCTTTGAATGAGAATGCACTCCCCTTAGCTCCACAGCACATACAGAGCTCCATTATCTCATCTCAAAGTGCACCGCCCACCGCAACAGTCTCGGTCATGGTTAAAATATGTAAATATAAATTAAAAACATGGGCGGGCACGGTGGCGCAGTCGTAATGTCCGCCTCACAGAAAGATGTCCTGGGTTCAATTCCCGGGGTCGGGTGTTTCCGTTTGGAGTTTGCTTTTGTTCTCCTCGTGCTTGTGTGGGTTTTCTCCAGGTACTCCGATTTCATCTCACAGTCCAAAAACATGCACAGTAGGCTAACTGGCTGTTCCAAATTGCCCCCAAGTGTGAGTGTGAATGGTTGCGTGTGTGTTGGCCATGTGATGGCCTGGCGAGCTGTCCAGGGTGTACCTTGCCCTCACCCAGAGTCGGCTGAGATGGGCGCCAGCCTCCCCGCGACCCCAATTAGAATTAAGCGGCTTAGAAAATTAAGGAATGAATGAATTATTAGACTATAACTTCTCACGTACAACTTCTATAACAAGGCCAGACATTACAGAGAGAGAGGCATTTCGCATATAGAGGGTTAGTACTTTATTACTAAAGCAAGAAACCCATTTAACCCTTTAGCATATTTTTCATATTTTCAGTGTAAGAGGAGAGTTTGGAAGGTTTTCCTTTTATTCTGTTTAAAACATGGTAAACATTGCTGAGGTAGGACATATGCAAATCATGAATGTATCATAATTTCTATATTTCTGAAATTTTTAGAGCTGCTACCTCCCAGCTTCAGGGTTCCTGGCTTGATCCTGGACTCGAGTTACAGTCTGTGTGCAGTGTCTCATGTTCGTCATCTGTCTCTGGGTTTCTTTTTGGTTCTATAGTTTCCTCCCTTCTCTCAGGAACATCCACCATCATCCAGATCAGGATAAGGTGGTTACCAAAGATGACTGAATAAATATATGATAAAAATGAAGATGTAGAAGATAAGCTATATGAAATCTCATGGACTAGAGCAGAGTGTCCTGGAGCTCTACCTTCCTGCAGGTTTTATCACCAAACCAAAATCTATCACGCCTCTTTTATCAAATAAAAAACTTCTTAAGGGCGACATGGTGGCATAGTGTTTAGCCCTTGCACCTTACAGCAAGAAGGTCCTTGGTTTGAGTCCCATGCCTGATGAGGTTGTTTCTGTGTGAAGTATGCATTTCTCCTTGTGCTTGAATGGGTTTTCTCTGTGTGCTCTGGTTTCCTTCCACAGTCCAAAGACATGCACATTAGGCTGGCTGGGTATTCTTGATTACCCCTAGGTGTGAATGGGTGTTTGTCTGCCTTACCTTAGTCTGGCAAGCTGTTCTGAGTGTAGCTTCACCTGAAGTCAGCAGTGATAGGCTCCAGCCTCCCCACAAACCTAATAAAGGATAAAGCGGGCTTCAGAAAATGAGATGAGAACTTCTTAAGTCAATGATTAGATGGTCATGGAGTCTTCTGAGAGGTAGATCTTCAGGTAAAGGGTTGGTAACCACTGGATTAGATAAAATAACAGAATTCTGTCTATTTTTTTGTAGACAGTGACCGTGACTTTATTATATTGATATATGATACGAAATGCATTGTCATTACTGGTGATGTATTGAATGATTCTAATGTATCCCATTAGAAAAAAAAAAAATCGCATGCAAATTTATAGCCTCTATAATTCCTAATGCTTGCACATCAGTTCTTTTGTACTGCTGCACAAAGGCTTTCAAGTAAGAGCCCCACAAACAGCATACAATATGTATGTCGAGCATCTTCAGAGCTAATCATGGCGCCACACTGGTGCTGTTTCAGCTCTGCTTTATTGGCTTTAATGCTAAAGCCCAGAATGTTGATAGCAGGCATTATGTTTATGCAAATGTGACAACAAACCTCACCTCATTCTTTTGCAAGATGCCAGAAATTGAGCATTATATATTGTGGATTGGTTTAAAGGAGAATTAAATCATCCATTTTTGTCTTGGGGTGTAGACAGAGCAGTGCGGAGTGTGATTAAGCAGTCTTTAAAGCATGCCCAGGAGAGCAACACAGCAAAGGGAAAATAAACTGCTCCGAGTTCCACTGGAAACTTCTCTCTCTCTCTCTCTCTCTCTCTCTCTCTCTCTCTCTCTCTCCCGCTCTTTCTGAATGAGAGACTGAGGAGTGCTCTGAACCTCTATCAGAAACATGTGTGCAAGGTTTAAAGCCATTGAAGTGGGGGAGCATGCAAGGGTCCCTCAAAATTCCCTGCATTTAGTTATGCTCTGAAACCTTCATCTAGGACCAGGTGCTCTGACTAAGCTTACAACCAAACACCAATACACAGAAGATTACTGCAATTCTAAAACCCTACATCTCCCACCACCACGACTAGAAGTCAGTAAGAGCAAAAAGCTCTTGGTTGAAACTGCATCAAAAACGTTCGTGAGGAATTCTGGCTCTGAGTCCTCCTCCATAAAACAAAATTGAACTTTGAATCCAGCGCAAGGAGGAATGGCTTTTCTTTTCCGCTCCTCGCTTCCTCTCTCAGCTCTCGGGTGTTTATGGCTTTCATTTCATCCAGCTCTTTCTTTGCTCTGTTCATACCCGTTTCTTGGGGCCAAGTTCTCAGACATGGCACGTTGAAATTGTGGAATGTAAAGGGACTGAGTCGAGGAGGCTGCCTAGAAAAGGGCACACATCCATTACCAGCACATGACATCATGCAGGAACAAAATGGACAGTAAGATTTCCTCTGTAATTATGTGAGCCAATTTTCCACTATACTCATCACTGTTCCGTTCTTTAGTTTTCTTTTCAACCCCTTGCATTTGCCTTGACAGCCATCAGGAAGGTTCACATAAAATAGGGATACTTTTGAAATATCTCTCTCTAACACACACACACACACACACACACACACACACACACACGCACATCTCTTTCCGTGTTATTATATTAATTGTGGTTTACAGGTCTGTTGCAAAATGGGGAATATTTTATTGTTGTTCCTGGTTTTTGGAACCTAAGGAGCACAGTTTTGCAGGAGTGTTATGGGTAAAGCACACTTGCAAAAATATTCTACCACCACCTAGTGGCAGCCAGAATGCATTACTATTATATTGTGTGTATGATGAGGGAGGGATTGTGGGAACAGTGAGTCTGTTCCTTTTAAGTACTACCAGAGCCTCAAAAACAGGCATATGAAGCCACATCAAATGCTGATGTATGAGAAATATCCATATATTTTTGAGGTCTTTCTCATTCATTTGTACTTATATTAGTAGAAAAAAAACAAATTGGCTTGTAACCACAGGAATGTCTCTGCTCAAATTGTTTGTCAAAATATGTGTCATTACTCATCAGCAATAAGTACATATTTATTCATCTTCAGTAACCACTTGGTGAATCAGAGACATTTACATAACTGAGCCATTTAAAGTACACCTACCATCATGTTTTTGGGAGTTGGGAGGAAACTACCCAACCCAGAGGAAACCTACATGAACTCCTGGAGAACATGCACCGGAACTCAACCCAGTCATTAAAGATCAGGATTGGACTGGGCTGTAAGAAAGCAACCAAAACAAATGAGTATGCCGCTCTCACTCATTTGCCGGGGTGCTTAATCCTATTAGGGTCGCAGCTGATACTGGGCGAAGGCAGGGTACAACCTGAACAGCTCGCCAGACCAACGGACCAACGCACAAACACACAACCATTAACACTCACATTCACACCTAGGGGCAATTTGAAACAACCAGTTAGCCTAATCTGTATGTCTTTGGATTGTAGGAGGAAACTGGAGTAACCGGAGGAAACCCATTCAAGCATGGGGAGAACATGCAAACTCCACACAGAAATATCAGAGCTTGGGACTCAAACCCAGAACCTTCTTGCTGTGAGGGGGACGTGCTAATCACTACACCAATGTGCTGCCCACAAATGAGTACAGTTTATCTAAGTGACTTTTAGAATTTTAATTTACTTGTTAATTTGTTAATTATAAGGATATATAAGGAAGTATATTAGGTCTCATGGAGAAATTATTGGTCATCCTTTTGCCTGTTAGCTTTAGGCCAATTTTGTTGTACAGAACATATTAAAAGGCAGCAGTCCTGGGTTAGACTGCTGGGCTCAGACATTTCTCTGTGGAGTTTGCAAGTTTTCCCCGTGTTTGTGTGGGTTTCCTCCGGGTACTTCAGAATCCTCCCACAGTCCAAAAAACATACACATTAGGCTCATTGGCTGTTCTCTGTCCCTAGGTGTGTGTGACTGGTAGTGTGTGTGTGTTAGCCCTGCGATGGTCTTGTGAGCTGTTCAGGGTGTACCCCACCTTTGCCCAGTGTTGGCTAAGATAGGCACCAGCCTCCCTGCACCCCTAATAGGATTAATTGGTTCAGCAAAAGGATGAATGAACATTTAAAATGAAACTGGTATTCCTTTATAATTTTTTTTTTTCAAACTGTGTGATGAACTGTAATGTAATAAAAATAGAAATGAAATGAATTGGTGTCTGGTATGTGTACTGAGATGGCTAGTGTGAGGGAGGATCTGAGCATTGGTCAGAACCGGGCATTCTTGAAGCTTTTGTTTATGTGTTTGGATCTCCCATCCTCCTTTTGTGGCCATGATTGCTTTTGTGGAGCAAATGCAGTGAGTTTGTGTTTGGCAACGGTTGCAGCACAAGCCGGGAAGGGGAATGGAAAAATCTGTGGCATTTAGGTAGAGCTCTGTCATAAAGCTAGCACTAATGAGGCCAGGCTTCGGGGAAAGTGAGGGAAATGGTTTACATATGGATCAGAGAACATGCAGTGCATGTAATGAGACAGAGCAGCATGCACACATACCCACAGACAGACAGACACACAGGGTAAATCATGTCAATTTCTGCTGATGAAAAAAGAAACACAATTAAAAAGTTTTTTTCAAGAGTTGTTTGGATGGTTATGAGTTATCCACTTACTAAAAATTTGAACTTTGAACCCTGCCTAATAGAGAAATACTTTAAGGTCTTATAAGTTTGGGGCTCTCAGTCAGGGACAAGCAAAGTAAAAAATGTGTGTGTGTGTGTGTGTGTGTGTGTGTGTGTGAGAGAGAGAGAGAAATAGAGTGAGTGAGAGAGAGAGAGAGAGAGAGAGAGAGGTGTGTGTGTGTGTGT
>JAQMYF010000004.1:29464053-29475471 GCA_030014195.1 Neosilurus mollespiculum
GTGTGTGTGTGTGTGTATATATATATATATATATATATATATATATATATATATATATATATATATATACACATATACATATATAGGGCAGCGTTTCTGTATGTGTGTTCTCCTTGTGCTTAAGTGTCCCACAGTCCAAAAACATGCACATAAGTCTAAATGGCTGCTGTTGGGAGTCTAAATGGCCCCTAGGTGTGAGTGTGAATGGTTGTGTTTGTGTGTTGCCCTGTGATGGTCTGGCAAGCTGTTCAGGGTGTACCCCGCCTTTGCCCAGTGTTGGCTGAGATAGGCTCCAGCCCCCCACGACACTAATAGGCTTAAGTGGTTCTGCAAATGAGTGAGTGAGGTTTTTTTTTGTTTTTTTTTTTTCATTTTTATAATGAGGGGTTGTATTTGTGATAAACATTTTTTATAGTATACTCTTATTTTCACTTGATGAATGGGACATCATGTTGCACATTTATGCCCTGAAAATATGTAATATAAAAACAATGCCCAACATCCACAGATCAGTCTATAATCTCTACGTAGAAGGTTTGTGATGCAATACTACAGCTAAACACTAGATGGCAACACGCAATTATTTTAAGCATAAGACAGATTGCAGCCCATGATTGCAGGAAAACTTACACAATGAGTGGAGCTGCACTTATAAATACACTTACTGGTCCTTTTTTATCATATACACCTACAGTTACTTGACAAAGGTTGATGGACTATATTCACACACACATATACTTGCCCCATTTATATGAGTGCATTGGTATAAACTCTTAGCATCTCTTTAACCAAAAATTATATATTTTTATTTTACTTTTCCAGGGAGCGGCACAGCAGCGTATTGGATAGCACGTCCACCTCACAGCAGGAAGGTCCTGGGTGTCAAGTACCGAGCTCAGAGAGGGCATTTCTGTGTGGAGTTAGCATGTTCTCCACGTGCATGCGTGCCTGGGTTTCCTCCGGGTACTCCGGTTTTCTTTCACATGCACATTAGTCTGATTGGCTGTTCCAAACTGTGAGCATGAAAAGTTTGTGTGTGTGTTGCCCTGTGGTGGTCTGCTGAGCTGTTCAGGTTGTACACAACCTAGATTTGCCCAGAGTTGGCCTCCCCAGCCTCCCTGCGACCCTGGTAGGACCTGTTCATGCATGTTCTTCCCAGGCCTGGGTGGATTTTCTGTGGGCGTTCTAGTTTCTTAACACAGGCCAAAGACATGCAGTGAATGTGAGTGTGAATGTGGAATGTGTTAGCCCTCTGATAGATTGGCAACTTGTCACCTCCGCCAAGGATGTTATGTTTTCACCGGCGTTGGTTTGTTTGATGGTCTGTTTGTTTGTCTGTCTGTTAGCAACATTACTCAAAAAGTTATGAACAGAGTTTGATGCAATTTTCAGGAAGAGTCAGATGATACATTGATTTGTTTTAAAATTATGCTAATTTTGGCAGTGATCCAGATTATTGTCTGGATGCAGGGAATTTTTAAAGATTTTTTAGCACAGATGACGTAGTCATCCGAGTTACTGTGTCCGGACTATACTGAAGCTTAACTTCCAGGCTTGCGTTTGATAGTGTGATCTCATTCCTTTACCTTTCTGTATAACTTTTAAACCAATTGTCACAAAAATAATCCAATTATTAATACTTCCTCATCCGAGCGCAAGGCCTCTTATTTAACGTGGACCCTATACACAATGTAATCATATAAATGGCTGCGTGTTTGCATTGTAGAGCTCAAATAATAAACAAATGTTTCATTTATAAAAATGCTGCATTTCTTACAATACCATATGGGGGTACTGAATGCCCTCGTCTGAAGTCTGCACTCTCCGAATGCTTTTCTTTTCCAGGTTTCCGGTGACCCTGATGGATAAGCAGTACAGGTAATGTCCGTCAAATTGGTTTCTACTAATTTCCGATTGGCTGATTGGGCAGCGGGCCGCATGGTGGCATAGTGGTTAGCACATTCGACTCACAGCAAGAAGGTCCTGGGTGAGTGGCCCGGGTCTGGGCATTTCTCTGTGGAGTTTGTGTGTTCTTCTCGTGCTTGTGTGGGTTTCCTCCTATTACTCTGGTTTCCTCCAACAGTCCAAAGACCTGAATGTTAGGCTAATTGGCTGTTTCAAATTACCCCTTGCTGTGTGTGTAAATGTTTGTGTGTTGCCATGTGATGGTTTAGCGAGTTGTTTAGGGTGTTACCCACCTTCATCCAGTGTCGGCAGAGATAGGCTCCAGCCTCCTAGCCACCCTACAATAGTAGAAGGACTAAGCGATTTGGTGAGTGAGTGAGTGTGTGATTGAGTGAGGACAGCATAAAACTCAGGAACGAGTCACTCGAGTTGGTCGTCCTGCCAGACGTGGATACAAATTTGTCAACTGCCTATAAAGAAGCTAACTCGATTATGCAGCAACAAGGCTTGTTAAATCTCACATAATCTGATTGTGGTCTGATCCACCTTTCAGTTAACAGTATTTTTTTAAGTCATTTCTGTTTTGACCTTTACAGTTGATTCAGTTTTTATTAGCTTTCTTGAACACAGGGCTGCAGATAGAGTACACACCAGCCATATTATCTAAGCCATAAATCTCATGTGTCAACCTTTTGGATTTCCAACCCCAAACCACATACTGCCCTGACTTACCTGGTACTGGCCATTCGTAGTCCAGAGCACAGAGAGGGTGACACTGCCGGTCTCAGTGCTCGCACTCCCTCTGTCTTTACCAGCTGGATATAATAGGGTAATGGTCTCCACTGGAGAAAAGGCTTAAAGAAAAAGTTCCGAGAAACCCAAAAAATTGTTGGAACCAAGAAGAGGATGGGCTCCGTTTTGAATCTGATTCTTGTCAAGGTTTCTTCTTCATGTCATCTCAGGGAGTTTTTCCTTGCCACCAAGTGAGTCCATGTGAAAATAGCCCAAAGTTGTTATATAGGCAATTTACAGCAAGTGAGTGGGATGTGCACCAGTGGTTTGTAGGTCAAGATTTTTTAATACCTGCACTCACCTGACCCTTTATTAGAGTCAACTCACACCCCAACAATGTGTGTTAATTAGGTCTTTATAACTACACATTCTCTGCTCTCCATTCAAAGCAGGCGACATGCATGTCCTAGTCCAGCACCTATATGAATATTTAGTCAGTGGTGGTCCTGTGGTGATCCCTGTCCTTTGATGGATGGATGGGGTAGAGACAGGATGACAAACTGTGCATAGCAACTGATGGGATACAGTCAGCAATCATTCACCCATTCACTCTAATTTTCAGTGCCTTATCCTGGTCAAGGGTGAGATACGTCAAGAGGCAAGAAGGTACACTGAATGGAGCACCAGTCCATCAAAGCAGCCAAACCAGAGTATCACAGGCAACCCCACTTGGGCATAGGGGGAACAAGGGAAACTCCACTGACAGTAATCATGCTGGGCAAAGTGGAGCTGTGTGGGTGGCTGCAAAACTTGTATTCATTAAAGTAATTAATAAATAAATAATGTAGTTGTATTCTAAGGCAGTATGGTGGTGTAGTGATTAGCACGTTCACGTTCACAGCAAGAAGGTCCTGGGTTTGAGGCTCGGGCGTTTCTGTGTGGAGTTTGCATGTTCTCCCCGTGCTTGTGTCGGTTTCTTCTGGGTACTACGGTTCCTCCCACAGTCCAAAGACATGTTCATTAGGCTAAATAGTTATTTCAAACTTAACACTAGGTGTGAGTGTAAGTGTGAATGGATGTGGGAATAATTCATAGCATGTGTTTATCAAAAAAATAAAAATAAAACATAGAAATCAGTATTGAGCCTTTGGATAACAACGGGGTGGCACGGTGACTTACTGGCTGTTCCAAATTGCCTCTAGGTGTGAGTCAATGTGTATGGTTATGTGTGCTGTCCTGCCATGATCTGGCGAGCTGTTCAGGCTGTACCCCGCCTTTGCCGAGTGTTGGCTGAGATAGGCACCAGCCTCCCACGACCCTGGTAGGATTAAAACCTTTAGTACCAGGATTAAAATTTCTAAAAAAAAAAAAAATGCAGTCGACATGGAAGCTTTTAGGTTATTTCCAAAGACAATATCTATTTGAGATTTTCATTTATGTAATTAAAAGCATTAAGGCTGTACAAAGCCAAAGCCATATTAATCCCCCCCACCTTCTTTTTGCATTAGTATGTAGTCCAGCTGATCCTCCTGCACCCACCCAAAAGTAACCAGTGTGCAGTCTGGCACAATGCCTTTGTTATCCATCAGACTATTGTCATTCACTATTCAGGCTCCTAGTCTTGTCTTTTGTCCACTGCTATTCCTTTCTCAAGCTGTGGACATGAAATTCGCCCTTTTCTTGCACTGCAGTTCCATATCCCATCTGCCCCCCACATGCTCTGTCCACACTCCACACCAGCTGTCCTCCTCCAGTCCCTGGGGTGTAAACAGGTGCTGGGTTTGTGCAGGCTGGAGAGAAGGCACATGGCAACACATGCCGTTTCTTCAGCCTCTGCTCGACACCAATTTGGTCCTCATGCTGATTCTGCTAGAAAACAAAATATAAATGTATTTTCTATGTAGTGCTTTGGAAATCATGAAATTCTTGTAATAGAGGGTTGCTGCCAAGTACAACACATCCGATTGCTCAGAATTCATTTCATTCAAACTTTCTGCAACAGGGAAACTATTCCTCTGCCTCAGGATCCTACCAAGAGCCTCTTAATGCAGTTCGAAAGCATCATGCCATGCCAAAACGCTCAAAATATATGGTGGTGTCATTGATGGTGTGATATAAAAAGATAAAAGGGAAAGAGGTCATAGGGATAGGCCTCAAGGCCGAGCTATTTTTTGTGTTGGCCTAGATCTGTTTGCATAAAGCGGGTGGGGGGTCAATGCTTACTAATCAATATCTTTACATAACCAAACTAAAGTAATTGCACAGCAGTCACATTTACCCAAGAGGGTCAAATTATTTTAAAAAGCACTTCTAGCATGAGGGTTAGCATAAATGGGGTTCTCTATTTCCAGAGCGAACACAGTGGGGGTATAAACCAGGAATGTGTTGACACTCCACATGATGAGGGCAGCCAGTAAGGCGCTTCCTTTTATAATGTCTGGCTCTATATTTCACTTGGGAGGTATTGATTGGAATGACTCAGGACAATATACATTCCTTCAATCACTAACATAATGACTCGGAATCTCATCTGATTCAGACAACTTTTACTTGTAATCCAGTTTTTTCACATAGCATAGCAAAGGGGTACGAGAGCATAACCTAAATATAGATTTAGGCCCTGCATAAAGACGAAGCTCCTGATAGATAACTCTATTGATAGGTGTTAGCAGCTGGTGCTATAAAAGTAGCGTGACTTCTTTAAGGACTGAATCGGCTTCAAACCTGGAGGAAATAAACAAATAAATAAATAAATGTCCCCTGGGTGGCATGGTGGCGTAGTGGTTAGCATGTCCGTCTCACAGCAAGAAGGTTCGGGGATCGAGTCCTGGGGTTGGGCGCCATGCTTGCCTGGGTTTCCTCTGGGTACTCCGGTTTCTTCCCACAGTCCAAAGACATGCGCAGTAGGCTAATAGGCTGTTCCACTTTGCCCCTAGGTGTAATTGTGAATGGTTGTGTGTGTGTGCTGGCCCTGCGATAGTCTGTCGAGCTGTTCAGGGTGTACCACACCTTCACCCACCAGTGTTGGCTGTAATAGGCTCCAGCTTCCCCGCGAGCAAAATAGGATTAAGTGGTTTGGCAAGTGAGTGAGTGAGTGAGTGGGAGTAATTCTCCACAGTGTTTCCTGTTTACAGTCTGGAGTGAAAGCAGGAAAAGTTAACACTGAGATTTGTTTTCACCGCATTTCATCCACTGATTTCCGTGTTTATTTGTATCACCTGTTCTGTAAGTTTAATTATCCGTTTAACGAGTTCATGTTCTGCACTCCCATTAATGTTTGCTGTTGTTTTGCTTGGTAAAAACTGGTCTGCCTGCTTGAGTTAGATTGTTTGTTTTTTTTTTTCTTATTTAGTAGTGTATGAGCCTCTATTTCTTTTTTCTAGTGTCGTTATTAATAATAAATCTGCTGGGTTTTTTTGGGGTTTTTTTTGGGGGGGGCAGATGACACAGCAGTCTTATTGGGTTTCCAGTGGTGACACGAACATGGGACAACCATCCAAACAGGACAACCTTGCAGATTTAATCAAAATTATTATTATGATGATCCAGAGGCCCTAGTTTGATAACAAAAACATAACAGAAGGTGGATTGGCTACCAAGGCTCCAAGATGTGAATAACTGTGTCAATACCTGTACACTGTGGTACCCCATCATCCCATTTCTGCCTTGTGTCAAGTGTTTCCAGGACAGGCTTAAGCTCTATCATGGCCAAGACATCTGACCGCGATAAAGTGGTCGTTTAAAATGAATCAGTGCACGTAACAATACTTGATTCAGTGCATTATGTAACAGTTACTTTTATAGTGTTAACATTCATAACAACTAACACAAAACACACAGGAAAAAAAAAATTGCTTATTTGTAATAAAAAGCCTTCTAAGCCATGCAGCCCATGCTTCCTCTGACAATGTTGAAAGGACACACTTCTCCTGAACAGACATGCTCGGATTCAGGAGATCCCCGAGTGTTTGCTTAGAAGGGACATGCTGAAACAGGCCTGCATTTGAGAACACTCAGTGCTGCCTTTACCCCTCCCTAATTCACCCTGCCGGCCGGACATGTGGACATGTCTCCCTTTATATCCTAGTATATCTTAACACCTTTTAAAGTGTTCCAACCGTGCAATCTAAAAGCAAAGACATGTTCTATGGTAAGCCATTAGACATTTATGAAGGGTTCTCAGAAAAACAAACCAATAAAAAAAAAAAAAAAGAATTATGTATATATGGGGAGGGTGTGTGTGTGTGTGTGTGTGTGTACTGTCTCATAGTTTGTACATTTCAAAATATGTATCATTGTTCACTCTACGTAGTGTAGTGGTTAGCATGTCTGCCGCACAGTAAGAAGGTCCTGGGTTCGAGTCCCGGGCTCAGACGTCTCCGTATGGAGTTTGCATGTTTTCCCCGTGCTTGCGTGGGTTTCCTCTGGGTAGTCCGGTTTCTTCCCACAGTCCAAAGACATGCAAACTAGGCTAAGTGGCTGTTCCAAATTGACGCTAGTTGTGAGTTTGAGTGTAAAAGGTTGTATGTGTTGCCCTTCGATGGTTTGGTGAGGTGTTCAGGGTGTACCCCGCCTTCGCCCAGTGTTGGCTGAGATAGGCTCCAGCCTCCTAATAGGATTAAGTAGTTTAGCAAATGAGTGAGTGAGTGCTTACTCGAAGAGAAAAAAACTGACTAAGTAAATAAGATGTACATTTCTTTTCATAAATAGTCCAAAGGAAAGGGAACACTGAAGTCAGGATGTGTTACGCACAAGTTATCCGGCCTAAACCTTTAAACTGTGAGTTGTATAATAAATAGGTAGCTACTTCTTATATAGCCGCACTACAGAGGGTAGAATGGAATTGGTTCTTCGTGTGATGTAGTGCACTATGTACTGACTGTGAGTGCATTTGGGACAGAGCCAGGGTATGTGCACGAGACTGTAGGAGGAGGAGGGGCGGGGAGCGGCGACATTACTGCGCTTTTGCCCTCGCGCTCCTCCACAGTTGGTGTTTTCGTTCTCGGCTAAATGTCTGTTGCTGGAACCAAAGTTTGGTTGAGTGATATTTGGCCGATATTTTGGTGAAGCGTGACGGAATTCCCGTCTCAGTAAGCGACTGAGTGACCGTGCTGAGGTGAAGCGAACATGTCGATACTGCCGTTCACACCTCCGATTGTAAAGAAGCTCCTCGGGTGGAAAAAAGGCGAGCAGAACGGACAAGAAGAGAAATGGTGTGAGAAGGCGGTGAAGAGTCTCGTTAAGAAGCTGAAGAAAACGGGACAGCTTGACGAATTGGAGAAGGCCATTACTACCCAGAATATAAACACCAAATGCATCACCATACCGAGGTATTTAGTCACGACGGTACCAGCCGAGTTTTGTCTTGCTAACTTGTAACCGTCTAACAGGAGTTAGCCACTTAGCCGTTAGCTAGCTAACACTGTCGAAGCTACTACTGTAAGCTTTAAAGGATCTGATAATAAATATTCAAGTGTACTTTTATAAGTACTGGAGCCCTGTAGACTTTTTCTTCAATCTAATTCATGTGTAGTTGATGTTTATGAGGTAAAGTTTGCACAGTTTTGATTTTTTGTTATGGCTAGTTTGAGATGCCCAGAGTATTAAAGTGATTATTGGTTAGTAAGCCGTGTTGTTGTGTTTTTTTTTTTTTTTTTTAAATGAACAACATGTAGTTATTAAGTATTTTTGTGTAACAATTTTTGTGCATGTTTAAAAAATACAATTCATAAAAAAAAAAAAAAAATACAATTCATAACCAAATTTATTGATAAATTTTTTCTTTACTGGTGGTTGGCTAACGTTAGCTTGTTTGGCCTAAGCTAGTTAACTGAATTTTACATGTTTACCCAACTACCTAGCTGCTCTGGTATCTAGTTTAGCTGTGTCATTTATTATTATTAATTTATTATTGATAGTATATTTATTTTACCTAGTCTGTTGTTTGCATGGCTGTAGTTACATGGTGAGCATCCTAACCTCTGTTGGCTTTCTGTGTGGTTTTGTTAAAAGCAAGAAAAAAGTGCATTATTTATGTAATGAAAAGGAGAAGCTAGTCTAGGTTTATTTAAAAGGTTTTAATCATTTTATCCCCCACAGCACTATCAGCTTAGCAGCTGTTATGCAACATGTGTAACTGGGACAGGAGCTGTGGGCTCTGACACTTCATGATAGATCAGTGTGAGAATGTGCAACCAGTCCCTAACACAGGCCAAATCATGTGTCATCACAAATAACCTGGCTAACTTACAGTATCCGAACGGTTCACCTCAGTTCCCCGCAGCTATTCTGTAATGCACCTCAATGTGGAATGTCCTGCGAGAAAGGATTTCGGGTTGGTTACGCTAGTGGAGGCTTGTTGAACTTCCTGCTGGTGTTGTGTAGGGTTTTTTTTTAATTTCATCGTTATATAAAGGTGTCTTTAGTCAGTGGTGTAGTGGTTAGGGTGTTGGGCTCATGATGGTGAGGTTGTGGGTTTGAATCCTCTTTAGATCCCCAACGTGCTAAGAACCCTGTGCAATGTCTTAATCACAAGTGTGCCTTTGTGTACCCAGCAGTATAAATAGGTACCTGTAAAAGTATTGGGATGGACTGGTGTCCCGTCCAGGAGAACTTGAACTCATAGCTGCTTTACGCTACAGAACCCAGAATAACTTCGTCTGTAATGAGCCTCTAGGCTTGGATGTAAAAGGCCCAACAGACTTGTACAGGTCACTACAGCACTGCTATGTGGATATGGATACAAATATTGGGAATGTATTATATATTTACATATAACTCCTTGTTGTAATTAGCATTTGTTGGACTTTATAACCAGTGCAACAGTGTTTTGTTGTGGTTAAGGATCAGGCTGTAGTAATGTCCCCAGTTCATGCCAATGGCCTGATTTATCACAACATCCACATAAATAATTGACATAGACAGACCAGTTCCAGGACTTGCTTGTAGATCTGCAGATGGCACACATCTTGATCTTGGTCCCTCAGGCTCATCCTATTAACAGTTTAAAGAGCTGTCCTATAAGAACTAACATCAGTTTGTTTGCTGGTCTGTTTACAAGAAAGATGTTTAAATGATAGACTGCAAGACAGAAATCTATTTATTACTGGATTGGTAATTAAAGGTATAAACCTTTCTTTATACACACACACACACACACACACACACACAGATATATATATATATATATATATATATATATATATATATATATAGACATTTGTAATTTATCCTCATCCTTTTCTTTACTTGGTGTGGAACAACTGTGTGCACACATTTTCCTCTGGGATCAATAAAGTATTCTGATTCTGATTTTCATTTGTCAGTAATTATCCTGGTGGTCCTGCCTCAAACCCAATCACACACAAATGACTGTGGGTTGCCTTTGATAACTTTTCAAATCCTGCAGTGTACAGACTTGGCAAAAAGTAGTAGGTGGTCCATATTTGTTGTTTACCCACAAGGAAGCTGGTATTTTGTATGGGTTTTTCATTGTTGATAAGATCCAGTTTTCATCATATCTTGTCTTTTCTTGTTCATCAAGAAAGTCTCAATAAAATGTTTTAAGTTTTAATCTCTCTTTTTCAGACTATGATATGAATTCAAAATTTCATTAAGATTAGCCATATCGCAATCACTAACACCGGGCTACACATCTGTTTGTTTACTTGCCAATGCCACAACAGGGTGGTGCATCCGGGTTAACACAATGAATTTGACCTTTGTGACAGGACCTAATAGAGGACTTACAGCAACGAGTTCTCCGATAGATGGCCACTCTATAGATTCAAATTTTAAACCCTAATTCACAATCCAGTCTTTTTTTTTTAAATCAGTGGTCTAAAGTTATACTGCAATGACCTGAGCTCATGTACGACGAGTTCTGACCTAACACTGCTGACACAGGATAAGAAACAGATTGTAATTAACCATTAACAGATTGTTAATGCAACAAAAGCAGAGGAACATCACATTTTTATCCCTGAACACCCTTTGTCCCTTATATTGTATAGTTTATTTGTTTGTCATTTTTCCAATCATATTTTTATTACCAACAGTAAAAATCCTATGCAGTGGGGCTTTAATTTACAGCTTAAAGCAAATTCTTAATGAAAAGCAAATTCTTCTTAATGAAAGTCAAATGTGCTTGGCTTATGGTTGAATTTGAGCCGTGGATATTAAATACATGAGTAAACAGAATGAACTTGAGTATAATTTCCAAACAGGACAGCAAAATTCAACAAAAGTTTGAGTAAGAAAATAAAAACTGTGCATAAAATGGATGGGTTTAAGTGTGGGTGGGTATTCTATTATTAAGAAAACAAAGAAAACAAAAGAAATGTATCTGTGAAAGCCAAAACAAAAGCACACATACACACAAGCACACACACATACACACACACACACACACACACACACACACACACACACACCCATCCACCCACCCACACACCCACACGCACACATTCACACACACACACACACACACACACACACACACACACACACATACACAAAATCGACTTTGAAACATCACATAAAATGGTAGTATTAACAAGAACATAACGGGAGGTACAGGTCATCATTGGTTTTATTGTAATTTTTCAGTGGAGAGGACAGGAAAAGCAGGCATAATACTGTCCATGTGGAGAAGTGAATAAAGCATCATCTCTGTCTATATATATATATATATATATATATATAATAGACAGTACTATACTATATATATATGTGTGTATGTGTGCGTGTGTGTGTGTGTGTGTGTGTGTGTGTGTGTGTGTG
>JAQMYF010000004.1:29485776-29503930 GCA_030014195.1 Neosilurus mollespiculum
ATATAAAACCAAGGTGGCACAGTGCACAGCTGCCTTACAGCCAGAAGGTCCTGGGTTTGAGTCCCGTTGCGTTGCTTGTGCTGGTTTTCTTTGGGTACTCCGGTTTCCTTCCACAGTCCAAATACATGCAAATTAGGCTAATCAGCTTTTTCAAGTTGCCTCTTGGTGTGAGGGTGAATGGTTTTGTGTGTGTGTGTGTGTGTGTGTGTTGCCCTGAGTTGGATTGGTTAACTGTTCACAGTGTACCCCATCTTCACCCACTTTCGGCTGAGATAGGCTCCAGCCTCCTCGTGACCCTTATTGGAGTAAGTGGTTCAGCAAATAAGTGAGATGAGAGTGAGAGAGTCTTTAAATCTTGGCCCATGTAGCACTTAAACAGTTTGATCAGTCCAGAGCTGAATGTGAAGCAGTGTGAGTTTGTAGATGGGGGCAGGGTTGATACTCTTGGTTTTGACTTTGAGCTGAATGGGGGTGTGCTGTGTGTCTAGGCCGGCCGGGAGGTTACTGTTCATGCACCACTCTAAACAGAAAACGAATTGTAGACTGCTGAGTGACTAGAAGACCTCAGACTTAGCCTTTGTCTAGAGGGACCCAGCTACACAATAGAGGCTGCCGGCCTTCTCTTTCAGTCCACATTTTCGTAGACGGGCCAGTCAACAGCTCTTTGTGTTCGGTTTCATGGTGAATGAATTGTGTGCCTTCAGTACGGAGATGAACTGAAAGCAGTATGGTTTGAAGTCTGAAAATGTCCAGCAAGGATTTTTTACTCCAAATTGAAAAGTTTTTTCTTTTCAAGATAAAATATGAAATAAAGTGAAATAATAATAAGAAACTTTTGTGTCTGTGAGGCACTGGGTTTCAGAGTGCTATATCTCAAGCACAGCTTTTGTACCGAATGTTTTTCGTGACGTTGTGATTATTTAACAATGAAAACCCAGCACGTACAGGAGACTCGAGCTTCCTGGAACTGGAGATTCTGTTGCCAACGACTGAATATCCTGAATTAAGCCTCGTGTTCGGCGACGAGCAACTGGATATTTTGTTGCTGACAACAAGCTCCAAATGTTTAGTTGTTTTTAATTTCAAGCAACTTGAGATCCAGACACTGAGTTGCCGGCAACTGAATTTACTCGTGCGTGGGCAAAGTGGATATTCAAATCCTCAACCAGGTCAGTGTGCACCAATCAGTGCTGATATAGAAGTCTTGGGAGACAAAACAGCTGATCTGTTTGGAAACAACTTCTATATTTTCAAGGACGAAAAAAGTCGTATTTATTGATTTTTATTCTTTTTCCTTCCCCTTATTCAGTCGTATCCAAGTCCCTCCCTATCATACAACCACCGCCAGCCTCTTTACTAACTGCTGTGCATGCATATTTGGGGGTGACTTAACACACACGGATGGAGAGCGCTCTCCGTCCCCTCACACGAGTGAGCTCAAAGACGTCTGTGATTGGCTGGTGATGGTTATGAGTGACATGGAAGTGAGTGTATGGCATCCTTATCTCCCGTGAGAATTCTCATGATCTCCCGGTCACAGAAGGCTGTGGCAATATCCAGGTTGATAGTTGTGCACCTTGTCGATGCGCCTCTCGGGCCACTATTATTGTTAGCTCCCGCCCATCGGGACCTATGGGATTGGATTCTATTTGTTTGTCCGTCCGTCTGTGTGTCACACTTTAGTTTCCGGATATTTACTTGCCGGGTACTGAAGCTGGGGCTTTCAAACTTGGTATGCTGGCTCATTACTATGTGTACTAGGCTGAGTTTGTGTGTGAGTGACCTCCACCTACTTTTCATGGTCACAGAGCTTAAACTGTAAATAAGGTTCCAGACATTTACTTGCTGTGCACTGGAGCTGGGGATTTTAAACTTGGTATGCTTGTTGGCATATTATGAAATAGTCCTTTAGGTGGGAGTGTCTGGACCCCTGTGGTCTTATTATTAATATTATTATTATTATTATTATTATTATTAATAGTAGTAGTAGTAGTAATAGTAGTAGAAGTAACAGAATAATGAAGGTAAAGGCCTTTGTGGAAATCTCCAGCATTGTTGGATTGACAGGTACATAAAAATAAGATCTTCAGTTGATTCCTTTGTCTCGTTTTACTCATGCAATACACTGTCATTATTTATTATAATGGATTTCTAGTTAAATTTTTGTCTTTGTATAATATGAGTACCATGACTGCACTACGTCAGCCATGTAACTGTCTCATATGACCCTGAAGCACAAAAATGAGAGACTGGAGTTGCTCGTGTTTGGATAAACTCGATTCGGGATATTCCGTTGCCGGAAACAGAACCTCCAGTTTCAGGCATGAGTCTCCTGCGCAGGTCTTAAGGAAGTAGTCTCGATTGTAACTGCTTGACTTCAGAGGAAGGAACCTCTATCCCCAGGGAGTGTATTATTTTTGTATAACAGCACAGTCTGTCATGTGTTACACCTTAGATGATTCATTGCAGCGACTCACTGTACGAATTAAGGTCATTGATTTCAAATGAACAGTGAGCTGAAAATGAGCTGAGGAGAGAAACGGGTGCAGTCTTCAACTCTCGTTCCTTATATAGATTTCTAAATGTACGAGTTACTTCCAAGTAAGCTCATGATTGGCTCAATTAGGGAACTTGTAACCTTGTGCCTTGGCTCATGAGGCTTGAACACCCACGCAAGTGTGTTGCTTGACAGGCGCAGGAAATCCATATTGATATTCCTCATATGTGAACTCTAAGAGGACTATAAAAATGATTAGATATTGAGAACAATATTGGTCTACTAGTATTAAACCCGTCCATAGTGAGCACATGTACATAAACAGGGGTCCTCCCCTTGACACCTCACATTTTCCCTGCCGATTTGGAAATCGAACCAGCAACTTTTCGGTCCCTAACGCACTTCTCTAACTGTTAGGCAACAACTGCTCCCATTTTTGTTTGTTATCCTTTAAGATGTGGAAAGTTGGTGAATTTTGGGTTGGTGGGTGTTAAATGTGGGGGTTGTGTTGATCCTCTAGGTCTCTTCTCTCCATGATTTCAGTCCCACACATCCTTCCATGATCTCTGAGGCTCTTGAGAAGTGAGAAAATCCTGATCTGTATTGAGAACTGCGTTAAGATAATTGAAGTCTTTTGGAGAGCCTGTTGTTGGTGACCAACTCACAGCACTCCATTCTGTCACACCAAGTGACCTTTTAGCGAGCAGCTGTTTGTTCCACTCAATTTATCTAACTGAAAGAAGGGTGAGAGAAAGCCTTCTGCTCTCCAGCTTGAATGCAAGTCACAGTATTTGAACATGTTCAGATCAGATAATTGAAAATGACACAATCATTATTAAAAGCAGAAATTTGAGAGAGCTTTTTGGCAGGATCATCTCGATGATTGCATTTTCTAAGCTGGTCGCTCGTTACTTTACATACTGCTGCTGTCGGATATCATTATCAAGAAAGTCCCACGCTGTTTAAGAATGATTGAGGTTTATTATTAGTTATTGGTTCTGACAAGATTTTTATTTATCATATGTATATTACATTTATTATTCTTGATGAAGTGTCACGCCATTTGCATTAGACTTGATGAAGTCACTTCTGGGGGCAGGGGTGTCACCCACAGAAATACACACTGTTAAAAAAACAACAAAAAAAAAACGCTGTTTATTTTGTAGTAGCTAGAACTGTGCAATAGGACCATACTTTTATATCTGCATATAGATCATGTGATCTAGCCCATTTTTTATAAACATAAAAATATATATATAGAATTCAGGAATTTATATCATAAACTCACTCGCTAGCTCATATGCCAAACCGCTTAATTCTACTAGGGTCAAAGTAGGTTCAGGATTTTCGTTTTGCATTTATCACCCCGATTTGATCTTTTTTATTTGTAAATGTGCAGCACTCTGCTTTTTCACTGCTCACCCTATTGCTTTACACTGTGTGCCAGAACTCGGACCTGCATTCATGTGACAGAAGTGGTGCCAGTGTGAGATTGTAAATGGACCCCCACCCCAAATCATTTATTATTATATGATAATTATTCTAAATAATGATCAGAATATATTTACAATAAAGAGCACATCATTTTGTACAATTTTTTTTTTTATGCATGTACATTTTTAATATACATGTTAACCCTAATTTTGTTGTGGAAATGTATTTTTAGGATAGAAAATAGGGGGGTCCACATTCCCCTATGGAACGTGGACCCTGGGTCCATATTCCAGGGGGTCCATTTTCAGTATCACACCGGAAATAAAATGACAGAGACTGAGATTTTTCATGTTGTGGTGCACTTTTGTGGGTGCACTGTATGATCACTTGACTATAATGAGTTACATATGACAAATGCAATCAGCTTTAGCACTGCCTTGTCACAAGAACCCAGAAGAGATACAGGTTATTTGTCGAGGTTATTCATTTTCCATTTGTATTTGCCTGATGGATAAGGGAGTTCAGTAGGATGCCCTGAACATCATACAGAAGTCTGGCTGTCAGTACTAACTATAGACAGGGCTGTGGAAATACCCACAGAATGCAAAATTTAATTCAGTGCAACATGAAGTCAACTTCCGTTCATGAAAATAAAACACAGCAAGACTTGAATAAAATCTTTTCAGTGCAACGTGAAGTGAGACTACCATACCATAGCTACTGTGTAGACATGATTACTGGGCACACAGTCACAGGTCGTCCCATCATTATCATCACCTTGATTCGGGGTTGGGTCGCGGGAGCAGCAGCCTAAGCAGTGAGGTCCAGACATCCCGCTCCCCAGCTACTTCCTCCAACTCTTCCGGGGGTACACCGAGGCGTTCCCACCAGTCGAGAGACATAGTACCCCCAGCGTGTTCTGGGTCGACCCCGGGGTCTCTTCCTGGTTGGATATGCCCGAAACACCACACCAGGGAGGCATTCTAATCAGATGCCCGAGCCACCTCAACTGGCTTCTCTCAACACAGAGGAGCAGTGGTTCTACTCCGAGTTCCTCCCGGATGCCCGAGCTTCTCATTCTATCTCTAAGGGAGATTGTATCCGCAATCTTGTTTTTTTGGTCTCTACCCAAAGCTCGTGACCATAGGTCATCCCCTACCCCTTTAATTCCTTTATCACTCTTTAATAATGCCGCTTTATATATTTAGCTTACCGTCGTTTGGAGATTGGAAAAGTCCACTAGAGAACTTTTTTCAGTGTACTGATTCTGTAAAGTTCTATCCTGAAATGACATTTTAAAAGGCCATGTTTCAAAAATCAGATATGTGAGAGGCTGTAAAGTCCATGTAGAATAATGATATGCTCCATCTGTTGTAGGTCCCTTGATGGGCGTCTGCAGGTATCTCACAGAAAAGGCCTCCCTCACGTAATCTACTGCCGACTTTGGCGCTGGCCTGACCTGCAGTCACATCATGAGCTGCGTGCTATAGATCAGTGCGAGTTTGCTTTCCACATGAAAAAGGATGAGGTGTGTGTCAACCCCTACCATTACCAGCGGGTGGAGACACCAGGTGAGTTCTCTTAGCAGGAATGGGAATGGAACACAACCAATTAGTCTTTTGTTGATTTGCCCTTATTTTACCGTGTGTGTAGTTCTGCCTCCAGTACTGGTTCCCCGGCACACTGATATCCCTACTGAGTTTCCCCCACTGGATGACTACAGCCATTCTATCCCTGAGAACACCAACTTTCCTGCCGGCATAGAGCCTCTGATTAACTATATACCCGGTGAGTACCAAGTGAGGAGAAATATCATAGTTCTACATACATGCACTCAAGGCATCAGGATTGGAGCACAGGTGGTCTTTACTTCTGTACTGGTGGGTGTGGCAGATATGAAGCTTGCAGAACATGTTTATTAAAATTGGAATGTACAGGGTGATCTCACAGCAATGTGCAATCTACTGACCTCATTCATTCATCAGTAGCTGATTTTAGCCTGATCAGGGTTACTGCAGCTTAAAATTTACACCACTCAGCCAGAACATTATGAACATTATAACCACTGAGAGATGAAGAAAACAGTAAGAGGTTTGTGGGCTGTTTCTTTTATGTTCAAAATTAATAATAATAGTGTTTTTTTTGTTTTGTTTTGTTTTGGTTTTTTTTAAATCTAAAGCCATAGAAATCAGTAAACACTTGGAGAAAGTGTTTTATCAGTTAAACAGGCTTTTTTAATGGTAATATTTCTCAAATGTTGATTTGTGAAGAAATGGGGATTTAACCTTAAAATGTATTGGATGACAAGAGACAGGAATATTAGAAATCAAAAGATTTCACAGTGAGGAACGATACACAAATCGCTTTGTTGCTGAACTGCACGTGAATTACCTCATGAGAAGAAAGTGCTTGAATTCACCGCTGAAGTGGCGTCAACTGTTGAATGAAGGTGCGCTCACACGATACCCATCGTAAATCATGTTTCAGTGTTAGTCTGATGTTTCAGTTGATTTTGTTATGATGTTTCATCCAGTGTTTTTTCCGATCTATGCCAATGTTGCTCCCATTTCTCCCAAATTTTATGCTGCTGTTGATCGCAGACTGATCACTACCAATGTGTACTCAGACTTTCTTCCTATGTTTCCCAATGTACTCTGAACACAAGAAAACACCAAATCTTTTAAAACTCCCAAGACATTTCACTCCTCCTTGTAGTTTTAGTTCAACAGTGTCGTCAGATGTTTTCCAATGCGTTCCGATTTTCTTCAGTTTCCTCCAATGTAACGTCGGAATATAATCGGGGCAAATCGGGATCATGATTGGTGTCGCGTGGCACACCTTTAATAACTCTATGTTTTCCGCTTTAAAATCTTTCTGAGTGAAACTGTGAGAAGAACTGAGCGCGGGTCCCCTTTACAGTAGTTCCGGGAGAACCTTTATTGTCGATATCTTGTATTAATTTCTTTTATTTCGGCTCATATCATAATAATTATCTTATTATTATCATTACTGTCAAGCGGCAGGTATAGAACGGAGACTCTTGTGGGTAGTATGTATGTCTGTGCTTGTGTGCATCATGAGTAAGGAAAAGATAAACTTATGTAAATATATACTCAACTGACAAACCGTTTTGAAAACATGGACCCAAGCATTGAATTTCTGGCAAATTATCCTTTCAAGATTTTTGTATGTAGTTGTAAAGAACACAGCAATAATGAGCTGCTATTCTGTGTTGATGTAGGCAGAACAATTAAACCCTTGTTTGTTGTTTTCATATAGAAAATGTTTTGGGGAAGTCAGCGTTTTGTGGCATCTGCCAACCAACAGTATCTTTAAGCCCTGATTGGTTAACGCTCGAATCACATTGCCCGAAAGATCAGATCAGTTGAACCCGCCTACTTCATGTTGCTTGCCTCTCATCACATTTCGCAGGCTTTCAGTGACTTTGCCTAGTCGCTTGTCGCATGTTTGCATCCTCTGCGACCCCAGTGTTATGAATGTATGGTCTTCCATGTAATAGCAGGTACTTATGTATGATCAACATTTATGAGAGTGCTTCTGAGCACTTGGGGTCGATAAATCAGCAGTCTCTGGAGTTGCTAAAAAAATATGTATTGTTGGTGTAACATAAGTCAATAATGAAGCAATATGTACAAATAATGAAATAAAGTACATGAAATAATGAAATAAAGACTCACCGAAGAGTGGTGAAGTATTCCGTGGAAAAACCTTAACTAGTTACATACCAGTCAGTGCTCATGAGCTTTAATAAAATGTAATGAAAAGATGCTAAACCCATGTTACCAGAATGTGTATTACATTATGACCATAGCACCTCTACATGAGAATGCAATGCACAGGAGTATCTGCTTGCTATCTAGTTGACAAAAAAAAAAAAAAAAAAAAAGAGCACAAGAACCAATTCATTTACTAGATGGTCTGATTAAGTGAGATGAAGTTCTGTTCAGTTTATAGTAACAATTTACAGTAATAAAGATGAATAAACACCAATTGCTTTGTCGGTCTTCTGATGAAACCTGCTATCTACATATTTGGTCAAAATAAAATTATGTATGAATATAAATTAAGATAACCCTCTGCGTCCACTTGAAAAAGCTGGTGGCTCCATCTAGCTGTTTTGGGGTAAATTCACAAATATAGATATGTTACTGTATGATCATTAATTACACTTTCATTCTGTTGTTTTTGCCATTCCTGAAAAAAGTGAAAAAGAGATAGCAGGTTTCATCAGGAGGCATTCCTGTAATTGATTACATATTAAACTCCAGAAATAATATTTTATATTTACATAATTCCTCCTAAACTTTCAATGGGAGATAAAAATTATGGGAAAAGTTGAAGAAGACCCTCATATGATAAAGTAGTAATTTTTCTAAAGTAGAGTGCCAGTGTTTGTTTTACCTGTGTAGAGTGTTTAAAAATGTAATGCACTCACTGATTCAATCGCTTAATCTTTGATGAGGGGGTGTTGCCTGTTTCAGCCAACACTGGGTGAAGGCGGGTACACCCTGAACAGCTCGCCAGACCATCGCAAGCCAACACACACACAACCAATTCACACTCCTACCAAGGGTCAATTTAAGACAACCAGTTAGCCTAATGTGCATAGGGAGAATATGCAAACTCAGAAACACCCTCGCCGAGCCTGGGATTCAAACCCAGGAGCTTCTTGCTGTGATGTGCTAAACACTACACCACTATGCTGCCCTTAATCTGATACAGATTATTAATATTAAGTTAATAATAAAATAATGTTTAGTAATTTTGAATATTGCAGAATTCTACACTTGATTTGATGCCAGTCCATTGCAGATGTTTAACAGCTGTATGTTATAATAACTGTGAATAAATAGAATTTTTTTTACTTTAGGGGAAAACCAGCATTTGCATTAAAGTATTCTGTTAAAAATGTAAAGAGGAACTGTATGATGCTTTTGCATAATCCTACTCAGTAGCGGTAAAATACACACTGTAGAATATATACTGTAGAAATGCCTGTAGTCTAAAACATGAATGAAATTACTTTGATTCACATAAGCACTGCATTTGTGCATATAAGAAAGCACAAATTTATCAGTAGTAGTTAGAGAGGAGATGATCAGCCACATGGCACTTTTAGCTAAGAAATCACTTTGGCTCTAAACAGCACTTTCCTGAAATTGCACAATAATGTGAAACTCTGGGGGGGGGGGGATCCCTCATTTTCATACATGATTCTGAAGAAAAGAAGGTTGGTTTTTTGATGTGGTCGGTCTGTCTGGCTCTCAAGACCAATCCGATCACCATGAAACTTGGTGGAACAATGTAGCATGAACTAAGGATGAACCCGTTCAATTTTGGAGTCACGGTCTGGATTCACAAATTTACTTTCATTAATGACATTCGCTGTATATTTTACAAGCCAGTAGATACAGAAGAGTTCGCTAATAGTAACAAAATTTAGCCCATGTAGAAATATGATGGTGCCTTTGGTACATCTTCCTTGGTGCCTTTTGAGAACAAGCCCATATTTCACCAGGTTTTTGAACTGTTCATTAAATAGTGGAATTTACTTTCAAATATTACCAGGGAAACATTTGTCAGGGGAAAAAAATCTTGTCACACTATGAAAAAAAAAAAAACTCACTCACTCATTCATTTGCCGAGCTGCGTACACCCTGCTAGGGTCACGGGGAGGCTGTGCCCATCTCAGTGACACCAGTCGAAGGCGAGGTGTTGTGCCAGTGTTTCAGTCCTTTTTGAAGTGAACTGCATGAAACAGGTTCTAGGTTCGACACTGCCATGATTCACCAGTGCCAGCAATCTCCTATGATATGCGTGTTTGCAAATAATTCTAATAGTTTTGAATATGTATCCAGATGTGCAAAGAAATTGCACTGAGGGCCCGTCTCAAGTTTTTAGTAGTGAATATATTCGGTGATGGTGTGTAATTGGTGTGCCTTTTTTTCCAGAGACACCCCCTCCAGGGTATCTCAGTGAAGATGGTGAAAGCAATGATCAGCAGAATCGCAGCATGGACACAGGTCAGAGCTTCCTTTCTCTCTTCCTTATGTCATTCTGAAGAAAATATACTTGTATTATAACCCCAATTCCAAAAATGTTGGGACGCTGTGTGTCATGAAAATAATACCAAATGTAATGATTTGCAAATCTCATAAACCCATATTTTATTAACAGAATGGCATAGAAAACAAAAACAAATAAAAATATGAATAGTAATTAAAGATGTTATCTCATGTTGAATTTGATGGCAGAAATTTAAAAAAAGTTGAGTCAGGGGCAACAAAAGGCTGGAAGAGTAAGTGGTGCTAAAAAGAAACGGCTAGAACAGCATTATGCAATTTATTTGATTAATTAGCAACAGGTTAGTAACAGGATCGGGTATAAAAAGAGCCTTTGGGCAAAGGTTTCCCCAGTCTGCCAAAAAACCTGCGTACACAATTTCCTCTGGGATCAATACAGTATTCTGATTACAAATTGTCTTAACAATTTCAGAATAATGTTTCTCAACATAAAATTGCAACGACTTTAAATATCTCATCACCAACAGTACATACTATCATCTAAAGGTTCTGATAGTCTGGAGGGGAATCTCTGTAGACAGTGGACAAGGCCAGATCTCAATCTTGGATGCCTGTGATCTTCGGGCCCTCAGTCTCCACTGCATGGGCTCAGGAACACTTCCAGAAATCCTTGTGTGATCACTGTTTAATTAATCATTTTTTGCATGTTTCTGTTGCAGGTTCCCCAAACTTATCACCTAACCCTGTTTCCCCTGCAAGTAGCAATCCTGGTAAGAACCACCAACAGCCACTTATTATTTTGAGTGCACATATAGCTTAAGACCTTAAATAAGGTCTGACTCCCAAGAAGTTCATTCTGTGTGATCACTTTACTGTTTGTGGTCTAACCGAAATTCCTCATTGTTCCTTTTACTGACTTCTCTGAGGGTATAAATTAGATGTTCTGCATAGAAGAATGCTATACTGCGGCTGTGCCTGCGATGTCAATACCACTCAGCACAATGTGGTATCCTCTTTAGAGTGTCTCATTGGTTCGGCGGAAAAGGATTGCTAAGACAGTCGCAGGTGCACTCTGTTGCAAGTTGTACGATGGCCGTTGGCTCACAAGGAGTTCATCTGCCCTTTGATAGGTCTTGTTTTTTATCCTGCTGGGTGTCATACCACCCCCCTCACCAGCTTATGCTGGTGGGGGAGCCGGTTTATACGCTGACCACCCGTCCGAGTAGCAGGTTGTACTGGGTTACACTGCTACCAGTAGCAGGAGCAGGATCAGTTATTTACTATTACCTGACCTAATCTGACTGCGTGGAAGAATGTTATATCTACGCTGTACAGAGATCGGACATAAGTAAATTTACCCCCAAATTTCAGAATGAATATTTGCTGGTCGAAGATGAGGCTTGTGTCTTGTTGATCGGCGGTAATAGCTTATTTAATGAAGATAGCGCGTAACGGTTTTTGAGCTGGTTTGGATGTCTTTTGCAATGTCTGCGGCCTTGGAACCGGGATTTTTCTCCACTGCTTTCTTCACAGAGCGAAGGCATCTAGCTGATGATCCAGGTCGATCTGGTCGTGGATCCGTGGTGGTCTTACCTTCACTGTTGAACTTTTTACCGTTGACTGAGGAATAACTTACTCACGGTTACAAGAGCTGACCTGGGAGGCTTCCTGGGCGGAAGCCATGACTCTGAGCGTTTGTGGGTCAGAGTTAACCTATCAATAGGGCTGTCAGTTTATTTGTGTATTGGGCAATGAGTGTTAGGGAAATGTAATAACTTGGATGAATGTTTGTTTTGCTGCTCAGTTCTTGGTTACTGATTTTGGATGACATCAGAACTGGATGTTCTCTAGAAAATTGGAACACTGTGAGACACCTCTTGATCTTAATATTATAAAAACTGTGTGTTTTGTGTGTGGCTCTGTTAGTGCATGGAGGATGTTGTGTGGGTGGTGAAAGAGCTCAGAGAGGTCAGTGCT
Source organism: Neosilurus mollespiculum (assembly GCA_030014195.1). Taxonomy (NCBI): domain Eukaryota; kingdom Metazoa; phylum Chordata; class Actinopteri; order Siluriformes; family Plotosidae; genus Neosilurus; species Neosilurus mollespiculum. The sequence continues at coordinate 29,497,729 of JAQMYF010000004.1, forward strand.
CATGAGGTCATATGCTACAAGGCTTTGCCTCTTTGCTGTAAGTGGAAATCTCATTTGAAAGGAGTGTTTGTTTCTGTCCTGTTTTGTTGTTGTGAGGCAGCCCATTATTCAACTATAGTGAGCTACTGAGCCTTTTTCTTTACCAGTCACAGGTGTTTACAGGGCCTGCACTATATCGTGTCTGGATATTCTCTTGCGTGTTTATGGAGTTTGATGCAATGTAAATTTTTCATTTATAAAGCTGAGCAGTTGAGGGTTAAAGGCCTCACAAACTCCTCACTCACGCATTCTATACTCTCTCACTCGTCAAGCACTCCTCACTCTCGCACTCCTCACACTCTTCATTCGCACTTTTCACTCTCTTCACTCACTCCTCACTCTCTCACCCTTCACCCACTCACTCATCACTGACTCATTCTTCACTCTTTCACACTTCACTCACTCACTCACTATTCACTGCACTATTCACGCATGCACTCTTCACTCACTCTGTACTTACTCTTCGCTCACTCTGCTCACTCTTCACTCACTCACTTATTTGTTGAATCTCTTAATCCTACCATGGACTCAGGGAGCCTGCCGCCTATCTCAGCCGATATTGGGCAAAGGCGGAGTACACCCTGAACAGCTTGCCAAACCATCTTATGGAAACACACACAACCATTCTCACTCACACCCACAACTAGTCAATTTGAAATAGCCAATTAGCCAAACATGCATGTCTTTGGACTATGGGAGGAAACTGGCATACCTGGAGGAAACCCATGCAAGAACGTGAAAATGCAGACTCCACACAGAAATGCCTGAGCCAAGGACCGGAACACAGGACCACCTTGCTTTGAGGCAGATATGTAACCACTACTCCACACTGCTGTCGGGGCCTTACTCAGGGGCCCAGTAATAGCAGCTTGGCAGTGCTGGGATTTTCAGTCAGAAGTCCAGTGTCTTAACCATTTCAGTCAGAAGTCCAGTATCTTAACCATTGACCCCAGTGGGTTTCTGTACTTCCTTTTTCCACTTCTCTTTCTTATTCTTGTTTTATTCTTTTCTTTTTCTGTTGATGTACATGTGTTTCTTAGACCTGCAACCAGTAACATATTGTGAGTCAGCATTCTGGTGCTCCATCTCTTACTACGAGCTGAACCAGCGGGTAGGGGAGATATTCCATGCCTCACAGCCTTCGCTCACTGTGGATGGTTTCACAGATCCATCCAACGCTGAGAGATTCTGCCTGGGTTTGCTGTCCAATGTGAACCGCAATACCGCTGTGGAGCTCACACGCAGACATATTGGTAGGACACCTCCACATTATTATACCTCTGTTGAGAATTGAATTTTGTACACACACCTGTACCTGTGAAATGTGAGCAGAGATAAGGTTAGATGTAACCTTTTCCTTTCTTCTTTCTCTCAAAGGTCGGGGAGTACGGCTGTACTACATAGGTGGGGAAGTGTTTGCAGAGTGTCTGAGTGACAACGCTATCTTTGTCCAGAGTCCTAATTGCAACCAGCGCTATGGCTGGCACCCTGCCACTGTGTGTAAGATTCCTCCAGGTGAGTCAAGCGTGTACAAAACACACAGCACGCCTTGTGTCAGCAAGCTGTGATTGATGGCATACACTCGAGTGTGCAGGCCGTTGATGAATCATTCGTGCATGCTCAGACGTGTGTGTGTGTACTTTTTTCCTTTCAGGCTGTAATCTAAAGATCTTCAATAACCAGGAGTTTGCAGCTCTATTGGCTCAGTCGGTGAATCAGGGATTTGAAGCAGTTTATCAGTTGACCCGCATGTGCACAATCCGCATGAGCTTCGTCAAAGGCTGGGGAGCAGAATACAGGTGAACACACACACACACACACACACGGTAGGTTATAATGGTGTTCAGTTTAGATGAGTTTGGTACTGAGAGTCAGCAGACACCTCGACTTTAACGAGAGACTTGAAAGATGAATCTTCTTGTGAAATCCTTCCAACTCCATTATTTCCATCACAGCCGAAGTCACTGAGGTCATAGCTGAGGGGATTGTGTACGGTTTAACTCAAAAGACGTGTGTGTGTGTGTGTGTGTGTGTGGTCATTGCCCGAGATCAGCTCAAAGCTTGTAAATTACAGCCTTCATCATGAAGAAACATGTTCGTCTATTTCTCCCTCTACTTTACCCCTCTCTCTCTCTCCTTGCCTCTCAGCATGTATCTTTCTTGGGGAGATAATTCAATCAGCAGAGGTTGAAACATCTTTATATCTACATGTCTGTGGTTTGTCACCAGGAAGGTAGACTGGTTAGGTGGAGCAGATAAAACTAATATACTGTATATTCACAGAAGAGTTAATCAGCACAGAAATGATGTTATGACTCACTCAGAGACGTTCTCAGTAGAGGGAATGTGGCAGCAGGAGAGCAGCGGCTAACAGGGTGGAATGCGGTCCATGGTTGCAAGTGTGTAGGAGGTATTAAAAGAGATAGATGGTGAGATATCCAGAAGCCTGTTACATGTCAGTCACAAAAAGTGATGGAAAGATTTTGAATATGACCCAGAAAGATATGCTGTTAGGCCAAAGTATACTCTTTCAGACTAACAGATTATTTTTAGCATAATAAGCAGTGTTTTTTGTCTTGTGAACTTGGAGAGAAAATGCAGGACAAGCTAGTGAACCAATGTGTGCTTATAAAATGTCTAAACAAACTTGTCTTGCAGACTCAGTTTAAGCAATTCACAATGTGTGTACCTACAAACGTATAAAAAGTAAGAATCAAATCATCTCTGGGACTCGGGAAAGGCAGTGTTCCCACCAAGTTTGATGAAACTCCTTCAGCCAATGTGGTCAGGGTTTTGTTCACAAACAGACTGACAGACAAATCTGTCAATAACTGTATAAGCAGATTAACATCTTTCAGGATTACGATAGTAATCCACATCCAGGTGGACCTAACCCTCTGCGCACCACTTACATCATTGTGTTATTCAGTAATTAATTCATTTTCAATGATTGATTAATCATAATATATAAAAGCTTATACTGTTTACTCTGACTCCTTGCTCTGCAGGCGCCAGACTGTAACCAGTACCCCCTGTTGGATAGAGCTACACCTAAATGGTCCCTTGCAATGGCTAGACAAGGTGCTCACCCAGATGGGCTCCCCAAGCATCCGCTGCTCCAGTGTGTCATAGGAGACCCAGTACCACCGGCTTCCACAACCAGGAACACCAACCCCCTGCATACTAAACCAGAAAACATGACAAGGCTGGACAACAGACACCCTCATAAATGTTTCCTTTCAGTTTTCACTCCGATGCTCGCTGGTCCAGTCATTTTTACACACACACAGTTTTGAGCACTTTCTATTGCTGATACCTATACAGCATGGCTTGTATAGCTGTGCATGATATGTAGATTTGTTTTGTTCATACAAAGATAGATATATATTTTGCCTGTTTTTTTTTTTTTGTTTGTTTGTTTTTATTTTTGAATTTTTTTTTTTTTTTTTTACATCTAATTTTAAGCTTGGCTTAAAACATAAGGTATTAAACCTTACAGAGTTTAAAAACTTTTCATATTCATTGAAGATGGATATGGATGAATAACTGGTGAAGTAGATTTTTATTCTTAATCACGTACATAAATTTTGCAGTACTTGGAAAAGCTGCAACACTATGTAATCCGAGGAAACTTATCAGGATTTCTCTCAGGCTCGGCAGATTGCTGTGCACGCAGTTAGCAATTTCAGAGGCCCCGAACCTCAGAGGGCTAGTACCGCCTCCCTACAGTCTTCAGTCAAGTGGATGAGTGGGGGGGTATAACCCTCGCTGGCGGTTGTTTTAAAGAGAACAGTAGCCAGGTATGCTCTTATGGAGTGTTGGTGCTCACAGGCCATATTTGGTTTACATGCACTGAGCAGTTCAGCACGATGTATAGGATGGTTCAACGCTGTTCACCTGATTAATAATCTTTTTCTCTTTAGTAAGAGAACTAGACTTCTCTCTCATTTCAAAATGATAAAAGATGTGATGTCTGAAAGATATATTTGTTATATGTTGCGTCTTGGAGCTGTTCAGAAATAATTCACTTTTTAACGATTAAAATTATATATATATATATATATAGCATGAATAATACAATCCCCCCCCCCCCCTTTCTAGTTCCACTAGAATTATCTGAAAAAAGGTTGTACATTTAGAAGTTAATGCGGTGGGCGGTACTCTGGCGTAGAGGTTATCACGTCTGCCTCACAGCAAGAGGGGCCTTGGTTCAATTTTCATGGTTAGGTGTTTCTGTGTCGAATTTGCATTTTCTCCCCGTGCTTGTGTGGGTTTCCTCTATGAACTCCAGTTTCCTCCAACAGTTCAGAGACATGCAAGTTGGGCTAACTCGCTGTTCCAAATTGCCCCTAGCTGTGTATGAATGGTGTGTGTTGCCCTGAGGCGGGCTGGCAAGCTGGTCAGGGTGAACCTTGCCTTCGCCCAGGGTTGTCTAGCCTCCCTGTGACCCTAGTAGGATTAAGCGGTTTGGCAAATGAGTGATGAATGAGAATGTGTGAAAGTTACTGCCGTGCTAGTTAGAGAATATTGTGTTGGCTGCATCGTGTTTGGAGCGCATAACACCATATTTGGGATTTGGTAAGGAAATCAAACATGCTGTTCTGTAGAGAGGCAGATGTCTTGCAGCTGTGATTATGTTTCATGTTTTAAATGTTGCACATTTTAGGCACAGAGCCCACTTCCTTTATCTTCAGAGCATGTGATTTTCTTCAATATGAAACTACAGCTCAAGTACATAAGGCTACTTATTATTCATCATGGTCCAGCTACAGCTTTCTAATTCATTCTCCAAACAAGTTACAGTGCAGTTTATTTGGAAAGAGCTACATGTAGACCAGAGGATTAGATGAGAAAAGTGAGAATGGCGTCCCAAATATCTTTCCTTTCTTTCACTTACTGAAAATTGTGCGTTTACGTGGTACTTGGTACAATGTAGCACATGCTTAATCGTGTCAGGCACTTGTTCTTACTACTATAAACAAACTATTATTCACTGGAAATTTCTCAGTGATGTACAGTACTGTGCAAAAGTGTTAGTCACATGCAAGGAAATGCTTTAGAGCAAAAACGCTTAATAAATTTACATGTGACCTGCTCCAACATAACATGGATTAAGTCACAAGGTAGTGTTTTGAGTTAAAGCCAGTATTCAAATTCAAATTTTATTTGTCACATACAAATTATACACAGTACAATATGTAGTGAAATGCTTAGTACGACTATCCAAAATGTAAAGAATAAACTATCAAAGTAATAAGAAGAGTACAGTAGAGAACTATAGTAAATTGAAAATGGTTTACCTGGACAAAAATGCGATATCACCAAAAATACATCCTTCAAAGCATAATCTTCAACATGACCAAGTTCAAATATCCATCAACACAATCTGTCCATGCTAAAATACCTGTTTAGGGAAGGGTTCCATGTTTAAGTTATAAAGCAATAAAAATACCCACTTATTTTGCTGATTATCAAACCGCTTTTGTGATTTCTCAGGGTATTTCCTTATTATCCATATTCACTACCAGAGTACTCTACTTACTTACAGAAGGATTCCCCCAATCATACAGAGGTAAACCAGTGAGAAGCCTCAAAACAGACATGACTTGGTGTAAGTAGAACTCCATTGTTGCTAGCAAGATGCGAGGAAGATGGCACTGATTGATTGAGCCCGATTCATTTAGTTTATGGATGTTAGAGAGTTTCAAATGCAGACATTTCAGAAACTGGTTCTGTAACTTTAATTACCATTTTCTCAAAAGTAGCATTTCCTGATTAGTGACATACAAAATGATGTAACTCAGTCCATTTTCATGCGATAATCGTGTATTAAACCTCATTTTGAAGCAGATTAAATTCTCTTTCAAAATATATGAATATCTCTGTATGTCATATTTCCTACTTCATCCATATTATGCTGCAGTGGCTCACAACATTAATTTAATAGTGCTACTTAAATTCTATAATACAACAATAAGCAGTAATAAATAAAATAAAGTAAATATGTGGTGTGATGAACCTTTGTTATAAAGATGTACTAGTCTCAGGTAGAGTTTGTAGAGGTTTATAAGGTTATGATCTGCAAGTTTTACTGAGTATCTTACAGAACCAGATCCAGTTCTCCTGGAGATTTTGACTCTCACACTTGCTTCTTTATTTGCAT
>JAQMYF010000004.1:29523587-29580197 GCA_030014195.1 Neosilurus mollespiculum
AGGAGAAAAACAAAAGAGCAAAGGTCAGATAAATATGAAATCTATATAAAAAGCAAAAGGATAGAAATAGGAAAATAACTTCATGTGGTCTTCAGATTAGCTCAAGAACAGTGCGTAGAGAGCTTCATGGAATGGGTTTCCATGGCCGATCAATTGCATCCAAGCCATACATCATAATAAAAATTAATAAATTTAGGCCACTTCTTGCAATACAGCGTATGTTCTATAGCTCCCTGTAGGACTTGCTGCATTCTGGTCTGGACAGCTGAATACTGGGAAAATGCAGCCTGGTTTGATGAATCTTGATTCTACTGAGGCGCACAGATGGTAAGGTCAGAATTTGGTGCCAGTGGTATGAATCTATGGACCTAACCATGGCTTTACACTGGTGCACAATGTTCGCGATCTCCATGACTCAAAAAGTGTAGAGCTCCACGTTTTATGAGCACGAAGCAGGGTGCATCCAGGAGATCAAACTGGAAGGAATCGTGTTTTCAAGTTCATCAAGATCCCCTATGATGGTGAGATATTGAGTGAGTGTGAGTGAGTTGAGTGAGTAAGTGAGTGAGTGAATGAGTGAGTTAGTGAGTGAATTATTGAGTGAGTGAGTGAGTGAGTGAGTTATTGAGTGAGTGAGTAAGTAAGTGAGCGACGGAGTGAGTTAGTTATTAAGTTAATTATTGAGTGAGTTATTGAGTGAATTATTGAGTGAGTGAGTTAATAAGTGAGTGAGTGAGTGAGTTATTGAGTGAATTATTAAGTGAGTGAGCTATTGAGTGAATTATTGAGTGAATTATTGAGTGAGTAAGTTATTGAGTGAATGAGTGAGTGAGTTACTGAGTGAGTGAGTTATTGAGTGAGTGAGTGAGGGAGTGAATGAGTTATCGAATGAGTGAGTGAGTGAGTGAGGGAGTGAGTGAGTGAATAAGTTATTGAGTGAGTGAGGGAGTGAGTAAGTGAGTGAGGGAGTGAATGAGTTATTGAGTGAGTGAGTGAGTGAGTGAGTGAATAAGTTATTGAGTGAGTGAGGGAGTGAGTCAGTGAGATATTGAGTGAATTATTGAGTGTGTGAGTGAGTGAGTGAGTGAGGGAGTGAGTTAGTGGGGGAGTGAATGAGTTATTAAGTGAATTATTGAGTGAGTGAGTTATTAAGTAAGTGTATGAGTGAGTGTGTGAGTTATTGAGTGAATGAGTGAGGGACTGAGTTAATGAGTGAGTGAATGAGTTATTGAGTGAGTGAGTGAGTGAGTGAGTGAGTGAGTGAGTTACTGAGTGAGTGCATGAGTGAGTGAGTGTGAGTCAGCGAATTATTGAGTGAATGAGTGATTGAGTTAGTTAGTGAGTGAGTTATTGAGTGAGTGAGTAAGGGAGTGAGTGAGTTATTGAGTGAGTAAGTGAGTTATTGAGTGGGTGAGTAAGTGAGTTTTTGGTGAGTTATTGAGTGGGTAAGTTAGTGAATGAGTGAGTGGGTTATTGGGTGAGTGAGTAAGTGAGTTATTGAGTGAGTGTAATGAGTGAGTGAGTGAGTCAGTTATTGAGTGAGTAAGTGAGTGAGTTATTTAGTGAGTGAGTGAGTAAGTGTGTAAGTTAGTAATTGACTAAGTAAGTGAGTAAGTTATTTAGTAAGTGAGTGAGTTATTGAGTGAGCGAGCGAGTGAGTGAGTGATTGAGTGAGTGAATGAGTCAGTGAGTGTGTAATTGAGTGAATTATTGAGTGAATGAGTGAGTTATTAAGGAAACGAGTGAATGAGTGAGTGCTTGGGTTAAGTGAGTAAGTGAGTTTTTGAGTGAGTGAGTTTTTGAGTGAGTGAATGAGTGAGTTATTAAGTGAGGGGGTGAGAAAGTCAGTTATTGAGTGAGTGAGTGAATAAGTGAGTGAGTTATTGAGTGAGTGAATGAGTGAGTTATTAAGTGAGGGGGTGAGAAAGTCAGTTATTGAGTGAGTGAGTGAGTGAGTGAATAAGTGAGTGAGTTATTGAGTGAGTGAGTGAGTGAGTGGATGAGTGAGTTATTGGGTGAGTGAGTTATTAAGTGAATGAATGTGTTAGGGAATGGGTGACTGAGTTATTCAGTGAATGAATGAGTGAGTGAGTGAGTGAGTGAGTGAGTCAGTTTGATCTTGTGGTTTGTCATTGAAGAGACACCACAATAGATATCATATGAATTCTTCATTCAGTTTTATTCTTCAAAGATTAAAAATGCTGTCAGCTTCTATCCATCAGTTTCAATCCAATGTTTACTGTGTCAGGACCAGCCTCAGGGTTTACATGTAGTAAATTATGTAAAGACTTACTTCTGCATAGATCTTCACAAATCAATGACTTTCTACCTTCAGCCTTGCATTCCGCTAATGCTATTTTTATTTATTTACATTTTTACAATTGATGTACAGATCTGTGTAAGAGTATTAAACCAGTTATTTTTTCTGGATTGTTTACTAGTTTATAGAAATATAATACAAACAAAGTGAAGTAATTTTATTTACATTCAATTAACACAAGCAGAGTAAAACGTGCTGAAACATAAACACAACATCAGCGGTAAGCTGCAAGATGCCATACTGGGATATTTTGTCTGTAAAAATAATGGAAGACTTCTTTGCCTCTATAATATATTTTAGTATCTCTACCAGGCGGTAATGTTTTCACCTGTGTTGGTTTGTTAATTTGTTTGTTAGTTAGTTTTAGTGTCCTTGTGTGCAAGTTATGCACAGATCTGGATTATTTGTCTTCTATAGTAGTGTGTGGTACAAATAACAAACTATTAAAATTTTTTTGGATTAAATTTCATTATAACTATGCAAACCTATAATAATCCATTTGTGCCTGGTGGAGGTACCTTACATTCTATGAGAACTCTTCCATCCATTTTCTGAACCGTTTAATCCTAATTAGGGTCACGGGGAGGCTGGTGGCCATCTCAGCCGACTCTGGGTGAGGGCAGAGTACACCCTGAACAGCTTGCCAGGCCATTGCAGGGCAGAAACACGCTGATGGCAATGCAGCCTACTCTTGGCGAAAGTGCCTAGCCAGCAATTCCTCAGTGTCGGGAAGGTCAAATTGACCCAAGTGCTGCCAACTTCTGCACTTTTAAGGAGAGCTACTGTCTAAGTTGGAGTACTTTGCTAGAGGCACCATGGCATCTGGAGCAGCTGCTGTGCCAGTTTGCCGTGCCTTATGCACTGGTGTGTGGCAGTCGAGTGGTGAGCTACAGTGGGGCAAGCATGAGTGCCTCCTCTCTGCTCTGGAGAACGGAGAGGAGGTGCTGGAGCTGATAAAGCAGCATGGGCAGTGCTACAGGGGTGAAGATGGCCGCCAAGTGGCTGATGTGCGCATCCAGGCCTGCTGAAGGTGCTATCGCACTCGAGTTGCCTACTTGCACAAACAGAGACGCAAGTGGGCGGCCAGAACTATTGCCATTTCCTGGCTATTGCATGCCCCCATGAGCCAACGTGAGGATGAGCCTGCAAGCCACCCATCTCTGTCATGTGGAGAACTACCACCACAGAGCAAAGGTAGGAGTTTAAATCCTTTATTCTTGATTTCAGCATGCAATCACCATGGCATTGTTTTGAGAAACTTAAGCAACATCACAGCATTTATTTCTGTCTAGAGTTGGGTGCATTTTTTATTGACATCTTGAATTGATGACGGGAAAACTGAACCACTCCATTAAGTCTTCTCCAGCACATCCCAAAGACTCAATAGGGTTAAGGTCAGGACTCTGTGGTGCCAGTTCATGTGTGTAAATGATTCCCTGAACCACTCTTTCACTACAGAGAGTTAACAAAAGTAAATACACCCCTCATTACTGAGTTTTATCTGTGAAGCTCATCTTATTAAACTTGTTAATATATTAATATTGATTTATTTTAGATTACAATATATAAATTGTTTATAGCAAACAGCTATTCCATGAACATCAGCCACAAAACAGTTTTCTGATTTTTGAACAGGGTGTATGGTGGGTCAGTCTAAGGGTGGACTTAACCAGCTCAGGTTGACCTGGGCTCTCTGACAGGGCTCTTAGGGCTCTCTGACAGGGGTCTCAGGGCTCTCAGGACTTACAGGGAGACTGTTGAAAATAATTCCTGTTGTAAGCTAACTGATGTTGCTGAGAAACTTCAGGTGAGTCCGAGTCCTGATGTGATGAATCTCCATCAACTGTGCTACTATGTCTATGTGACTATTTCTATGTATAAACCTTTCAAAAAATGATGGTGTCCATTTACTTTTGATACATCACTGTATTTAAGACACAGTGCTATATCTGTGCCATCAGGGAAGGAAAAGTTCACTGATGTGATAATCTGGTCATTCAGTACATTCAGGTTGTCAGTGGACTTTTTGGACTATTTTTTTTTCCTCATAAGGTTGCTGAGCCTCGACCTGACCAACTGAAGAACCAGTTCCTTGGCGATTACATGCTGTAATCAAGTCTAAGGGCCAAAATATTAGAGTGTGGGACATTTTTTCAGCCTGCCAATGTATATTTATATACTTAATATTAATATACTCACTTATAGTACAATATTTTGTGCTTATTATGAAAATAGAGGCATTAATGCTGTCTAGATGTAATATTTTGAGCTAAGCGGTGTTTCTCAAGTTGAGCAAGATTAAATAAATACTGAAAGCAAGAAACTTGAGTTGTAATAAATGCAGTTTCTTAATAGAAACACTTACTCACTCATTTGACAAACAACTTAATCCAGTTGGGGTTGCTGGGAGGCCGGAGCCTATTTCAGCTAACACCAGACAAGGGCAGGGTACACCCTGAAGAGCTCACCAGTCCATTGCAGAGCTCTCTAAACAGCTTGCGGGACCATTGAAGGGCCAACACACACACATAATCATTCACACTCACATTCACACCTAGGGGCAATCTGGAACAGCTAATTGGCCTGTTGTGCGTGTCTTTAGACTGATGGAGGAAACCGGAGCACCGAGAGGGAACCCATGCAAGCATGGGGAGGACATGAAACTCCACACAGCACCGCCCGAGCCTCGAGATCAGGACCTTCTTGCTGTAAAGTGTCAGCAGCCCGACGTGCTAACAACTACACCATTGTGCCGCCTAGAAACAGTCAAAGCTTATTTAATAAAATTCTGTTATGAATTACTGTATGTGACTTCCTGCCCTAGCTTGGTTTCTTGTAGAGAGCTTAAAACGCACTATATATCCATGCTAATTTTTTTCGCCTGTACCACTGATTAAACAAGAGTGTTATAAATTGATTTGGTTGTAGAGATACTCATGCTGGAAATAATGGGATTTCAGGTGCCTCTCATATTCACATGGAAAGCATCAGCATATCCAGTTGTTGGAGCAGATGTTTTCCTGTGCCATCATCCCCGTAACATCTTTATTAATTAGGACACACACTTTCATTTGTTCATACCGTCACTCTACCATCTTGTCTGTAAGAGCAGACAAGAGTGTGTACATGTTTCCACCCTTTAAGCAGTCAAACTGTGTTAATTAAGCCTTAATCTACCCCTAGCAGAAAGCATCATGTAACCTGCTAATTGAATTAATAGAGGGAAGATGTTTTGAAACATGTGCTTAGCAGATTTAATGAATGGGATTTATGCTTGGTTTGGCAAAGCAGAACCCAGAGAGAAAGAAGAGTGTAATTTGCTGTCTGCTTGTTGCTAATAATGGGCCAGCGGTGTGTGTGTGTGTGTGTGTGTGTGTGTGTGTGTGTGTGAGTGTGTGTGTTGCTTTGTCCTGGTTAATCTTCTGTTGTATATTTTGCATTGAACAGCATTTGGCCACCAACTGGAACCACATCATCGCCTCCAAGAGGTCTATTATTCATATGCTCTCATTAGGTTTACATATCCTCCTCATGTCCAGCTGGGTTTCTCTGCCTCCCTCTCACCTCCTAAATGTATGTAACGCATACTTCCACCTTGTGCCCAGAGATTTTAGAATAGACTCCAGATCCACTGTGACATTCATTCATTCATTGGCCAAACCACTTAAACCTATCTGGGTCATGGGGAGTCTGGAGTCTATTTCAGCCAACACTGGGAGAAGGCAGGGTGCACCGTGAAAAACTCGCCAGGGCAACACACATACAACCATTCACACTTCACTCACACCTAGGAGTGATTTGGAACAGCCAATTAGCCTAATGTGCATGTCTTTGGACTGTGGGAGGAAACTGGAGTACCCGGAGGAAACCCACACAAGCACAGAGAGAACATGCAAATTCCACACAAAAACACCTGAGCCTGGGAATCAAACCCAGGACCTTTTTGCTGTGAGGCAGACATGCTAACCACTACGCCATCATGCCGCCTACTAAACATTCAGTTCAATTCAGTTGTATTTGTATAGCGGTTTTTACAGTTGACATTGCCGCAAAGCACCTCGACATTGCGAGCAAGCACATGTGGTTATACATTTAATATAGTGCGGCTCTTTGGCATTGTGGTTAGCACGTCTGCCCCACAGCAAGAAGGTCCTGGGTTTGATTCCCGGGCTCAGTTGTTTCTGAGTGGAGTTTGCATGTTCTCTCTGTGCTTGCATGGGTTTCCTCTAGGTACTCCTGTTTCCTCCCACAATCCAAAGACTTGCACATTAGGCTAATTGGCTGTTCCAAATTGCCCCTAGGTTGTGTGTGAATTAAACCAAACCAAGACTTAAACCCAGAACCCTGTTGCTGTGAAGCGGACATGCTAACCCCTACACCACTGTACCTCCCCTAAAAGAGAAGATGAAGTATTTAATTAGGAGTACTGTCTTAAGGAATGTGGGTTATAAACATCAGTTATTACATCTCAGTTTTAGATTTACATCACTTAGATAATCTTAAATCATGCTTTGGTATCTCAAAATATTCTTTTTGTGTATTGCACCCAGTAGACTTATTTCAGCAGTTAAATTTATTTATGCTGTAACCTGCAATCAGTGAGCAGATACAAATAATAAAGGGAGGAATGTGAATAGTAATTAGCAGCAGATGGAGTGGTGTATTTACACTGGGGGTGGCTGAGGAGAGTGCTGTGTGAGCTGGGATAATTAAGAAGTTGAACCCTATTGTTTTTATTGCCACACTCTGATAGTTCGGCTGCATTTAATCATTCTATTACCTTTATGTGCTTTAAGTAGAGTAGAGCCGTCTGTTTCAAAATCTGTGTTCTAACTCACTCACACTGATTATCGCAGATAAGAATGCGGAGGTGATCTATGTGTGTCCGGTGCAGTTGGGAGAGGACTTGCTTCTCTACTATAGTCATCTGCTTGGCTTGAATGGACATGGAGGGCAATTACGCCATATTTGATGTGTCATTTTCACAAAAGATAATACAAAAAAGACCTATCGCTTTTATTCCAAACAGAATTTCATTATACAAATTCACTGAAATTTAAAAGACATGAACATCAGAATATATTCTGATAATTTAAGAAATAAATTTAAGTGACTTAAAGTGGTTTCACCGAAATTGTAACTGACGTGTCGTTCATGTAACATTAACTTAATTATAAATACAAAATATACAAATTATAAATCCTCTGAACCTTATGAGAGCACATCACTTAAGTTTTGTACAAACAATTAACTGATAACAAGGAATTAATTGGTCCAATAAAATACAAAACTCATTTAAGATTATTATAATGAGAATAATTCATTAGCATAACTGATGTGGCATTACCGATTTTATTTCATTATACAGATGAAATTTTAAGCTCCAAGATGGCCGCCAGTCATGTGATATACGTCCGCAGCAAATATTTTGTGATTTAAAAATAAAAAATCCTAAAAAACATTCTAACAGGGCGGCATGGTGGTGCAGTGGTTAGCACGTTCACCTCACAGCAAGAAGCTTCCGGGTTCGATTCCCAGGCGTTTCTGTGTAGGGTTTGCATGTTCTCCCTGTGCTTGCGTGGGTTTCCTTCCACAGTCCAAAAACACAGTAGGCTAATTGGCAGTTCCAGATCACCCCTAGGTGTGAGTGTGAATGGTTGTGTGTCTGTGATGGTATGGGGAGCTGTCCAGGGTGTACTCTGCCCTCGCCCAGAGTTGGCTGAGATAGGCCGTGACCCCCGCGACTCTAATTAGGATTTAATGGTTCAGAAAATGAATGAAAATTCTAACAATATACTTTCTAATTACTAATTATATTTATTATCACAAGTGAACATTTATTCATTAATTTTCTGAACCGCTAAATCCTAATTAGGGTTGTGGGGAGGCTGGCGCCCATCTCAGCTGACTCTGGGTCCTGGACCGCTCGCCAGACCGTCGCAGGGCAGAAACACGCTGATGACAATGCAGCCTATTCTTTTCGAAATAGTTCCTTTACATGTCTCTTACCACAGACAGTGAGAGACATGGCTGGCCTTTGATAACCCAGTTAGCTGCACTGGGGGGACAACCAGCAGTGACAATGGGGCGATATGGGGCTTGGACCCCTGACCTTTGGATAAGTAATCCAGCCCTCTACCACCAGGCCACCACTGCCCCATCACAAGTGAACATTTTTATGGATTTGCCGTGGAGAGACAGGAACTCCTGCACCCTCGAGTAATGCCAAAAGATTCACCATCACCATTCACACCTGAGGCACCTCTTCACTTTTCAGTATGGTTCAACACACATACTGCACACAAACACACACACACACACACACACACACACATACACAAACATCTGTACAAAAAACATCTTTGGTCAGAATGTCTGAATTTCTTAAAACTTTCTGAAATTCAGATTAAAAAATATAAAATATTTCACTTGAATCATATTACTAAGTGCTTCCACAGTAGTAATGATGTTTTTAACCTGTAGGGGGTGCCTTTGAGGCATCTTGTTTTGGTGTAGTGCTCAGGAAACTTATGGCTCCCCTCAGTTATGCACGCTTGGTGATGAAAAGTTTGTTTTTCTCATATTTATCTGAGTGGAATGTTTTACATGCATCTATCCTTTTATTATCATTTTATAGGTTCTTATGAAATGTGTATAAATAAATAAGGGCATTAGATTAAAAAGTGAATTATTAATGAACTGCAGCTATGGCTTTTACTCAGGTTAAAGGTTACCTCTTGTTGTTTTAATTGCTCCAGCAAATCACTGTAATCGTGTGCAATAGCTGGTATTATAATGTACAGCACAATCCAATATCTAATACCAGTGGGCTCAGAACGTGATTAAACAAAAGGCTGCTTAGCAGCCTAGGTCTCGTGTACATTCGATCCAGCTCTGCATGTTTACTGCATATCAATACAGTGTAAGTGACCCTGCCCACTTTAACACAGGAGCCAGCACTATAGCCTTACTTACTGCCTGCCATTAACTCTCAGCTAAACATGAGTACCAGTCTGTCCTCCTCCCTTTTCTATATCGATTGCCCGGCATGGCGGCATGTGTAAACTCTGCCAGACCTGTCAGCAGGATGAATCACTGCTCGCTGATGCCAGTGACAGAAGGGAGAACTCCGTATGGATCAAATAAATACAGATGTGGAGTAATTAGTGTGAGTCCCAAGGAGCCCATCGCTTAGCATGCAGAAAAGATGGGCTGGAGGGAGTGCACAATCCAGAGCCTCCCCTTTGCTGTCTTTTGTCAATTGAACCTGCTGGAGTACAGGAGAGGTCATGACCCCTCCGGCTGCTCCTAATGGGCCCGGTGCGTGCATATACACCAATAAATTATAGCTGCAGACAAAAGGGAGACCTCGAAGGCAGGAACAGAAAGGACAGTTATTTATGTCCAGAAAGCTTTGTGGAGGAGTTTTGTGCACAAAGAGATTTAGATGAAATCTATGCGGTATTAATTGATTTCATGTTTTATGAGAACATAAATAGTTTCTGCATTTGTATATTCTAGTTGACCTCAGTAAACACTCACTCACTCATTTACCGAATCACTTAATTCTACTAGGGTATCGGGGTAATCTTAGCCGACACCGGGTGAAGGCAGGGTACACCCTGAGCAACTCCCCAGACCATTGCAGGGCCAACACACACAACCATTCACATTCACATCAACACCCAGGGGCAATTTGGAACAGCCAGTTAGCTTAATGTGCATGTCTTTGGGAGGAAACCGGAGTACCCAGGGGAAACCCACACAAACATGGGGAGAACATGCACACTCCTCACAGAAATGCCTTGAGCACAGGCACGGGAATCGAACCCCGGACCTTCTTGCTGTGAGGTGGACGTGCTAACCACTACACCACTACGCCTCTACGCCTCTACACCTCTACACCGCTTTCTCTATGTAACAGTGTCTTACTTAATCACCTTTCTAGACATTTTCAAACTTCTTAATTCTGCTACACCACCTCATTGTTATACTTTCTCCACTAGCTTCTTATAGCTGCCTGCATCAAATTTCCTTTAAACACTCCACCATGCTTCCTTTAATCTCCTAGCACTGCTCAACTGGTGCCATCATCTCTTACGGTACAAGGGAGGCATACATCAAGACTCTTCTGTGCTCTAGCAGCTAGATGGTGAAATCAACTTCCCCTAGATTTCCAAAAAGATGAGTCTTTGGCTAAAAGAACCACCTCTTTTTGTGTATGTATTTATTAATGGATACTTCAAAGTATTTAGCATGGTCACCTTACAGCAAGAGGGTCCTGAGTTTGAGCCCCAAGCCTGGTGAGGATGTTTCTGTGTTGTGTTTGTATGTTCTTCCCATGTGGGTTTTCTCAGGGTACTTCAGTTTCTTTCCACAGTAAGATATACATATTAGGCTAATTGTGTATTCTAAATCCCCCCTAGGTGTAAATGTTTGTGTAAAAGTCTGTGTGTCTGTGACCCCCTGTGATGGGCTGGCGAGCTGTTCAGGGCATACCTAAAGTGTTTCAGAAAGGACACAACTTCAAACATTTAGGTCGTTCTGGATCTGCCAAATGTCATACATATAAAAAGTGAATAGTTACATACCATTTCTTTTCTTACAGAGTCACTGCATGTGTGTGTCCAGACTGCTGAAGTACAGCCCACACACACTGTGCGGTATTAAGAATCTGATCCAGGGAAAACAGGCCTATTTAGTCAGTGGTATTCCCAACATGGACGATCTGGCTGTGGCTGATGAGTTCGGTGTGCCAGTCCCAGGCTCAGTGCCTTCGGTAGCACAGCTCTATGGCAATAAGGAGAATCTTCAGCAGCAGTGGGGTTAGCATGCCCCAGGGCAAGCTGACAAGCTGACATGTACACACTGCAGCAGGTCTGTTTACATATAGTTCCTTTGATTTTTTGAATGCTGTGTTAAAATGTTTTGGCTTGTAGACTGGCGAACAACACCTTATGAATAAACATGCAGTTAATCCAAAGACTTGAGATGTTTATCGAACTAATATGTGTCACATTTTTGTGTCTTAGTGCAGCCTACGTCCCCTGTCTAGCAGAAATTTTTATAATGAATTCATGGTATTGAAATGGTTAGCACGTCCACCTTACAAGAATGTCTTTGGTTCGAGTCCTGGGCTCGGGCTTCTCTGTGTGGAGTTTGCATGCTCTCCTTATGCTTGTGTGGGTTTCCTCCGGGTAGTCTGCTTTCCTCCCACAGTCCAAAGATATGCACATTAGGCTAACTGGCTGTTCCAAATTCTCCCTAGGTGTGAGTTTGAGTGTGAATGGCTGTGTGTGTGTGTGTGTTGCCCAGAGATAGCCAGGTGAGCTGTTCAGGGTGTACCCTTCCTTTGTCCAGTGCCGGCTGAGATAGGCTCCAACCTCCCTGCAACCTAAGTAGGACTAAGCGGTTTGGCAAATGAGTGAGAAAATTCACTTTTACTTTTACTTCATTACAGAACACCATATATTTGCCGAGCGGCTTAATCATATTAGGGTCACGGGGAGGCTGGAGCCTATCTCAGCCAACTCTCAGCTCTCTCAGGGCTAACACACGTACACACACACACACACACACACACACACACACACACACACACATACACACACACACAAAACCATTCACACTCACAGATAGGGGAAATTTGAAACAGCCTTTTAGCTTAATGCATGTCTTTGAACTGTGAAAGGAAGCTGGAGTACCCAGAGGAAACCTGGGCAAGCACACAAACATGCAAACACCACACAGAAACCCCCTCGCCAAGCCTGGGATCTTCTTGCTGTGAGGCGAATGTGCTAACCACTATGCCATGTGCCACCCACATAGGATAATGTTATGGATTAACATTATACTTTAATTTGTAAAGCCACTGTATATATCCTGCTTTCTTTTTTCAGCTACATGAGTGTTTTGCCCAGCTGCTGACAGATCATTTAGAGGTGCAGCGTTGGCTGTTTAAGAAAGATGACGAGTTTGGTGGCCATGTCACAACCTACTGCAATGCCAGTCATATCAGTTTCTGACCCTGGGCTTTGCAGGAGTATCAGTGTTACGGAGCAGAGATCTGGAAGATTGTATGGACTCATGTGAGAACCCGACATCCTTCTGTGTTCCAGATTGGTACACTGACCCTCTTCTAGGCCTCCCTGCTAGACTTACGTTAGAGCTACAATCATGGCAGTGCTTGAGCTATAAGGGTTTCTCATTGACTCATGGAGCATTTTGCCTGGTGTTAGTTTTCCTGTTGTTTGTAGAACATGCTCTTATCTCACTATTATAGTCCTGACCAAGGTTAGACTTTAAAATAACATTTTGATGAATATGAACTGCCTAATGAGAACTTGTCAAGGATGTTTGAGCCGAACAAAGCATTGTTGGGAATAGTTGGGTGTTAGCATATTTTATTGTATTCTAATTCCCATCAATATAAACACATTTGCTAAGCAGCTAAACATTGATTTGATATATCTCTAATGCTATGTGTAGCTCCCTTGGCTGCCGCTCTTTATCCCTCAAAGGCTTATAATGAGTCTTTTGATTTTCTGTCATGCATTAATTACTATTCTTTACCATTGAACTGTAAGCATTGTGTAAACAAATTACAAGGTTATCATCATATAGGCATGCTTTTAAAAAATTCTTATTATGGGCTTTTCTCTCTAAATGGAGGCGGTTTAGTGCCCTACCTCTCAGCAATTAACTCAGTCTTTAATTCACGCGAGGGCCGAGTAAGGGGATGTAATTGTGGCAGCATTGACGCTGTTAATTACAGGGGTAAGCGGTTGAGGCCCAGCCAAGTTTCATTATGGCAAAAGCAAGTGAAGGAGGTTTAAATGAAGAGGGGGGAGCCCTTCACCAGCTGGGGTCCCTTAGAGAGGCAAGGGAGTTGGGGCCTGATGAGCTGGCCCTACACCCTTAGGGCTCTATGGCCATATGGAAGCAAGCGTTGGCCTTTATTCCACCACTCCAACCTTTTAATCAATGGCAAGCCCTGCTAACAGCACCGAGATCGTAAGGGGTAACTCTGGTGTGTCATCCATTTTCTATAGATCTGGATTCATATGCTGCTGTTAATTCACTAGTTCCAGTTTAAGTGCCTCTCATGCCGTGAACATGAGCTTTGCCAAATGTGAACTGTTATGGTTACAGTGGGGTTATTTGCATACTGTTTATAATAGACTTTTTGCTCCTCCGCATTTTATCTTTATGACTGCAAACCAATAAAATTTAAGCGCCGATGCTGAAATATTACAGATCAGGATGATCAGTCTAAGTTTTTAATTGCAGGGGTGTTCTGAGGAATAATGGGTAAATACTGCCTTCTGTTCACTGACTGATGGGACTGGTATATATAAACTCTTCTGCTCAAGCATATGCCTACACCCAAATACACTGAGAACACAGACCGTAATGGTGATCTTTCTAGGCTGCAATTACTAAATCGCAGTGACGCCGCATGTATTTACTGTTTGTTGCATGCATTCATCAAATATAGTCTCTTAGGAAATATTTTTTAGTACTGTGGACCAAATAATATTCTGTCAGACTTGCCTGTGATGAACCATGTGGAGATCTGCTATTCTCCAGACTGTGTGCATATTGTTTAATTATTGATTGTGCTTTAATGCAAGGGTAATAACAGATACCAGAAGTCATGTGGTCCTTTAAAAACCTATCAGTCATCATCAGCCTGAGGCAAGTCGGCAACACACCTGGAGGGTATATAATAAAAGACTTGGGCATTTTAGGATGAAGGGTTTCTGGAAGGTCCATGTCCTGAGGCATGGTATCCCAGCCTTGATTCTTTCAGCCCTTTTAGAAAAGAGGAGCTAAAGATGTATGGCTCTCACGCAATTCAATGGCTGGATGAGCACAAACATACTATATGTTAGACATTACCCACTTTCAGATACTGTTGTCACATGGGTCATTACACACAGTGTGAAATTATGCTTAATAGCATCAACAGATGGGCAGTCTAATAATAGTTTATTCTAGCAAAGGTTAGAAACACTTAAGTTTTAATTGGATTGTGGGATGAGGCTTTTTAAACATTTTAATTTGTGTTAAACACAAGTGAAAGTTCAAAGAATTAAATTTTTAGTTAAAGGAAATCGGTTGGCTTAAACACGGACAAACGCTGACACATCAAACGACCCCTAATTCAAACGCAACATGCACTTCACACACCGAAGTACCTACATGGACTTCCCTTATGGACTTGCCCCATGTGACGCCACTCACCCACCCCAGCTCAGGCCCCATTCCATATTTGGTAAAGACAGCGACACACAGTCATCACAGTGTATGACTGTCTCACAGGGCAAAGATTTTTCGCAGAACACCATACTGTAATCGTCGCTGCAAATGAACTCGCCTTAATTATTCGTTTTTCTAGCGGTAACAGTTTTTAAATCCAGGTCAGAAATATTTTGCCAAGCCTGAAGTGGAAAATCATCTCCAATGACATATTACATGGGGATTGATTTTAGTTGCATGGAAAATACTTATTGCATGTTGACTGTGTAATGCCGGCTTAAAGTACTCTTTTAACTTGACCTTGTAGGTTCCAATTCATTTAATATAGTGAATAGTCGATTTGATTTATCTTTCATTATTTTGGCTTAATACTTAATATCTCTTATTCACCTGTTCTCCATCTTGTTTTGGTTCTGTGCCTGTTAACAACAACAGTAAAATCAAGAATGCATGACCGGAGGAAGGATCTTGTGCATGTGCGATAACTTAGCAAAATAAAATAAAAAATAAAAGAAACAAAAAAGATAGTGGACAGTACTGTGGCGTAGTGATTAGCATGTCCGTTTCACAGCAAGAAGGTTCCAGGCTCGGCGAAGGCGTTTCTGTGTGGAGTTTGCATGTTCTCGCTGTGCTTATGTGGGTTTCCTCTGGGTACTCCGGTTTCTTTCCACAGTCCAAAGACATGTACACTGGGCTACATGTACATTTTGGCAAATGAATGAAATAAAAAGATGGCAATGTTTACTAATATCATGGTGGCCAGTGCAGGGGTCACTGATACTCATGTATAGGAGTAAGCAAATGGTTTCAGAAAGACACTGTGGCTGATTCTATTTTATTCTATTTTATTCTCATTTTAAGAGATAACACTGTATTCCATGTTTATTTAATATTCCTGATAAGTGAACGGTCACCTTTAAGGAACTAAAGAATTAATTTTGAATTCATTCATTTTCTGAACCGCTTAATCCTTATTAGGGTCATTGGGAGGCTGGCGCCCATCTCAGCCAACTATGGGCGAGGGCAGAGTACACACTGGACAGCTTGCCAGGCCATCGCAGGGCAGAAACACGCTGGCGGCAATGCAGCCTACTCTTTACAAACGACAGCAGTGGTTCTTTTACATGCCTCTCACTCTCACAGTGAAAGACTTTGATAACCCAGTTAGCTGCACTTGGGGAACAGCAGTAACAACCCAGTGATAGTGGGGCTTAAACCCCAACCTTCGGATCAGTAATCAAGCACCCTACCACCAGGCCACCACTGATTTTGATGTGCTACTTTTTGTGTTTGACCTGCGTTTTAGCACTTCAGCCCTCTACATTGTCTGAACATGCTTGGCACTGCCACATCATCTACTTTTTGCATTTGCCACATGTGCACTTGTAGCAGTCAACACAGTGTACAGTGGCGTGATTGGTCCTGCACCGACAGTTCACCTGACACATTGCCATTTTTCCTTGGCCAGGTGTGGGACGTTGTTGCCGTAGAAGATTGTCCTTATTCGCCTTCTTGGCTCCCACATCCCAACAAAATATCTGCAACATACCTGAGTGCTGAATTCATTACAGTCTGAAGTCTGTTTGGCTGATTCTGGAAGCTCCAGGGAGAATCTTATTGACTGTGCCGAGGATGGTGGTCTTCCGGCTGAGCAGTCGTCGCGCAAGTGACAATGATGTGAAGAAGTTGTCAGTGGTAACAGTTCTTCCCTTGTCCATGAACGGTTCCATTAGCTTTATCACCACATTTTCAGATAGTCTCTCCACCGTGGGATGACTGGGGTCCTTGCCAAGATATGGGATGACATTGCAAATATACTTGGATTTCAAGTCACATGCCACCCAGAACTTGATGCCAAACTTGTCCGGTTTCGTTGCAATGTACTGCAGGAAACGGCAGAGAGTCTTGGTTGGGAAAAGTCGCTCATCAATGGTGATGTATCTGCCTGGGTTGTAGGATGTGATGCAGTTGGCAACAAAAGACCCCCAAACATCAGAGACCGCAGCAAACCTGTCATTCTCAACTCGTTCACCACGTGTGTCCATGTCATCAAAGCATAGGTGTCGCATGACGTCTTGGAAGCGGTTTCGGGCCATAATGCTAATGATCAGTGGGTGTCTCAGTTTTGCCAACCATGCATCACGCAGCGATGGAAGTTTGATAACCCCCCTCAAGAGGAGGATGCCGATGAATGCCATTAGTTCAGGGAGGGCCATGAACCAACTGTCATGCTGCGTCTGGCATCTATGCTGAACAGTCCACTCCTGAACAGTTCGAAGCATGTCAAGAGTGACAAAACAAAGGAAGCTCTGTAAGCGACTCGACACTGTTCTTCTGACCAAAACTGTTGGCATTCCATCTGCAGCATACGGTTCTATTGGGCTGTGATGGAGAGGCCTCCCGACCTGTTCTTAATGCCACAATGCTTGATGTGAGCAATGAAAAACTCAATCGAGGTTAGAAATTTACACAGATATAAGTTGAATTATAATTCCAAAACATCTCAAGTATGCCTCCTCTGTATTGATTTAGGATTGTTTTCATCTTTTTCTAAAATGTAACTGCCATAATCAGGAAATGAAAATAGGATTTGGGAAATATTACCAGACGAAATTTCAGAGTCTGAACTCGGCTGAAGGTCTATGTCTTCTCCATCTGAGTCGCAAGGGTTGACCTGTTTCAAGATCATGTCCAAAGCATGCTGAGTGCTGTAGTATTTTGGCATCTTCCTTTCTTAGTTGACGGTTGTACAGCATAAAGTTCTTGAAGCCAGTGAACTATTATGTGCTGTGAGTGAGTTATTTATCCACCTTGGTACCAAGTGTTGTCATCTGTTCACGCCCACCATTCCACCACACCACGCCCAGTAAGCCTGCTTTTACATTTTCCATCTATCTATATATACATAGATGTATATTTACAGTCTAACCTGCAGACTATGTAGAAAAAAGACGCCTGTTGACTGTTTAGCCATTAATTTGTACAAAATAATCATCAACTTGCCTGTGTTGTTTTCAACAATAACACAATGGGGTGTGACTGAAATTAGTTTTGAATAACAGATTTTCTGTTCCCACAAAAGTAAAAAGGGGGGTGATTATCTCTCATTTGAAAGCAGGCTATGTGTACAATATTACAATGACTGTGCGAACGCGAACCATTTCACACATGAACAATGCCGAATAAAGGGTAGGTGAAAAATGTGAGATATGGTCAAAAACTCATAGGCTATTTGTGGTGACTGAAACAATACAGTGCGTTTTGAAAGCCCCATCCAGTCCCTACTCAGGAGAAAAGCTCTCAGTAGACATCTGAGGCTTCCATGCTCTTATCAAGCATACCCCTCCCCGCTGAACTGAGCGTGTCCATGTCTGTGAACTGTTAGTCTGGAAGGTAATGGCTGCATTTACAAATGAAAGGTAGCTAATTGTAGGCCACTGAGTTGTTAATTCCAAAGCACACAGCCTTTTGGCTGCCTTCTGGGCATTGTAGCAGGAGTAAGAAAACTCTGGGTTTTCTAGTGTTAATAAATTAAATATTTCTGTCTGTTGAGACATAAAGGTAGAGGTATTTTATCTATAATGAAGCGCTATAATACATTCATTCATTCAATCATTTTCTGAACCCCCTAATCTTAATTAGGGTCACGGGGAGGCTGGGGCCCATCTCAACTGACTCTGGGCGAGGGCAGAGTACACCCTGGACAGCTCGCCAGGCCATTGCATGGCAGAAACATGCTGATGGCAATGGAGCCTACTCTTTACGAGACAGTAAGAGACATGGCTGGCCTTTGATAACCCAGTTAGCTGCACTGGGGGGCTTTATAATACAGATTAGAGCTATTTTAGTGATGTATATGTTTACATGATTCTAAAAAGTTCTTCCAAAAATCAACAGCTCTCTGTAATCCACACAAAACAAACATGACATGAATATGAGATAAAAATCCATGTCAGTGCCCTTTATGTCCTCAGTGCTGCTGCTGGATGTTTCATAGAAGAGGACGTCCTTTAAAAAAATGTTGTTCTATAATGGAAAACTGAAACAGCAATCAGTTTACATCATTTTATTCGTCTGTTGTCAGATTGCTTATCTTTATGTGAAAGCCAAGCAAGATTCGAAGCTTCTCAGGCAGCACAGCCTGCAGTTTAAGTCCAAATAAAGGATGGAAGAAAAATTCCTCCTTTCTTCCTTCTACCCTGTTGTTCGTGTGAAAGTGCAGCGGCAGATTCTCGGATTGCGTGTGCTCTTCTTCGGGGGTGGGGTTGGGGTGGGGGTGGGGTGGGGGTGTTCGCTTCCTCGCACGCTTTTTTGACGCACCATTGTGTGCTTTATGACTTGTGACAGGGTGAAATCACTGTGCAGTGATTGACCCTGGTTCTTACAGTACTTGAATATGATGATGGCTGTTTCATGACTGGAATATCAAACTCCTCATCTCTCATCCTGCACCGCTGCTCCATGGAGTTAGTTGTAACACATTTGCTTTATAAACTATGTGCATAAAACTGAAATGTAAAAGAATTTATGACGGAAGATGTTTGCATTATGCTCAACGTCTCACGATATTATTCCAAACCTCCTGCTGCTACTTCATTTATCACGCAGGATTTAATAAATAAGGTTATGCCTTTAAAATGTATTAAATGTCTTTTGCTACCCAGTAGGAAGTTCCTTCCTTCTTTTTTCTTTCTTTCTTTCTTTCTTTTCTTTCTTTTCTTTGATCTGAGTGAACTGAAATATAAAAGTTCAATCTGAAATGTAATGTCTTCTGTTCATCTGAGTTTTATGGAACAATATGCCTTGAAGTAATCAGGTTTTAACAACCACTCACAGAAAGTCAAAGCGTGCACTTAACAATGTAATCAAGTGCCACAGCCGATATGGCATCTTCTAGTTAGTGAAAGAAGAGATATATTGATCAGTGACTGCCTGTGATTGATCCACTGATTGATCGGCTTGCTTAGGCATTTATCAGCTTGCTCATGGCCTAAGTTCTTGGTGGCAGGTGCAATCAGAGGGCGGTCAGTTCAAGCCATTATGCAACTGTTGTGTCAAGCAACTCTGACTGGCTGTCAACCACCACTTCCTCCCAAATCGGTGCATTATTTATTAGTAGTTACACTACAAACTATCGTGTTGTTTCATTTCATTTATACTAGACTCCTGAAAGGTGTAGTGGTTAGCACGTCCGCCTCACAGCAAGAAGGTCCAGGGCTCGAGTCCTGGGCTTTCTGTATGGAGTTTGCATGTTCTTCCCGTTTTTGCGTAGGTTTCCTCCAGGTACTCCGGTTTCCTCCAGCAGTCCAAAAACATGCACATTAGGCTAACTGGCTGTTCCAAATTGACACTAGGTGTGAGTGTGAGTGCTGGTCCTGCGATGGCCAGGCGAGGCGTTCAGGATGTACCCCACTTTCGCCCAATGTCAGCCCTGTGTCCCTAGTAGGATTAAGCTGTTCGGTTCTGTTATCCACTCATGCTAAGCCTCCTGACATGTCCTGCTTCCTAAGCTGGAGCTTCTTCCTAGAACACCTTCTCATGGTACTAACCTTCTCATATCAACATCAGGTACCACTGAACCTTCACCATGTCTTTCTGTGATGGTTTCTGTCATCTCTCAGGTGGTGTAATTCCATCATCTCTCAGGTGGTGCTTACCCTCCTTCAGATAGTGTGACCTGTATGACAGTGGATCTGCTGGTGGAGCCAGGTGAAGGTGTATACATGCCCGTGTGTGGAGATCAGGTACCAGGTTGCTCTGTACCACAGGCTTCTGTTTGCCCAGCTGTCCTGCACTCCATCTGCATGCGGACAGGCAAAGCCTGCGAGAAGCAGCACATCCTGGGCCATTTACTACTAGACGTGGTCATCTTCCTGGAGCCTGGCTCATTGAAACAGCAGGTCAAAGATGCCCATTCAGACTACAGCTTTGTATTATAATGGCTCTTTTAAAGCACAGTCATGACTGTTGATTTATTTATTTATTTATTTTCAGACATAAGAGCACTCAGAGACACAGTGATGAATCAATATCACCAGTAGATTCACAAGTCAGTGAAACAAGTCTTATTTGAAAGCTCTTGAGATGAGGTCAAACATGTGGCTCGATTGAGTTAGTGCCTTTTTACTGCCGTCTTGGCTCTCACCTTACTGCTATCAGTGCTCAGTCTACTGTGTTAGGAAAGAGATGTTACTGGGTAGATGGATGGCTCCTGAAGGGTTTCCACCCATCTAATAAACTGTCAGGTCTTATTGTGTCAATAAACTAATTCCCCATTTAGGGCCTTGGCCCCTGACCTTGTAATGCCTTAACCATGTGCTGGTTTGTGTCTTGTCTACTCGTAGTCTTAGATCATCAGACATAGCATGCTCTACCTGCCTGTATTACTAACAAAGGAAAAAATAAGCAATTATTGAATGAGGTGAAGTGTAATATGGAGAATTATTCAGATCGGGTTGGTGTTATTATTATCTGTTGGTACAGAAGGCTAAATAAGTCTCCAATCATACAAAAGGGCAAATTCTATAATTGTTTTATTATTCATTTAAAATATTTATTTCAAGTTTGGAGGCATCGTAGCCAGTGTGAGTCAGCCGGAAGTACCACTAGCTATAGCATGCTATTCCCTGCTAACACCATTTCTGATTCATTCTAAATAAATTCCATGAAAAATATGTAACATAATATGGAATTAAAATATTTGACTGTATGGATGTTCGGGTTTCATGACTAGCAGAGATACCCTGAGGTGTACCATACACTCCTGCCATTGGATTCACTGACCATGCTGGTTCCTCTGCTCCCTCCAATAGATACAGTCTTCATGCACTTAAAAAGGGTGAAATCTTTCTTAGCTTATAGCTTATGCTGGGTTGAGCATAAGCTCCCCTCACTTAGTTTAGCATGCCAGTCGAGGAAAGGTCCCAGGGAATAGCCGATGGTGTGCATTACCATCTACTTGGAGCCATAAGTGAGGGTTGGGGTAGTCATGGAAGATCAATCCCCGATGACTTGTCATTGACAAGCAACTGCATCCAGTGAGAGCATCCTATTCCCATAACACCCATGCTATGTCATGTCAACATTGATGTGTGGATGCAAAACATGGACCATCAACAAAGGTACTGTAAGAAGACTAGAGGCGTTTTAAATGTGGTGCATTAGAAGATTGATGAAAATATCATATAAAGAGAGGAAAAACAGGGCGGCACAGTGGTTAGCACGTTTTGGTTTTGATTTCTGAGCTCGGGTGTTTCTGTGTGGAGTTTGCATGTTCTCCCCATGCTTGTGTGGGCTTCCTCTGGGTACTCCGGTTTACTCCCACAGCCCAAAAACATGCACAGTAGACTAATTGGCTGTTCCAACTTGCCCCTAGAGGTGAGTGTGAATGGTTGTATATTGTTGGCCCTGAGGTGGCCTGGCGAGCTGTTCAGGGTGTACCCCGCCCTCACCGAGTTGGCTGAGATGGGCGCCAGCCTCCCCGTGACCCTGGGATAGGATTAAGCAGCTTAGAAAATGAATGAATGAATGACTGAATGAATGAATGAAACAACAAAACCATTTCTTTGGACACACAACAGGACATAACCCATTTCAGACTCAGATATTGGAAGGGAGGATCAATGGCAAAGGAGAAGAGAGGAAGACCACGCAGACAGTGGATAATCAACATCACGTTTTGGAACAATAACCCATATACTGACTGCAAAAGACATGCGTAAGACTGCACATTCTGGAGGGAAATGACATCCAACCCTCGGCAAGAAGATGGAACCTGATAGTGATGAAGATGATGATGAACATATTTTTGATTTTCAATCATTTTCAAAAAACTTTCCACCAAATATGACTTAATTGGCTTGTTGTGAGTAGCATGCCTTTAGTGTTGAGAGCGGGCAGCCATCTTCTCACTCGCTTAAGATAGGTAGACTATACTCTACTGACAGTGCTGTTGGTGGCTAAACTTTTCACGGCTGTCGTGGTCATTGCTACTCATTCTCAGGTCTGGCTTACAAAAGTATAAATAGTGATAAAGAGTGAAATAAATTAAAATGAAGTTTTGAAAGCTGAGGCCCACAGTGCTTCAGTGTAAACTTTACTAACTAACTACACAAGATGGTGAACAGGTGGAGCCGTCTTCCACAGGGTGTAGCCCACCTATCTTATATGACAAGCACACACTCTCTCTCTCTCTCTCTCTCTCTCTCTCGCTCTCTCTTCACACTCACATCCACACTAAAAAGCAATTTGGAGCATCCAATTAGCTTAATGTGCATGTCTTTGGACTGTGGGAGGAACCCGGAGGGAACCAGAGGAAATCCAAGCAAGCATGGGGAGAACATGCAAACTCCACATCAGACTCAAACCAACGACCTTTCACATCGTACCGCTCTAATGCATGATATTATTAGTTATTAACACGTTACATTATAATTTAACCAGTGTTATATGCTGTAAGTTTGAATTACCCATTTTGCACATGATATTTGATGAAGCTCGTGTTACCACTTGTAATGCTTGAGTTCCATTTTTATGATTTGTGACTTTTTGTTTTCTTCTTTAAGGATTGCACATATTTTCACTGTATGACAAAAATACTGATCAAGGCTTTGTGATCATTAGAAGTAAACTACTAGTTGGTATTGTAATAGCAGTTAGCACAAGCTAATTCATTGACTGTTGAACTGTGTGCTCAATACTATCCGTGATCATTATAGTGCATGATAATTATCAGGGGTTGTTCCATCAATTAGATATTTTGAATGATTTAAAATGCACTGATATTGGATCTGCTGGCAGAGCTTAGACCTGCGATAGTCTGGTGTCATTGTTCCTCACTGTAGACAGCTTAACCTTTTCTGCCACTAGAGGGCGAAGTATTGCACTCTCATTTAATTGTGTGAATTTAAATAATTGCTTCGAAAGCCTTCTGCTACTTCCTAAATGTTTGTAAGGCCTGTTGAGAGATGAAAAGGCTGGTGGTATAAAACGCCAAGGCAGTGGTGTGTGGACTGCCCTTGTGGAACACATAGAGCAGGGGGAGCTCCTTGATTTGATCTCCTCCAGTGTTAAAGGCATTAGAGATGCGGTGGGGAAAAGACATTTGCTCAGTGCTGATGGATCCAAAAACCCCTGGAGAAGGCCTCTGCGGTCCATAGCATCCTGCAGGGTGGGCTGCTATAATACACACATCCGTTGGAGGATTTTATTACTGTGGTATTTTTGTGCTGTGTAAATATTTGCTATTTTATCAGTGCTTTACACTATGAATGCAATTACGTATAGGATATGAGAGTGTTGATGAAATAAACAGACACTGTGCACCAGTAAATGTTTGACATCATAGTATTAATTCTCTGCTACGTTATAAGGTATATTTTAAGCCACACCGAGCAAGCTGACCTCCACCTCTGTGCGTGAAAATGAATTAGACATAATATGGAAACCACCCGACACACACACACACACACACACACACACACACACACATTTTCTGATTGACTAGTCCAGTGAAATATTATCATGCTAAAATGCACAGAGTAAATCTGATTCTCCGAAGGAAGGAAGGAATTCAGACAGAGAATTACAGGCATTACAGTCCCATTTCTGTCAACATGCAAGTGGTTGGGGGTGGTGGTGGGTGCCCGGCCGGAGCAAGCCTGTCTCTTTTTGAACATCAATTTACATTCAAACCTGTTGCTAAAAGCCGGTGTATTTTTTTAAAGGGATTCAAAGGGGTGGGGGAGTGGGGTGGTGCACATGTGTTTGCCCTTGTAGGCCTGCTTCACATTGTGTATAAGGGGAGGCTCAGCTGCACGATTGCAGTTTTTAATGAAAGCAAAGAGGCTATAGAAAACAGGTACAATCTGGGCGTATATACCAGACGCCTTTGTGGAAGCTGACAATGAGGCAGGCTCGGGTGATTCTTACAGACTGGCTAAATAGCTCTCTGGAGCCTAGCCCATCACGCAAACCCCCAGTATTAACTGTGGTCAGGAGACATGCCTGGATCGATTCAGAACAAAACCTAGGTCCTTCTTTCAGCATACTTGCTCACTCTGTCTGCCCACTGTCATGTTCGGTGCTGCACTCGAAGCTGGAAATGGATCTTAATCTTACCTATTTTTCCTTTTTTTTTCCCTTGCACCGAGTAACAGAATTGATGAGATGCAGGAAGTCTACTTGTACAAGAAGAACAATGTTTTAAAACATTCATTTTCTGAACCCCATCCATCCATTTTCTGAACCACTTAATCCTAATTAGGGTCGCTGGGAGGCTGGTGCCCATCTCAGCTGACTCTGGGCGAGGGCAGAGTACACCCTGGACAGCTCGCCAGGCCATCTCAGGGCTGTTTTAAAATGTAATCAATTTAAATAATCAAACATTTGACAGAATTCAAATGGCGCACTGACATATGATTCATTATGAGTGTTCATTTAAACATTGCTCCCTGAAATATACTAAAGATCTTGTATATAGGACAAATTATTCTTTAATGACAGTCATATGCAGAACAGGTACTCCACACAGACACAGACAGTCACGAATTTGGGGTTCTGCTTATGGAATGAGAGATCTGATGCAGTAAGATGCGATCCAGCTCTAGTGAACCCCGATTAAAAGCACTGGGGGCAGAGTTCAGGAGCTGGGCTGCCATTTGCATTCCCTGGCAGGAGCGTTTAGCTTGACAAATAGAGACGACGGCAGAGGCTGCCAACTGCCACTTAGTTATTAACAACTCTTTCAGTGGTGATTTATTCCCCACTGTTTGAAAAGGGGCATAGCTATTAGTTTATTATCAGGGAAAATTAGCCCTGTTTAAGAATAAGGCCACGATGGGGCTTGACCCCTTAATATCCTTATAATGATGCCATTAACCATACAGATGTGGAGAAAGTAGCCCATCAGGCGGTACACACACTGTTATACAGACTCAAGCTACCCTCTCTCTTCTTCTGTCTCTCTGTCGCTCACTCGAACATGCGCACAGTGGGTGGGGGCGTTCATGGTCTGCAGCTCACACATAAACTAACCCCTTCACAACATTAATATAGGCCAGTGGTTCTTTGATGTGGAATCCATGAAGCACAGTCTGGACATCGTGGATTTATTTATTAATTTATTTTGTACATCTGTGACAAAACAAACAAACAAATAAATAATTGATAATTATCAAAAGGTATTACATTTATTATTGATGCTCATAGAGTAATATAAAGATTTAGGCACTGCCTAAAAGCAGAGCTTCGAAAAAAATAAACTTATTCATTTGAGCTGTCAATGTGAATTCATTTGACGACGCCATCGATAATGTAATGTCATGTAACCATGACATTAAGACCGCCCCTCCCCAAAGTTTTGGTTTTGTCTGAAATTGTTACACTATAGAGATAAGATTTCTTTAATGGAAACTCAATACTACCACAGGGTAGCGAGATGACATTTCACTGGATAGGTTTACTTCCACTTCCAACTTCCGTTACACGCACCAGAAGCGTCATACGCTTCCTCAGTGTGACTGGGTTAAAAGCCTTTCTATTCAAATGAGTTATGCATTGTGCGGCAGTAATAGTTTATTTTGCCAGCTAAAAAGAACGATGATATGTACTGCACATTGCACATAGAATTCTGTTTACGTTATAAAAAAGTGCATTTTATTTTATGGCTTAAAACAAGTAACAGTTTGGAGAGGAAGATAGAGTAGAAGAAGTTACTACCACTCAAAATTTCATTCTCATTTCCACGGTTATATACTTGCTTGAGAAATATCACCACAGGGTTCCCATGTGTACACATATGGATGGATGGATGGATGGATGGATGGACGGAGACACAAAAAAAATCAGATCGACGCTGTACCATTTTCTCTTAAGTATGATACTCCACGGAGTTCTGCTGTAAGCCTGTATGGTGATCACTTAAGATTAATCCAAATGAAAAATCATTCCAAAGCATGTCTATAGTACAAATTATGTCAAATGAAAAGTTGAGGCCAAAAATGGTTCATGGCACTAATAAACATTCTGAATACTATAGTACACATTTATAATAAATATATCTGCACTAAGGAGGTCAAGCCGCCAATGAGCACCCTTGATAATAATAGACCATTACCATTTATGCATATAGTACATGTGGCATTTCCATGTAGACCTAGCCAACGCTAGTGAGTTACTGACTGCTAGAAATCCTTGTTTTGTTATTAGATTGTTATTAGATTGCACTTGCTAACGTGTGTGTGTGTGTGTGTGTGTGTGTGTGTGTGTTGGCATGCATGTGTTTTTCTAGGTGTGGGCTGATGATCTGGATCTAGGCTACAGTAACCAGCTGGCTATGACTCCGATCATGCTCTATATGACAGGTGGAATACGGATCTACCATGCAGCTCGTCTGGATGTTCCTTCTCCAGTCCGAAATAACAAGCACAATGCACTACAGAGAGCTTCACCAGCGAATGCTGTACTGCTCAAATACACTTGTCCTCTATTTTTTTTTTTTAATTAGCTTCCTGTTTATTAATAAACAAATCCATTTCAGAATTGTATCAAGTGATCAGATAAATGATGCTGTTACTGGAGTTAATCAAGTGACCTCGGCGTAAAGTTAAGCTAAACCTTGTTGAACTGAAGAAAGAATTTATACATCCGCTGATAGGGTTGATAAACGTGGCTGTGTGGCGCAGGAATGTAATTATCCAGCATCTGTTGCCAGTGAGTGGACTAGAGAGCAATAACAGTCCTCTCAACAGGATATTATCTCTATATATCACTGCATGTATAAAGAGTGATCAGCTGAAGGTTTGTTGTTTTATTTTTGTTAAATACAACTAAACGCTGTAATTATGCTTTGGACCTGATTGGTGTTTAGATGTTAAATTCATTATCATTTTGATAGATGAGCCTAAATAATCAACCCATCAATAATTCATACAGCATTCATTATGCATGTGTATGCATGCCTGAGCACCTCATCAACCTGATGCCGGCCCCCTAAACAATAGACTTGCTTTATTAGCAGCAAGCCCAAGTTTACGCTTGTTAATCTGAGACTTGTATTATTTTATCAGGCGTTCATTTAGTTTGTGTATGCCTGTGTGTGTGTGTGTGTGTGTGTGTGTGTGTGTGAGAGAGAGAGAGAGAGAGAGAGAGAGACTCGGTGTATCTCCTGCTCTTGGTTAATAGCTCTAGCTTTGGCCATCACTTAGGGCCTGAATATTGCAAACACAATTAAATCCTGGCTGGAAAGTCTGTTTATTGTTGGATGAGGACAGTGCCTTTGACAGCTCAAAGCACAGCTCTATTGGAAAGAATTGCATAGCCTCTCTAGAGCGCGCCAAGGCCACTGCTCGAACCCTACCTCTGTCAGAGAGAATATGCTTCATGCCTGCTCAGGGTCCTCAGAGTACTACCTCTCTACTACTCAGCTCCTGTGGCATGCTTTCAGAACCACCATTTAGTTGCTCTTGCTGTAAACATGGTTGTCTTTAAGAGGACAATTCTGTGTCCTCTATTGTGATTTAAACTAACAATCCAGGACTTCTCACCCTCACTCATTTGCTGAGCTGCTTAATCCTGCTACTTGGGTATGTTATTTGTATTTGCTAATAGGGTCTTGGGGAAGCTGGGGAAGCTTGGGGAATCTCAGCCAACATTAGGCATGTGCGTGGTACACCTTGAACAGCTCACCAGACCATCGCAGGGCAACACACACAACCATTCACACTCACATCCACTAATGGGGCAATCTGGGGCAGCCACTTAGCCTAATGTGCATGTTTTTAGATTGTAGGAGGAAACCGGAGTTCCCAGAGGGAACCCACACAAGTAGGAGAAGAACATGCAAACCCCACACAAATATACCCAAGCTTGGGATTCGAACCCAGGACCTTCTTTCTGTGAGCGGGCGTGCTAACTATTACATCACCGTGCCACCACAATTCAGGATTTTCCCTCCCAAAATTCATATCCAGGTTCAGGAGGAATAAATACGTAGTCAAGTGAGAGTCTATGATATTATGCTTAGTGTATATTGTGTATCTTTTAATTGCAGGCGCTGTGTCAATGTGCATTTCAGAAGTGGCACCATGGCTCAATTAATATCTCATTAATATCACGCAAACACATCTATGACAAAATGTGTTATTTACATGATGAGTGATTAGTACTAGTACTGGATTAGTGCTAAAGTGTTTCCCTTTGTGTTTGCATCTTCTCAGCCAGCACCAGCGACAAGTTGCTTGGCAGTGATGAGCAGCTGGCTCTTTCATCGCGACCTCTCAGTGGTCCACGACAACGAGTTCTTTCAGATGTGCAAGGCGCATGGCATCGGATATGACATCAGAGTAAATCCTTTAAGCTTTTTTAATCAGTACCAGTAATTATGGTGAATCAAGCAGCTACTTTGTTAACTGCATTGCTATTGATTTGTATAACCATATTACATTAACATATTCCACATAAAGATTTTATTTCCAGTGTAAGAGTAACAGTGATAATAAAGTTTCAGGAAAGGGATGTGCTCCATGACGGTACGGAGAGGAGCAGCCTTGGCATGGGGTAAGTTACCACAGATGCTCTCTGAGCCCTTAATCATCCATTAACCAGTGTTCTGAATACAGCCCATGGAGGTATCTTCCTTTTCTTTCTCTGTGCTCATTCTCTCCTATCATTCACTGTATTTACAACTATCAGCTTCCTCCAAGGACTTCATTTACCACCTACACATATCACCCCAAATACCTCAAATGAAAAGTATAGTCTCACAATATACTGCCAGGCACGATTAAACACATTCATCACCTCTATTCTATAGCTAACCACTCAAGCCCTGCTTTCTACCCTTATGTCTTTCCCTGAAGAACAACAGCCTTCTTTAAGCCTGAGAGCTCTCATTAAGCTCCCAGCAGTCCCGGCAGTCAAACAAGGTGATTTTGTTTCTAGTTTTCCGTCTGATGGCAGTAGATGGGGATCATTAGTAAGCTCGTTTGTCTCTGCATCTCGTTAACAGAACAATCTCACCACATCTCCAGGGAGCACTGTTGACCTTTGCTCGCAACCTCACTGTCATTCATCAAGAAATATCAGCCCCGAATATGCAAGGAGAGACCAATTTTAGGGTGTGGTGGTAATGAACTAATGATTGTGTGCTTTTTTCCTTTGGAATTGTACCTCTCTTCTAAATATGTAACCTGTGGCATCCCTTGCACTCTATAATCATTCATTCATTCAACACTGTCCTGTCATGAGCCCAATGAAGTATTTTAGGCTGTTAGGAGAGTAAAGGAAACAGAGGTTTTGATTGGTACAACCAGCCACCAATTACAATCATATATTTGAATTAAATTTTATCCCTCTGGAAATGCTTTGCTTTTCAATTAGCTATTTAGAGTGATAAGAGCACTGTGAGATAATAACTAGGCACTCTCATAGCCTTGGGAACAATGAGTGGAGAGGTTGAAGCTGTTCCATTTACAATATTGTTTCTTAGAGCACACATCCTGAGCATGTCTGTTTATGGTACTGTATGTAAACCATTCAGTTTAACAGGTGTTTTATTCTTTCCTGTTCAAAAACAATAACTTTAAATAATATAAAACCATTTTTAAAGAGTTTTTTTTTTCAATGTATAATGACCCTGTTTAATAAAACTTGCAGCATATTTCAAGCTCAAATATGTGAGATCTGGAAAGGGCAGCATGTTGACGTAGTGATTAGCTCATCCGCCTCACAGCAAGAACGTCCTGGGTTTCGATCCCAGGCTCGTCTGGGTGTTTCTGTATGAAGTTTGCATGTCCTCCCTGTGCTTACATGGGTTTCTTCCAGGTACTCTGGTTTCCTCCCACAGTCCAAAGACATGCACATAAGGCTAATTGGCTGTTCTAAATTGCCCCTAGTAGTGAGTGTGAGCAAGAATGATTGTATGCATGTTGGGCCCTGCAATGTACTGGTGAGCTGTTCAGGGAGTACTGCACATTCGCCCAGAGTCGGCTGAGATAGGCTTCATGACTCTACTGGTATTAGAAATAATATACTGGAAACATATTGTGCTGTAACATTTTTGGTGTCTTTATTATAGTATACATACATTGCACCAGTGTTGCCACAGTCGCATGGCTAGGCAGAACTATTCACATTCACATTTACACCTGGGGGCAAATTGGAACAGCCAGTATTCCTAATGTGCATGTCTTCAAACCTTGGGGTGGAAAGCAGAGCACCTAAAGGAAACCTACACAAGCACAAAGAGAACAAGCAAACTCCACACATCTTGCTGTAAGCGAGAGTGCTAAACACTATGGCCCCCATAATAATAATAATAATAATAATAATAATTATTATTATTATTATTATTATTATTATTATTAATGGAAAGGGGGAAAAAATCAAATTAGTGAATTGCTTAAATGAATTCCAAATACTGCTGAATATGACCAACATATTTAGTTGTATCTTTAAAGCTTTGAGTTGATTTTAGTTGTGTGTGTGTGTGTGTGTGTGTGTGTGAATCTGCTTTATGTATGCTTTATACTAGCTTACCTCGAGAGAAGATCATCAATAAATTAATAAATACGAACCATAACCTAATAACTGTTTTAAGAACAGCAATCTTCTGGGTAAATATTTAAGAAATGTTATTGAATTTAATCGGAACCAAAAGTTACGCCGTTGTTTCTAGTCGGACACTTTAGCGGTTGTACCTGATGCATGCTACACTTAGCCAGCTTTCAGAAAAAGATTATTAAGGTCATGTAAGCGCCTATATACTTTCATTAAGGTTTTATTCAGGTTTCTATTAAGCGACGAAAATGTTTTGGTACTCGTTGTTTTTAGGCAGGCGTTATTAACAGGAAGTAGTATAATTATTTTTGTTTTAACCGGTTGAAGTATTTTACTGGTGCTGTTCGTGCTCATCAGTTTCCCATGAAGGACTGCGCATGCGTTTGAGACTCATTAACAATCTCATTCTCGAGGTTTGAACTTTTTAGATATAGATATAGATACAGTGGAGTATTTGTATAATTAGAGATTGCTATGAGGGAAATCTAAATTGTGTATTAGAAGAGATTGTACATGCAATGCATCATGACATCATTATGGATTTTTGACCTGCCAGGGCAATGACAGGACTTCTGCGAATGATCCATGGCTGCTTCTTGAGGCTTTTACTCGTCCCAAGTACATTTCGGAGTAAGCGTTCCTGTCCAGCAGCCTCTGAGGTTCTGACCTGCCATCTTGTCCAGCGCAAGCTGCCGCCCTGGACATCCTTCTGTGTGCGCTACAGTGCTGTAATCAATGACCAGTTCGGCTTGTCCAACTTCAACTGGCAGGTCCACGGTGCCAACTACCACATCCTCAGAACTGGAGCTTTTCCCTTCATCAAGTACCACTGTACCAAAGCACCGCCACAGAACCTTGAGTTTGAAAACAAATTCTTTGGCATACTCAAAGTCATCAACTTGGGTTAGTTGACATTCCCCGTGAACCTGAATGAACTCAAGTTAACAAAAAACACCAGAGGTTGGATTTTAAGAATGCTGTGTATGTGTGTTTGTGTATGGCTGAGTGTCTCATCCTCCTCCTTCTTGCTTGTAGGTATTCCATGTCTGGCGTATGGCTTAGGCTCATGGATGGTGGCTGGCGTAACAGAGACTGTGCACACGTCTGCTGGTCCAGTCACTGTTTATTTTGCATATAAAGAGGTAGAAGGTGCCCAGCACTAATGCTACACGGATTATCGCAGCATTGTGTAATGGCTACTAAAATTATACCCGAAGACTTAAATGAAAGCGGTATATT
Organism: Neosilurus mollespiculum; assembly: GCA_030014195.1. Classification (NCBI taxonomy): domain Eukaryota; kingdom Metazoa; phylum Chordata; class Actinopteri; order Siluriformes; family Plotosidae; genus Neosilurus; species Neosilurus mollespiculum. The sequence goes on from JAQMYF010000004.1 coordinate 29,555,965, forward strand.
TTTATTGTATTTGACCTCAGACCAAGTAAATAAAGTGTTTTATTCTCACAGTTTAAAATACCTCTGATGAAGAATAATGTACTTATGGTGAAGGTTTTCTTTACAAATTGCTGCAGGACCACTTATTTATGGTATTATGGAGCTAGTGTGCACTGTTTGTATAGAGAATTAGCTCAGAAGCGGTGCAATCTGCTTGCTCGTCGCTTTTTTTGTGCCGTCCCCTGCCAATGCAGAATTTTAAATAACTACAGTTCATTTATTTAAAGTCAAATTAGTGCTCACTCTCTTCTCGGCATATTGACAATAGGAAGCAAGAGGGGTTGTTGCGAGGACAGGCTTGATAAAATGGTTTTTAATTACCATAGAATAAGTGTGGCCTTCATGCAGTATCCCCTCCCCTTCCCTCTCGCAGTCATGCTTGCGCCCTTTGATTTCTGATAATGTGCTCTGCTGACTTGATGCCGCTCTAGTTCTTTACTGCAGAATTTAAGCCTGTACATTCCCTCTGAGATTGAGTTTGACATACTGATATATTGATTCATTCTGCCCCCTTAAAGCATTCTGCTGAGTCCATTTATCAGACTCCTTGATTTTCCCTGGTCTTGTTGCCCCCTTTTAGTCTCAGATAGGCTCAAGTAATAATTTCTTGTATTATTTGCAAATCAATGCACCCTGTCACCTTTTATTTTAGGACATAGTCATTTTAAGACTTCTTCAAGACCCAGTGTTTAATTTTGATGGTTCTGTCCTCTACCCTGTCTTCAAGTGCCATCACTACCAAGATAATTACATTTTTAATGTTAACATATTCCCTTTTCCCTCAAGGTCTTCTAAATAAAATACAGAGGCACAAATTTTAAAAATTAAAAAAAAATAGAAATGTAACACACAGGCAGTGGAGCTAGCTGCTGTCCTGCACCTTTTAGTGTTTTCCCTGCCAACTTTAATCAGCTAATTATCATCCTTTCTTGAGCTGGAGTGAGCAGGAAACATGTGCTGGACAGGGATGCCCCAGGACTAGGTTTGAAAACTGCTAAAAAAAACATCAGGGATAAATCCTGATCTGTGTGTTTTATTATCTATGCTTTATCTGTACCGCTTATCCATCAGCGGAGTCAGTATCCGATCCCAACTGACTTGTTGAGAGGCGGGGTCCACCCTGAACAGGTCTCCAGTCTATCACAGGCCTAACACAGAGACAGTCTACGTATTGTTGGTCTGTGGGATGAAACCGGAGCACCCAGAGAAAACCCACGGGGAGAACACGTAGATTGCCGCCCACCTTAGTGGTTTATTCCTCTTCTATCAGCAAATTCCCAAACCGACACAATTCTTTATTAATTGTTGAATGTCATTATTAAGTGTTTATATTTTCATTCAGTGATGCCGAAAGTCCATGATACAAGTTAGTTCTTGTTATAGTTGGTTGTCTCACTCACTCACTGCTTAATTCTACTAGGGTGGAGACTACACTGGACAGCAGACGCTGGGCGAGGGCGGGGTGCACCATGAACGGCTCACCAGAGCATCGCAGGGCAACACACGCACAACGATTTGCACTCACACCTGGGGACAATTTGGAACAGCCAGTTAGCATAATGTGAATGCCTTTGGACTGTGGGAGGAAAGTGGAGTATCTGGAGGAAACCCACGCAAGCACGGGGAGGACATGCAAACTCCACACAGAAACGCCCTTGCTGAGTCTGGAACCTTGCTGTGAGGCGGATGTGTTAACCACTACACCACTATGCCACTGTGCAGTTTGTCATAACAGCTATAAACAGTCATTCCCTCACCAGGTCCCATTTTCTTTTCTGTTTAAGTAAAAAGAAAATGCATGTCACTTATGCTACCCGGAATGTGGTAAGTGCAAAATCCTCTGTCCTGAGGACTCCTGTGGCAGAAAACTCGCTAATCTTTACAAAGCCATGTAACTCAAGGCACCTTCAATATTAAATAAAAGACTCCTTCAAGAAAACTTGTTAAGAAAAATCACTTCCTATTGGGGTTAGATAATGTGGAACATCCACCATACAAGTTTTGTGAAATTGTAGTTCCTATAGAAAGAGTTTGGTATTAAAGAACTCATCAGGGAACTGTTCACCCTTCAGATGCAGCTGTAAAAAAACAAAACAAAACTGCCTGCTTCTGTTAATCTGTATTGCTATAATGTCCCCTTCAGTATTTCTGTTACATTTGGCTCTGAAAGTCATGGAATGGAAAGGCCAGTGCTTTCATTTCTGATGTGAACTGAAGACATTTAGGTTTGAGAGCAAATCATGAGTATAAGACGAGAGATCAGATATCAACTTCAACTTTCATTTCAAGTATTCATGTAGATATTTAAAAAAAACACTGTTGTCCTCAAATGTACATTAATCTAATGTGAAAACCCCCATTTCCTCCACATTTTCACTTGCACTTTAATGAATGAAGTTGATGTAACAAATAGCATGATTTTACCTTGTTTGTGTACTACTTTAGTTAAACATTCCATTGTTAGGTGTCTCTGATGGCAGCAATCCACCAATCAGAATGTGTTTGAAACAAAAAGAATGCGACATGAAGGATGCCTTAACACACAGTCTTTTCCCATTTCCACCGTTGCTTACAATTACTGAAGGGACACTTGCAAAAACTGACAAATCCAAGCTTCGTAAGTTGATTGAAGAACTTAATCCTAGGGATCATCTGCTCACTTCATCTACAGCAAAACGAGGAACCAGGTTTATAAAACATTTTGGGCATTTACAGAGTATGTTTCACAAATAATATGTTACATTTTGACTGCAATCACATCCGTTTCATACAGTGGATTAAAGTTTAAGGCACCTATAATGACGATGGTTTACGATTGATTGGCTTATCGATAACAACGATACAGTAAGTATATATACAAGCTGAGGACAAGGATCAAGAAAAAAAATTGAATTTCCGTTGATTCAGTTCAGCATGTTTTTATTTAGACACATTTATTTGTGAATAAAAAAATGAGTGATATTATATGAATGACAATACTCATGCAGGAAACCTGGTGAATCAAAATTAACAGCAGCCTCATTGTCATTTTTATTTAGTCGCTTAGCCAGCCCGAATGTCAACTTTAAATTGCTTGTAAGCATGTGCCTTACTCCACACCTTGGGCATAATGTTCCACAATACTCAGTCAGCATTGATGTCATTCATGAAAGCATTTTGCTATGGTTTTGACCCATTAAATATTAAAAATGAACTATATTGGATGGGTCAAAACCATGGCAAAATGCTGCCCTCGCCAAGAGTTGGCTGAGATGGATGCCAGCCTCCCCGCAACCCTAATTAGGATTAAGTGGCTTGGAAAATAAATTAATGAAATGAACAGTCATCTCGTTATGCCATTGAATGTTTTATGTTTTCATGTCTTTTAGCTGTGAAAGGGTTAAAAGGGTTAATTTTTGCTTATAAATTTCTCAACTTAAAGTAAACCCTCTCCCTGCTCATCATTTTTTCACCATGTATATTTGTAATTAGTGCAGCAAGGGTTAATGTGCAAGTGTTTTTTTTATGGGGAAAATGTACCTTTTAACTCAGTTCCCATATACCAACATAAAAACACCTTTCACTTGGCCACCTAATTATTATTATTTTTTTTAGCAAAACCTGTTCTCTAACCATTTTTCCAGGCTCAGTGCACAGCCTAATAAGTGTATTAAACAACATAGAACATGGTACCTTTGATAGCAGACCAACCAAGTTGGGAAACACAGTCTTAATGTATATAGCTCTTATTATTATCTATTCTTTTAAAATCTTTTTGGAGTAAATTGGCATAAAAATTCATTCTGCTGCTACCATCACAAGTTAATTAAAGAAATTAAAATATCGGGTATTTTAATGAATGAAAGTCAGTGGTGCATTTGGAAACTCACCCTACAAGTTCTTGAACACTTTTGTACCCTGTTGTTGGTGTAAAATGAGTAATTACAGGTCTGTTTTGGCAGGAGAATAGTTAAACAGTGATGTTTTTCAAAAACCATGGGGTTGACCATGCATAGGGTATACTTTGCGTAGGACATGCCTTTAAATTTGGAAAAAATAATAGATTTAAAAATAGTTAAAACCAGGTGATTTCAATCAATTGGGTGACAGTCACTAAATCTGTCAAAGTCAGACCTTCACAACACATGTTGTTGAAAGTGTACCATGACACAAATAAAAGCAGACAGTTGCTCATTAGGCTGGAAAAAGGTTACAATACCATCTTTAAAGAGTTTGGATTCCACTGTCAGACACATGGAGGAATTCAAGACCATATTTACTCTCTCCAGGAGTGGTCAACCAACAAAGATCAGTCCAAGAGCAAGGTGTATAATAGTCCAGTAGGTATAAAAGGATCCCTTCCACTTCGTTCCCAAGTGTACCATCAGGAGCACGCTGAATAAAAGCAGTGTGCATGGCAGAGTTGCTCTCCAAAAAGAACATTGCTGCCCTTCTACGGGTGGTTAACGGTTACATGAAAAGCTAAAAGGGTATTGGGGGAAAATTATGGATAGATGAGACCAACACGGGACTTTAGTTGCAAGTTTTTTGGAGTTGTTTGTAGAAGGAAAACACTGCATTCTGGAATAAGAACTTGGTGAAACATGGTGGAGGTATTATCATTGGTTGGGCCTGTTTTGCTCCATCTGGGCCAGGACAGTTTGTCATAATTGATGTAACAATTAACTCGAATTTACTAACTTGAATTATACCAGTGAATTCAAGAAAATTTCAGGGTATCTGTCTGTGAAACGAATCTCGAGAGAGGGTGCATCATGCAGCAAGACAATGACCCTAATGATATAAGTCATTCTACCAAAGAATGGTTAAAGAAGATTAAATGTAAAGCTTTGAAATGGCCAAATCTGAGTCCTGAGCTTAATCTAATAGAAATGCTGTGTGGGCAGTTCATGCAAGGAAACCCAACAACATCCCAAAGTCGAGGCTGATCTGTATGGAGGAATGGACATAAATCCCTTCAAGTTAATGTGTAGAACTGAAAATTAGTAACCTTTAGTTACAGTTATTAGGGGGTCTGAAAGCAAAGGTTGCCTTAATTTTACCTTTTACAGATATGTAATAATAAATCATTTTACTTAGTAAATGACCAAGTGTAATATTTTTGTCTCATTTCAAACATTGGGTTCTTTTTTAGGATTTTTTTAGAAAAAAATCTGATTCTTAAATTATATTTATGCAGAAAAAATTCTAAGAGGGTCACAAACTTTCAAGCATCACTGTATATTTCTTGACTGGCTATTTTTTTCCAGTTCTCAGTATGTATGTATGTATATATATATATATATATGCGTGTGTGTGTGTGTGTGTGTGTGTGTGTGTGTGTGAGTGTGTATGTGTGTTTATTTATTTCCTTGTCCCATCTGTTTCAGGACTGGTTGTTAGTACACCAGTAGTTTCTTTTTTAGGAAATTCCAAACAGTGGTACTGGCTACACCAGATGCTTATAGAACAGCTCTGATTTTCTTTCTTTTCTCAGCCTCAAAAATTATTTTCTTCCATAGACAGCTCTCTGGTCCTCATCTTGGTTTATCATTTTTTACAATAAACAACAGGGTGTGATATTTTAAGTAGTGAATTAAAATTTAATTGCTGATCTCGTCTCCTATTCATCTATCACCTGTCCTCAATGTAGAGCAAAAATGAAAATATTTGGTCTTGTTGTCCTAATACATTTGGAGTGGATAATTACATGCCAACTCCAGTCACTACTGATGCTATTTGTTAAAATAATTAGTACTCCTGAGACTTTTCCCATATTCATTATTTGGCCTCTTGGAGCATGTGGTGTAATCACATTGTGATATAAAATGGAAACATAAACTATAAAATTTGACTTTAGCTTGTTTCTTTGTGTTTTCCATAGAATATACTGTACCACTTTTAAGGACCACTAAAAAAAAAATCTTTTTTTTTTATTTGTTTCCCATAGCATATAAAAAACATGTTTTGTTAAAATTCTTTAAAAAATAAATAAATACAAATGGAATGTTTGTCCATATGTATTCACCCCTGAATCACCTAAATAGGATCTGGTGCTACCAATTACCTGTAGAAGCCAAATAATTAAATGAAATTCACTTGTGTAAAGTCTAAGTGTCACAATATATATATATATATATATATATATATATATATAAAACCAAACCAAAACTTACTTAATCAGAGAGGCAACAAAGAGGTGAAAGATAACTCTAAAGATGCTAGAAAGCTCCACAGCAGAGACTGGTGTATCTGGCTATTGGACTACTCTAAACCTTACAGACCACAGAGCTGGGACTTATGAAAGAGTAACCTTACTCTACTATGGTTTATTTTTATTTATTTATTTATTTATTTATTTTGTGTTCCGTAGTCTGGCGGATGTCAGTGAATTGAACAGTCCCCTCAGCATTCCTTCTTTTTTTTGTATGGTTTATTTATATATTTAAAATCATGATGGATAGAGATGAATTTGTGTTTTGGTCAGCTATGTGCCCAAGTTTGTGGATGTATGACAATCACATCCATATGCAAGTTTTTCCTAAACTGAAATGTCTTTTCCTAAATTCCTCAAATGTCTTTGGCTGCTACGCTTGCAATTTTCTGTCACTGGAATTAAGAGGCTCCAATCTGTTCCAGTATGACAATACCTCTTTGCACAAACAGGCTCCATGGCCACATGGTTTGGTATGCAGAGAACCCTGACCTCAACCTCACTGAACACTTTGGTGTTGGATGACCTGGAATGTTGATTGTGCTCCAGGCTTCCTTGCCCAACTTTCCTTTACTAATGTTCTTGTGTCTGAATGTTTAAAATCTAATAGTGAAGCTTTCCCAGTAGAGTGTTGTTATGAAAGCATAGAAGGTCAGGTGTCTACAAGTTATTTGGTATGTAGTGTATAGTGACCAGTTCTAGAGAGCCAAAATCCAGTATAATTTGGTGCTTTCTCCACCCAGACTCTCAAATCAACAAACTGTGCCAGAACTGCCTTCATTTAAGTGGTCCTTCAAACAGCATGCCTTTAATGACAATAAAATGTCTTAATGTAAATCATTTCAGGCACCCAGTGCTATCTGTTTAGCCTTTTTAATGGAAGCTGCTGTCAGACCCCTCTGCGTGGAGAATGCTCAGGCCACCGTGTCTTAATCCCTCATTGACCGTTTGATCCTCGCCCTTGGCACTGATACTGTATCTCTGTGGCAGGATGAGTTGCAGCTCAGGGCAGTTACAGGCCAAGCTTTCCTTTATCTCTGCTGGCTTTGAAAGGGTGATTTGAGCTACGTGTAACCTAAGCTGAGACGGCTGTGTACCTATGTTTCAGCTAGCTGCCTGGAGGCCTAAGCCAACCTGCTGAAGGCTGCCATAACCCAAGCAGGTGCTTACTGTTACACCTCGCCCCGGTCAGCACTCTAGGATAACAGAGCAGCAAATTGGCTGCTCTAAATTAATGGGGAAAAAAATTAGCTGTGCCACATTGAAGGATCAATGCCTTGTTTTAAGGACAATGCAATCCAGACTTGTCTATAATTGAGGGACCAAATTACCCCATCTAAATAAAAGGTACCAATCAACAAAGGATTAAACATTTGTATTAGCAAGTTCAATTACATGATAATGAAAGAGGGCAAGGTAAAATCTTTAAACACAAATACTATTTACATCTTAGGTAACTAATTGAAACTACAGTAATTTAAATGTTGTGCTTATTTTTAACAAGGACTTTTATTATTAATAATAATAATAATAATAATAATGGGCTCTTGAGACACGTTGAGATGCCCTCTCTGCATGGGTCTTCAGGTGTAAGACAATCTATTATTTAGCATTGGGGGAAAAAATCATACTCATTACTGTATGTTATTGAGATGTATGGATTTGGCAGAAACAATTATTGAATGACTAACCCCTACAGTGCCGTGTCCACCCGCAGACCTCGAGTGTCTCACAGGATGATCTAGCAGCAGGAGGATATCCGTTGCATTGTGATCTGTGACATGAGCTAGCGGTATACATTCTTTTCCATTATATCTTTAAAAAAACAGAATTTGAATTGGATTTGCATCATCAATTGGGAAACCATAAGAAAATTTCTCAGATAGGAAGGTGACAAGACAAGCAATTATGAGCCACCGAATCACATTCATGAGGATGTTCACCTGAATGTCACACAGCTGACAGCATATTAATTGTGATTTTTATTCTATGAATCAAATGTCATTCTGCTTCCTCGATTCTGAGTGTACTTCCAACACTGTGAAAAGCAACCTTGATGTTTTATACTTCTACCCTGGAATTCTGAAACTGAGGACATTCTGTAACTATACATTTTTATGTATGCAGAAATTTCATGATTTTGAACCTTCAGAAAACTTTTAATGTTAAAAAAAAACGACATTTTCTCTAAAGTTTTGCATTTTTTATGACGTGCTGTCCTGATTATATCTGACAGTAGGCTTTATTGAAACCATAAAATTAATTATTATTTTTTTTAAAATATTTTTTCATTTCTGATTGGTTGCTGAATTATCCATCATTGACATCATATAAGTTGAATGATCATTTCATGATTTGCGCCAGTGTTTCTCCTCAAAGGCATAATAGAAGATAGATACACTACATTCTGCAGCAGACGGCTCCGCCTGTCCGTTATCTTGGTTAGCTAGTTAATATATTTTACAGTGAAGCACTGCGGCCCTGATCTGTCAGAATTTTATTGCAGTTTCTCTTTATTTATGCTGTTGTAGCTGTATCTGAGAGTGAGTAGCAACCACCAAGATGGTGGCAAAGTTCCGCCCATAAACACAAGACCGGACAAAACCCTTGCATGACCCACCTTTGGTGTCCGCCTTATTACCAAGGACTAAAATCCTCCATTCCATTAAAATGGGTGTTGAATGTTGTGTCTCGACTTGCTCCAGCTATTGTATCTACAGAATAATTTTATTCTTTATTATTTATTCTGGGGCAGTGATGGCCCAGTGGTAGGGTGCTGTATTACTGATCCCAAGGGGTTCAAGCCCCACTATCAATGGGTTGTCACTCTGTCCCCCCAGTGCAGCTAACTGGATTATCAAATGCCGGCCATGTCTCTCACTGTCTGTGGTGGGAGGCATGTAAAAGAACCATTGCTGATTTTCGTAAAGAGTAGGCTGCATAGCCGTCAGCGTGTTTCTTCCCTGTGATGGCCTGGCGAGCTGTCCAGGGTGTACTCTGCCCTCGCCCGGAGTCGGCTGAAATGGGCGCCAGCCTTCCCGCGACCCTAATTAGGATTAAGCGGTTCAGAAAATGAATGAATGAAAATCGGAAGTCCAAATATTTGATACATTTTATTTGTATCATGTTTTTTTTCCCAGCATGTATAACAAGATGACTCAAAATAAAGCACAAAGCAAAGCAAATTTTCTCAATCCTGCAGCTTGTTTAAATGTATAAGAGTGCTGACATTAGGATGTGGCCTATCTACCTTATATGATATCTATGTTCCACCTCTCCTGCTCCTACCAAGAAAGCTACCAATAAAATGGCTGTCCGCTCTCAAGGCTAGAGGCATGCTTGCTCGCAACAAGCCGATAAGGTCACATCCTCACCATCAAATACTTTAATTCCATATCTTGCTCCATAGTTTCATGGAATTTGTCCAGAGTAATTCGGAAACTGCATTAGCAGGGAATAGCATGCAGCACTGCAGCATGCTTCAGCACTTATGCAGCTAAGTTGCGTTTACCTCTGGACTTGAAAATATTTTGAATGAATGTTAAAACAATTATAGAATTTTATTTCTTTTTTTGACATGGAGAATTATTCATATCTTTTTTGGGGGGTGAGAATAAAACCCGCTTTAAAGCAGCCAATTAGTCTAATATGAACATTTTTGGACTGTGGGAGGAAACCAGGGTACCTGGAGGGAGCCCATGCAAGCATGCAGACTCCACACAGAAACATCCAAGCCTAGGATTTGAACCCAGGACCCTCTTCCTGTGAGGTAAAAGCACAAGACACTACGCCATCAAGCCACCTACACTTAAAATGTTATAGTTTATTTACTTAGAAAAATATGTAATGTATTCACATCAAACAGCCAACCATTTCAGTTTCTTCCAATTAAATTAAAATCCACCAATCAGTTAGTAAATTCCTAATGAAGTGCATTTTGATTGAGAATGTTGTCCTTTTATCATCCTGCAAAAAGAAAAGCTGGGAAAAAACAGTGCTGGAAAATAGATTTACTGAGACTGTTAGAAGCTTTAGTGATTTTAATGGATTATAATTGCTGACCTCACACCATTGAGGCTGGAATTACTTGGGTTTTTTTCCAGCTTGCTACTGGGTGCTGGAAGTGGTTCTTGTGAAGAGGGGAAAAGCCATTAAAAATCTATTATAGCAGATCTTTTCACCCAGGGGGAAAGCCTTCTCATTACTAAGCAGATTGCTAGGGATGACAAGTGGCTATATATTTCTTTTATTATTTTCCTCTGCATTTCCTCTTTGTACCTTTTTGTGTGAAAATCACCAGTTCATAGATAGACTGGTGTGTGCCAGGGTGAGGTGGTAGTGCTGGGTTACTGCCCTGGTCCATACTCTATGTTTATTTCAGTGCTATCTCAATAGTTTAACTATTTTGAGGAAAAACATCAACTTTTAAGCTTATTGTCGCTTTGGATTTGCTTTCAGCTGTTGTGACCATTAGGGGTGCATCCACATTTGGATTTTAGCCCCTATGTGCACATGCTGTTCTCTTTTTTAATCCCCTTGTAATCATTTAAAAAATTCGGCTTAACATGTTGTTTTCTGTCCTTGTGCTAGTTGATTATGGCTTTGTTTTGTTTTTTTTCTTTGTTTTTTTTTTATTTCTCCCTTGGTGCTCATCTCATGTTCCCTTCATCCATATTTACTGCTTACAGTGTTGACATTAAGAGTAATGGATTCTAATGGTCTCTCTGTGAGTTATTGTGAGAGTTAAATGAACTATCCATTTTTGTTATATATTATGCAGTATTTAAAGTTTCGGGTCATTAAAAGGCAGACGCCACCCTCTGCCTCCCCCTCTAGGTTGCCTTTTACCCCCTGCCAGCTTGTACTGATGCTCCTGTCGCCACGGGCTGTGTTTAATCTGTTTTTCATAAAGCATAATAAGAATATTATGAAATAATTATTTATTTTAGAATACTTTGTGCTTACCATTGAATTTCTCATGGCTTTTTCTGACTTTATGCAGCATGTGTTTAAACAGTGAGCTTTTACAGCCATTGTGCACCACTCTGACCTACAGTTCAGGCTATATATGAGTTGTTGGCATACATATGTCGTTTTATGAAGCTAGTTTCATGTGTACTGATGGAATTCTGTAACCTCTGTAGCTCAGGATAACTTAATTTCCTATGATTTAATAGATTTATTACAAGCCTCGCTAAAATGTGTGTTAGAGAAGCTCTTGGGGTCAATAGAGTTCAAGCAGCTGATGTTCGAAAGGTCATGAACGCACTTTTGCTGGGGTCAACAGCAACAAGACACTGGCCTTACGTTTGGTCCTTAGAAGTGGCTTTGTGTGTATTTCTATTCATTCCCAAGCCACCTGTGCAGTGTGGATAGCAGCATGTACTTAGCGGTGAAACACTTATCTACTTTAAATACTCAGAAAGAAGAAGAAAGCCGGCAGTCAGGTGCAATCCTCTGAAAACTAAAAGAGGAATAAATAATTTGCGGTCCTCCAAAGTGATACCTTTTTTCCCACCCGTTAAATGTGAATGTTGGATCTCCAATCTTTCTGCAAATGAGCCTCGGCTTGCTGTAATGGCTTTCTGCTCCTCATGGGAAGACGGCGGTGTGTGCCCGCTCCAAAAGCTGCTGATTGAAGGGGAAAATGCAATACAGGTGTAAAGCAGACTTGATGGGGGTCTTATGCGAGGGTTATGAATTTTAACCATTCTCATCTATACACTGCTATGTACATACATATTATAATGGAGGAGGAATGTGCTGTCTGGGCTGTTTGCAGATCCGCAGAGACCGGAAGGTTTCTGCTTGGCTGTCGTTAATTCCAGATGAGAGGATTGCTGTTATGCTAAATTAATAGGAATTAAGGAGGTACGAATTGGTTAAACAAGCACTTGATTAAGCTCGGGAAGTGGTGGTGGTGGGGGTGTTATACAAGTAAACTGGGTGAGGTTTGTTGGGACACTGAAGGTTAATAGTAATTGCTGAGGGCAGATCTTGTGAGTGTAGGTAGCACTTTGCATTAGGAAAGCCTCACAAGTGGATGGCTATGGTGTAAGTTCAGTGTAGTTCCAAACCATGCTGAACCGCTAAAATATGGCGGCGGTGTGGCAAAACAGCCTCACATGGGGGTGGTTTTGTTGGTGGTTCAGTGGGGTTTAATATAACGATGATGTGGCCAAATACTTGTGAGCAGTAGATGAAAATACAGTGTAGATAGGTTGTAATGAGGTTGTATTGGACGCGTTTCGGAAAGGTTGCAAAAGGTGACAGCACTGTAGCTATGGGGCAGCTGGACGGTGATGCACGGCTTTGAAAACCGCCATGAAATTTCAAACATTTTGATAATCTTGCAGTTTATTGCAGACAGTGCCGGTCAACGGCAAACACTATCACAGTGTCAAGACGATATCACGGTTTGGAACTGCACTGAACTTTCTCAGAACTGCTGCCATCTTTATGATTGGAGGTCTTTTTTGAATGGATGCATTATTTCGTTATTACATAAAATGGTTACTTGTCTGCGACGGCCTGGCGAGCTGTCCAGGGTGTACTCTGCCCTCGCCCAGAATCGGCTGGGATGGGCACCAGCCTCCCCGTGACCCTAATTAGGGTTAAGCGGTTCAGAAAATGAATGAATGAATGAATGAATGAATGGTTACTTGTGTTCTCATTGAACTCTCCGAAATTATGAGGTAAAGAGAGGAGCACCTATCCTGCATGTGTCCTGAGACCTATCACTTCTTTGTGTGTATGAGTGTGTGCTAATATGTCCTTGGTCAAGCCCAGTCATTGCACAAGGCCAGACTAATTGAGGAGAAGACTCTATCTGTGGCTGCTAATGATGATGAGCATGGAGTTGCGCAGGCATGTCCCCTCAGGCTGAGCGATGGTGTTTGGGAAACAGCCCTGCTTAGTTATTGGCCAACAAAGGGGGAATTCACTTAATACAACCTGCGCAGATTAGTGGGTAATTGTTGCCATAATCAATAAGGCAGCAGTGCGTAAAATGAAAGGTGTGATTGTGTGGAGGAAGGGAAGTCCAGAATAGGTTTGCTGAATCTTTTCAGAGCGTTACATCAACGTGCACCAGTCCCTTACAGTCTACAGTGTTCTGAATGCTTGTGATGATGTATAATGGTCCATGTGTCTGTCCATAGCTGTATATATGCAAGACTATGATCATAAGAGATGTCATGTCAAGGGGTCCTTGAGCCTGATCTGTGTGTGTGTGTGTGTGTGTGTGTGTGTGTGTGTGTGTGTGTGCCTATCCATTGTAGCTGGGCCTGCTTGGATGAGCCTCATTGTTCCTGTGCGGCCTAGTGACAACGCTGGCGGGCAGAGAGTGATGAATCCTGGGCAGGGTGACAGTGATAAATAGCCCTTTTAATAACAGCTGCCCCACTTGGCCAGCCACTCACAGCCTGTGTCCTCTGTGTATTTATTCCTATGTTTATTTATGCATCCATTGCAAGAACGAAATCACAACCGTAGGGCCCCAATATGTCTTTTTTTGGCGGCGGGGGAGGACTTGTGATTTCATTTTGAATTTTTAGGGAGACTTAATCCTTTAACCCAAACAATTCATCCATCTATGCCTGTGCCTTACCTCAGCCGGAGCTGTGCATTTAGAACTTTTTCTACTTGTGTTTCCATGAAACAATAAAACACATTTATGAAGAAGTTCTTTCTGGTGTTAGCCTAATGTGCATGTCTTTGAACTGTCGGAGGAAACCGGAGTACCCAGAGGAATCCCACTCAAACACAGGGAGAATATGCAAACTCCATTGAGAAATGGCCTCGCTGAGCCCAGGACCTTCTTGCTCTGAGGCCACTACATCACTGCACCCCCACTGTAATATGATAGGTCTAATATATATTAAGCTAGTTCCACGTACATATCAATGTATTCATGGTTAAAATTCATATCTAGGAAAAATTTCCCAATATTTCAGCTATTCGTTTGGCTGATAGTAATTAAATATTTATATCAGAATACAAAGGCGTCACTGTGTTGTAGTGGTTAGTACGTCCACCTCACAGCAAAAAGGCCTGCGTTTGATTCCCAGCTTAGGTGTTTCTGTGTGGAGTTTGCATGTTCTCCCTGTGACCCTAATTAGGATCAAGTGGCTTAGAAAATGAATGAATCATAATACAAAAAGGTATCAATATATCGCCTAAATCTAAAACCTCAGAGTTATAATGCCAAATATGGTCTATGAAAATGACTGAATGATGAACATTGTTAAATATAAACAGCTCTGGTTGTTCTTTTTGTTTCAAAGAGCTACATGCTGACATAGTGGTTGCACGTCCGCATGGGTTTCCTCTGGGTTCTCTGTCCACCTTCGGAAGGCATGTACATTAGGCTCACTGGCCGTCCCAAATCTCCCCTAGGTGTGAGTGTGAGTGTGAATGGTTCTGTGTTCACCCTGCAATGGACTGGCGAGCTGTTCAGGGTGTACCCTGCCCTCTTCTTGAGTTGGCTGAGATAGGCCTCAGCCTCCCCATGACCCAGTTAGGATTAAGCAGTTGAATGAATGAATGTTTTAAAGCTGTTAAACAACTTCAACATATTGAGGTGTTATTATTTATTGCTGTTAGTGTTAGGGTTAATGTATAATATCCTTCACTGAATTAGGAAATGTCCAAGGACAACAAGAATGTGGAAATTTCCTACTACAATTTAATGTCTAGAAAAAAAAAGTTAATGTCGGCACTAGTAAGCAATTGGGCTAATTGAGTAATTAAAAACAGATGTCAGAACACAAGCCCAAGCACACACTTTTGCCCTGCAGAAACTCAGCACTGTGATGGTTTCCGACACCCCTGTAGTGCAGGGATATCCCAGAGGTACCTGTATAATAGTTACAGTTTCACCCCTGTGATTATTCGGTTGGAGTCTTTGATATTGAACCGAAAATGGTCTTTGTGTTATTTGTGCGGTGAACGAAATGGGCTGGAAAGTTGCCACGATTGTAATGGCAAATCGTAGCGCATAATGGCCATAGCCAGTGGACCAAAGCTCTGTCTGTGGCCAAGAGTTAGACTTCTCTCTCTCTCTCTCTCTCTTTCTCACACACACACACACACACACACACACACACACACACACACTAAACATATCTCTATAGCATATGAGAAATATACCCTGAGTCTATGTACTGTAGTGCTTCATTAAGAGGTGCGGTGTGTGTCGATAGTGGGAATACAGCATCCTCTGACATCACAGGCTGAGGCTAGCAGAGATCCCTGTAACGTGTCTGACAGCTTGTGTGATTGGAGTGCGGCTGGCAGGCATTGCAAAGTGCAGATCAATAAGCAGCAAATTTCCTATTAAAGAAAGATTACCTGGACCTTGCTTTCAAATAGCCAGTGGCTATGGCGTGGATAGACAGAACAGGGAACGTTTTGCGCATTCGAGTTTTCCGATGTTTCCGTCCTATACATAGCTTTAGGTCAGTACAGCATGTAATCAATCTCCTACACTGCGGGTTTCATAATACAGAACACACCACATAATATGAGACCTGGGAACATTCTTTCACAGATGTACGTGATCATGCAGCACATTGCGTATACTGTACAATACCTGTACTATACAGTATCTGCAATTTCCACGGATCACCTAAGTATAATCACTGTGTGGTGGTGGTGAGGTCCCAACTGACAAGCATCCCAAAATTGTTCATTATCATGCATTCTTAATCAAACCCAGCTCCATGAGCCACTGAGCAAGGGTTGTCGCTCGGTGGAGGACTATAAGGGACGATTAAGAGAGAATGACTGCTGGGTGGTGCGAAGGGGGAAAAGACACAACAGGCAAAAATCAACAGTGGCTGCAGGACAATCAATCAAATCTGTCAAGCCGTTTTCCCAGCCTGTGTAATTTTTCGGGATTGTACTTAGGAAATGGGTACACCCTGTAATGTGTAGCTAAGATCACTTTCTCTAACACCTCGCAGCACTTAATATTGAAGCCAATCTTGGATCTGTGTCCTGTGATCTGTGACTCTGCCTTTTTGTTGTTGCTCTGTGTTTTACCGTGAAATATTTTGACCTTATTTGGCTTATAGGAAAGATTTGTACTACTTCTGAAATGTTACGTTTATATTAAGTGCTTTTCTGTTTGAAGTACCCTTAAGCCTTTAAAGCCATGAAGGTCAGGTATATCACTGTTTATGGTAAAGTGGTCCAAATGGGCCCCTGCGATGGTCTGGCGAGCTGTTCAGGATGTACCCAGTCATCGCCCTGTGTTGGCTAAGATAGGCTCCACCCTTTAATAAATGGATGAAACTGTAAGTTATGTAGTGACAGCGTTTCATAGTGTTTTATCATTGGGTGCATGTGTGTCCTAGAGTTTAAATACAAGTCTGTCGACCAAACTGTCGACCACTCTCTCTCTCTCTCTCTCTCTCTCTCTCTCTCTCTCGCTCACACACACACACACACACACACACACACACATGCACGCCAAAGCTTCAGCAGACCTCTAAATCACGTTTTCTAATTCCCTGAGCCACATCTCAATCATTTTCCCTGCTAATTTGAGAGTCACCCTCATTTCTTTTTAAACGATTCATTTTCAGCACATTTGTACAGTAAATGGCCCCGATGTGTTCTACAATTTAGTCAATTACTGTTCCAGCCACCCAGGCTCCGGGGAGCCTGAACACACATGGCCTAGAGCTACCATCTCAATAATTGTTTCAGGAAAGTTGGGAATGGATCACTAACATTGTGCTCTACTTATTGAAATGTCAATTGGAGCCAGGACTTCACACTTTCCATTCTTCTGGTAATATATATATACTGTATATATGGAAGTCTTTGCGTCACCAGGTATAGTTGGATGTGATCGAAGATATTTTATTTATTTATTTCATATTATATTTTGTGGTTCTTGCAGGCACCATTACATTCATTCTCGCTTCATGAAAAGTCTGCTGGTGCTTTCATGGTGTTCTCCGGTTCACAGTTAATCTCTAGAATTATATAACAAATATACTCACTCGCTGTCTCTCCCTGTGCTTACATGGGTTTCCTCCAGGTATCCTGGTTTCCTCCCTCCTCAGAGCAGTGGGCTGCCACACACACTTGGGGCGCCCAGAGAGCAGTTGGGGGTTAGGTGCCTTGCTCAAGTTAACTTCAGCCATGAAGGTGGAGGAAGGGAAGGTGCAGCTCACCCCTCCACCACCACATATTTCCCTGCTGGTTCAGGAATCGAACCAGAGACCTTTCTGTCCCAAAGCCTCTTCTCTAACCATTAGGCTACAGCTGCCCCCTGAAATAGTCTCCAGCCTCCCTGTGAATCTAGTAGGAATAAGTGGTTTGGTGAGTGAGTGACCTGTTAATTCTACTAGGGTCCAGTTTTCCACTTAGGGGCAATTCGGAACAGCCAGTTAGCCTAATGTACATGTATTTGGACTGTGGGATGAAACCAGAGTACCTGGTGGACACATAAAAACTCTCAAGCCTGGGACTCGAACTTAGGATCTTCTTGCTGGAAGGTTGACAAGCTAATCACTACGCCACTGTGATGCCAAAAAGAATATAACTATATCAAAATTGTCATAAAAAATTGGACTGAAGCAGGAACTATTGTGTTATGTTATATAATAAGTTGTGTAATGACTTACATTTGTAACTTTCCCATGGCTGTTTCTCAATACAGGGACTCTTATGTTCAGGTTAAGACAATAGAAGAGCTACAGTAAAAATTAAACGTGGAAAAATGTGGTCTCTAAATAGTTTCCATGTCTTTATACATCCACATTTATAGTTCTTTCTTTGTACCTGTGGGTCTTCACATTCCCTACATGTAATTCTTTAGCAGGGTTGTACAATTGAAGAACTTCTCCCGAGGTCCTCTTTAATTACAAATTAATTAAATCAGAATCAATTAAAAAATTAGATCCCCTTAAATGAGGTCTTAATGGGTGTTAATGAGGGGGAGAATGTGTAACTGGACCAAACAATATGACCCAGACACCCCAATTAACTAGCTCATTTTTCCCCATTTATCTTCTGCTTGGCCATTGAAGTGAAATCTAGCTGTTACACAGCAGGGCTAAAATCACTGCAGGGGAAATATATATATATATATATATATATATATGTATGTATGTATGTGTGTGTGTGTGTGTGTGTATACACGTGTGTGTGTGTGTGTATACCATTTGTGTGTATAACATTTGTAGATTAAGCCTCATCTGGTTCTGATTAAACGTTTATTCATTTATTAATTTTCCAAATCACTTTATCCTGCTAGGGTTGCAGAGTAGCAACCTCAGTCGGCTCTGGACGAAGGCAGTGTACACCCTGAACTAGTCCATCTAGACCAGTCGCCAGTCCGATGCAGTCCAACACATACAACCATTCACACTCACACTCACACCTAGGGGCAATTTGGAACAGCCAATTAGCCTACTGTGCATATCTTTGGACTTTGGGAGGAAACCGGAGAACCCTGAGGAAGCCCACGCAAGCATGGGAAGAGGATGCAAATTCCACACAGAAACACCTTCAGAGCCACAGACTTGAACCCAGGACCTTTTTGGTATGAGTCAGGTGTGCTAACCACTACACCACCATGATTATAGTTGTAATGTTAAGCATAAAATGCGCATGTTGCCTTCGAAGTGCGATTGCTGGAATGATTGCAGTCGTTTGTTTTCAGCCAAGCATGCAATTCTTTCTGTTTGCACTCACCATGGTAATCCAGGCCTATTATTCATGCAGCTTTATTAGTTGGCTCAGGATGATGTGGTATTAGGCAGTCAGTCTATCAGTATGTATTAAGCTGTCTTATGGAGGTGATGGAGAAGGAGAGGAGAGACCCGGTCAACCTCAGTGTGGAGACAAGCCCAGGCCTATTAACTTCAATTGACTGTGACACACATGTGGCCTTCTAAACGTCTGGTTCCTTATTGATTTCTCTCTCGTGCTCTCTTCACTTCCTCACCAAAGCTGCCAAGGCAAGACTTCTTTATCCAGACTGATTGGGGACATGTATTGCTCCTACATATGACACTCCTACATCAGCCGTAATATACTCTATTTCTTCTTTACCAAAACACCCTGACATGATTAACACTGTACAGAACTGAAGTGTCTCATTACTTCACATGTTCTGGTGTGGAGAATAACTTAAGTGGTTGGGAGGGAGGGAGGAAGGGAGGGAGGGGTCACACCGTTCCTAGCTGTGCTCCTTCCTGCATCTGTTGCTAAAATGAAGTCTGACAGCAGATATTGACTTCATATCAACCCCAGTCAGTCTGAGACTGAAAGATTGTGCTCTGCTAAAATCAGCTATCGATAGACAGCCAAATAACTTCCCAGTCTCATGCAAGCCAATGAGATTTATTGATATACACTGCAAGGCAAAGATATGGAAGCAGCAAATATATTAGCAAAAATATTTGTTTAATAAAATTATTATTAGGGATATTCTGACTTTATAATTTTTAGGTTTTAATATTTGCACATTACCGGGAAATCCCTCTGTGCTATACGAATAAGTGCCATCTGCAGCTGCTCCGTTATCATTCTGGCTGAGGGATATTTGAGGTTATAAATTTAGCTTTTTTTATGTACTTCTGTTGATCTGTGAGATGTAATATTCCCTGCCATGTGATTTTTATTTATTTATTTTTGATAAGATACCTCAACCTCAGCTTTAAGGAAGCATGGTGACCTAAATCCACCAGGGATATCTGAATACAATGAGTCATATTGTTGTGATGCAGAATCACTGCAGGCATTCAGACATCATGTCTGTCATTTCATGGAAAAGAAAATATATAAGATTTTATTAAATGTATATGTAATCTGATTGGCTGTTGAGCGCCCACACCTGGACCAAAACACGAACTTCAAATAAAGTAAATCTTTTATCAGTTTGGGCGGCACGGTGGCTTAAGGACCTGGGGTTTGGTGAGAGTGTTTCTGTGTGGAGTTTGCATGTTCTCCCCATGCTAACGAGGGTTTCCTCTGTGTACTCCAGTTTCCTCCTATGGTCCAAAAACATGCACATTTGGCTAATTGGCTGTTCCCGATTTGCCCCTAGGTGTGAGTGTGAATGGTTGTGTGAGTATTGGGTCTGTGATGATCTGGCGAGTTGTTCAGGGTGTACCCCATCTTCGCCCAGTGTCGGCTGAGATCCGTTCTAGCTTAATAGGATTAAGGGATTCGGCAAATGAGTGAATGAGTGGGTTTTCTCGAGTTTATGTTTATCGCAAGTAGATTCACTACTGGTAGTTTTTTAACACTAGCTCCTCCGGTGACATGAATGTTTTCTCTGATACCCAGGCACAATTGAAAAAGACATCCTGGAGTGAGCAGCTCAAGACTTCAAACATCGTTCTGTGTTCATAGCATGTATTTTAGTGAAGACAGGATGCTGGTGGCCATTTTTCTGCAAGTTTTTTTTTTCCATCACTCACTCATCCATACAGGCATTTCACAGCCAGCATGAATGGGGTCGGTGTGGAGGGCTTTCAACTACCATAAGTAAGCATCAACTTCAGTTCAGTCAGTTTTGAAAAGTTTTCCTTGTTTTTTGTTTAAAAAAAATCCCATATAATAAATAACTTATTCACCTCATTAGTTCGGTCAGTACAAGGAAATTCCAGACCATTGCTCTTAATCCATACATTAAAGTCTTCGTCTGGAATTTCCCTGATCTAACCTCACACTGGACAGAATGTTAGAGTAGTGGTTAGCACATCTGCCTCACAGCAAGGAGGATCTGGGTTGAAGTCTCAGCACCAGTCATTGTGTGTGTGTGTGTGTGTGTGTGTGTGTGTGTGTGTGTGTGTTTTATAGATAAACAATACACTGTTCCTCACTCTATATGTTTTATTCACTGGATGTTCACTCTGCTGAAGCTAAATGGAATTGCTTCTGTGTTTTCCTCTGCAGTGCTGTGATTCTGTCTAAAAGGTTCCAGTGGCAAAATAGTTATAATTACATTTTATTTGTTTTCCCTGGGTGCTGCGGTTTATATACAGTGACCTTCATGCTGTCACAAGCTTCTGCTGACCGTGCCTCTGCCTCTCTCACAAGGGCTGATTAAGAGTTTACTTGCACTATGAGTTTTGCTTAAGCATACAAAAATTCCAAGTATACAGTGATTCACTCGTGCGTTTGTGCATCTTTTTACATTTTTACAATGGCATGTCGTAGATGATTTATTTCCTTTGTTTCTTTTTTTTCGTACATCGTTTTTATACCTTCGCCTATAAATCTTACGAGCTATAGCATCGTCTATTCTTCCATCGCGTTCATGTTTCTATTTGCTTTGCGAAATTAAACCACAAATATCATATTGATCCCTTTCTTTGTTCCACTGAACTTGAGATGACCCTCTGCCCATGCACACACACACACACACACACACACACACACACACATACACACACCAAGCTTCTGCTTGTATTCTCCCCTGTCAGTATTTTGCTCTATTATTGTAGCAGTGAATCAGAAGTATTTATTGTTTCTGATGTTAAGACACCAGGATGCATATTGATTTTGAGATTGAGAGCTGGACTTGTTTGTCAGTGAATACATCCATAGTCTCTGTAAGCTATATTTTTCTATCAACAAGATCCTCTGCTCACATTCCCCTAAACCTCCTGCTTACATTTTTGATACAAGCTTAGGGTGTGATCACAGTAGAGGTGAGATAGAAAAGCGACTGATGCGAATTTATCCATTCATTCATTTATTTTCTGAACCGCTTGATCCTAATTAGGATCGCGGGGAGGCTGGTGCCCATCTCAGCCGACTCTGGGTGAGGGCGGGGTACACCCTGGACAGCTCGCCAGGCCATCGCAGGGCCAGTACTCACACAACCATTCACACTCACACTCACACCTAGGGGTGATTTGGAACAGCCAATTAGCCTACTGTGCATGTTTTTGGACTGTGGAAAGAAACCGGAGTTCCCGGAGGAAACCCACGCAGGCACAGGGAGAACATGCAAACTCCACACAGAAACACCTGAGCTGAGAATCGAACCCAGGCCTTCTTGCTGTGAGATGGATGTGTTAAACACTACACTACTGTTTTTTGTTGTTGTTGTTGTTGTTGTTGTTGTTGTTTTTTGTCAAGATGTTTTGGGACTCCGCATGCAAGCAAATATTTTGCAGCTTAAATGTGTATATCGTGCAAAAATCACGACAAGTTTTGCAACTGATTTGTGAGTAATTTGCGTTTGGTTTGCGAATGTTTGGTGAGAAAAATGCGAATCTTCCGTCATAAATCAGTCACGTTCTGTTCCCTTTTTGTTCCCCAAACATGTGCTTTATATTTGCATATTATTAGTGTGAACAAAATGTGAATAAAATACGAATAATGACAAAATATGTGGAATATGGATGCCAGCAAGTCTCAAACTTTCTGCATGGAAGTCTCCAACTTAAACAAATCATTTACGAGCAAAACAACTTTGTCACCTTCTCGCGACATTCGCGGACTGCTGGAGAAGAGTTTGAGACTATTCCGTGTCACAGTCTCGTTTTGCGACATTCGCAGAAATTTCAAACATGTTCATGAACCAGGTGATCAAATCACAGCAAGAAGGTCCTGGGTTCAAGTCCCGGGCTCAGTGAGGGTGTTTCTGTATGGAGTTTGCATATTCTCAGCATGCTTTCGTGGGTTTCCTCTGGGTACTCCGGTTTCCTCCTACAGTCCAAAGACATGTATATTAGGCTAACTGGCTGTTCCAAATTGCCCCTAGGTGTGAGTGTGAATAGTTTTGTATGTGTGTGTGTGTGTGTGTGTGTGTGTGTGTGTGTGTGTGTTGGCCTAATGTTGGACTGATGAGCTGTTCAGGGTGCATTCCGCATGTTGGCTGAGATCCTGTGACCTTAATATAATTGAGCAGTTCGGCAAATGGATGAATGTGTGTTCCTGTGTGTTCTGCGATAAAGAAAAAGTAAAAGTGAATTCGCTTACTCATTAGCTAAGCCGCTTAATTCTACCAGAGTCGCAGGGAGGCTGGAGCCTATCTCAGCCGACACTGGCCAAAGCTGGGGTACACCTTGAACAAATCACCAGACAATAGGTGTGAGTAGGAGTGTGAATGGTTGTGTGTGTGTGTGTGTATTGCCCTGCCATGGCCTGGCAAGCTTTTCAGGGTGAACCCCACCTTCGTCTGGTGTTGGCTGAGATAGGCGCCAGCCTCTCCGTGACCCTAGTAGGATTAAGTGGTTTGGAAAATGAGTCAGTGAGAGAGTGAGTGAGTAGTGAGTGAGTGAGCATGCAGAATACCGGAACATCAGAACATATATTCAGGATAAACAGCCTTCAGACAAAGGGCTTTAGTTATTACAACTGACCATTCATTTCTATATAGTCTCAAACATCGGCTGTATATCACTGTCCCCCCCAACCAACCAACACACACACACACACACACACACACACAAACCATTTAATGTTTTATAGGCACAATATCTCATTAATTCTTGTTTTTTATGACAGTATAATTGGAGCTGAGCAAAAGCACCTGACTACTCTGTGTTCCGGCACGCTGCAAAAGTCAATACTGCAAGCCAAACAACTTCGCACTCAATTGAACTGTGCAGAAAATCCATAGGAGCTCCATCTCTCTCCCTCTTTATGGCAGTGAAGGATAAGCGCCTCTCATTTACAGAGCCACTTTAAATTTGATGTTATTCACTTGCAAACAAGCTCTTCTTCTCATTCTTATAGAGATAAAATTCGGTTAAGTTGCAGAACTCTTAGCGGAAAGTGGGCTCCAGGAAACAGGATCAAGGGAGAAAATATATTTTTGTTGTGGTTGTTTTGGTGGATGGTTTATTTTAACCACTTAATGCTACCAGGATCGCGGAGATGTTGCCTCTCAGCTGGCTCTGGATGAAAGTGGGGTACACCCGAAACAGCTCACCAGTCTATCTCAGGGCAACACACACACACACACACACACACACACACACACACACACACACACACACACACACACACACACACACAC
>JAQMYF010000004.1:29581202-29599313 GCA_030014195.1 Neosilurus mollespiculum
CACACACACACACACACACACACACACACACACACACACACACACACACACACACACACACACACACACACTGACTCCTAGGAGTATTTGGAATATCCATTTAGCCTAATGGGCATGTCTTTGGAGTGTAGGAGGAAACCAGAGTATCTCGCGAAAACCCATGCAAGCACTGGGAGAACATGGCTAATAGGCTAATTAGCTGTTCCAGATTGCCCCTAGGTGTGAGTGTGAGTGTAAATGGTTGTGTATGTGTTGGGTCTGCGATGGTTAGGTAAGTTCATCTTGTACCCCGTCTTTGCCTCATGACACAGTAGGATTAAGCGGTTCAGAAAATGAAAGAAGGAATAAATAATTCAACCTACTCTTTAGTGGGATCTGCATTTCACACACACACACACACACACACACACACACACACACACACACACACACACAGCTGTTTTTTTTAAGACACAATCACACAGCAACACGTCTGTCTAATCATCACTGCTTGCTGTAATCGAAGCTTTACTAGAAAGGATACCATGAAAGATAAAGAGCTAACCGAACTGCATACTTCCTTTTTTGATTTCGTTCCTCCTTCTGATCCTTTGAGTGTGAGTGAACGTAGTAATCTCGCTCTCCGGCGGGTGTATGACCACCACAAAGTGAGTTTTAATGGAGGCACTGAGCTGACCTGGATGCCATAAGCTGAATTGATATCCGAGGCTGGTCTGTATCTTTCTCCGATGGTGAGCTGATCTTTGTCTCTCTCCACAGCCATCCAGATTTTGTGTGCAGTCTTTTAGAGAGGGCCATGAATAGTGCATGCCCAAGCTTTCATTACAGGCCAGACTGGAGTGTAAGTAAGAGACAGGAGGGAGCAGGACATGGGAGCACTGTAGCGCAGGTCAGCTGAGCCATGGGAGGAAAGAGCTGTCAGTCAAACCGAGTCTACTTACTTCCTATTCACTCGCCAAGGCTAGCATATGTATGCTGTGCTAACCTTGGGTCACATTCTTTGTATGAAACAGATTCTGCTTGTGTGCCATCTTTTTGTATGCCTCTATTTAGCATGACCAAGGCAGGAATGAATATTCAACAAAATCGTTTCTGTGCCCTTTCGCACCCATCAACTGCAATTGCTCATGTACCATCCAGAGAAGGAAAAAAAGCTGTTTAATAGAACTCAGAATCGCATTAGAAATGGTGGTAAAATTGTGTCAAATATTTGGCAGTGCAATGATCATGACCACGAAAATTCGACACATTCACACCGTGCCTCGGCGAATGTACCACATAAATAGAGCCAGAACCCTTTTGTATTTACTTAAAGCCTGAATTATTACGGCTCCAAAAACATCTTGTGCTAGGAGAAGTCTAATTACCTTTCTGCCAGTGTACAGGGAGCAGGATAATCACCATCAAATACCAAGCACCATAAGGTACCTTATACCTCAAAATTAATATCTTCTTGCCTACTTAATTAAGAAATTAAAGTCTTGCTTAACAGGTATTGATTGTGGCTCAGAGGAGAAGTAAGCCATCAACACTGAGAGGAGCAAAGAGGTCCCATGGGTGGACGCTGGTAATGCAGCATGAGGTGTGAAGGGTACATGTGGATGACACCTCATATTGTCTGTTTAATGACATCATTCCAAACACACACTCACACACAAACAAATAAGGCTGTTTGATCAAGCTGTAGTGGTTAGCACATCTGTCTCACAGCAAGATGGTCCTGGGTTCGAGTACCAGGCTCAGCAAGGGCATTTCTGTTTGGATTTCGCATGTTCTCTCCGTGCTTTTGTGGGTTTCCTCTGGGTACTCCGCTTTCCTCCTACACTTCAAAGACAAACACATTAGGCTAAGTAACTGTTTCAAATTGCCCTTAAGTATGTGTATATGGGTGGTTGTGTGTGTTGCCCTGCGATGGTCTGCCGAGCTGTTGTACCCTGCCTTTGGCCACTGAGGGCTGAGATAGTCACCAGCCTCACCGTGACCCTAATAAAATTATTAAGTGATTTGGCAGATGAGTGTGTGATTGTTAGATAAAAACATTTTACATTGTTAAGCTTTGTAAATTTAAATCTCACAAGTATAGACGGACCATTAAACATCAGCATCAGCTGCCTGAGTTGAGTCCAGTTTTAGTATTAATTAAAGTGTGTAGACTTTTTGAGTGCATTCGGAGGTAACCGTGCACCTTTGCCTTAACTATAGGTCTCGATGTGCCTCTGTTCTCTGGGGACACATTTACACGGGTGCTGTCTGTATATGTGGAATTTTTGTGTATATGGTCCTGTGTATGACTGTTTGCAGTAGTGCTACTCTTTAGTGGGTGTTTTAGTTAAAGTGTTAGCATTTCTTTGAACATGAGTAGAGTAAGTGCTTTTAAATAATTGATAGTATCAATGATGACACATCAACATCAATCCCCATCATTCTCAACTTGGCTGCTAAGCTTGACTTTAATGAGAAGACGGCACTTTTTAAATTAAATTTCTTTTTAATTTCAATTAAAACTTTTTATTAAAATCTGTCTTTGTGCAAAATCGTAAACCAATAGCTTCTATTTTTAAAAATTTCGGTGGGTGTTTTTTTTTTTTTTTTTTTTTTGGAAAATTGAATCCAAGAATGATGATGATGTTAACATGGACTAGTTTGGCTTTAAACATCATTGTTTTCCGTATTTCACACCTCCAACACAAATCACTCAATAAATGACATGAATGTATCAAAATCTTATACTTGTACATGTTAACTTGACCCTTGATGACATCATCATTCTGAGACTCAGTTTTCAAATCACTTCCCATAAAATCGCTTAACCGGAAAATATCAGTCTTAAATTTTGCACACGGAAATAAATTCATCTAGAGATTTGAATGAGATTAACTTTTAACAAGTACTGGCTTCTCCTTTAACCATCTTTGCGTCCCCTCTCTCTGTCTTCCTCTTTTAGTAACCTAAGCGCTGTGTCTGAAAGAGTCTGCATCATAATTAAATCATCAGGTCTTCTATTTTAACCAGGCTGTAACCCAAACCTCAACGGGACCTTGTGTTACACTATCAGTGAGGCTGCCAGGTGCTGACAGGCTGATGATGCTGCATGGCTGAAAGAATGGGCCAAAGCAAGTCGCTCATAGACTCGAGTTGGCCCACCTTACACCCAACCGGCGCTTATCTGAGCATCTTTGAAGCATGATGCTTAGTTACTGCTGCAGCTACTGTACTTACCGCCTGCTGCATGCTCTCAGACCTTTACAGACTCATGGATCTTGTTTGGTTTGATCAGTTTATTTTATTGTCTCATGACACTTATATTAAAATCTGCAATAGTAGGGCGACATGGTGGCATCTGCCTCACAGCCAGAATAGTCTGGGTTTGAGTTCTGGGCTTAGTAAGGGGCCTTTCTGTGTGGAGTTTGCATGTTCTTCCTGTGCTTGTGTGGGTTTCCTTCGGGTACTCTGGTTTCGTCCCACAGTCCAAAAACATACACTTTAGGCTGATTGGCTGTTCCAGATTGCCCCTAGATGTGAGTGTGAATGTGGATGGTTGTGTGTGTTGGCCCTGCAATGGACCAGTCCAGGTGTACACTTCCTTCACCCAGAGTCAGCTGAGATAGGCTACAGGCTCCCTCCAACCTTACAAAGATAAAACGTTCAGCAAATGAATGAGGAAGGAATGAATGAATCTGTAAAGGTTCTGCCCTGCGATAACCTGGCGAGCTGTCCAGGGTGTACTCTGCCCTCGCACAGAGTCAGCTGAGATGGGCGCCAGCCTCCCCGCGACCCTAATTAGGATTAAGCGGTTCAGAAAATGAATGAATGATGAATGAAAGGGTTCTTTGGTTCGTGTGATAGTGTACTAGGACAGATGACCACAGTATAGACGTGCCTTTCGTGCAATGATCCAGTCTTCGAGTATCACTTGTGGCTAAGTGAAAATTTTGTTTCAGAGCAATACATGAAAAGTCTAGGCTGAGCCCAGAATATCAGAAGGAAAATGTGTATTAGGTGAAGTATCCACTTGAGCGATTTCAGTGTCAAGAGGAGTCAGTAAAAATGCACTAATAAAAAAACGAGTCTGCTATGAGGGTGTACATGTGAGTGTCTGTAGTGGCTGGTGATGGTCACTGTGCCCCCAGTGAAGGGACTAACACACAGGCAGGTGGTGATGAATGGCTGGTTTTGGGGGAGCAATTGTAATCCATCCCTAATTGGTAGATTGAACGCACAAAAGCTCGTTCAGTAATTGAACCATTTAACCTCTGGCATAGAGTTCAACAATCAGCACTAGAACTGTTTTTAACCCTATAACAACCTGCGTTCGGTTCTTTCTCTCTGTCTGTTTCTTTCGCTCTCACTCTCTGTCTCTTTCTAATCAAAGCCTCCTCAGCCAAGATTAATCATTCTCTTGAGGCTGAGTGAACAAATTCCCACAGCCACTCTCTAAAATCAAGAAGAAATCCTTCCTAGGAGAGTGTGTGTTACTAGAACATCAAAGTGAGGACTAGAGCTGGATTGCAGAATGCAGACATGAGTGTGATAGTCGGGTGTACATATACATTTGGCCATATCATGTACAAGGTGCTGTCCAAATGCAGTTCCATCCTTCATTTCTCCAAAAAGAGGATGGACAGTTTTTCAGTGTCGGACAGGCAGGAGAACTTTGAGTGTGTGTTCCAAGAGTGTTTCCATATATACTGTATTTTGGACACGTGATTCCCTGATACGCTGTGTGCACACTCGCTAGTCCTGAGCTTTGGAAGCCTTGTTCAGTCACTGTGCTCAGCTAATCTTCCATAATGTATGTTCACTTAAAGGCAAGGTAGCACTGTATTTTACTTTGTATCTCAAAATTGTTTTTGAACTACTTAATGCTTCAAGAGCTGCAGGATGGCTGGAGCCTACCTCAGCCGAATCTGATTAAAAGCAGTGCATGCTCTGAACGGCTCGCCAATCTACTGCAGAGCCAACACACACACACAACCATTCACACTCACACCATTGGGGGCAATTTAGTGTAGCCATTTAGCCGAATTTTCATGTCTTTGGTCTGTGGAAGAAAACCGGAGTACCCGAGGAAACCCATGCAAGCACAGTCACAGAAATGCCTTTGCCGAGTCTGAGACTTAAACCCAGGACCTTCTTGCTGTAAGGTAGCCGTACTTACCACTACACCACAGTGCCGCCCTTCTTTAAGTTCACTCGCTTTCACTTTGCCAAACCACTTCATCCTATTAAGGTAGCAATGAGGCTGGAGCCTATCTCACTCATCACTGGGCGAAGGCAGGGTACACCCTGAACAGCTCACCACACCATCACAGGGCAACACACACACAACATTTACACTCACACCAAGGGGCAATTTGAAACAGCCAGTTAGCCTAATGTGCATGTCGTTGAATTGTGGGAGAAAACCAGAGTACCTGGAGGAAACACACGCAAGCACAAGGAGAACATGCAAACTCCACACAGAAACACCCTCTCCAAACCAGGGACTTGAACCCAGGACCTTCTTGCTGTGAGGCGGTCGTGCTAACCACTACTCCACCGTGTCGCCCTTGTTTACTTAGTTGAATATATATTTAATATGTAGTATTTTTAAATAGTCTTTAATGTTCATATGTAATCAGTAAAAGCTGGGTTGAAGGAATTTGTGTTTATTTCACCTGTAGGCTTTGAGAGAATATAGGGTTGAAACTGGATGGCCCTGTTTAGTGTCAACTGAATTATTAAGCGTAGTGGTGTGTCTTACAAAGCCCATCTTGATGTGTGTGCAAGAGAAGGCAACTGGGGGTCAACAACCAGCAAACAAGAAGATACCACTTTAAATCCAACCCAGATATTATCTATGATATCCTTCTATGTTGTGTTTAATAAAACAGTCTGTAAAATTGGTGCAGTCTAATATGCAGTCAATAAAACGAGGCTGGAGTGATGCGCTGCACAACAAACATTAAATCCAGTCGCAGATATTCACAGAAATGTTTGGCAGGACTATAAGGCATTAAGGCCATAAAGAGTGGCAGTCTTCTGTTTCTTCGAGTTGTTGTATGAGCAGATATGGCTTTTTCTGCTGTTTTTGCATTTGTAAATCTATTTTTCTTTGATAGATTATATTTGCCAGTGCTGCTAGGCTTTGAAGTGGGAGAAAAGTCGATGCAAGCTGAGCACTCGCTCTCTTGAAAGTGCTCCATAAATCCACCGGCATCCATCCATTCACACCCCTGGGCTGGTGCGCATCTCTGTAAAGAGCTATTAGATGTTCTGTTGGTCAGTGAGTGTGTGTAAAAAGCTCCATGGGTGGATGCTGCCTGCTTTTAATGAGTGGGGGACCAGGGGGAATGCAAGTAGTTAACACTGAGAGATGCTGAGATCATTTAGTCCCCCGTGGCTCCTGACACTGACTTAATAGTTGCCCATTTTCAGAGATGCATCTAAACTGCCTCTGCGGAGCCTTTCTGCACTTTGTCAAGGCAGGAGTGCTGCAGTATACAGATGGTCTTTTTTGTGATACTTTCCCATTCTTTGCTACTGTCAGCTAATACTGATGATAACTCGGAGGAATAATAACTTGTAGCTGTGAGCGATTGTAACTTTAGCTTGCAGAAAGTTGTTATTGTATGCTAATTTGCAGCCAGTGTGTTCGCATTACATGGACTACATCTTTAACCCCCCCTCCCCACACACACACACACCCATGTTCATCAGCATCCAGCACACGCTGCCTGATTGCATTTACAGTATGCAGCAGCATGTTTCCAAGTAGCTGTTCATTCTTTTCCCCCCACTGCGACTTACCTCTCTATTCATCGCACCAGCTTCTCGGATCCCATCAGTCCTGCAGTCATTAAGACCTTCATACCACTATTGCACTCCTTGTATCTCACAGCCACCCGCCAATTGTTTCCCATAACAAAACTGCCCATGTTGTAATTACCATTCACACAAACAGAAGAGTGCTTTCATTGCTATGCCGACAGTGACTGGGCGAGCATGGGGCAAGTGCACAATAGCAAGGGTGTACAGGGGGCTGTTTGCGTAGGGACGAGTGGGCCACCAGAGCCGCCCGTTATTCACCACACGCACCAACTTTAATTAATTTTCATCTCTCCTTTTTTTAGAGCACTATAGTGATGCTGACCCCGCGCTTCCCAGTTTGAATGGAGCCATCTCCTCATCACTGGCTGTCAGTAGGTCAGCAGGGCTTGCATTTCAACAGAGTGGCCCCTGGAGAGTACGCTTATTGTCTTTTCATAGCATGGGGGGGTGAATGGTCCTGTGTGTCTTTGTGGCATGTGTGTCTTTGTGGCATGTGCACTTATACACAGGTATGTGATCATTGGTGAAGCCCAAGGGTTAATAGCACGCTACATGTTAAAATAGTGCTTTCATTTGGCTGCTGTACTCTCTGATTTTGAGTGTTGACTCTCTATAAGGTAGGGTAGGAATTACTCTCTCACTCTCACATCTATCTCAGCCAACACTGGACAAAGGAATGGGTACACCCTGAACAGTCAGACCATTGCAGGGCGACACACACACAACCATTCACACTCACATTCATGAGGCAATTTGGAACAGCCAATTAAGCTAATGTGCATGTCTTTGGACTGTGGGAGGAAACCAGAGTACCCGGAGGAAACCCAGGCATGCACTGGGAAAACATGCAAATACCTGTGCCCAGGACTTGAACCCAGTATGTTCTTGCTGTGAGGCAGACATACTAACCACTACACCATCGTGCCACCCAAAGGTGAGGATTAACTTAACAGAATGTCCTGCAGTCCACTTTTCGGTCATTTATTGGCAGTCTAGTAAATAATATACATAACGTTACTTGATAGGGCAGTGGTGGCTCAGTAGTTAAGGCTCTGGGATACGGATCCAAAGGTCGGAGGTTCAAGCCCCAGTACCACCAAACTGCCACTGCTGGGCCCTTGAGCGAGGCCCCTAACCCTTAACTGCTCAGTTGTATAAAAATGTAAGTCTCTCTGGTTAAGCGCTTCTGCCAAAATGCCATGAATGTAAATGTTGATGGGTCCATTGATGGAAACTTTCACCAGATCATTGGGTCTTGACTCCCAGACTTCCTGTCTACTCTGATGTCCTGAAGCATGTGGCTACAGATTCAATTTGATCAGGAGTTAATAAAATGGATGATGTCTTAAAGACAATGTGATTTAGCTTAAGCCACATGATCTACACACTTCCTTTGGTGTCTAAGCCCGATGTTTGATGTTCTACTTGTCTTTTCACAGTGTGTTACACTGATGCCCCAGTTCACCTGCTGGGTCTTTGTGGAATTAAACAGGACATACACAATATTGCCACCCATGAAGTGTCATATGCTTATGACAGCTTTGAAATGCTGTGCACTTGAATACGGCTTCCAGGGGCCCCACTGAGACCGGGGACAGGAGTGATTAACTAATGGGGGTAGCACTTTTAGATGTGTAGTTAGGTAGAGAAGCACTGAAGTTCAAAGCCTACACTTAGCTCAGCTGTTCCTCTGTTGGACCACAATTAGGAGATTAAAATCCACTTGGCTTTGGGCTTCCCTGCTCCTTACACTTCAAAGCACGATCCTTCCCAACTCTCATCTTTATATTCAGCTTATACCTAAAATACCTGCTCTTCCATACAATTGTACAACTTAACTTACTGCCCTGTCATATTATTATATTTACACTTACCCAGCACTCACCTAACACTGCAGCATTCTGCTTTATAGAATGGATAGATAGACGGATGGATAGATAGATAGATAGATAGATAGATAGATAGATAGATAGATAGATAGATAGATAGATAGAAAGGGTGGGAGTCCACACAGAAATGCCCTCGCCGAGCACAGTACACAAACCTAGGACTTGGTGTGTACAGATGTGCTACAGATGTGCTAACCACTACGCCAGGATAAATAACTAACATGACTTAAATATAACAATGGTTATGGTTTACTGTTTAACAACGAATCATCTAACACCACGGTCATCTATTTTAAGGCAGAATCAAGGAGACTAAACCCATACTGTCCATGGCTGACTTAAAACATTCTGATTTTTGGGGCAGTGGTGGTCTGGTGGTAGGGTGCTGGATTACTGATCTGAAGTTCAGGAGTTCAGGCCCCTAACCCTCAACTGCTCAGTTGTATAACTGGGACAGCAGTGACAACGGGTTGTCACTGCTGTCCCCCCAGTGCAGCTAACTGGGTTATTAAATGACGGCCATGTCTCTCACTGTTTGTGGTGGGAGGCATGTAAAAGAACCATTGCTGATTTTCGTAAAGAGTAGGCTGCATAGCCGTCAGCGTGGTTCTGCCCTGCGATGGCCTGGCGAGCTATCCAGGGTGTACTCTGCCCTCGCCCAGAGTCGGCTGAGATGGGCGCCAGCCTCCCCTGCAACCCTAATTAGGAATAAGTGGTTCAGAAAATGAATGAATTTCATATTCAGTTGATTTCTGCTAATCAGACCAGAGAGGGTGAATAAAATGACCTAATGGCTTTAGCACTGTTGCTATTTTCTGGTCCAGTGAGCTGGCAATTGACATGCATGATATAACTGACCTAAATATATATAAATAAATAAATAAGAACAGAAGGTCTACCACATTGGGCCATGTTGAGAAAAAGGGAGTCATTGAACTACCAGCTAGTTTTTTTCACATCTTTATGGACTCTGATGCAGTTTATTTTTTCTTAATAAAATACTTTGCTTGGTCTCCATCCAGATAGTCTTCCTCCAGTTGACATCCTCTGTTATACATTCTCTGCTACCCTGTACCTCTACAGATGTTTGATATTTACCTCTACCCAAAACAGAATATTGGTGAAGGTATTGTAATCGCTGGCATTTGTGAGTCTGTTCGTCAGTTTGTCTGTGAGCAAAACCCTGACCACACCTGTGTACAGATTTTCAACAAACTTGGTGGTGACACATTACATAATTACTTAATATATACTTACCTAATGAGTCCCAAAGACTTTTTGATTTTGGAATATCTAGGTCAAGGTCAGGGCAAGGTCTCTACTGAAATGAGTATCCATAGACATCCTGTTACTGTGGAACACTAATAGGTTGCCATATATGGGCTTTCAGATGAGATAAGGGTGGAATGGTGGCACAGTGGTTAGCATGTCCGCCTTATAGCAAGAAGGTCTCGGGTTCGATTCCTAGGCTCCAGATACTCTGGTTTCCTCTTACAGTGCAAATACATGTGCATTAGGCTAACTGGCTGTGCCAAATTGACCCCAGGTTTGAGTGTGAATGGTTGTGTATGTTGGCTCTGGGATGGTCTGGCGACCTGTTCAGCCCGTTATTGGCTGAAATAGGCACCAGCCTTCCTGTGACCCTAGTAGTATTAATCAGTTTGGCAAATGAGTGAGTGAGAGTGAAATGAGATAATTACCTTTAACTTTATGTAACCTTAAATGGTGAAAATCAAGGTTACATGATTGTGAACGCTTATAACTTAGATATAGACATTACGATGAAACACTAATAAGAACCCATACATGGACTTTCCTATGAGATAATTACTTTACAGCTTGAATGACCTTCAAATGTCAAACCCCAGCCATCTTGTACAACCTTAAACTGAGAATCTGTAATTGCCCCTTTAGTTTCAAATAGTTATTTCCAGTGGTATGTTAGCATCCCAAGTTAGACTGGATGATATACTTGTCTGTTTAAATGGTGGGAATGACTTTTAAACTATCATGTTTCCCAGAAATACACATGGTGTTCAGTTTAAGAAGAATGGTCATGAATTTTTCTTGTGTATGCTAGCCTAGCTTTGGGAAATCCTAGTTTGGTTTATTTAAATTCAATGAGGAGGCTAATGTATACACACTCATTTGCCAAACCTCTTTATCCTACTAAAGACACGGGCGGCCAATCTCAGCCCACTCTAGAATTAATCCTACCAGGGTTGGAGGGAGGCTGGAGCCTATCATAGCCGACTCTAGGACACACACACAACCATTCACACTCACACCTAGGGGCAATTTAGTACATCCAATTGGCCTTATGTGCATGTCTATGGACTTTGGGAGGAAACCGTATTACCCTGAGGAAACCCACACAAGCACAGGAAGAGCATGCAAACTCCATACAGAAACGCCCTCGCCGAGCCCGGGACCTTTTTGCTGTGAGGTGCATATGTATACCAAGCATACTTAAATCAAGTGTCATGTAATGTGTCTGGTCTGCACTTTATCACAGTAGATATACTCTTAACTCTACTGCAAAATAAAATTTGATCAAGATGAACATTTTCAAAGGATTACTTGAATGCAATAAAATGATTGAATAAATAAGAAGTATACCTCCTCCCTTGTCTGAATGTA
The DNA here is from genome assembly GCA_030014195.1 of Neosilurus mollespiculum. Taxonomy (NCBI): domain Eukaryota; kingdom Metazoa; phylum Chordata; class Actinopteri; order Siluriformes; family Plotosidae; genus Neosilurus; species Neosilurus mollespiculum. The sequence goes on from JAQMYF010000004.1 coordinate 29,592,542, forward strand.
TAAACAATGTTTGTAGACTAGTTCCCATTACCACCTCCTCTCCTGAGGCCTATGGCTGCTGGATGTGTTAAAGTAGCGCTGTAGCCTAGAGGCACGTGATGAGCAGACGCTCCTCGTCCTGTCATCGTCAGGCTGATGGAACTGAGGCCTGTGTGACTGACTATTCCCAGTTGAAGCGTGTGTGTGTGTGTGTGTGTGTGTGTGTGTGGGTGCGTGTGCGCCCCTGGCATGTCTGAGTGCTGTCACTCGCTGCTTCCCGGCATCTATTAATGCTGCCATTATCATGCTAATCTACATTGTATGATTACATAAAGTAATTTATGCAGAGTTTTTATTGCGTGACTGCACAGAGACAGGCTTCACTGCTGATAAGCATGTACTGAAGTGACTCTTCATGTCTAGGTCTCTTCATCCTGTCTCTCTTGTCCCGTACGGGACTCTTCATCTCTTTATCAGCTGCCACATCTACTCATTGTGATACACAACACAGCCTATCATTTAGCCGTGACATTATGGGTCATTGGGGTGGTATGGTGGTGTAGTGGTTACCACATACACCTCACAGCAAGAAGGTTCGAGTGGGTTCGAGTCACAGGCTCAGGTGTCTCTTTGTGGAGTTTGCATGTTCTCACCATGCTTGCGTGGGTTTCCTCCGGGTACTCCGGTTTCCTCCCACAGTCCAAAGACATGCACATTAGGCTAATTGGCTGCTTCAGCTTGCCCCTAGGGGTGAGTGTGAGTGTGAATGGTCCAGTGTCGGCTGAGATAGGCTCCAGCCTAACCGCGACCCTGATAGAGGATTAAGAGGATCAGGAAATGAATGAGTGACTGAGTGATTATAGATCAGTCATTACTTTGTTTTGAGATTATTAGCCTGGTTACATATGACAGCGTTCGGAGCGATATCAAAGACAAAAAGAAGGACACTTATACTGCCGACCTTCTTTTTGTCTTTACTGCTGTGTCAGAGAGAGAGGAGGACTAAGACTTGAATTTTCTTTTTCTCATTTAGTCACAGCCACTGATCTGATTGGAAATGCAGAGGGCTGTTAAATTAAAACTGTATTGCACTTATTAACATTTTAACTACTAACCCCACCCTCCTCTGATGGCACACAAGGACACGCTTGACACTGGCATGTTGCAACAGCAGTACGCAAGCCCATGTCCTCAGCAAGTGTCAGCAAGTGACACATTTGGTCAGGGGGGATGTTTTATTGCTGAACACACTTGATGCGTTTCCTATGCAAAAGGCCTCCCCATCCCTTCCCGAAGCACGGCGCGAAAGTTCTTCGCCACATTTCCTGGCTCCACTGAAACACTAGTTGTTAATGGAATCCTATTTGTGCTTCTATTGGAGGGGCTAATGGTGTCCCTTTGAGGGGAACGTTCCAAATTAAATAGCGCAGATTCGCATCTGTCAGACAAAAACCAGGAGGCTCTTTGTAATCAATGACCCAGGCCAGGAGAGGCTCCGTGGGGGACCTCTCGTTCATGATGGCATCGAATGCGAGGACACACCAGGGACAATGGAATCTCCCTCAGCATGATCCAGCCTCGTGTAGGACTATCTTCCTGAGGGAGGGGGGGAGGCAAATGGGGTTAATGTACATTTATAAAACAGGGGCGTAAAATACTTAAGCCAGGGTCTGATTTATAATACCACAATATGACCGAACAGTAAGGGGAAATCTCTCCTTTTTTCCTTGCCATTCTGTGCAAATATTGCCGGCGGTGTTGTGTTAAAGTGTTGAACCCCATTAATTTTATCACCCCCACTATCCTCTCCCTCTTTCCCTCTCTACATCTTTGAATTTTGTTTGGGGGAGAGAAGAGAGGAGAGAGAGGGTAGCGGCCTCCTGCTGCTGTGGAGATTTTCTCCTCGTTGTTAATTTTCCTCGCTCCATATGGCGCCACAGACTCCTTACCTGCAGGCTGTAGCAGGCTGGCGGCAGGAGGCGGGTGGAGAAGAGAGGAGCAGAGAGGAGAGGCAGGCAGGAACTCGAGCCCGAGCAAGCAGCCAACACACATCCTCAGGCCTAGGCTGTCAATTACCTAGCCCTGTGCATCTGTGTGGGTGTGTGTGTGTGTGTGTGGCAACCAGCCTTCCTGCCCTCCATTGTAAACATACCCATCCACAAACATATCTGATACCATCCATAAACACCCTGACACCTGTAATAGAGCAGCATGGCAGGGGAAGAGGGTGATCTCAAGCATGTTAGCGCAGTCAGTAGCCTCTGCTGTCCATCTTCACTATTTTGCAAGGTCAGAACCTCAGTACACTCATAGACCGTATGTGTACATGTGTGTAAGCATTGCCCTGTGGCAGAACTGTGGCCACGTAATGAAGAGGTGAGCAGCATTCCTTTGTTGATGAAGGAAGGAGAATAGATGGGATGGTTTCATGTTGGCTTGTCATTGATTAGAGTAGGCTCTTTAATTCCCTCTCACCCCATGGTGGGATTCATTTGCATGTTCTGGCAGGAGGTAATGGAGTTTTGTTTTACGATTCGCTCTGAAAATCCTTGAAGACATAAGACATGATCTGATGCATATGCAGCCGCCAGCGAATTGCCTTCTGATTGATTGTTTCGTTGTTCTAGTTGCCTTTTTTTCCCCCTTCCTTCCTTCTCACTGTATTATTTTTTTTTTTTGAGAGTAGCGTGTTCGACATGGTGTGATATGACTTTATGAATATATATGAGATGAGTTATCTGTCATGCTTTCTCTATATACATATACCAATATTGTTTAGATGGAGTATGTTGTGTGCAAATATGGAGAACTGTTTAGAAAGAGAAAGATACCTTTCCCATAAACTAGATCTGTATCACTGGAAGTAGTGAGGCTGAGGGAAAATAGTTGCATCTCTAACATGTTCTGTTCGTTTTCATTCATTCATTCATTTTCTGAACCGCTTAATCCTTACTAGGGTTGCGGGGAGGCTGCGCCCATCTCAGCCCACTCTGGACGAAGGCAGAGTACACCCTGGACATCTCGCCCAGCCCTCGCAGGGCAGAAACACACTGACGGCAATCCAATGTCCTACTCTTTAGGAACGACAGCAATGGTTCTTTTACATGCCTTTAACCACAGACAGTAAGAGACATGGCTGGCCTTTGATAACCAGTTAGCTGCACTGGGGGGACAGCAGTGACAACCCTGTGATAGTGGGGCTTGAACCCCCCAACCTTTGAATCAGCAAACCAGCACCCTACCACCGGGCTACCACAGCCCTCTATTTGTTTTCCTAATGCTTAAAAGGAAACTTAAAGGGTATTTTTTTTAATCTGCATCCTATTTTCCCATCTTATCGTGGTACACATTATTATACTATTGACAAAAATGATCAAAAACATTCCAATATGAATAATACAACCAGTAACGCCGCTATACACTCTAACCTTATGGGGCAAACTGTATCTGTTTACCTCAATGACTGTTCAGAAACTGTTTTAACCTTCTCCTCTTCCGATCTCTGATCCAGCGCGTCATTCAGTGTCCCATACTGTTACCCCTGAGGGTCATGTTTTAATGTTTACAAATCTTACAGAATTCTTTAAAAATGTCTGTTAACCTCTTCAGACCTCACTGTCCTCATATCAGGACATCATATTCTCTGTCACCTACATTGGGTGTATGTCCTTGTAAGATCCTCATATAAAGGTAATCGGTTGTTGTTGTTTTTTTTGCCAAACTTGTTGATGAATGTTTATCAGGCAAGACTCACAACATGATGGTTTGGGTCTTAGGAGGCTACTAAAGTAACACACAATCATTCAGCACAAAAAGACGGAAATAAACCATCCAGGTTAAAAAACAAAAATAAACAAACCTTTTTTTAAATCTGTTCTCATTCCCATATAAAAATTTTAATCTCGTCTCTCTTTTTTTAAATTTCATTTTCCGAAAACTTCTCCTTTATGGAGCTCACGCGCAGGATGGAGCTCATTCCAGCTGCCTCCGGACGAAGGCGGGGTGCACCCTGAACAGCTCAGACACATACACAACCATTCACACTCAAATTCACACCTAGGGGCAATTTGGATAGGCAAATTATGTGCATTTATTTGGATTGTGGTAGGAAACTGGAGTATCTGGTGGAAACCCACGCAAGCATGTGGAGAACATGCACACTCCACACAGAAACGCCCTCTCTGAGCCCAGGACTCAAACCCAAGACCTTCTTGCTGAAAGGCAGACGTGCTAACCCCTACACCACCATGCCACCCCTACCTCAGATTTTACAGATTATAATTAGCTAATCTGTCTAGATGAATTTGTCATAACATTTATTTAAGATGTGTTTAAATTCTTAGATGCACATATTCCAATATTGGCCCTGAGACTGGCTGGCAATATGTTTAGGGTGTACTCTGCCTTCACCCAGAGACAGCTGATACCGTCCATGCAACCGTAGTAGGATTAAGTGGCTCGGCAAATGAATTGATATTTCAATACTTATTATAAATTAATAGTAGAAGTAAAAAGATGCAGTTTGAGGATCTCTGGATTCGTCAGTGACTCCTCTGAGTTAAATGGGTAAAAAGATATAAGAAATTGATAAACTGTGCTCCCAAGGGTTAAAAAACCTTTTATTTCCTTTGAAGTCAATCTTCTAAAGTTATGATGTACATAATGCTTAATATTCTTCCCAGGGTCCACTGATGATGATTACTGTATCACCAAAGGTGCCTCCCAGCACACTGAGAACTTAACACATGAAAATGTTTTAATCTTGTTATAAAAGATTTACTTTAGCGCGTCTGACAGAGTAAATGCTCAGTTTTATTCTCGTGATTGCCAGAGGCTGGGTTTTTCTGAAAGAGGACCTGGAAAGTAGTGACGTTAAAAAAAAAATTGTCTGCCATTGGGAGAGGCCGTGTCTGGGGTCACGACTAAAGCTGGGCGCCGCAGGCAGCTGGCCGACCCATAATTCCTTTGCAGACGAGAGGAGCGCTAACCTCTGCGCTAGTGGAGCCCACTCAGTCGGATTTCATTTCACCCACAGGATTGTCATTTTGATAACAACGAGGAAGAGTGTGGAGACAGACACGGGCCTCCCTCTTCCCAGCTATCTTTCTCTGCAGGCTTATCTCCATGGAGACCAGTTCTGAAAGCCCCGTGGTTTATTTTTGACATAAGTTTGCAGATTTGGACAGCCAGAAGTACAGTTGTTCCTTGAGGTGGTTTAAGTGCAGCTCCACATTTAAGCTGATATATGCTTTATTTTACAATTCTCACCTCATTTACATTATTACATATGCATGCGTACGTGTGTGCACAAGAACAAAGGGGGTGGAGGAGGAGGGGAGGGTGCATATTCATAACTTTTAACATGCTGCAAAAGTAAATTTCCAGAAAGTTTAAATGGGCTCCTAGACTATGACTGATGTGGAAAATGATGCGATCAGGAGGAAATACACACTTTTCCTGATTACTTCCCAACCCTATTGAGGAAGCTTAGATGATAAATATGCAAATTAACACCCATTGGGAAGCATGCCATTTGAATTTAACATGCAAGAGTATTGTAATGTGATAAGTAATCAGATTGGCAAAATGTGCTAAATGCAACTTTGAATTCCCTGTGAGATAAATAAGCACACAAAATGTGTGGGGGGGTTTATTGCCGCTTTTAATGACAGTTCGTATTAACTAGAACGAATGGATAATTCACCTAGCAAACACACGTTAATATCATTTTCCCATTTCCTCCTGCATGCGCTTGGCAATTATAGTTATTTTTGCAATGCAGGACGAATTCATTATCCATGTCGACTGATAATTCATTCGCCAGCAGCTGAATAGATGTTGTGTCAGGTGGGGGGTCTCTAGGTATTAACAGAGAGAGGGGAAATAGCAAAGCTTTATTTAATTGAGAGGACAAATCAATAATGGCATTGTGGCTTTGTCAGGAAGATCCTGCAAAATGAGCAGATAATGACGTGCAGGATAACCGGAGGGAGGGAGACGTTGTGAGTAGTCTCACTCAGTGTGTTCAGCATAGAAACCCAGATCCAACACAGCTGGAGGGAATACCAACCAAACAAAAACTTATAAAAGTTCTCAGAAGTTGAGTTTTTACTACAGACACACACTTTTTATTCAGAGGTTCTTACACTAAATGTGCATGTCTTTGGTCTGTCAAAGGAAACCGGAGTACTCGGAGCAAACCCATGTAAACACTGGGAGAACTCCACACAGAAAAGCCCGAACCTGGGTATTGAACCCAGAACCACCTTGCTGTGGGGCAGATGTGCGCCTCTACTACGCCACTACCACCAAGCCACCGTGTTTGTTTTATTTCACTTTATTTTTCATTATCTCAGAAACACATGATTCAACTTCACAGTTCATATTTAGAAACTATGTTAGAGCACTAAGATCACCAAAGAAAAACATGACTACAGGCATCTTGCTCTATAGCGAGCTCGTTTTCTTCACTAAACAGTCTACCAAGCAGGCTTGTGCAATATTCTGAATTGAACTGAGAATTTCTCCAAAATTCCACTTTGATTCCATGAATTTGAACTGAATTTGAATCGAGGTTGCAAACAGGAAGTACAACTGAAAATCCATGAAATTCCACTTGATAATTTTGGTGAGTTCCACAATCATGCTTTACAGTATATTCCATACAAATATTATTACTATGAACTTCATGTCTACCTGAGTAAACCACGCCTGACAGAGGACGCTGATCCTTTGGTGTTTTGGAAAGAAAACCAGAGCAGTTTTCCAAACCTAGCTGCACTTTCCTGCAAAT
>JAQMYF010000004.1:29616348-29623848 GCA_030014195.1 Neosilurus mollespiculum
GCACTGTATAGTTGTACAATAACAATTAATCCTCAAAAATACAACTTGCCTAATAATTGTGCACACAGTGTATATATATATATATATATAAACTAAGTTGCTATGGATAAGGGCATGCCAAATGCTGTAAGTGTAAATGTATACAGACTGCAGCAAGTTCGTGCACAGCAGGTCGGTGTCACAGGTAGGGTTGGTAATGGTAGGGTTGGTAATTATAAACAGAGGACTAGCACTGATCATACACTGAATAGCCACACAACAGCAAACGACTCGGTATGCACTGCCAGAATGACACAACGACAAAACTTTGCAAAAAGATACTGAACCGTGAGTTCTTATAGTTTGAGGCTAATTAAGAGTGAGTGCTGACAGATTTGCTATGGGTCATGTGATGGGGCTGTTAATAGTCAGGTGACTGGTTACACTGGGGTGCATGTTGGGAAATGTGGTGTAACTGTTGTTCAGAGTTTGTTGAAGCTGTGACAGCAGCTCATCTAGGCTCATTGTACTCAATTGTACATTGTGAAGAAGTAAAAAAAGGTTTAGGGGCTCCCGAGTGGCGCATCGACAAGGTGCACGACTATCAACCCAGAGATTGCAAGTTTGAATCCGGATTGAAGCCACAGCCATCCATGACCGGGAGTCCATGGAAGCTAATTGGCCGAGCTCTCACAGGAGGGAGGGATGGCATACACTCACTTCCCTGTCACTCACAGCAATCACCAGCCAATCATGGGCATCTGTGAGCTCATTCATATGAGGGGGTGGATAGCGCTTTCCCTCCGAGTGTGTTAGGCCGCCTCCAAATACGCATGCGCAGCAGTTCGAAAAGAGGCGGGCGGTAGCACCGCATGTCAAGGAGGGGGCATGTGCTTGCTTACGCCCCTCCCTGGTCGGTGGTGGTTGTGTGATAGTAAAGGCAAAAAGCTGATGGGTGTGAATTGGATATGACTAAATTAAGGGAGAAAAATGGAAAAAAAAAAAGCTCACTCACTCATTTGCTGAACCCCACAATCCTACTAGGGTAACAGGGAGGGTGAAGCCTATCTCAGTCGACACTAGGCGAAAGTGAGAAACAGCTTGCCAAACCATCGCAGAGCCAATACAGACAAAACCATTCACACCCACACCTAGAGGCAATTTAAAACAGTCAGTTAGCCTGTGGACTGTGGGAAGAAACCGGAGTACCCAGAGGAAACCCACGCAAGCACAGGGAGAACATGCAAACTCCACACAGAAACATCCGAGCCGAACCCTGGACTGAAACCCAGGTCCTTCTTGCTGTGAGGCTGACGTGCTAAGCACTACACCACCGTGCTGCCCAAGATTAAATCAATATTTAATTTTTTGGTAGTTTTGCTTTAGAGTCTGTTTCAATAAGTCTAAACTTGTTGATTATCATCACTCTCACACAGGAGTTTGCCATAGCACTCAATCCTACGCATAACTTTAAAGAAAAATAGTTTGTTCTATCTCAGCCGACACTAGGCAAAGACAGGGTACATCCTGAACAGCTTGCCAGACCATCGCAGGGCCAACACACACAACCATTCACACTCACATATAGGGGCAATTTGGAACAGCCAGTTAGCCTACTGTGCATGTCTTTGGACTGTGGGAGGAAACCGGAGTACCCAGAGGAAACCCATGCAAGCACAGGGAGAACATGCAAACTTCACACTCAAACCCTGGACCTCTTGCTGTGAGGTGGACGTGCTAACCACTATGGCATTGTGTCGCCCAACTTGTTGAGTATCCATATCACAACTCAGTCATAACAAGGACTTTGGGGGTTTTATGGGGCCCCTTACTGATTATGGGCCTCCATAACTGTCAACACCCTGCATCCTTTACCTCATTAATGGGCCTGCTGCTGTTACTGTATGAAGTATAAGACTGTACAAGTATACAATTAAATTCTGTAAATAATGGCACATGTTTCACAGTCTACCCTTAGCACATCTGCTCCTCTGTTTTCCCCACTGATCCCAATGTAAATCCACCCTCTGTTGTATATAAATATGCCTTCTGTTGACAGCGAGAGGTTTAAACTGCCGAAACTAACTCAAATCCCTACAGTAATGAGTCCTTTTTTGCAATTCAAGATAAGATATATTCTAAAGAAGGCAGTGGTGGCCCGGTGGTATTACTGATCCCACGGTTGCTGATTTTTGTCGAGAGTAGGCCATTGAGTTTCCGTCAGCGTGTTTCTGCCCTGCGATGGCTTGGCGAGCTTTATAGGGTGTACTCTGCCCATGCCAGGAGTCGGCTGAGATGGGCGCCAACCTTCCCGCGACCCTAATTAGGAATAAGCGGTTCAGAAAATGAATGAATGAATATATTCAAAAGGTAATTTCCCTGGCCTGCTTGGAATATATCTGAGGGAGTAACTAACTGGGGATCAGGGGGTGGTAATAAGGATTTGGGGGTTTACTGTTAAAGGTATGTTTAACATGTTGATTTATTTATTAAGCTTTTGCAACACGTGCTTCTCATATCACAGTAAATTGCTGCAGGAGTAACATACTGGTGGTTTTACTCTTTCCTCCCATTCCGTAGACTTAAGAATACTAATGAGACCTGTATAGCATAATGATATTAATGTCCTCCTGCACTAATGTGCTGCAAAGGGAGTGCTAATATAAACGAAATCACTCTTACAGGAGTCCTCACTTCGGGGTGATAGGACAACACCAGAGGAAGGAATGTTTGCAGTGTCATTAGTCTGAATACCATCATGTTAATGGTGCCTCTGTGCTCCATCACCTGGTATATATATATATATGTGTGTGTGTCTGTGTGTGTGTGTGTGTGTGTGTGTGTGTGTGTGTGTGTGTATACAGTGCAGATACTGTTTACAGCCTGCTGGCCGTATTTACACAAACTGCTAGCCTTAAGCAAGCCTTTGGCCTGCTCACTGGAGAACCAGCGCCCTTCTCCTCCACATCTATTATTAGTGTAACCCTAACATGCATAATTTATCAAAATGCAAACAGGTTTAATTCTTAGCCCTAAATTCCCCATACACTCTCCTTTCTCTGATAGCGGTTGTCATGGTCACAGAAAATATGGGTCATACACAAATATATCTGAACATTATACAATATTAGATCAATATCTCATGATACCTATTTCAGTCTTCAACGTGTATTGTTTTGAAACTGTACTAAACTCTTATTGGCCATTTCAAATTAGACTTCTGGGATCACACAATTACAGTTTTGTTTTACTTTTTTTTCATTTCACAAACCGCTTTATCCTTTATTGAGGTCATGTGGAGGCTGGAGCCCTTCCCAGCTGACTCCAGGTGAAGGTGGGGTACAGATACCATCACAGGGCCAACACACTCACAACCATTTGCACTCACCTAGGGATCAAGAGTTTCCAATTAGTCTAATGTGCATGTCTTTGGACTGTGGAAAGAAACTGGAGTGCCCAGAGGAAACCCATGCAAGTACAGGGAGAACATGCAAAGTCCACACAGAAATGTCCTTGCCAAGCCAAAACAAACAGGTCAAAACCTGGACCCTCCTGCTGAGAGGAGGATGTTCTAACCACTATGCCACCACGCTGGTCATAAAGAAAAATTGTTTGTTTATTCATGTATATAGAGACTGTTTGCAAGCACAGAAAGAGTGAGGTAGAAAAAAGTTTGTCTTTGTCGTTGCTAACAGGAATGTAGCACACTTTCTCACTTGTGATTGTGGACCGATAGAAATGTGTGGTTTTGTTCAGCTGTTTGAACTTGAGACCTTGAAGAGTCATCTCAGTACCCTGGACAGCAGACCTTTTAAATTTAAGAATGAAAATAAATATGTGTAAGAGCCTGGGGAAAACATTCACATGCTCAAATTTCTGCTACAGTGTATATAGATTTGAAAAATGCACACTTCCCAAAACTGAAATATGTTTTTTTTTTTTCTTTTGTGCATATGTCAATTTCTCAAAAGAACTTCGTAATTTGTGTGTAATGTAATACGTTTAAGCGATACAGAGCTCATTTTAACATAAATGACCATATAAAGCACTATACTGGGTAATTTTATGCCATGGATTAATAGCAGGGGCTGAACCAATGCAGAACAACCATTTTTCCCGGAAGTGACGTGAACTCTTTGGGCTGGGTTGTCCAGTGCAGGTAAACAAGCAGCGAGTGACATTTTAGGTGATTAAACTCCCCACGTACTAAAGGCTTTTACTGATTCCTTTTGGCAAGCCACTGCTCCCCTCTGTTGTTATCCTTTAAAATCGTTATCAAATTTGTTAAAGCTATTTGTAAAGCTGCTTTGTGACAATGTCACCTGTAAAAAGAGCTGTACAAGTAAAACTGAATTGAATTGAATTAATTAATTATAGAATGTGGCGAAGTGGACCCAGCTTCCCTGCGGCCCTAAACAGGACAAAACTGAATGGATAATAGTATTGTTTTCTATTATTAGATAAAAAAAAAAAAACAAATATAAGATTAAACCTATTTCTACACACTTTATTTAATAATTGACTAAATTAAAACATAAAAATGTAAATGTTGAAAAGAAGGAGAGCATCAAAAATGTGTAAATCTGAATTAATCCTATATTTGGATTGACTGGATAATCCTAGGGCGGGACAGTGGTGTAGTGCAGTGCTTAGCCACGTCCACCTCACAGCAAGAAGGTCCTAGGTTCGAGTCCTGGCTTTGGGCATCTCTATTTGGAGTTGGCATGTTCTCCCCATGCTTGCGATGGTTTCCTCCAGGTACTCTGGTTTCTTCCGACAGTCCAAAGACCGCTGTTTCTAATTGCCCCAAGGTGTGAATGTCAATGTGAACGGTTGTGTGAGTGTTGAACTGTGATGAACTGGCGAGCTGAACAGGGTGTACCCCAAACCAGAATTCTATAATTCTTTTAGTATTCAATCAAAATATTTTTCAGAAATAAGTCCAGAAGTGCACCATAGCCGGTGTGAGTCAGCCAGAGGTACCGCATGCTATTCCCTGCTAACGCTGTTTCAGATTCATTCTAGACAAATTTCAAGAAAATATGGAACAACATATGAAAATAAAGAATTTGATGGCAAGGACATATTGTTTATTTTAAAGATGTTTTTAAAGAAATTTTTTCCACCAAACGTGACTTTATCGACTTGTTATGAGGAGCTGGTCTCTAGTCTCGAAAGCAAGCAGCCATTTTCTCACTAGCTTTCTCAGGGAGGAGGGGGACCGAAGGAAAATAGATATCAAATAAGATAGATAGGGTACACTGTACTGACAGGACTGTCGGGTGGCGGAACTGTGTGAAGCCTTCTTGGTGGTTGGTACTCACTCTCAGATACGGCTACAACATCATAAATAGAGAGAAAACAAAATAAACTTCTGACAGTTCAGGGCCGAAGCGCTTCACTGTAAATCATACTAACTAACTAAACAAGATAGCGGACAGGCGGAGCCGTCTGCCGCAGGGTGTAGTGTATCTATCTTCTATGATGCCTTTGAGGAGAAACGTTGGCGCCAATCATGAAATGATCATTCAACTTATATGATGTCAATGATGGATAAATAACTTCAGAAGAATGCCAAGAATCTGCTGGTGGCTTTCCACCAATCAGAAATGAAAAAATATTTTTAAATGAATAATAATGTGTTTCATACCCTAAACACTTCCCATATTACAAATACCTTTGGCCCAGTTCTGCATGAAAGCTCTCTCCTCCAGCTGTAGTGTACACACGGCTTAAGTTGGCATGCCATATCAGGACCGAATGTGGTTGCTAGGTTTAAAATGGCCCTTCGTTCTGTTGCAGTTCTACAGGTTTGGACCAAACCCATTTCTCTTATGGATCTCAGCCGAGTTCGCCCAAACTGCATTTGGTCCAGATGAGAGATGTTTTTGCTACGGAACCAGGCCAGCTTGCTGCAACATCTGCAGAACCACGCCATATTTGGACCATTGTGCATTTGGACAAAGGACGAGATCCATTTGCCAGATCCATGCCAAATGCCAGTACATCCGTGCCTTCTTTGGCCCTGTGTCCAATTGCTATCTGGGTTAGGGAATGCTACTTTACCAAACATTATGAATTTATAATGTGAAATGTATATTATATATGATGAGCAGTATGATCATCATCACGGTCCACTTCACATCTCTCCTCCATCTCTTATCTGCTGAGATAAATCACTCGTGGCATTTAAACGATTTACTCTGATATCAGAGCTGAAATGATTGTGGATTAATTCAGTGAGTTCTGCTCGGTTGGTCCAAGAGCCATTGTTTTTATTGGGTCATTTAAACATTTTATAACTGTCCACTGTTATCTGTACAGAGTGCTAAAATGTTTTTTCTTCTATTTGGAGGATAATCACATGGAACAGGTGTTGTTTGACAGCTGAAATTTGATTCAAAATAAAATTGATTCGACTTCTGTCAATTTCTTAACAATTTATTATGTGAGAAGTGTTTTAGTACCATCATTTTACAAGTGGCTTCTGATTCTAGGCAAGATTCATTTTGATATAATATATGTTTTTTTTTCAAATACGGTGGTGTAGTGGTTAGCACATCTACCTGACAGCAAGAAGGTCCTGGCTTCGAGTCTTGGCTTTAGCTGTGTAGAGTTTACATGTTCTCCCTGTGCTTGCATGGGTTTCCTCTGGCTACTCCTGTTTCCTCCTCCTGCTTGGTAAAGTCTGCTGGGCTTTATGATGAGTGGCTCATCAGGCTGGAAGAACTGTGAATTGACTAGCAGTTCAACTCCTCCTGGACGGGACACTAGTCCATCGCTGGTTATCTATACCTATAGGTATCTATTTATACTGCTGTGTGGCACACTTGTGGTTAAAAACTTTCTCAGGGGTTTTAGCACAGTGGGGGTCTAACAGGGATTTGAGCCCATGACCTCTCGATCATGAGCCCAGCACCCTAATCACTACACCACCGGCCCCACCCAAAGGCATATTAGGTTAATTGACTGTTTTAAATTACCCCATGTGTGAATATGAGTGTGACTGGTTGTGTGTGTTGACCCTAAGATGGTCTGACGAGTTGTTCAGGGTGTACCCTGCCTTCACTCGATGTACCCCACCTTTGCCCAGTGTACCCCGCCTGAGCTCAGTGTTGGTTGAGATAGACTCCAGCCTCTCTGTGTCCCTGATACCTGATGAATCGAAAAATGAGTGAGTGAAAAAGTGAGAGTAAATTTTTCACCAATTTCCCCAATTCTGCATTTGATAGGCTTTCCAGACAGCCACATGTCAAAGCACGTGTACTTGCAACTCTGTGTCGGTGTGTCATGTCTGGTTATTTGGGCATTAAAAAAAGGGGTACAAAATAATGAGTGAAAAAATATATGTTCCCTCATACACTTAAACCTGAACACTGGTTGTTCTTCACCTCCACTTCACTCTTCTACTTTTGGTGAAACATCAAAGCCCATTTACATTCGGTTTATCAAACAAAGCTCACATGACTCTTTTTCTCTGTGCTTTCTCTGAACACCAGACTTTCATTTCTTTCTCCTGCA
>JAQMYF010000004.1:29626348-29630062 GCA_030014195.1 Neosilurus mollespiculum
CCATGCTTATTCTGCCAATCACTTCTAGCCCTTTTTTCCCTCTGTTACATTCATATAGTAGCATTTAACAGCATTTAACAAGGTAGCATGTTCACGATGGTACACTGGTTTCATAATTCACCATAAATATACATGAAACTGCTTGAATACAAATACAAAGCTATATTTGAGATTTTCCTGTAATCATCATTAAGCCTTTAGCTGAAGTCAGGAAACAGTAAGATACAGACAACAAAGCTTTCTCAAAAGGTGAAATCCAGGAAACCAGGGAAGAATTAAAAAGATCTTGAAGAAGAAAACCAGGGACTAGACTTAAAGGGATGCCAGAAATGAAACAAGGTGGCAGGAAACAAGACCTGGCTTAACAAATAGGGATCACACTAGTGGTCTGATAGAAAAGCGACTGATGCAAATGTATATTTTTTGTGAATTTTGAAATTTGTGTCAAAATGTTTTGCGACACCACATGCAAGCGGCTTAAATACATATATTGCACAAAAGTTGCAAGGTAGTTGCGTGATAGTTTTTGCGACTGATTTGCAAGTAATGTGCGATTAGTTTGCAGATGTTTGGCAAAAAAGCAAGTGTCCTGTCATAAATCAGTTTTCTTTGCTTCTTGTCAAAACCATTCGCTTTTTATTCACGTGTCATTTGCACGAACGAAATTCAAATGAAATACGAATGGTGACAAAATATATTCGAAATGTGGCGGATGCCAGCAAATCTCAAACCTTCCACGTGGAAGTCTCCAACTTGTCGTGAACGAAATGTCATGAATTCTGAGATTAACCCATGATAAGGAAGGTGGCACGGTGGCATAGTGGTTAGCACGTCTGCTTCAAAGCAAGAAGTTCCTGGGTTTGAGGTCCAGGCTCAGGGAGGGTGTTTCTGTATGGAGTTTGCATGTTTTTTCATGTACTTGCATGGGTTTCTTCTGGGTACTCTGATTTCCTCCCACAGTCCAAAGACCTGCACATTAGGTTAATTGGCTGTTCCAAATTGCCCCTATGAGAGAGTGGGTTGTATGTGTCGGCTTGCAATGGGGGGTGTACACCACCTTTGCCCAGAGAATGCTCATTGCCCTGCGCCCCTAGTAGGATTAAGTGGTTCAGCAAATGAATAAATGAATGAATAAATGAGTTTTTTGGAGCTGTGAGGTTTTGGGCTGAAAAGCCCAAATAAAAGGATGATTCATGAGATTAAGGCTTCTGTGTGCATTTGCATCAAACATAGTTAAACGAGTCTGTAAATCTATAGTAACTCCTGAGCTCCCTATTATTCATTCATTCATTCATTTGCCAACCTGCTTCATTTCATTAGGGTGGAGGCGACAGCCTATCTCAGCCAAATCTGGGCAAAGGCGGGGTACACCCGGAACAGTCCACTACACATGCCAATCCACTGCAGTGCCAACACACCCAACCATTCACACTCACACTCACACCTAGGGGCTGTAGGAGGAAACCAGTGTACCCCGATGAAGCCCACGCAAGCATGGGGAAAACATGCAAACTCCACACAGAAACACCCTTGAACCCAGGACCTTGTTGCTGTGAGGTGGACATAAAAAAATTTAATTCAGGTGGTGGAAGAGGGAGATGTGTTTTTCCACTTTTTCTCAGCCTTTGCATGGGAGACAAGGTCACTGTGGTATGCACACATTCCTGATGTACCACCATTATGTACTCATAATAATCCGCCTTTTCCAAACTTATATTTTGCAGTAAAAATGTAAAATGTAAAATGTATCATAGACTCATTGTCTGCACTTCCACTTTGCCTTTTCTTGCAGAAATGTTTCCATTCTGAATATGTGCAGAAAAGCAGGATCACTGTGAACACAAAGAGACTTTTGATTTTAACAAGCTCAATTTGCCTTAACAGTGAACCTGGCAATAACGTCATTTACTGTATTTACTGTAAACTGTCCAGAGTGTGAGCATGGGGCAGTGTGATTCCCCTCCCATGCTCCTGCCCCATCCCTGCCTCTCTTAGTGTTGTTTTTTCCCACATTTATGATCACTAGGTGCAATAATAAATCGAATTGGGGCAATGTATGCTTGCCCATGGCAGCTCACTCCTGGAAAGGCAAGCAAACCAACAGAATGTTGGTTTGCTCTGTCAGACAGTAAAGTTTTTAAAAATAGCTAGACCCTTAAAAGAGGTAATTAATATTTCAACAGAATTTAAATTGTGTGTGATTGTAAAAGAGCACTTTATGAAGATTAACATTTGTTCAATGGATGCTATTAATGGTGGCTCTGCCCCCAAGCCTCCACTGCATGCTCTCTCTCTCTCTCTCTCTCTCTCTCTGTGTGTGTGATATACACACATTCTGCAACTTCCTAACATCTTCTAATGAGGTGATGACCAACCACTTGTTTTAATTGCTTCAGACTACTTTTAATTTTCAAGCTTATTAATCATATGTAGAGTTATTTAAAAATGCATAAATTAATCTTGAATTAAAAAGCTGATCAAAGCCTCAAAACAATTAAAGTGTAAGGTGAGATTTCCCCAGGGCTGGCAGTTTTATTTTAATGGAGTGTTCAGGTGATTATCACACTTTAATATGCAGCCTGTGATTAATGTAGGGCCACTAAATGGATTTTTCTTTCCCCTCTTTCTTGCAAAAGGTTAGCATGAGACACACAATGACCTCCCAACTTTGTGTTTGAATAGCTTCTCTCTTCCTCATTCAAGCAAAAATGTGCTGTTAGAAACTGTCCTCAATGCTGGTGCCAAGAATGGAGACTGGTGTGATTTACTTAATGCTAATGTCTGTGTTTAATTCTTATTAACATCATTAACATTTCTGGGCGAAGTCCTCCCTTAAGGTTTGATCTTGATTTGAACGCACTGTTTTGAACTGGTTTAAAGAGGCAACCTTTGTTAACATGTCAACAGCCATAACTAGTCCTGACCTTCTCACATAAATTAAACATGCAGTTGGGCAAAAGATAAAAATGTAAACCCATTAAAATGCTAATCATGATTCTGTTAAAGGAATATTTTTTCTAATTTAGAACAAAAATAAAATGTTTAACAAGATTACACACAGGTATATACATTATATATTATAGAAAAATCCAATAAATAAATAAATATAATGATGATAATGATAATAATAATAATAATAATAATAATAATAATAATAATAATAATAATAAGATAGATAGATAGATAGATAGATAGATAGATAGATAGATAGATAGATAGATAGATAGATTTGAGGGATCTTCCCCAAAATAAAATGCTCCTGTGTACACGCAATTTTACAATTAACTAAATATTTCAGACAAATATCTACTGCGTTTTACTGAATCCACCAGAGCTCCATTAGCCCCACAGTTCCATGGGTTCTGATGAATTGTCAGGAGAATCAAAAATCTCTGCGATGTGACTTAATTTTCTGAGTTGACATGTTGACATGAGACAGTTAGTCTCACTTCCAGTCACAAAACCAGACCAGGCTTTCCAGTGAAGCAAACAATTTGGTGTTCCTTCAAAACTCCTTGTGTAGTTAGAGCCACAGCCATCATTCCTTCATTGACTGTGACAGTTCGAGGAAAAGAGGAAAGTGACGTGTGTGTTAATAGTTGACCAAACATCTTACATTAGAAAGCATCTTACAGCAGTCATCCAGAAATGTTTTTCAAATGGGACATTAATTATTGATTACTCTAGCTGCAGCTTGTAATACTATATATATAT
>JAQMYF010000004.1:29658090-29669439 GCA_030014195.1 Neosilurus mollespiculum
TCTCTCTCTCTCTCTCTCTCTCTCTCTCTCTCTCTCTCTCTCTCTCTCTCTCTCTCTCTCTCTCTCTCTCTCCCCAATTTCACATCTGTACTGAAACTGTGGTTTTTCCTTCGTTTTTGGAGATTAAATGCTAATAATGGATGCTGGTGTAGCTAGTGTAGCTCTGTTTTTTAAAATGTCAGTTCAATTTTGGTTGGTCTTGTTCACCCCATCCCCAACCCCTTATGAATGCAGTTCTTGATTCTAGTCCAGAAGAAATTTGGTGCTGTTCTGGAAGTTGTTTTCCTGGCGAAGAACCGCTTTTTGGCTTTCAGAATGTTGAAAACTGGTTCAAGATTAAGCACTGGCTCTCAAGTAGCCCTAGAACTGCCTTGGTGAAAAAGAAGTATCAGCTAGCTTCAGTGCTACTGGAGTCCTGCGCTCCTCTATTTTTACTTTTGTTTTCAAAAGAAAAAATCTGCATATTTCTTACCCACCAAGTGCCTCTTTCCTTTTCACACACGTATTATATTATAAAAATATATTATTTTTTCTAAATATAAATGGTCGTTCCAGTGTCGGCATACTTAGTGCTCAAGCTGCTTTTCACAAAAGACAGAGCAACGCGCATCTTAGATCCTTTCCACTGGCTTTAGAGAGAGTTACACCATTTTGAGCTAGGATCCCTGCTGGATTCTTTGGCATTCGAGGGCAAATGTGTGTGTATTTATGTGTGTGTGCCAGATTTCCCGTACAAACTCTGACGCCGGACATTATTTGGTATTGCCGGAAAAATGGTCAGACATATCCGGGAATCGATGATGGAAGTCCAGGTTGGTCATGATTTTTAAACCTCCCTCTTGTCCGGCCCATCCCCGTCTGAGTGGATGGGTGAAAATGAAGCAGCAGAATGGCACAAAATAATGTCCCATGAACAGATAGTGGCATCTTGTTTAATAATCAGTTTTGATTATTAAAAACCTCTTCCAGGTAATTATGCACCGATCCAACATGGAATGAACGCATCACGGAGGAAGGCGCAGGTTTTTACGCGCAGCTCTGCGCTCCACTATCTCATACACACGTCCGCTTTTTAGCTTCAAACCAATAGTGCAGACTGAAATAGCCAAAGCTGAGCTCAGACAGCAGCTCATGCTGGAATACACGACTAATTCAACCTGATCCACTGGAGTCGAGACAATCAAATGGAGGTTACATGTGAAATATACAGAGAAAAAGCGTGAAAAAGTAATAAAAAAAGAAAGCACTTGGATTTGTTTTATTTACATTTTAAGGGCAGGTTCAATACAATACATGAGCTGAATAATCATAATTCACACACAACCGGTGCAGGGTCACATGTGTTTGTCAGTTTCTCATGATGGATCCTCATCTTCCGTATCGCCTTCGGTGCAACTTTTGTATTTTCAGGCAGGGCATGGATAAAGTCAGTTAGTGCTTTGTTGCTGTCAACAAGCATCAAGACCCGTCCAAACTACAGACATGATGTGGTTATGAGTTTCAGACCATTTGAGCCCTTTCATATCTGAATTTGATGTTATCCAGGACATGTGTTAATAACAGGTGTGAACAGGGCATGTTTGGGTTAGCTTTTGCGCTATGTTTTTGCTCTGGAGCTTTACCCATATTTTAGCTCCCGCCACATAGTCAGGGAAGCTATTGAAATGGGTGGCATCTGTCTGTCACACTTTGGTTTCTGAACGATAACTTAGAAATGCTTGCATGGATTTTGATAGAATTTGGTATGTGGATTTATCTTACAGGCACCTCGCCTGGGATTGGTGCATGCAAAAAATTGCTCTTAATTAATGAGCCAGCTGGACTTTATTTAAATAACACAACAGTTTGGTTTCCGGAAGATAACTTGAGAATGCTTGCTCAGATTTTGATGAAATTTGGTATGTCTTACAGATACCTCACCTGGGATTGTTGCACACCAAAATATGTGCATTTTTAATTAATTTTAATTAATGAGCCAGATGGACTTCATTTGTTTAACACAACAGTTTTGATTTTGATTTAAGGAAGATATAGATCAAGTTAAAAGTACACCTTCCTGGGCGGTGGGAGCACTGGACCCCTGAGGTCTATTTTTTTTGCTTACCTTTTGTTCCCAATAATTTATAATAAAGTACTATGGGGGAAATGTGGTGTTTGTCTTTTAATTCTTCAAATCCTACTGAGGCCCTCTCTGAATTTCTCCGTAATTCATCAGGAGTTCCCCCTGCGAGGGTTTCGTGGAGGCTATATACTTGGAAAGTGACAGTGCTGTGACAGTACTCACAACAAATAAAACAATTACTAACCAGTACTCAGAATTCTTTTTTAAAAGAAAAAAACAACGACCACCTATTCATAATGAGACTTGTGAAATTGCGAGCAAGGAAGACCAGTGTGTTCACTCTCTCTGGTGTTAACAGTGTCCTGGTACATGTAACATTTACACTCTGGATTAAAAATTGGTTACTAGTGGCTGAGATGCACACACTTGTGAAGTTCCGCCCCTTTCCTTTCTGCTTGCTTTTTGGAGAAACTCCCCCCAAAATTTCTTTGCTTCTTTATACCCAGTGGTAAAGATGGTACAGTAGTCCTTCAGCACCTGCTGCTTCTTTGCCACCTAAAGCACCCACCTGCCCTGTTTTTTTTTTTTTTTTTTTTTTTTTTTTTTTTTTTTTTTTTTTTTTATAAATCAGCCAACATTTCAAACAGTGCGCTTGTTTTAATAGCTTTTGCCTGGCTTGATGGTCTGAGCCTTGGATCTTGGATAGACTGAGGTACTGTAGTTGTGTTGAACAGGTCCTCAGAAATTTGTAGCTGTATTCATGAGAGAGGAAGAAATTTCTTGTCCTACTCCCAAGTCAAGTAGGATTTAGGAGCGCTCCAGAGCTGTTCTCTCCTGCTAGGAGCTGCCAGTAGATGGCGTTTAGACGAATATGTTCTGGGAAAAGGAGGAATGACTTGGAAACGCTGAAGAACACTGAACATAAAGATGTGTGAATCTATTGAAATGTACTTGTTCCACATGAGAAAATCATTCGAAGTTAAAGTATTTACTGCGTGTTAGTAAACCTCACCTTACTTGTGGTTCCGCTACTTAAAGCACCAAGTATCGTATTCCTGGACATCTCAGATGGTGTCACTGGTGCAGTCTAAGTATTTTTGCACGCACTTGGCGACTGCAGTGAGCGGTTTGGGTGGAGGACCACCTTCTGTACAAATAAGAACATAGGATTAGAAAAGAAAGAAGTTTCTATGAGATTGAGTTAATAGGAAATGAACATTGCCTGCTTGATCTATGGCTTTGTTAAATGCTCTAATCGCTGTGTGGTATGTAAGAAGCATCTCACACAAATGTTTGTCAGTCCTGAGGCATGTGGATGATAAAGAGGAAGAAGACATTAACTGTCTCAGAGATGGCCTCCCGAGTTGTTTTTTTTATTTTTATTTTTATTTTTATTCTGCTTTGTTACCACAGGACTAAATTTCCTCTGTAAAACATGTTTAATGAACACTTCTTCTTCCACTAATAATATTAATCTTCCTCTTTCTCCTTTGGCTTTCTCAGAGAAGTTATATTTCACTAATTTTCCTCGTTTTGTTGTTCTAGCACCTCTTCTGGTGTGAACCCACCTGGTTGGTGACTCAGTAACAAACTGCCTTTGGGGAAATTGAACTGTTTTTAAGCTGCTTAAGAGCACTTTTTACTTCTCTACTAGACATAAAAAAAGAGAGAAAATCAGCAGTACAAAAAATTATAAACCGATACAGCAAGATATATGTTAATCATTATGATAAAACACAAGTGTAAAATTTTAAGTAATAATTGATTTACAAAATAAATGTTCAATATTTAAAAATATGCAAAAAAGTAATAAATTATTCAAGAAGCAAAATAATGTTCTTCGATAATTTTCTTTTTGAGATTGAATTGATTTATTATTATTGAAATTAAAAGTGTTAAGACATGCTAATTTGTTGTCTTTATCTTAAATGTGTGTGTTTTTTTTTTAAATGACTATGAAAACATTTTGTAATTGCTCCTAATGCAGCCTAAGGGACTGTCTGTGGATGACTGAGAAACTACTGAATAGAAACTCTGCTGACCGTTGTTGCAAATGGTGGACAAAACTGTTTTTATATGAATCAGCTTTCACTGTACTCACCCTGTTGTCAGTGGTGCTGAACACCTAGTGGTTTTCTTTCAAACCTCACAAGACCAGTGCTTCATTCAAGCCTTGTGCAATCAATTCCTCTCTGTGTTCCCCTTGAAAATGTGCTGTTTCTGAACAGTTACTCTTAGACTCCAATTACCGTCTATGAATAAACAGGTTAGCTAATATATGGCTCCTATGCCCAACTCGACCACGAAGTCGGAGGTTCTGGGACTGATAAAAGTTATTTTTATGTGAAGGAAAAAGTGGAGAAGTGCTATCTAGAATGGGGTAAACCATTCTTTCTAAAGACAGACTGTCCACCATGCTAAATAGCAGTGTAATATTTTTTTTTTAAATATAGCACACATGGTTTGTCCCTGTACCATTTGGATCTTTTGTCATATGAAATTGTTTCTGAGCCCCTTGTGGACTGTCTAAGCCGATCGTTTCATGACATGAAGTGGTGTTCATTTGGTTGTCTCAAAAAAACTTTTTTTCCCCCCAAATTATTCTGTCACTCTTGCATTAGAAAAACACTGCAATCAATGTTTCTGCCAGCTTGTTTTCTTGTAGAAAGGAAACTAACTTTTGAAAAATGACATCCCCTTAGAGATGCTTCCTCCTGTTTAATTGTTTGTCAGGGTTTCAGTATGTCAGATTTGTGACTCAAAGTTACCACAGGGAAAAAAACCCAGGCCAAATAAAGAAGTTTTAAATCAGGAACTGAATGTGAGAAGTCTGTAAACAAGTCTTGTATGTTAAAAATGTGTTCTGATCTGGAGTTCTGCGTGAATAGTCGTGGTAAATTATGATAGAAGTTGTGATGATAAACATCATCCCAGTACACCCTGGACAGCTTGCCAGGCCATTGCATCATCGATTTTCCTAAAATAAAATAAAATTTAATATCAACACCCCTTTCTAAGAAAGGAAATCATGCCAAACCTTAGCGCTGTACTCTAAAAGGTTTTCTAGATTTTAAACCTTGAAATTTACCCAATAAAACTGAATAAGAATGAAGCTATATTCTTCACCTAAATTTATTTCTGTATATGAAGCCACACCAAAACCAGGGTTCATTGTGAACAAGCCTCTACCTTTTATAATGTATACAAAATAGAAATATAAGTGACCCAAATGCTGATTTTTGGTTGTTTTTTTTTAACTTGTTTTAAACTGTAGTGTAAGCGCTTCATGCTAATTTATGGAAACATATGTGTGTTTTTCTAGAGCATCAAATCTTCAGTTTTCAAAATTTACTATGTCAGTAAGCTTTCGATATTTTATAAGGCAACTGTAAAGGGTTTAAACATCAGCTTTGGAACTTAAAAAGTCAATTTTTGTTTACCACAAATAAAAATTACCTAGATGTTATAATTACTGAAACTTAAAGACTGCGTGGCTTTATTTTTTTCCCTGTGAAAGGATACCATTTTATTAGAAGTATATTGAAATTTCAGAGATGTGTCTTGTTTCCTTAATCATTGAAAATGTGTAATTTCTGCTAACTTTTATATCCACATCGAAATTACCATGGGCATTTTTGCACTTTAGGCTGTCTGAAGCATTTTCCTGATTTTAATTTCATATTATAAAAACTTCAGCATCTAGTTATTCAGGGCTTTTACCCTTCAAACTGTATAAATAATGTAACTTAGAGTTAGATGATGAGATCATGTTCAGGCTTGTTATAAAGGCTTTGGAAGTGGGGGTGACACGTAAGTTAAATATGGGCTTTATTAGATACAATTTCAAAATATTAAATCTGCAAAACTATTTGGAGTACAGCTCTAAAGTTTGGCATGGTTACATGTTTCCTTAGATAAGGTTATTCGTCTATATGTGAATATATATTTTCATAAGAAAATCTATTGCATGAACTGGGAGACACTTGATGAGTTGGCATGGAATTTCCCGATAGTGAGCCAATCTGGCTGATTTGTAGAGCTTCTGTTCAGTCCATTTGGTGTTTGGTTTTTATCCATCCATTTCATTCATAAACATTTTTTTTTTTTTTTGCCAGGTCCTATCAGTGGGACTGAGGTCAGTACGATGCTGAAGTGCGAGGATGTGCTCTAAGCTGTGGATCTTGGGCACATGGTAATCTGCCATAGGATTTTCAAAATAATCCTGGATTCATGTGTCCTTTAATGGTTGCAAGTCATAAGGCAACATTACAACACTGCACCAGAGGTGGTAACGTCCAGGTTTAGTGATAACATTTACACCTTTTTGCAGCATAGAAGAGATATCCTGTTTGTGAGAGGCTAGCAACAGTGAGCATATGAGACCTGCTCCAGCATAGTATGGATTAAGTCGCAAGGTTGAGTTCTAAATAAGAGCCAACGTATGTTGAAAATGGCTGGACGAAAATGCAATATCTATCCATGCCAAAAAATGCTCGTTTATGAAAGGGTTACATGTCCAAGGTATTGTAATACAGTGGTAAAATCAACTTATTTTGCAGTTATTTCAAACTTTTGTGATTGCTCAGGGTATTTCCTTATTATCCATATTTGGTGCCGGAATACCCTTACCTATTTAAAGATCCCCCTTATCATACAGCCGTAAAACAATGAGAAGCCACAAAACAGACGTGACTCGGTGTAAATAGAATTCGTCTGTTGCTAGGAAGATGCTAGTATGATTGCTCTGATTGGTCAAGAGCCAGATTCATTTAGTTTATGGATGTTTATGGAGTTTCAAATGTGGACATTCAGAAAATGGTTCTTTAACTGTAATAACTATTTTCTCAAAAGTAGCATTTCCTGATTAGGAATAATCAAAGTGATGAATATTAAATACTTTTATCCAAACATATCAATCTCTCAGTATGTCAGATTTCCTTCTTAATCCGTATCATGCTGGAGAGGGTCACATTCTCTGCACTTTGGAAATATTTTACTTTGGAGAGTCTCGGCAGTAGCGTGGCGTGCATGTTGTGCAAGGTAACAGTTTTAAGGGGTGGCACCAGTGTTGTTAAATTCAACACTAGCAATCGTATAAAGTATTTAAAGACGTACCATGTGAAAAAGTACGAGTTCACAAAGGCAGTGGAAGGAAAAAAAAGGACAATCTACATCAGCAAATGCTGGAAAGTGCACTCAAATGGCATGACAGGTTTCACGGAAACAGTCCAGAAGAGAAGAAGGTAATAGACAGATTAGTCCAGTTTATCGTTCAGGACAACCAGTTCTTATCTGTTGTGGAAAATGTGGGATTTTGTTTACTGCTTACTGGGCCATTTGGAGCCAAGGTACAATTTGCCAGTGTAAATACATATCTGATACTGTCACTGTCATTAATACATTGGTATCAGATCAGCATCGGTATCAGCAGGTACTGAAAGGTCACGTATTGGTATCGGGAAGGGAAAAAATGGTATCTGAACATCTCTATTCATAAGGCAGGAAAAAACCCCGACATCGCTAAGTGCTGCCCTGACATTTACTTTTTCTTCAGTGTTTTACCCAGAGACTCTTATGCGTATTCCTGACAATGGCGCCAAATATTTCTAGCCAGATGCTTTTACTTTATCCAAGAGAATTTTTCCAAGCAGACTCGTTTATTTTACATTCGTTTATGTTCATGAAATCAAGATCGTGGACGGAAAAGGGGACAGCGTGGCCTAAACATTAAAACCACAGACTGGTGGAATCTTACTGCACATGAAAAGCAGGGTGAGGAGTATTTTTGATTACTGTTTATTTGTGAAGATTAAAGGTACTGGGTGGTTGACATGTCCGCCTTACAGCAGGAAAGCTCTGTGTTTGTGTCCCGGGCTCAGGAGTTTCTGTGTGGACTTTGCATGTTCTCCGGTTTCCTCCCACTGTCCAGGCATGCACATTTGATTAATTATCTATTTTGTATTGCCCTGTGATAGTCTGGTGAGCTGTTCAGGGTGCTTCCCACCCTCACGCAGGGCCAGCTGAGATAGGCTTCAGTCTCCCTTCAGTCTCCTAATAAGCGGATCAGCAAATGAGAGAGAGATTTCACTGAGAGATTTCTGGAACACAGCTTGTAACCTGGGCTTTTTGCGATGTTCATTACATATGGACGCTAAATAGACACACCCTTTGTTAGAGTATTTTTCCTTTCCAAACCACGCAAGTATGCGGAAATTGGAAAAATGGAAATGAATGCATGACTGCTGTGAAATATATAATACGAACTGAACGTGTAAAACATGATAATATATTGTTGGATTTTACGTGAATAACAATCAGTACGGACACGATATGTAATGAACAGAAGACATTTTTAATTTCTCATATAAAAAAAAAAAATGCTTGAAAAACACAGTATCATAACATGCAAGCACAGTTTAATACTTGCTGTATCTGTTACCTGTTTTAGTTGCCTCAAAGATAATGTAAAGCAGCATGAAATATATTCCTGAACAATGCACTCTATGGTATGTGCCAATTTTGGGCCATGAATTTTACAGTTTCATTTTATATATATATATATATATATATATATATAAAGCACTTCTGTAAGTTTCTCTGGATAAGAGCGTTTGCTAAATGCTGTAAATGTACTCATCAGTGCAGCAAAAATCCGGCTGTATCTGAATGTGTTTGAAGATTTCTCTCTTCCCGTAGTTTCTGCCACGGCTGCCAATGATCTGGGATAGAAATCCTAATTTTCTATCATTCCTTCTCGTGTTCACGTCTTGCTCTTTTCCGTTCAGACTCTTTTGCGATTTCGCCATGTTTGACTTTCTTGCTGCTGCAAATTTGTCACGTGATCCGCACTTTCTGAAAATGACATCACGAGTTTTTGTGTATGCAGACCGTGCAATTCAAGTCAGTAAGCTGGTATCCATTAGGTTTGTTTGTTTACATTGCTTAGCTCTTATTCAGAGAGAAAAAAAATCATGATGTCTCGCACTGCGAAGTGTTTTGATCAGTAATAATGGAATTTTGCATATAGAATGTTGCAAATAATTTCTGTCTTGTGCAGGACATGCTTCTAACAAGCCACAGTTAAACTGGCTAAATGTATCAGGCCTCATTAACCTCTGAAATCACTTCACGTTTCATAATGTAAACTGATGCAATGAAATGAACTCTTGAGTATATTTGAGTCAGTATGCAGGAGATGCCGGTGCTTTCATTTTAAATGTTCATGCATCACTGCTGTGCTGCTATGAAAGGAATTTGTGCTTTGTGCACACTGCACTCTGCCATGCTGTTTTTAATTGATGCTCTTTGTGGATTAGTAATTCTTATCTGTATTTGTTTGTTGTTTATGTTGCAGTGGCAACGTTGCTGTTCTGACAGTAACCATCCTTTCTCACGCATATTGTTTCTCGCACAGAACACACCCTTCTGATCATCACAAGATAGGACTTAGTATATTTAAATCTGTTGCTGGTAAATGTTTATTAAATATGATTTTAATACAAGTTAAGACTTAAAAAAATGACATACTTTTTATCAAAAGCTCTAAAATGTAAATAATTGTGGAGGATCTGATGTATGTAGGTGTCACAGTAGTCACAAAGACTGTTATTTGTCTAGTTGTACTGCTTTTTTTAAGGGTGTGTATAAATAGTTACATACTGTGAAAATTCTGTTTCCTGCAGATCAGAGCCATGTCAAAACCCCTTAAAATATTATTTACTCTTTGAAAAACTGTAATCATTATGTACATTGTTGACTACAACAGTGATTAAGCAATTTATTACAAAGTTTATTTCAATACTTGATTCTGATTGGTCACTTAAAGCATGCAGTTTTCTGTTATTCCTCTAACGCACTGTTGTTAAGTATAACAGATTGTTACTATGGAGCATGTCGTCAGCCTAAGCAGTTAAAAAAATTATCCGGATTTTATGTCGGTTATTGTTTTTATCTTATGCTGTACTGATCTGGTGTCTGTTCACAATTTTCAAAATGCTTCTTCTCCCTTATTTCTTGACCAGTATTGCTAATGTTGGTTTTATTGATAGGGCTGGGAGAAATTAGAAATTCATTATTTATGCAAATTTATGCAAACTTCTTCAAAATCACAAACGATTCTTCTCCTGTATTTCTTGATCCGTTTTGATTTTGTTTGTTTTTATCTGATAGGGTGAAGTGTGACCTTTGACAATTCTACCAAGAATTTGCAAATTTATGCAAACTCTTTCAGAATGCACAAAAACTGCTTCTTCTCCTTTATTTCTTCACCGAGTTGAATTCTGTTTGCTTCATCTGCTAGAGCTCGATCAGCTTTTCTTTCTTTTACCGGGAGAATTAAAAATGTTTATAGAAATGTACCATCATGATTACTCTCATAAATACATTCATGAAGTGCAGGTCGCCACAAATAAGAAAAACTATCTGATGCTTGTGCCTATAAATATTCAGTCAAATTATGAAAACCTCGTATTGTTTTCATAAAGCTGGTGATTTCATCGTGAAATAAACAAGACAGTGTCCCTCTGCCAGGGTTTATTTCATGATAATGACTGTCATGCTGTACATTTTCCTTTATGGTTTAACAGCACACTTGACTTTATGAATCTGTATAACACAGTTCATTCAGTCGTTCTGGTTGTAAAAAGAACTGTAGTTCTGTGGGAAATATTTGTTGAATATTTATTAATAAGGTCTCGGTTGTAAGCACTTTTTGAAGGAAATTCTTCAGGGCAAATCAGTTTACACTTTTCACAAAACTGAGAGTGAGTGAGTGAGAGAGGCTGGTGAAGGAAGAGGCTGGTGGTTCTTTGCATCTATAGGAACTCACTTTTCAGTTGAAGGGTCCACCATGTTGAATCTATTTGGTGACTGTTTAATTGCAGTGTGTCCAACATTAAATGAAACATGATACACAAAAAGGTATGAACAGATGGCTCTGATTTTCTGTTGAATTTGTTTATACATATAACCACAGCAGACCTTTCCCATTTTAGATGTCGGTTTTCCCCCATGGTCTGAATCATAGTAAATATATACTGTGATTTATAATCACATGATGTTAGATGCCTGTGAAATATCAATTGGGGATGTGAATCGAACAACAACGCACGATTTAATTCGATTCCGATTTTTGGGGTGACGAAGCGATTCTTGATTCAAACCGATGTTTGATTCATAACAAACATTACAAACAAAGGGTGCCGATTTCACGAGTAACTACATTCTTCTATAAGCTAGGAACAACTCTTTTATAAGAAAGAAAGAAATTATATTACTAGACAGCTGGT
>JAQMYF010000004.1:29807646-29821481 GCA_030014195.1 Neosilurus mollespiculum
TCTCACTCTCATTTCACAACTCCAGGCAAAATCTGTCTCACTCTCATTCCACAACCCCAGATAAGATCTGTCTCACTCTCATTTCACAACTCCAGGCAAAATCTGTCTCACTCTCATTCCACAACCCCAGATAAGATCTGTCTCACTTTCATTCCACAACCCCAGATGAAATCTGTCTCACTCTCATTCCACAACCCCAGATAAGACCTGTCTCACTCTCATTCCACAACTTAGGGCAAAATCTGTCTGACTCTCTTTCCACAACCCTAGATAAGATCTGTCTCACTTTCATTCCACAACTCCAGGCAAAATTTGTCTTACTCTAATTCCACAACCCCAGATAAGACCTGTCTTACTCTTATTCCACAACCTCAGGCAAAATCTGTCTCACTCTCATTTCACAACCCAAGATAAGACCTGTCTTACTCTTATTCCACAACTTCAGGCAAAATCTGTCTCACTCTCATTCCAAAACCCCAGATAAGATCTGTCTCACTCTCATTCCACAACCCTAGATAAGACCTGTCTCACTCTCATTCCACAACTTCAGGCAAAATCTGTCTCACTCTCATTCCAAAACTCCACTCCAAATCTGTTTTACTCGTATTCTATAACCCCAAGCAATGTCTGTCTCAGTCTCATTCTTAATGCCTGCAGTTATTTTTTTCTCTATTCCTAAACCTTTCTTTATACCTGTAGATGTATACATGTTTCAATCTGTGTAATTTCAATAGACCTCACTCTCAATTTAGTTACTCTATGTGTATGGCTTCACTAATGGAACCAAAAATGGCCCCTAAATGGGAAAAACCCAGAAATGATAAATGATATAGGCTTGTTTTATACTTACATTTTATAGTTTCACAAACTGTACTGTTGTGGGCCGATTTAATATCTACAAGTGTTATTGCAATTATTAGTGCATGAAAGATTTACAGTAAAACCTAACAGGAAGTGAACTGTGCGTTTCATTTTGGGTCCGCTCACTGAGGCGTTAAAGTAGGCATGCCTTGGGGATTCCTCACGGATTTTCAAAGACTGTTGTTGTTTTTCTTCTTAAACATGAAAATAGTCCATTTTAAACATTACTTACATAAGGACCATAAAATTTTGTGGAAAATTTTTAAATATAAATACTGTGTAGACGAAGTTGGTGTCTCTGAAACTCACAAATATTTGCCATTTTTTGTGGTGTAAAGCATAAAAGCAAAACAATATCATTTTCATGTATTTATTGCAATAGAGCATTAATATTCAGGCAATACAGGCAGTGTTTAATAGAGAATCACAAACATTACACAACTTTTTCAGTTCTGATTATGTTCTGTTTTTGTGAGTTTCGGTGTCCGTACAAAAACACCCTCGAAATCGATCACTTTGGACATGAGATTTAGGATTTTACACACGCCAATTTTAATGTACACAAAGTTAGGCCATAAAACCTGTGTATTATTTTGAGGGATGGTTTTGACCATCTAATGGCATGTTTTACGTCTTGTTTTAATTGTACATCTAGGCTGGGTGTCCCAATTTTTGGTTTTATTAGCAAAGCCATACACATCTAACAGTCATTACATCATTCTTACTCTCAGTCCTGTCTGGCTCTTGTATCCTCAGTGTTTTTATTCTCTAACAGTTCGAGATGTTTACTTTGAGCAGAATCCCTTACATGTTTTTTTTGCACAGAACTTCTTTATAATTTATTTATGAAGGTTTTTATGTTTACCTATTGGTGTGGTGTTTGTTGTTTTATTTGTTTTTTAAACTGCTGTACTCCTCATTAGCGTGTTCCCGGTGCGATGTTTCCTGGATGGTGTGTGTTATCTATGAAATATTTAAAGGTGTATGTAAGCGTTTGCACTAGGATGTGAGGATGCGGTAAACATGATGAAGAGTGGAGGGTGTTTTAGGGAAATAACTTCAATATCCAGATGAATGTTTAGTTTTAAATAAATATATAAATACATAAATATTAATATAAATAAATAATTATAGATATGATCTAGCTGGACGTAGCCTGTACAAACCGTTTTAATTCAGGTTTTGTTGAGTTTTTGTTTTTATCACACTGGCTGCAGTAGATGTATATTTGTTTTGGATGTACGTGTTATATTTATTAAACTCTTTGTGTTTATGTACGGTCTGCTGGCCATCATGTCCACTGTGTGTGTGTGTGTGTGTGTGTGTGTGTGTGTGTGCGTGTGCGTGTGTTGAACCAATGGTCCTTTTGCTTCTCGTCTGTTGTGTATTTATTAAACAGGTCATGCTGTCTGTGTGAGGAAAGTTCTGGAAGTTCACAGATGGTTCTATCATGGTCAGAGTTTTACCTTTGTAAAGTAAGATGAATAAATTCTTTTTATTTCATCTCCACTTTCATTTTTTCCTCCTCGTCTCTTGCTAAGTAAGTTCTGTAGAGTACTGAGTGACAGTGTTCCTCTTACACCCTAAAGTTGATTATTTACCTCTGAGTGTACTTCCCCGAGCATTCTATTCCTTTTACACCACAACAATCTTTACAAACAACTCCAGTGTTTCATTTATTAAAAAAATCACACGTTCTATCTCACTTATGTACAGTAAGTCATCACCCGCTATATTCTTTATTCTCTCTTAAGTTAGATGGAAGGTGAACGCATCAGCTACATTTTCCACCGAGCTCGAGGTAAATAACTGCTTTACTATTCGGGAACATGAAAAACAAACCAAATCAAGAATTTTGCAGTTCATTTCTACGTATATTAATCATGTCAGAGGCGAGTCCGGTGAGCTCCGTGTACTGTGAGCAGAGCTATTTTTTCCATTATAAAGTCTGCTAATGAAGATTCTCTCTGCAGAACTAAGAGTGTTTATTGTTTTGATTTACGCATTACCCACTCAGAATAATGATTTTTTTTTTATCCCCAGATAGTGGACCAGTTCAAATGCGAGCTTCCCGTGTTGTAATCTTGTAAAAGCTAGCTCGCTAATTTTGCAGTCCCTCTACACACGATTAAGCAATAAAGATAAAACATAAAAGAGCAGGAACATTTCGGCATCTTTAATGCTTTAACAAACACATTTAAGATATGATCTCTTTGTTTATTTTAATATAAACATCCGAAGCAATAACAATACAAAGGATTTATTAGAAATAGTAGCACTTCCAAATAGTGGTAATTTCTAACTGTTAGAAAGTGTGTATAAAGGTTATATGATGTGTATAAGTTTATGAAATAAAATGATTCATATTCAGCATAATTTCTACCAACATGTATAATAAGAAAGATAAACAACACAATGCAACCTGTAACATTAACATCTAAAGCAGTACAATTCAATATAAACCACAAGAACAGCACATTTAATAGGTTTCATTTAACCGTTAGTATGTAAGTGGGAATATGGAGCAATGTTAGCAAACAGGACCAAACCTGGAAGCTCTCAGAACCCCAGAGATGAAATAATGTAGAACTGTACGTATATAACCTTATTAGGGCAACATTTCCTTCCCACCTCACTGGAGTTCCTCATTCTGATCCTTATTCGAGTATAAAGTTCAGTAATATTCAGTATCAGTGATGTTTATTAATCCAGTACACTGTTAGAAACCTGAAACTAAAATCTCTTCAAATCTTCACGTCTTTAATTTTCACTGAAAACACCTGAACTTAATTAAATTCAGGGAGTGGATACGGTAATAATATTAAAGTAATATCGACTCATAGCACACTTAAGGTCTGGAGTTCTGTTCCCTTCACTCGTTGGTATTTTCAGCTTTAACCGAGTGTCCTTAATGCACTTCACATTTTATTACCTTTCAAAAATAGACAACTTTACATTAATAACCAGTGAATAAAAGCCTGGGATGTTTGATAGGCTGACTGCACGAAGACCTGAGGAGGTTATAAGATTCTTTGGATAAATGGAACTTAAGTGTAAAAATAAAAATTTCAAACAAAACATTTTCTGTGTTTTCTTTTTGTCCTACCACATTATCTAAAACACCCACTTCACAATGTATCGTATACGCATTTACGAAAAGCTTGTTTTAGTGATATATACGGTATACAGAGACATTTCAAAACTAAAGACCTCATTACGGAGTTCATTCATTCATTCATTTTCTGAACCGCTTAATCCTGGTTAGGGTTGCGGGGACGCTGGCGCCCATCTCAGCCGACTCTGGGCGAGGGCAGAGTCCACCCTGGACAGCTCGCCAGGCCATCGCAGGGCTCATTACGGAGTTGTATTTGTGAAACGCAGTAATATATTTTTATCTTTTTAACTTAGATTACAGTATATGACCAGTTTACAGTACAAGCTGACTCACACATAGGCGATCTTCTCTGAAATTACAAGCGAATTTTATTTCGAAGGGAATTAATTAAATTCTAATTTATTTGCATATTTTCGGAAATATTTGGTTGAATTCAAGGTAAATGATCCGTATTTGCGGTGTTGGTGAAAAATTTTAGACCTAGCACGAAATTAGAAATTTTTTACTATTTTTAATTTTTCAATATGATAACTGAAGATATGTGAAGGTTTTTGAAGAGGCCGATAATTTCGAGCATAATGGCGGTATTTTCGTCCGAAACCAACTGAAAATGATGTGCTATTTTGCGGCTATATAGCTTACGTGTGAATCAGCTTTAACTCGCTATCTCGTGAACACCAGGAGTAAAAAAGGTCTGATTTATAAAGACGGTGTATTGTGGGTCGGTCTGAGGGTGGACTTAACCAGCATCTAATTGTACAAAACCTTGGGACTTCTCTTCCACAGTCAGTAGAGTGATTATACAATTCACCAGCAAACACAAGGAAGCTACATCATCCCGCTACGGTCGACCTGGACCAGAAGTCCTTGTACCGTCAGGCAGACTGTTGAAAATAATCCCTGTAGTAAGGAAACTGAGGTTCCAGAGAAACTGCTGTGAGGAACCTTCATCCACTTGGTTACTATGTTTATGTATAAATCCTAAGTAATGGGCTCTACTTACTTTTTTGACATCTTACTGTATGTATATTCTTTATGATCTGTACGAAACACATATATATTATTTTAAAATAGTCTAACTATATTAATTTGAAATTTGAAATTCAAACCTTAAAAAGAAACTCGTTATAGAGTAATTGCTCAAAACGTTGAGTTTTATTGGATTGATGTTTAACTGAAAAATTAATTTTACAACAATGTATTAGATTTTCCTGATGAAATGAAAAATTAAAAAATTCTGACATCGTGAGATTTTGACGAGAGTTTTAGTTTAATGTATAACGTATGTAAAATTGTGTACATTTATTTAAACAAAGCTTCATTTGCATAAGTAATCACCTGATTTTAAAATACAATACAAAAATATTTGTGCTTCCAGGTAATGATTAGTTTTGATGTTTATGGTTCAAAGTATTCCGCAGTAATGTCTTGTGATCAAATCAATTTAAAAAGGAAAAAGGAATCACCATGAACATTAAAAAGTAAATTTGAGGGAAACCCCTTCTCTGAACTGAATATAAATTTCATATATAAAGCTGTAATCAGTCATCAGAAAGGAAATGAACCTTGTAAGATTTGACGTGTCCGCTCTCCCAGACGTATAAATGCCGGTCTTTAGGATTGTAAGACATCATCGACAGCACGCTAGCCGGAGTCCAGAGATCAAAGCTAACGTTGAGAGGTTTATGTTTGAGGAGATCAAAGGCGTAGGTCACTCTGGTGTCTTTAACATCTGTGACGTAGAGGACGCCGCAAGCAATGAAAGCATTTCCTGCTTTGCTTCTCGGGTAGCTGGTGTTGATGTACATCGTAATAGAGAAGGTTTTCTCGTCCAGCTGCGCCACCATGATGTGCTCGTCGATGCTCGATGCAAAGACGAGCCACAAGCCGCTTTCATCTGCCGCCATTTTAAAGTAGGTCTTGGAGTTTCTCAACAGGTACGACAGGTTGTGGTACAGAGCGTTCTCTATCGCCAGAGTGTTCAGCATCTTGGTGTGAAAGTTATATCTGTGAAAATGTGATAAAGATTATTTAATTACAATATTTACAAATTACAAATTTAATGTTCTTAGTACTTTAGAAGTTTGGAAACTTCATTTTTAACATTTGAACTAAATTTAATAGAAATACACTGCAGGATTTTATCTATAATATTGCAGTTTAAGTGTAAGATTTTGACAAATGTAAAAATATACCTACTTAAAAATAAAAATAAATTTCATTGTATAATGGAATTTTAGCCGCATGGTGAGGCAGTGATCAGAACATCGGCCTCACAGCGAGAAGGTCCTGGCTTCGAGTTCCGGGCTTGGGGTGTTTCTGTGTGGAGTTTGCATCTTCTCCCCGTGCTTGCATGGGTTTCCTCTGGGTACTCCAGTTTCCTCCCACAGTCCAAAGACATGCACATTAGGCTAACTGGCTGTTCTGAATTGACCCTAAGTGTAGATGTGAGTTTGAATGTTTTTCAGCTGTAATTTCAGTTTTTAATGATTTTTTTGATTTCCTTTCACCTCTCAGTACGTATTCTACACCTGTGTGAGCACCTGATCGTTTCCTTGATGAAATTTACAGAAATATTGAATCCTTCTCACTTGGCGATGCTGTAGGTTCCAGCGATGTGGTAATAAATGGCGTTGTTGTGAACTACATGTCCGCAGCCCTGGTAAAACTTCTTGACATCGATGGAGTTGCTGCTGCCGTTCTGCCACGCCGCGATGCTGCTGAACTCCTTTATAATACGTCCTACAACAGAAACACAATCACATGTTTAAATCACACAGAAACCCTGAGAACGAGCTGTCACTGCAGAAACAATAACATCAGGACAGAATAACGCTCATCTGCACGACTCTCAGATCTGCTGGCATAGAAAATCAGTCAACATCTTCTGACCAATCACAGCCCAGAACTGTACGGCACCGAGATGTGTCACATCATTACACTGATTTGAGAAGTTACACCACCATTGATCTCTGAATCTTCTCATGATGTACCTGAGAAATGTTCTGCTACCCAGATCTTCTCATCATCTCCCACTGCTGTGTCCTTCAACCAGGCTCCAAACGTACTCTCCATCTTCGCCAGGTTCCTTGGTTCCTTTACCGACTTTATAATGCACTCTGCCACAGGAGATGCAGTTTTATATTCATTAAAATATCTAACAGCTCATGAATAACAACGCAGCATAGATTAGCAGCTAAAAGTCTTAGAATGGTTCTGTGCAGGAGTTCTCTGTCAGAAAAGGTTCCAAGTCGAACCATTTTAGGAAGCTAAGAGCCCTTCATTATTTAATCAGCCTTTAGCAGAGTTGAAATCCTTCAAGGTTCTATGTGGAGCCTTATAACAAAGTGCTGGTCTGTCAAAAAGGATTCCAAGTAGAACCATTTTACAAAATCCATTTTAAGAACCGTATCATTGATTAAACTCTCCCTAATTTCTACACATCAAAAAGGTTCTACGTACAAATTTACAATAAGAAAAATCTCCAGATTTGCTAAACTTGTTGCACACTGAACCGTTTTTTATGGTTTAGAACCCTAAACCTTGTAATCATCCATCAGTTATGCTTCAAGAACTCTTTGGTGTTCTTTACCAGTGTATTAAGTTTCAGTAGCTAAACCTAGCAGGTTCTGGATGTTTCTAGAAGAAATTAATGAGCAATAATTCACTTAATACATACACTTCTAGGAACATTGGGTTCTTTAAGGGTTCTTTAAGAGTTTTATTGGATAATTAAGGGTTCTCATCTTCCAAAATTAAGAACTCTGTACTTTATTCTATTAAACTTGGAACCTTTTTTTTTTTTTTTAAAAAAAAACACTGACTGTGTTGATTTAGAAAAAGGTTCTCCAGATGTTCTTTGTATAATTCAGAAAAAAATTATGGGTTTTTTAGTTCTTCTGAACCGGTTCTACCTGGAACTCAGATCCAAAGTAAAACAAGATCCGTATTATTGTAATCATTTAAATATTTTAAATCAATAAAATGTGAGTTATTTAACCAGTAATGCAGCACACATGAGAAGGTGAGGAAGGTGTCGGTACCCTTTTTTGAGGTCTTGCCCCTCTTCCTTGGTCCTTGACTCATCATGTGATTATTTGAAACAGCCTGAATGAAATCTGGGGAAAAAACAATATTACAGACGCCATTGACTTCAAGAACATTCACTTCTCCTGCTGTGGTGATGCACCGATTGTTCCTTTTATCAGCTGGAAGTACCACACAGGGGAGTGTGTGCAGGTCTGTAATACTGATGGTACAGCAACTGTTATGAATTATTATAATAATATAATAAAAATATTAATAGTATAATAATCCGACTAATATTTACAACAACAATGATAATAATAATAATAACAACAATAATAATAACAATGGATGGGTGGGTGGGTGGATGGATGGATGGATGGATAGATAGATCAATGTGAAGAATACTTTCTACAGTTGATCTTTTTAAAAGTAGATTTTTTTTATATTTTCATGGTAAATTTGAATATTTTGATTACAGGAGAAACGGTGCAGTAGAGCTTTAAACCAGTTGACAGTTTAATGAGGGTTAATAAGGAACCTGAGAACAGGACTGAAACACCCTCTCAGTTATTTTCACTACGTTAGCATCAGGGCTACCTTCAGATTCTTGGGCCGTGTGCAGGTGAGCTCTCTGGTTTCTGTTTCTGGCTGGTCCTGGAGGTCCCGGAGCGCCAGGAAGCCCAGGTGGGCCCACCGGACCTGGAGCTCCAGGGGGTCCCACAGGGCCAGGGGGACCTGCCGAGTAAACAACAACAATTAAATCTGTAACAGAAAAGTAAAAACTAATAGAGAACCATTTCTTTTACAAACTCGTTTCATTAAAGATATTTTAGATAATTCTCTACTTAAGGAAAATTATTTCTGCACGCATTCCTTCAGGAACTCTAATGTAAGTTATGAAAGAATAAATTACTTTAATTTAATTACTTTTAGAAACAAACTTTAAAGTGAACTTTAAATATAAACACTTAAATTGAAGGTGAAATAAATAAAATTGATTCTTTTGTCACAGATTAGCTTCTAATAGTTCAGTGGGTGGTTTAGATATAATCCTTGAGGCCACCCCAAACCTGCCCATCTTCACAAGGTTCCACCCTCCCATC
The DNA here is from genome assembly GCA_030014195.1 of Neosilurus mollespiculum. Classification (NCBI taxonomy): domain Eukaryota; kingdom Metazoa; phylum Chordata; class Actinopteri; order Siluriformes; family Plotosidae; genus Neosilurus; species Neosilurus mollespiculum. Next base: position 29,816,755 of record JAQMYF010000004.1, read on the forward strand.
ACCACCACCATCTTTGGTGTTAGATGGCCTGTATAGCATTTATAAAATGACTAAGGTAAGACTTATCAGAACACACACACACACACACACACACACACACACACACTCACTTCAGTCTGGAAGTCACTGCTGTAGATGGGATTTTGATCCTGAGTATAATATGCAAATTATTTGTAGTTAATTATTTGTGTTAATAATGTGTTTAAAATTTACCTTCTACAATCACATCATTAGAAGGTTCTCCCTTTTCTCCGGGAGGTCCCGGTTCACCTATCACACCTGGCTCACCGGAATCACCTTTTTCACCTGGAGGACCTAAAAAACATACATTTTAACTTTTCAAGCATTTAAACCATGAAATCCTGTTGTAATGTTCTCATTACTGCACATTCAGTAGATTAAAAATCAAATAGAACCAGGCTCTTCCTCTATCTGAAATCACGTGCAAAAACAAATGCAGGTCATTGAGAGTAAATATTCTGTCTGGTTGCCCCTGATTAGTTCCGATCTCAGGATAGAATCCCGACAAAGCAGCTGAAACAAAGTTGGCCATGATCTCTGCATGGGAGGGGCAAACTCTACTTACTGTCAATCACAGTGATACTAACTAATCATAGCCATCGGTGAGTTGATGTATGTGGAAGAGGGTGGATAGCACTTGTGTGTTACGCTGCCCTGTGATGCAGTCTGAGCAACAGTTTGAAATATATAGATATGCACATGCTTTCAGACATCTCTGAGAAAATGCACATTTACCGTCCTGGTCTGAAATGATTTAATTTGTTACTTAGAAATGAAAGAGGATCCTGAGTTCAAAAAGTGTAAGAAACTCTGCACTGCAATACACCACCAAGATCATTTTAAGTATAAAAAAAAATATTTTTTAAGTTGTATAATAATTTTATTAGAACTTTTCTTTAGAATATTGCTTTATAATTTCCATGAACTGATGCATGAAGATGTTTTTAATTTTATCTTAATCTAAACCTTTTCATATGTTGCATCTGTCACTTTCTGCTGCTGCTGTTTGTTACTTGTTTATTGTTTACTGGTTATATTCATTTGTTTTATATATTTTTGTATATATTTTTAGAATACGTATATATATTTCTTTCATATATTTTTGGTTACTCTGGCTTTATTTCCTTCCTACTCTTTGTTAAAAATACACAGTCTGCGGAGTGATTCAGAACTGCAGGTTGTACGTGTACAACTGTTCATGTGGCAAATAAAACTCTTGAATCTTGAATCATAAAAAGTACATATTAAAAAAGCAAGTTAAAAATTTAAAGTGTAAGTTTGATTATAAAGATTTGATTTGATTATAAACATTCATTCCCAGTACAGGAGATTTCTGTAGATGTGAATCTTGGCACTGAAATGAAATATGAATGCTTCTTTCATGGCTTCTGAATCCATGAGGACATTTAACCGCAGCATCACCAAATATTATCAGTTATTTCCCAGCAGCGTGACACTTATCGGATCCATTATGGTATTTGCAGTCAGTCCAAATATTTTCCAGAAGCTTCTCGTCATCAGAATAAAGCATTTTATTCATGTCCATTCCGTGACTCAGTGTCTCGCCCGTGAACCGGAGAATCAACATGGATTTAAAATCTACAGCCGCAACGGCCTTCATTTCATATCAAAGACTTCCCTCAGTATTCCCACTGAGGCGGAACAACATTCCGATTAAGTTCACAGACTGATAAACCAACAGATCCGTGATGGGAAGGACGGCGGACGAGACTTTCATTAAGAGCTGATGTCATCATTACTGGTTTCAACAGTCTTCAGAATTCCCAATGGCCAAAGGATGGATAATCTGGGAATGTTGTAATGAGTACAATCCAACCAAACATCTATAACGAATCATGGCAAATAATGGAAAACATGCTCGGGTGTTTATAAAAACCAAACCAAACCAAATCCCAAATCTGTTTAATGGATCTCTGAGAATTTCCAGATAAAATTCACATTCCATTGATGGATCGTTTGGGAATTCCATATCTTTAAAAGTTTGATTATGTTTGCCTAACCTCTTTTTCCTCGTTTACCGGGTGCTCCAGGTTCTCCTGGCAAACCGGGAATTCCGTCTGTCCCATTGTATCCTGGCATTCCGTCCACGCCTGGCAGTCCTGAAATTCCAGTGGTGATAAAAATGTACCACTTAATTCATTGATGAGTTAATTAACTCTACATTTGTTTTAGATATTTTTGTTGCATTAACAGTTTGTTGTGTAAATATTCATACTGACTGAAAGCCGTCACTCAACCTGATTATGAATATCATATTACTGAAGGTGATTTCTTACCTGGTGGTCCAGGAGGACCTGATGAAGGAACAACGAGACATCATAAAGATTGTTACTCAGTTAAGAAAGATAGAAATGTTCTTTATTTATTTTATTAGAAACGTACCTGTGAGACAAACTCCCTGAGTGCTGTTACAGAGATCTAATAACACTTTAACCTTGAAAATAAAAACATTACATATGAATCAACACTTTTCCACATCACTGGCTCACACAGCGCACTAATGAGTCAGAACGATTATTATAACATCAAAAATTATACTATTAAATTATTACAAAGAATAAATTAATGAAATTATTACAAAAACCCCCTCCTTGAATAGCCATCTAATAGTGGTGGAGGGGTTTGCATGTCCTAATGATCCTGGGAGCTATGTTGTCGGGGACATTATGCCCCTGGCAAACAGGTCACCCAATGCATACAGGTCCTAGGTGAAGGTCCAGACTAAGCGCGGTTCAGAAGACCTCTATGAGAAAAATTTCAAGGACACAGTTTCCCTTGCCCGGATGCGCCCTTTAGCACACCCCTAGGGACTCCAAAACATAAGCACAAACAACAGTCAGGACCCGCCCCCCTACCTGTAGGCGGAGGGAGGCTACCATTTTGTCAACCGGGGAGAACCCCAACATGTGGTCGCCGAAACAGGGGGCAACAAGGATGCCCACACCGGCTCGCCCCCTCTCCTCATGAGCAACTCCAGAATAAAACACAGTCCACCTCTCTCAAAAAGGGTGGTTCCAGAGCCTCAGCTATGTGTTGAGGTGAGCCTGACTATATCTAGTTGGTATCTCTCAAACTCACGCACCAGCTCAGGCTCCTTCCCCACCAGACAGGTGACATTCCATGTCCCAAAAGTCAGTAGCCGAGAATTGGTCCGGCAGTAACCACGCCTTCGGCTGCCACCTGACTACTACTCCCGACACCTATAGCCCCTCCCACAGGTGGAATGTCTCCTCTTTGGGCTGGGCCCAAAGAATGGTGTTTTGTTGATGGACTTCTGTGCTCATCACGGTTTGTCCATCACGAACACCATGTTCGAACACGGACTTGCGGCCACAGGTTCTGGACACTCGGATGAAAAGGGGAGGTGAGCTGTCAACCGATCACCACCTGGTGGTGAGCTGGCTCAGATGGTGGAGGGGGCTGCCCTCCAGACCTAGGAGACCCAATCATGTAGTTAGGTTCTCCTGGGAATGTTTGGCAGAGTAACTCCCACCTCCGGCGGAGCTACAACCACATCCAAATGGAGGCCGGGGACATAGAGTCCTAATGGGCCATGTTCCGTCTCCGTTATTGAGGTGGCAGCCTTAAGCTGTGGCTGGAAGGTCATCGGTGCCTGTCATGGGGGCAACCCCCGAACTAGGTGGTGGACACCTGTGGTGAGGGGGGGGGGCTGTCAAGCTGAAGAAGAAGGCCTATGAAGTCTTTTTTGGCCTGTGGGACTCCCAAGTCAGTGGATGAGTACTGACTGGCCAAATGTGCTGCAGCCCAGGCTGTCGCTGATGCAAAATCTCAGGTTGGGAGGAGTTCGGTGAGGGCCTTGAAAAGGTTCTGGACCACCATCCGACGCCTCAGGAGAGGGAAGCAGTACTCCACAAACACTGTTTGCAGTGGAAGTGGGGAGCTGTTCAATTTGACTGGGGATGTTGTCGGGAGGTGGAAGGAATACTTTGAGGACCTCCTCAATCCCACCAACATTCTCTGTGGAAGAGGAAGAGCCTGAGGGTTCAGAGGGGGGGTCTGCATATTACTAGGGCAGAGGTCGCCGAGGTAGTTAAAAAGCTCCTCGTCAGCCGGGCTCTGTGGGTGGATGAGATCCACCCTGAATCCCTCAAGGCTCTGGATGTTGTAGGATTGTCTTGGTTGACACATCTCTGCAACATTGCGTGGTCATCAGGGGCTTTACCTCATGATTGGCAAACCGGGGTGGTATACAGTACCCGTTGCTACGGGCCGTTTAGCCTCTGTATTGCTGGAGCCAGAGCTTGGTACGCATTGGTAACAACATGTCGAACTCGTTTCCAGTGAGGGTTGGACTCCGCCAAGGCTGCCCTTTGTCACCGGTTCTGTTCATAATCTGGACATTACTGCTTAGGCTACTGCCCCCGCGACTCGACCCCAGAACAAGAGGAAGAAGATGAATGAATTAATTAATGTATTAGAAATAATAAATTAAAAAATTATTACAAAGAACAAACAATGTTCAGAAAATTCTTCATTCAAACAAAATCCTTTTTAAAAAACTCAGAGGCTCTTTATCTCTTTCTATCTATCTATCTATCTATCTATCTATCTATCTATCTATCTATCTATCTATTTCTCTCTCTCTCTCTCTCTCTATAAATATATATATATATATATATATATAGAGAGAGAGAGAGAGAGAGAGAGAGAGAGAGAGAGAGAGA
>JAQMYF010000004.1:29954570-29967478 GCA_030014195.1 Neosilurus mollespiculum
TTGCCCAGGCCGGGCCAGTACTTCTCTGTTGCCCAGGCCGGGCCAGTACTTCTCTGTTGCCCAGGCCGGGCCAGTACTTCTCTGTTGCCCAGGCCGGGCCAGTACCTGCCAGCTGCCCAGGCCGGGCCAGTACTTCACTGTTGTTGTGTTTGCATCTTTGTGAGGCAGTAGTCACCTTTAAGTTGTTGAGGTTGACCTCAGTGAGTGTGGGGTCGTTGCTCTTTATCCTCTGTAGAGTTTCCTCCACGTTAGTTGGGTTGGGTGGCTCATCAAAAACTGGCTTCACTTTTTCTCCTTTAATCACATCTGAAAATATGTAAATAATTCCAGAGTCATTAAACTGATTTACACTTTACACCTCTCTGATCAGCACTGATCTATAATAACCCGTAGATACACCTCCTTGCAGATCACTTGCACTAACACTGAGAACCACTTGCACCTGCTCTCCCATCACAGGACTGGAGATGATCGTCAGTGTTAATAGATATTAGAATCCTATATTTACATACAGTAACACCAGGTAACAGCTTGGTATTTATTGATATTTTTGGTTAAACCATCACAGAGCTGATACGTACTGTTGTAGCCACCTGAACTGGACGTCCCGTCGTAGCTCTGTGTGCTTGTCACGAGGGTGTGGACTCCGAGGATAGCTACAGAGAGACCCAAAAAATAATCCATAACATTATCCAACTAAAAATAAAATCCACAGCAGTCAGTGGTGAGAAAGAGAAATGTTCTGAAAGAAACCTCTGGCGTGTGTTTTATCATAAGCCAGGACGCTAAATAAGCCTGAAAAACCAGTTCCAATTTGTGGCCTGAAAATCAGACGCCTGAGTGACATGTCCATTATGAGTGAACATAACCACTATTATACTACTATACCTCTATCAGTGATATTCTGTAGTTATGTAACGAACCGTGAGGTTATTATTTCTATCAGTTCTGGAATAAGTGTGAGAGCAGTGATCTGTTTTTACCAGAATAATACCATCATATCAAAACAAGTGATTAAAGTTAAACATATCACCAGTTGGTGATTTAATATCAGCACAAACACTTAATACGGTATAAACTCTCTCTCTCTCTCTCCCCCCCATGTCTCACTCTCAACAAGCAACACTGCATGCGAGCTGAGAACAATAAAACAGGAAATTACATCACTGTGACTAGGCAAATGTTGGGCAATTTTTTCAAAGTGTGTTCTTAAAAAAAGACAAAGTACAAAAGTGGCAGAGTTTCTATTACACTACAAGTAAATATAAATGATTATTGCTTTGTTATTATTGTTAACTTTGCTATGATTACTACTAAGGAGAGGAAAAAAAAACAAGAGTCAGTCTGTCTCTCTGTCTGCCTCTCCCCTTTTCTATCTGTCTCTGTGACTCTGTGTCTGTCTGTCTCTCTCCCCATCTGTGTGCCTGTCTGTGCTCGCCTGTCGGTCTCTTTCTCGTCATCATCTCTGAGCCCGTATCTTCTGCAGTCTCTGTGCATCTCTCTCTCTGTCATTGTACTTGACTCTTGCTCCGTCTCTGTGCCTGTTTCTCAGTCCGTCTGTTCCTCTTGCACTTTTGACTGTCTCTCTCTTTGTCCATCTCTGTATGTCTCTCTCTATCTCTCTCACCTGCAAGGTCAGACAGCTCGGTGTCCGTAACACCAGACAAAGCCTCTTCCAGTTCTGGGTCAAGGGTCGTCACATCATCCTTTCTGGCCTCCAGTGGCTTTTCTTTAGGCACCCACGCCTTTCCTAGAGGATCATGGGAGAAAGATCAGTTTGACTTGTACACATTTTCTTTGTTCACTGCAGGTGAAAACAATCCGGTTCTTATAATCAGCACAGGTAAAGAGACATTATTATTCACACTCAGGACATGCCCACATTTCACACAGCACTCAACTGGAGCTCACATGCTTTCATTACTTTTTTTTTTAAACTGTACTGGATAACATTCATATTACAATGCTTTCATTACTACAGCATTATTATAAAGAGGTGTGATGTCATCGGGGTAAACACACACATACAGACACACAATCTAGATTAAATCTATTTCTATCAGTAATGCAAGTGTCGAGTTTTTGTCATGTCACGGCGTAAACACAGATTCGATTCTAGATGACGTAGTGGTCAAGCGTGGGTCCTCACAAGGTCAAAGAGGTCCCGTGTATAGGTCCTGCACAATCGGTGTGCTGTTTCAGAACTTGGCACGATGCTGTGGCTGTTTTTCAGGCACGACTCTCTCTCTCTGGTAATGACCTTGGATGATCTCATCCCTAGCACACAGATACACACACTTCCTGTTTTGACTCATGCACACACTGTGAGCGAGTTTTTCTGTTCCGGCAGTGAGAAACACAGCTGAGCTCGGGTGGAAAAGACTGAGCGTGTGTGGACTCAATCATTAAGAACGTTATTTACCCACCATTTTGTTTAATTCTGGGTAATGTTTTCTCCTATAGAGATCCCAGGTCCAGAGGATTGAAGTCGCAGAGATCGAATAGCTTCCCATGGTGCTAACAAAGCTAGCATGCCCTGAGAGCTGGGTTTCATGATTAGCCAGATTAGCACTTTTCCATCCAAGTGTAAAATCATGTTAAAGCGCTTCAATAATCTGCATCTGCCAGATCATTATCCAGCACTGTAAAGAAGTGTAAACAAGCGGATAGTGACATCCCACAATCCTACAGTGCCACAGTGTTATTGCTATGGAAATGGACATCACTGGAGGAAGCAGAAAAGCAGAAAAAGGGGGAAAATGGATGATCCTTGGCACGGATCGCTCACAAATCTCCATTTCTTCCTCTTTGAGGCCGATTCCGGCAAAGTCCCAGCACATCCTCTCTCTCGGGGAGTAGAGAATTCCACAGAGTGAAAGGTCAAGTTCAAGATTGCCATGAGCAAAATCAGAGCGAGCGCTGGAGGACTACACCACGTCGAGAGCACTATTGCGTGCTTTGGGTTAACAGCGCATGACCGACGGATGCTCCTGGAGACGCTTCTCCGGAAGCTGGGAATTCCATCCTGCAGTGTTGAAAATTACCCATAATCCTCTTGAGATACAAACAATGACATTTCAGTTTCTGTACTGAAACTCATTTAAATGAGAATGTTTTTACTGAAGGGAATAGTTCTGACTGCTTCCTGTTTACCCCACATACAGACACACACATGTGCCTGATTAATGATTGGATCTGTATAAATACATCAAGTGTGAGCTTTGTTTTTCAGAATCCTTTAATTAAATAATTAAATAATTAAATAAATAAATAGTGTGAGGTTTCCTGCATTGCAATTTCCACCCACAGTCACCTTGTGGCATCGCCATGGAAACAGATCCAATACACGGCGAGGAGTACCGTATCCAACTGAGGGAACGGATTATACGCTCTGGAACACTGACATGTTTCTGTACAACTGTACGATCTGGTCCTGAACAATAAATTACATCACTGTAGAAAAAGGCTGTGTGTGTGTGTGTGTGTGTGTGTGTGTGTGTATATATATATATATATATATATATATATAAACACTGATTCATGCTGCTGGAATCTAAGTTTTGACAAAATTCCAAGATTCTTCCTGGAGTGCTTTAAAAACACACATCAAAGAACGAGCTACAGTTTTATACACACACACACACACACACACACACACACGCACACGCACACAGCTGAAACAGGAGAGGAGATTCAATAACGAATGGGGCTTTTCTTTATCATGAAATGTTAAGTGTTGTGAGAGTCAGTAGTTTTTGTTTACATGGATCTTTATTTAAAACCACAGGCTGAATGATACAATTAAAATATCACACTGTAATACTCCACACATTTTTGCGATACTCATCAGGTTTTTCATGAGATTTATCATGACCTCTGACCTTTCCTCTCCCCAGTGAAGGGCACGTAGTCATCTCGGTCTTTGTAATCCATCGCCTCTTTCTCCAGGTACTGCAAAAGCTTCTCTCGGTTGAACGTTCCTGTCGCTCCCTTCGTTGTCTGGTCTTTCTGTCTCAGGCCGGCTGGGAGCAAAGCATTCTGGGTTTAAAAAAAAAAAAAAGGAATATGAATTACAGGAGGTGTTATTTTTATATGAACTTTATTAACTTGTATTATGATATTTTTGTCTCAACCCTAAATCAGGACATTGTTTTATTTTAACACACTGTAAGACGTTTTAATGATTCGTTGGTAACCACCCCCCCCCGCTCTCGTATTTAATACAGTTTATACTTTATAAACAGAAAGGATGCAGTTCTAAAGCCTACTATGGCCCCACCTCCAACCCCACCTTCCCTGACACCTTGTCTACGATATGTGTGTAAGCGAGTTCTCGGAGTCGTCACCTCGGGGTCCATCTCCTCCAGAGCACTCTCCAGCTGCTTCAGCTCCTCTGCCGAGAGCTTGTCGAGGATCTCATCTTCGTCGATCTCCTTGTACTTTTCCAGATCTTTCTTAAAAGACAGAGCCATGATGATGAAGTGACTTCAGATCTTCAGATACAGGAACACACAACAGTCCAGTGCAGGGCAGGATCTGTATAAACACACATTCACACAATCGTCAATCAGGGCTTAGCAGGGTGGGGTGTGTGTGTGTGATAGAGGTGTGTATCAGAGTAATGAACATGGAATGATGACCACGTTTCCACTTCCTTAAGGTAAAAACCGGTGTGTGTGTGTGTGTGTGTGTGTGTGTGTGTGTGCTAAACTGAACACAATGGAGTGCCTGTAAAAGAGAAGAATGAACATGGGGAGATAGAGAGAGGTTCTCAAGAGCCTCTAAACAAATACACTCAGTTCACACATGAACAGGTTTTACCAGGAATCACACACTATAAACATGCAGGGTACAAACACACACACACACACACACACACACACACACACAGAGTAATGTTCAGGCTCAGTGTTGCGCCTCCTGTGAGACTTAAGTATGAGATCACTGTTTCCAGATTTTTTTTTTTTATGTACATTGTTTGATGGATCTTCTGATTCCCTTATGTGACCTTTGACCCGAAGCAGGAGAGCAGGCTTGAAACATTAATCTCTATATTACCTAAACTCAAACTGACCCAAGACAGGGGAGAGAGAGAGAGGAGTGAGGGGGGAGTGAGTGAGAGATCACAGGGAAACCCTGAGATTTCCTCTAAATGATCCCCTTCAAGCTTTTCCCTCCTAATGACTCGCTCCATGTGATTCTTTCTAAACAATTCCCTCCTGATGACTCCCTCTAAACCACAGGTCTTAATCTCAAGGTCGGCGAGCCAAATCCAGCCCACAAACTGACATTATGTGGCCCTCAAGAGCTTTCAAAGAATGATTATCGTACGTTCGTTGCATCTTCCATTACCATGAAACCTAATTCTTCGTCCCTCCACTAGGTGGCAGCAGTATTTTAATTAAACAGCTAGTTATTCATGATTCAAGAAAGATTGCATGCTAGCTTGTCACACAAATGCTTAAACAAATTATTTTGCCATACAGGTTTCACGGTTTCCCTTTTAAATAGATGTTCAGTGATTATCTGGTCCTCGATCACCTTTAAATTTAGTGATGTGACCCTCAGTGAAAATTAGTCTGACAGTCCTGCTCTAAACGATCCCCTCCTCAGACAACCTATAAACCAGGGGTGTCAAACTCAAATTCAGTGGGTCAAAATTAAAAACTGGGACGAAATCACAGGCCAATCTCCCCCAGAAAAGACCTGAACTGGCGGTGATTCAAACCTTTGGCTCTTATGAAGTTCACTACTTGTGTTACGGTGCTCATAACATGTTCCATTTTCAGGGCTTTGCCACGCAAGGCTTCTGGGTGTATGAAGCAGTGATAAACTGTCAGCTCACCTGCATGGTTCTCTCACATCTTCTCCCGAATCCTGCCTACCAGTCCACTCTTTTGACCGCACATTGCGGGTGCACCATCTGTCGTCGGTCCCACGAGTTTATCCCAGGCAGCTTCATTTCATTTACACGTTTGGATACCTCTTCAAAGATTTCTTTTCCTGTGGTTGTGCCATGCATCGATTTTAATCCTAAAAGTTCGTCTGTAACACACAGACTCGAGTCCACTCCACGGATGAAGATTGACAGCTGGGCAGTGGTAGGTGTGTCGCTGCTCTCATCCACAGCAAAGGAGTATGGGATATAATCTTTTCCCTTTTCCATCAGTCGTTCTTGTAGATTGGTGGCAAGCTCACATGCACGCTCAGCCCCGGTGTTTCTGCTCAGGCTCACATTTAAAAATGCTTGCTTGTTATCTGGGCACACGATGTCACAGACTTTGACCGTACACTTTTTGAGAAACTCTGCCTCATTAACGGGCCCCACTGATCTCTGCTACCACAATAAAACTCGCCTTTACAGCAGCCTCACTTTGTGATTTTGCTTTTGTGAACACGGTCTGTCGTGAAACCAGACTTCTTTTCATCTCCTCTACCTTCTGGAGCCTCTGCTTTACGTCCAGATGCTTGTTCTTGTCTTGGTGTATCGTTTCATAGTGTTTTCTTATGTTATATTCTTTCATTGCTGCCATGAAGGCTCCGAACAAGACAAACAGGTCTGTCCTTTACATTCGTGAACAGATAATCCTCCTTCCACCGGTCTTGAAAGCTCCTGTTTTCCATCTTTTGTTTGGGCATTTTTGGGGAGGGGTGGATTACATTTGCCCGAGATGACTGGTAGTATGGTTTGCTAACGACTGTCAACAGAAAAGGAGGGGGAGCTTGCCGGTCTCGACTTAAGCGCCAATGCACTAGCAAAGCATTCTGGGATTTGAAGTATTAGCGGCTCATGCGCTATATACTGGTGGGCCAGTTCTAATACACATTTGATATGATCTGATATGGTCAAATATAATTACACTGCGGGCCAGATTTGGCCCGCGGGCCTGAGTTTGACATATGTGCTTTAAATGATTTCTCCTGATGACTCCCTGGGACTCCCTCTTCAGACAACCTTTAAACGATAACGATTCCTCCTGATGACTTCTTGACTCCCTCTAAACAACTCTCTGTAACCTCTCTTAGTGATTCCTCCAGCGTGATTCACTTCATTAGACTTCATCCTTACCTTTTTTCTGTATGATTCCCTCTCAGTACTCCTGACTCCCTCCCTGTGAATCCCCCAGGAATGATCCCCTTTATATGGCCCCTTCCTCGTGAATCTGGCCGTCTGATTATTTCTTTATAATTCAGTGGTGTGAGTTAAACACATGAGAGATAAAGTTAAATCTCAGCATGAGATGGGTGAATTTTAACCCTCGTAACGACTGTGTGTGTGTGTGTGTGTGTGTGAGATAAAAGAGTGAGCGTTTAGATGGGGTGATCAGTTGAGGAGGAGTTATGTCACACCGTGGAATGTGACGCTGTTCAGGTTTGACAAGATAAACTGCAGTTATAATAATAATAATAATAATAATACTAAGGTTATGATGTGATGCTCTGAACAAATTAAAACATTTGTTACACTGCAGTAACTGACTGAAGAAACCTGACCAAACTGTATACTGATGAATGAGCTGCAGCTGATTCACATTCACTTAGCCACAGGCAAAGCTCACAGTGAGCTGAAGCAGTGAATTGGTGCTAAATCAGATGAACCTGAGATGCCTCTTCCACAGAAATAAAACTAAAAGGAGTAGATGAGCCAACACACACCCACATACACACCTCATAACCATCCGTACAGGAAACATCTCACAAATCTGCCTTGTGAGTTTGAAAGAACAGGAAGTAACGAGAAGGAAAAATAAACGGAAAAACGCTCCGAAGGAGAATTTAGTGTCTGGTGGTGGAGATGGGACTCATTTAAACATCTCCACTTCACTCCCTCATGCCAACATGTAAATAAAACAGACTGGCGGCATAATAAAACCGTGCTGTGTTTCTCTACACACGCCGAACAACTCTCACAAATCTCAAGTGTTATGGCTCAGAACACCCTCTCTCACTTACTCTCTATTTCAATTCAATAAACTTTATTAGCAGGACCACGTAAATGTACAGTATAGCTCAGAGCACTCTCTCCCTCTCTGTGTCTCTCGGTCTCTTTCTCTGTGTGCATGTCTCTCTCTCTCCCTGCGTGTCTCTCTCTCACTCTCTCTGTGGTTGTTTCCCTCTCTCTGTGTGCGTCTCTTTCTCTGTCTGTGTGTCTCTCTCTTTTTGTCTCCTTCTCTGTGTGCATGTGTGTCTCTCTCTCTGTCTCTTTCTCGGTCTGTGTGTCTCTCTGTGTGCCTCTCCCTCTTTCACACATGACTGAAATGATCACACTAACAGACATTAAAGATTACAGTAAAAATAAAGATAGTATGTTCTGCACATATCCTGAGAGAGGTGTTCGAGTTAGCACTACACTGGAGCTACGGGGCGAACACAGCCGGTCGTAAATCCAGAGTAAAGGTTACACACACGGGCAGGACATTATAGAACCATCCCAGGCATAACGATAATAATGATGATGAAGTATTACAGAAACAAGATCATCTCTGGTACGATGCTCCAAGCATCGACTGACACACAGCTAGCTGGATGGATGCCGAGTTAAGCGCGGACGGTGAGTAAGTGCAGACCACACCCTCTGCTGCGGCAGTCCTGGCCTGTGATTAACTGCAGTTGTGTAAGTTATATTACCAGGATATTTTTCTTTCATCTCGTAAATATTACTAAAATAAGAAATGTAATGTCTCTGCATGATGTGGAAAAAGCTGTTCATGCTTTTGTTAGTTTGAGATTAGATTACTGGTCCAAACAACTTCTCACACGTCTCCACACTGCACTGCCCCGCACTTACACTTCATCATTTATTATAAAATACTACTGTTGTTTTATAAAGCACTGAACGCCCTCACAAAACATTCTCTCCGTGAACTTCTCAGCTTTTACGATCCACCACACCTACCTGGATCTTAGGTGCAGCCTCTTTGTTGGTACCCAGACGGGTGACGGCTACAGCAAGGAGTGAAGCTTTTTTCTTACAGCGAACCACAAGTATTGAACAGACTTCAGGTTAACACTCGGGAATAGAGGAGGGCAGTACGCTGAAAAACATTACACTATCATATCTTTTCCTATTAAATAAATTCATTATTTAAATGTCCGTACTGTTTGAATATTTTTTTCTACTATTTGGAAAAAAATTTTAATTAAATTCCGACCCAGCATCCTCTATATAAACATGGCAACTAAACGTCAGTGAAGTGTTTAAGGCCAGGCATTCCATACCCGGGGTGGGGGGAGCTGACCAAACTCGCTGATCCCGGGCCTCTCAACTATATGAATGGGGGCCATCATGTCCTTGAAGGAATGAGTGAATATATTTTATTTAAAAAGTTCCAACATGTACATAATTAAATATAAATTATGCAAAAAACACGTGTACATTTTATTAAAAAGGAGAACTAAAAAGCAAATCATAATAAATAACATTTCTTATTTCCATAGTCGAGTCTACTATTAATTATTTTTATGAAACAGGTGTAAAATCCAACTTAAAATGGCGGCCCAAAATCGGAACGCTGTCGGGGGTAACTTTGGTGGACATGTGAGAGGTTTCTTTCACTTAAATCAATGTTATAGCAGCACAGAATAGTAAACAAGCCCTAATTCTCCTTTTCTCGACCTGACATTTTTTTATTTTAATGATCAGATGTTGTTATATGGCTCATTTTTAAAGAGCATAACAGGTCGCGTCACACGTCTCGCGAACAACAAAGGAACCTATCAACCATCCTAGCAATGATCACTGCACACAAAATGGCACAAAAGTCGACAGCACATTAAAACCTAAAGCTGTACAGCTAAAAACACAAACCTCTGCATGAACAGATCCTATAATACAAGGCTTCTAAATTTTGGCGACGCGAGTTTTACACAGTTACGCGCTTGTTTTCGAAACGAGATGCCGGACGACCTGTCATCTGCTAAGATGTTTTTTTTTTACATGATTTTTGACCGTGTGGAAGGTTGGTCTGCCTTCTCTTTTGCAGCATTGTAAACTACACACATTGGCACAATAATTAACAGTAATACAAATGTCCAAATTTAACTTTGATTTTTGTCCACCGCTTCCCTGTTTAAGTTATCATTAGTGTGGAATGACACACGCGCATGCACACACACACACACATATATATAAATATTCTTTTTTTTAACATCTGTGGTATAACTGGTATTACAAAATTACTACCAGTCAACAATTTATACTGCCCAACCCTACTGGGGACTCAGAGTAGACTGAAAACATGTGTGTGTGTGTGTGTGTGTGTGTGTGTGTTACACTCCATCCATTCTCACTGCTGGGAATCTGTTGTGTTGTTCTTTCCACTCGTCTTTTAGGTCAGACTTTATTCCACACACACATATCAAACACACATGTTCACCATCAATTACATCATAAACTCCTTAAGGCCTGCACCAGCTGCATCTTACAGGACCCAAACCAGAGACACACACGCGTTCGCACACACACCACCCTTATTATCATAATCACACTCAAAAATCAACCTTATAATCTCAGAGATAAATAAACAGAGGGCTTCAGTCACTGTTTCTGCAGCTGTATATGGAGTGTAGTGCACTAGATGAGCACACTCCAGTGCAAAGGAAGTCATTAGGGACGTGCCCTACTTCTACATAGATCCGGTTTCACGTCTGAAGAAACCTTGAGCTGAAGAGGAGGAATAAGAAAGTGTGCCTCAGACTGAAACAGATCTGAACTCGGCTATAATAATAAGAAGCTCCTGTAGGGACTCGTTACAGTTCCATTAAACATTCTGAGTAAAAACACTTTACACGACTCGTAGGAAGGAAATGAAGAAGCGGAGACCTGAAGAAAGTCGGACCTCAAAAGTCGTATGATTGGATCAGGAATGATCACTGCTTTTGGTCATTAAAGATAATTAGTATAAAGCTGAGAACGTCTCCACGTCGGTGTGGTCCGTCTCTGATGGCCGAGCTCTGTGACATGGCTGTAAAAACATTTCTGGGAAAAAAACAAAAACAAAACAAAAACAAAACAGAATGTCACTGTTTCTCATGAGCATGGTCACAGCGCAGCTGCTCGGATCTTTTACACTCAGTGTTTCATCAAACTCTCATTTCAAATTCATTATTCCTTTATTACAGGGACACCGGAGACGTCACACCACATCTACAGAATATTTCAATAACAAATCCAACTAGTGTGAACACTAAGCGAGTATCCTGGTACAGTGAAGGCTCAGTGGATGTGGCTAAATCATCCAACTCAGCGATGTCCACCAAGCCTGAGGCGCCACAATTGTTTTTATATATACACTACACAGCAACAGCAGCAAAAAAGAGTGATCGGATGACAACAATTAAATCCCTCATGCCCTCTACATCAGAAAATATGAATTGTACAAATCCTAAAATATCAAAAGGCACAACTACACTGCTATCAAATTGTTTTCGAGTGAATTCTGGCCCATAAACGAACGTCATTCATATTCTAAAATGCTAAATTTGTTACAATGGAAACAAAGAAAATATGAATTGCGGAAATCCCAAAATATCAAAACAGACGATTATACTGCCAAGTAAAAGTGACTGACAAGTTTGATGAAGAAATTATAGACTGGGGGATGGACAAACTGATGAATATATATTTTTTCAGCAAGCAGCACTTTATCTTCCTGCTCTAAGAAACAGGCCTGCAATCACCGCGGGCTCTCTGTTAGCAGCGCCGGAGGGAGAAGTCAAGTGCAGCTACTTTCCAAGGCTCCCCTCTAACCCCACTGCTTAAGGTTAGCATCACGTTCGCATGTTCTGCTAACTCTCAGCTATTGCACAAAAAGCAAATCATCTGGAATTAAAACTAGAGTTCTTTCCCCACCGATTCTGCTCTGAGGGACAGGCCACAGGGAAGAAGCGACCATAATCAAAGGTGCGGCTAGCAGACGAGTCTACCGTCTAACCTAACCGGTTAGGGTTTGTGTAAATACCAAAATAAATTAAAAAAAACCTAAAAGGAGATTTTTATAGTTGATTTTTCCATTTTAAAGTGCGACAATGAAAACACCGCCTGCTCCAAGTGACCCGGACAAAAAGGGAGTATCCGTCAGTTTGATTTAAGCATTATCCGATCTGAATAATAAGCAATTATTGAAAAAGGTGAAGTATGACAATTATTCAGCCGAGGAGGATATAACCCTCTGAGACCGAATGATTCTCCAAATCATACGAAAGCCATATTTTGAATATTTTGAAGTAGATGGTCACGTTACTGTGTCACACATGCAAATCCATCATTTAACTGATCCGAGGACAATGACGCAATAATTTAGTATGTAGAAGAATACCAAGGATCACGTGATGGATTTCCACCAATCAGAAACCAGA
Organism: Neosilurus mollespiculum; assembly: GCA_030014195.1. Classification (NCBI taxonomy): domain Eukaryota; kingdom Metazoa; phylum Chordata; class Actinopteri; order Siluriformes; family Plotosidae; genus Neosilurus; species Neosilurus mollespiculum. The sequence goes on from JAQMYF010000004.1 coordinate 29,966,928, forward strand.
AAATATCATGTATGAATCATGATGTTTTTAATACTGAGATAAGGGACCATGAGGAGTGTGACTGGGATCACTGTGTGGATGAGACACGATTCAGTTCAGATACACAAACGTTAATAATATGTGAACACACACAGGACTAAATAATACTCTCTCTCTCACACACACACACACACACAAAGGACTAAATAATACTCTCTCACACAGGACTAAATAATACACTCTCACAAAGGACTAAATACTCTCTCTCACAAAGGACTAAATAATACTCTCTCTTACACGGGACTAAATAATACTCTCACAAAGGACTAAATAATACTCTCTCTCTCACACAGGACTACATAATACACTCTCTCTCACACACAGGACTAAATAATACTCTCTCTCACACACAAATGACTAAATAATACTCTCTCTCATACACACACAGAACTAAATAATACACTCTCTCTCACACAGGACTAAATAATACTCTCTCTCTCTCACACACAGGACTACATAATACACTCTCTCTCTCTCTCTCACACAGGACTACATAATACACTCTCTCTCTC
>JAQMYF010000004.1:30037797-30047797 GCA_030014195.1 Neosilurus mollespiculum
TGGTGTTTATTGGAGTTTGATGGTGTGTGATGGTGTTTATTGGAGTTTCTGATTTGTGATGGTGTTTATTGGAGTTTAATGGTGTTCACTGGAGTATGCTGGTGTGTCATGGTGTTTACTGGAGTTTGTTAGTGTTTTAGTTTGTTGGTGTTGTGTTTGGTGGTGTTTATTGGAGTTTGCTGGTGTGTGGTGGTGTTTGTTTCTGTGCGTAATGGTGGCTATTGAAGTTTGTTGGTGTGTGGTGGTGTTGGAGTGTGATGGTGTTTTTTGGTGCATGATGTTGGATTTTGGATTTTGTAGGTGCATGGTGGTGTTTGTTGGTGTGTGATGGTGTTTTTGGTGTGTTCGTTGTGCAGAAGCATGGCTGAAGATCAGAAGTATGAGGAACAGTTTGCACACCGTTTCTCAGCACAGGATGAAGAGTTTCAGCAGTATTTACAGCAGCCCACGGTCCAGCCACCTGTAGTGGAGGGGTGGAGGAGCAGAGACGCTCGGTATAAACTTTCTAACACTTATAAAAGAATTCTATGCATGTTTTAAAACTATGCAGGTGGATGAAAGTTCATGATGTTTCACTGCACATTCGCGCTGTAGTACATCAGTACAGGTGAATGCAGTGGGTGTGACTCAAGCTCTCTGTGGTGTTCTTAGTTTCCAGGACAGCAGACATTTCCGTGGCGGTGGCTGGGGACAGAGGTCGCAGGATCGACGACACGGAGGTCACCAGAACTTCTATAATCAGAGACGACATTATGATCGCTACTGAGAGTCTCACAGGAGCGTGTGTGTGTGTGTGTGTGTGTGTGTGTGTGAGAGAGAGAGAGAGATTTAAAAAGTCAGAATATTTCAGTGTGTTTAGTACATCAGCATTTTTGTGATGCTGTAATATTTTCTTAAAGGGAGAATGTTTTCTTTTCCCTCCTTTTCAAATGGACCTCTCTCTCTCTCTCTCTCTCTCTCTCTCTCTCTCTCTCTGTGTGTGTTCTGTTTATGATTTAGTTTGAAATACATCCTGATTATTGTGGTTATTAAGGGACTGATTTTCAATCAGCTATAAACAGATTTTATTTCTGCATTAATGTGTTTATTTCTCTCTCTCTCTCTTTCTCTCACACACATGCCATAATAATAATGTCCTTTTTTATGTGTTTAAATAAATGAGTGTGTGGGATATTCTTGTAAAAGATTAAAATGATTTAATTTAATGAGACGTAAAGAAAAAATGAAATAAAAGGAGTGTTCTACCAACAGAGAGCTGGTTCTGAGAGAAATGACATGAAAGTTTTTCTAAAAAAATCAGGGATAGTATGATATGATTCAGGATCATAAGGAAGATGAAGCAGCCTCCTTTTTTTGTCATTTAACAGAAGATGAAAATGAACCATGACCTTATCTCATCGTCATGTCATTTTCTGAACCGCTTATTCCTAATTAGGGTCACGGGGAGGCTGGCGCCCATCTCAGCCGACTCCGGGCGAGGGCAGAGTACACCCCGGACAGCTCGCCAGGCCATCGCTTATCTCATCGTTTTTTTATAAAAAACTTTCGGTGTGTGTGTGGGTTGGTTTAGACCAATGTGGCTCTCAGCCCTTCATTTGCATGTCAATGTGTATTTGTGACCCAGTCTGGCGAAATGAGTCACAGTGACCAAAAATTCAAACTTGAGTTAGCCAAACCATTTAAAAGAGGAGACTCTAAGCTTTAAAATGGTTTGGCTAACTCAAGTTTGGACTTTTGGTCACTGTGACTCATTTTGCCAGACTGGGTCACATTTTGGTTTGATGGAAGCTCCTGATTGGCTGGCTGCTGTTACGCCCATTATGACATCATCAGGTAGCTTTTATATTCTTGGACAGTTTTCTATAAGTTTTAGTGTGAAAGTGTTAAAGACTCTTGATTAGGTTTAATTAATTAAACAGAAGTGAAAAGAGCTGATTACTGTTAAAATGTGTGTGTGTGTGTGTGACTCCATCAGGAAGCACGGTGACTGATTTGCTGTAGTTATTTTATGTAAATTAAATGGAGATTTAATCAGAAGTGAAAAGTAACAGGTTGATCTTTTACCTCCTGACACACATCATGTTTCATACCTGCACTTTTATTTACTTCGTTCACTAGAGCCTCATCACTTCACTGATTTACACACGTTTTAATCTCTTTATTAAAACAAATCTTTTTATTAACATTCGCGGCACCGTGGTGCAGTGGTTAGCACATCCGCCGCGCAGCAAGAATGTCCTGGGTTTGATACCCGGGCTCGGGGCATTTCTGTGTGGAGTTTGCATGTTCTCCCTGTGCTTGCGTGGGTTTCCTCCAGATACTCCGGTTTTCTCCCACAGTCCAAAAACATGCACTGTAGGCTGATTGGCAGTTCCAAATCTCCCCTAGGTGTGAGTGTGAATGGTTGTGTGTGTGTTGGGCCTGCGATGGCCTGGCGAGATGTTCAAGGTGTACCCCACCCTCGGCCAGAGATGGGCGCCAGCCTCCTCGCGACCCTCATTAGGATTAAACGACTTAGAAAACGAATGAATGAGTTTATTAACTCTGTTACACAAAGTACACTGTTACACAACAGTTTTTAACTGTAACACACCCTTTTGAAATGTAGGGGGTTTCAGTCTCAATATTAATAAACCTATTTTTTATTGGTGATGCAGCAGCCGTATTGGGTTTCCTGTGGGGGCACGGACACAGGACGTCCATCTAAGTCACCTTCTGTGTCTATGGGGTTCCGCTTAGGGCTTCCACTATTAATCTGCACCACTATCAGAGATGCTGCTGTAGAACGTTAATCACCTTCTGAACAATCACAATCCAGAACTCTGTGACGAACAAACAAAACACTGAGGTGTTCTGTGATGTTATATGATTACTGAGAAGTGGATATTAGTTCTGTGTGTGTGAGAGAGAGAGAGAGAGAGAGAGAGAGAGAGAGTGCGTATGAAGAGGAATGTTATATAATTTTACTGCAGACAGAAAGAGAACATGACTGAAGGAAGGATGAGTGAAAATGCAGGGAGTCATTATTTCACTTCAGTGGGCACATTCATGTGTGCGCTTGTGTTCCAGCATTTAGACAAATATATCTTATTTTAAATATGTCTATATTAAAATGGAAATTATTATTAATATTGCTATTGTGTAACAGTTAACTTAAATAATGCGATACTTTAATAGTGTATTTCCCTTCTGCTCAGGATTATCAGGCCTACAGTCACTTAAACTCTTACACCACTCCTGTCCAGACTGCTATCATGTGCCTCAAGCCTATTTTTGTCATCACATCTAGACCCAGAAGATCTTACCCACACACCAGAGGCCATGCTAACAGCAACCTTATCTACCCTCCACTGCTGTCCCAGGCTCAGATAAGGCTGGTAGGTGGGTTCTGGAACTGCCAATCTGCTGTAAAGACTGATTTCACTTTCTGGCACTAACTGAGACTTGGACTTCCCCACACAACTCCGCCATACCAGCAGCTCTTTCCTCTGCTTCTGCTTTCTCTCATACTCCACAAGTAACTGGAAGAGGCGGTGGTACAGGTCTGCTCCTGTCTTGGAGTTGGTGCTTCACACCACTCGTAACAGTTTGCCTTCTCCCTCTTCTCCATCCCTTTTCTCTAACAGTTAACAACTGCTCTTCCACACACAAGGAAGGGATCTTGTCTTCCATCCCTCGCCATTCAGTCATTACTGCCACCCCACTCCATATCTCTGACCACCACTTGGTATCCTTTACTATCACCTTACCTATTCTACTTAACACCAGCTTTCAATATTCCCCCCACTCAACACTGTATCTCCTTTATCTGTTCCTTCCTGAACCCTTTGTATCCTTCCAGACCCGTCTCCGTTTCTTCCCTAACATTAGTGTCTGCTACTGACACTTTCCTCACTCTATGCATCTATGGACCTACTCTGCCAACTATGTTCCAAACCCAGGAAGACTTCTTGCCCTGCTCCTTGGCTCTCGGATCTGCTGTGAAGCAATCCCAGAAAATTAAGGGCAGCAGAGAAAAAGTGGAAGAAACAGATCTGGCTTCTTACCATGTTCTCCTATCCACATTCTCATCTGATGTGACTTCTGTTAAGACAGCCTTCTTCATGAAAAAGTTGTATGTTGCTACACAAGATCTGTGCAAACTCCACAACTCGTACCTTGCTAAAGGTCATGTAACAACAGCGTTCAAAAGAGCCAGGGTTCTACCCATCCTGAAGAAGCTCTCCTTGTATCCATCAGACAGAAACTACACACCACTATCACTTCTTTCTTTCTAAAACTCTTGAATGCACTATTTATAACCAAATGTCTTTCTAACTTGCATAACAACCTCCAAGACCATAATCAGTCTGGCTTCAAAGCAGCACATTCCACAGAGACTGCACTTTGGCTGTCACAGAGAAGCTACATGCAGCAAGATCAGCTGGAATTTGTGGTTTGGCATGGCAGGTTACATGGAGGGGATCCACATTTGCTCCATGCAGACTCTCCACTGGAGTTCCCCAGGGCTCAGTACTTGGTCCACTTAGGCTCTCCCTTTATACCAGGTCCCTCAGTGATTCCATATCCTCAAGTGGGTTCTCATACCAGTGCTCTGCAAATGACACTCAACTTGGCCTCTCTTTTCTTCCCTCAGACACTGATGTTTCTGTCTGGATCTTTGCATGTCTGGCAAGCATTTCTTCATTTACAGCATTTAGCAGACACCCTTATCCAGAGCGACTTACAGTGCTTTAAAGTCACTATCAGTGAATACATTCTTATACTGGTTCACTAGGACATAGATTCAGTATACCATCAGTCAAAACTCAGTGGATAAGTGTTGTGTGGGTTTTTTTTTTTTTTTTTTTTTGGATATCAGCTTACCAGCTGAAACTTAATTTCAGTAAGACTGAAGTACTGTTCATACCAGCAGATTCATCCCCACATCAGGATTTTGTATCTCACCAGACAATCTTTTCTTCATTCACTGCACTGGGTAGTCATGGACAATCACCTGTTTTTCTTTTCTCATATTGAGATCATAATCTTTCCTGATCATGTCAATTTCTCCTCTTTAACATCCACCCATTTCTTTCCACTAAGGCCACTCAGCTACTTGTTCAGTCCCTTGTCATCTCATGGCTAGACTACTGCAACTCACTCCTGGCAGTTTTGCCCCTGAGTGCTATTCGACCTCTGCACCTGTTTCTGATAGAAGCAGAACCTTCACAAGTTTTCCTACACTGCTCCACTGCTTCCTGTAGCTGCTCGCATTAAATGTAAATCACTGATGCTTGCCTAAAAATGCAAAAAATGAATCTGCACCCTCCTACCTCAAAGCACTGCACCGTGCTCTCTCCAGTCCGCCAGCCCTGCTCGAGTGGTGCCTCCCTCTATGAAGGGACAAGGAAAACATGCATCTAAACTTTTCTCTGTTCTAACACCGAGGTGGGGGAAAGAAATTCTCCTAGATGTCCGGACAGCTGAGTAACTGGGTGTCTTCAAATGACAGCTAAGAATTTAAATTTGCGGGACAACTTAATCCTACTAGGGTCAAGGGAGGCTGGAGCCTATCGCGGTTGACTCTGGGTGAAGGCAGGGTACACTCTTAATAGCTCACCAGTCTATCAAAAGGCCATCACACACACACATAGGGGCAATTTGGAACAGCCTAATGTGCATGTCTGGAACAAACCCACGCAGACATGAGGAAAACATGCAAACTCCACACAGAAACACTAAACCCAGGACCTTCGGGCTGTGAAGCGGATGCGCTAATCACTTTGCCACCACAGCACCTGGAACTCAATTGTAAATAGATAAAAACATGCTTGTGTTTAAAGAATAAACATTGCAATAGTGAGTACGCCACTGTTGTGTAAGAAGAATAAAATTGGGGATAATGGGAGGGCAAGTAGCACCTTCCCTTCCTCCATATTCATGGCTGAAGTGCCATTGAGCAAGGCACCAGATCCCCAACTGCTCTCCGGGCGCCGCATTGTGTGCTCACTGTTTGTGTGTGTGCTCACTTTGGATGGGTTAAAAGCAGAGGCAGTAATTTCCCTTGTGGAATTAATACAGTATTAAATTAAAAAAAAATATATATATATATATATAGTTATGAAAGGGTCACATTTGGTACACTGGGATGAACTGGAGGTAAACTGGAGCCATCCGCAAGGATATTACCTGTCTCTCTCATAGCGGTGTGTGTGTGTGTGTGTGTGTGTGTGTGTGTGAGAGAGAATATGAAATTCATGATGGTGAGAAAAAATAAATTAAAAAAAATTATACTAAAGAGAAGCAGTGAAAATGCCAAAGCAGTGTGTGAGTGTGTGTGAGTGTGTGTGCGTGAGTGTGCGTGAGTGTGTGTGAGTGTGTGTGTGTGTGTGAGTGTGTGTGGGGGGGTGATCTGGGAGGAGGGTTCAGATTTTTTTTTCTTCACAAGTCAAATCTATTTTTACTCTGAGATGCAGAATTTCTGCCGCAGGGAGACGACAATACACTGAACACACACACACACAGAGTGTAGGCATTCAGCTCAGAATGAGATGTTTGTAATTGTAATGCAGTCCACTCACACACCTGTCTCATCTGTTACCAGAAGAGGTCATCCCCCACACACACACACACACACACACACACACACACACACACACAACATGCAGCTGTTAAGAGCAAAATTTATAGAACAGAACAGAAGAACAGAATTTATATCACATTGGGGGCAGCTGTAGCCTAATGGCAAGAGAAGCAGGTTTGGGACCGAAAGGTCGCTGGTTCGATTCCCAATCCAGCAGGAAAAATGTGTGGCGGTGGGAGTGAGCTGCACCTTCCCTTCCCCCACCTTTATGGCTGAAGTGCCCTTGAGGGCAATGTGTGTGGCAGCCCACTGCTCCGAGTGTGTGTGTGTGTGTGTGTGTGTGTGTGTGTGTGCTCACTTTGGATGGCTTTAATGCAGAGGCAATAATTTATATTTTTCATAGAATTTATACAGGATTAATACAGTAAAGCAAAATCAAAAATAAAATAAAAAATGAATGTGCAGAACAGACAGAAATGGCTTAACAGCGCCATCTGCAGGAGTCATGACGTCACTGCGCCAAAAGATTGATCATTTATGTAGGTGAGATTTAAATGAGACTAAAATAAATGTTTAACGTTAAATAACTTACTAGGATGAAAATTGTTTTACAGCTTAAATGTCTGTTTTTTTAAATGTTATTACTTCCTTCTTCACACACTCTCTCAGATCTAAATTTATCCATTCATGACATCACACCAGGGTCAGTCTCGCTACAGCCCAGGACGTGAGGCCCATCTCAGGCTCTTTCCTACTGAGGACCATCAGAATTCTAGGGTGTGAATTGAAGACTCTAGCGGTCGCCACATATCAGGAACACAGGAACCTTCAACAATCTCACTCACTCATTTGTCAAACCGCTTAATGCTACTCGGATCGCGGGGCGGCTGGAGCCTATCTCGACCGACACTGGACCAGGGGGATGTACACCCTGTAGTGTGTATGCTGATCGAGAAACAGTGAGTATCTCCCCTCTCATACACACTAAATTAATTCTCCTGCTGCCAGATTTAAGAAGGTCCTGGGTTCAAGTCCCGGGTTCAGCAAGGGCGTTTCTCTGCAGAGTTTTGCATGGGTTTCCTGTGAATGGTTGTGTGTGTGTTAGCCCTGCGATGGACTGGCGAGTTGTTCAGTGTGTACCCTGCCCTTGCCCAGAGTTGGTTGAGATAGGCTCCAGCCTCCTCGTGACCCTAATTGGGATTAAGCGGTTTGGAAAATGAATGAATGAAGGTACCTTACGCTGGATTCCGCTGTATGTCAACATGGAGCTTGTAATGTTCAGGGTGATTTTAACCAGTAGATGAAGTTTTGAGCTTAAAAAATGAACACGGTTAATATTATAATAAGAAAATATATAATAAGAAAGTAATTTGGAAAAGTGCCTGTATCCTGTTTCCAAAATTTTGCTTAATCAAGTATAGACATTTTATCATTTTATACATGCTAATACAGGAAATGTTTTGCTGTGTTACAATGAGAAGCTGATAGCGTGGGTTTGCCTTTAAATAGCTTAGAAAGTAATTTTGGACGATCTTGCTAATGGTGTTGGTGCTAGAGGTATTATTCAGAGAGGAAGAACATATAAAAACATGAATGCACAGCTGGAACCAAGAGGAGGTGTTAGATATAAAAACATGAATCAGCTGGAATGATAGCGCTAGCGGTTAGTTTGGTTCATGCTAGTGCTGTACTAATGTACTAACGTACTGTAGGTGTATGTTTCTCTTTTCATAAATCACTTACCCTCCGGAACAAAAGCGTAAAATTACAAGTGACTTTCTGTCCTGTTGGTCCAGTCTGGTTTCCTCCCTCGGCCTCTGAGTTCATAAAGTTGGTGCAGCAGCATTTTCAGGAACGCTCTCGTCAGGAAAACCGCAAGAAAATCCTCAGGATTCCTGGTGCAGTGGATTCTGGTCCAAAGGTGAACTGTGTAACTTTGAAGCAGCAGAAGTTCTCGTTCGGCGTCGACCAAATCCCACAGTTGTCGCAATCGCACCAATCTTTGTTTTCCTGTCTCTCCGGGTTCGGTGTTGAGGTAGCATTTTCTTTAGTCTGTCTGTTCGATACTTGTACTCGTCCTCTCCCTCGCGACATCGACCAGCCATTCTGGCTTGAACATGTGTCCCTGTATATCTTCTTCCCTCTGAGGATCCATTAAGTGTTTTTCCCTGGAATATCTCTAACTGCACCGCAGGCTCTCTCCTCCTGATCAACGTTTTGTTGTTGTTGCATGTACTGTGTTTGGGTTGTGATACATCATCATCTTGCTTTAATCTTTCGCTAAGATGGCTGCCCCCACAATCGGAGAGGCATCGTAAATAGATACATTTTGCTCCAAAACTTTTTTATATCACAGTTGATTATGAAATGATATCTGGAACCCTGTTTATATCTGTATGAGATATTACGCTCTGTCGAAAAGCGCTGAATGCGAGAGGCTCCTTGTTTACCGTATCTTCAACTTTCAGGTTTTTTGCTCATGTGCTTTCAGTACTGTGTATCTCCCTCTGGTGGACAGAATAGAAACTGCACTTTATACTACTACCAACAACAACAACAACAACAACAACAACAATAATAATAATAATAAAACTTCAAGAGCTGTGAAAGTGGATAAAAGATGGTGTGAGTGAAGAAAGAGAAACATGACAGAAATGGAAAGAGAAAAGTACAGGAGAGAGAGTGTGTGTGTGTGTGTGTGTGTGTGTGCTCTATTGTATGGTTTTGTTTTGCTGAACTCTTGGCAACAAATGCGATGCCTGAAATAACTGTAGTGTCACAGCACAGCTGATTTAGCAACTGATCTGTCTTTAGGATGTGTGTGTGTGTGTGTGTGTGTGTGTGTGTGTAAGAGAGAGAGGGAGAGTGAGAGAAAGAGAGAGTTACTGTTAGTCTCTGCCCCCCTGTATGTAGGAGCTGAGGTTCTAGAGGAAGTCCGTGTGTTTGTGTAGTTGTTGTGAACATTAGATGAATTAGTGTCTGTTAGGTGTGTTTGTGTAAAATGTCAGCGCTGAACGCTTCTGCAGGGACGGCTGTATTCGTCCTGTCTCTTTTATCCGTGCCTTTGTCCTACGGCTTTAATCACCTCATTACAACGCAAAGGTGAGTGTTGAAAAAACCCACAAGTGATTGCTGCAGTTTGTTAAAAAATGTATTTTCTAGATTATAAAACACTTTTATTACAGGAACAAACATCCGTACATCATTTTCACATACTTACCTACTTACTTCAGCCTAATTTCCTCTTTATTAGTGTATTTATGGTAGTCCTGCTTATCTAATCATTATGGTAGTATCATCCCATCATATTTCTGAGATGTCTGAGAAAATAAATGTCTGATTCACTGCTGGAGGTTAATATGGATTCATTTATCAGACCTGCTTTGATCGTACAACATTATCATGATGAGGTGAAAAGTTTAATATCAACCCAAA
>JAQMYF010000004.1:30050522-30068099 GCA_030014195.1 Neosilurus mollespiculum
GTGTTTGAGAACCAGGCTGGTGGAGATGTTGGAGGTGTTTGAGAACCAGGCTGGTGGAGATGTTGGAGGTGTTTGAGGATCAGGCTGGTGGAGATGTTGGAGGTGTTTGAGGACCAGGCTGGTGGAGATGTTGGAGATGTTTGAGGACCAGGCTGGTGGAGATGTTGGAGATGTTTGAGGACCAGGCTGGTGGAGATGTTGGAGGTGTTTGAGGACCAGGCTGGTGGAGATGTTGGAGGTGTTTGTGGTGTTTAATTCTGATCATGCTGGATTTAATGGACGGCATCTGTCACTTTTTCCATCCTCTCACAGATACAGTGTCATAACTGCGTCATAATTCTCTAAACCATTTCTGTAAAAACTCTCTCTCTCTCTCTCTCTCTCTCTCTCTCTCTCTCTCTCACACACACACACACACACACACACCGAGTTGCTGTTCAGAACCTGTTATGATGTTTAGGTTCAGACTCATGTTTGTATAAACATCATTCACAACCAGCATTAAAGGTGCAGTAAGGAAATGCGTCCTCGAAAGCCCCGCCCCTTTCTCTTCCTTCCCCTGACGTGCCACACCCCCTTCCTTTAAAACGAACAGGCACACCCCCTTCTGCACCAATCAGAGACAGCCTGTGTATATTCTATTAACACTGCCTGAAATCTTTACTGTATTTATTTTATTATAGAAATTTTGTATGTGTTTGAATTACACTCTTCTGTTTCCCAAAATATAACAATGAGGATGATTTTATAAGAAGGAATTTTCTCTGTTGCTGGGCTTGGAACTGATGAGTGGAATCATTTGCATAAATGCATGTGATTGGAAGAACTGAAATGTAAAACCATTTTTGTCTATAGTTTTTTTTTTTTTTTAATGTATAAATTAAATGTTAAAGTGTTTGAAAAACATTGCGTTTGCACTCCGGGGTAGAATAATATAATAGAAAATCACCTTTAACCTCTGATGTTTACATTAAGACCACTCCCAGCTAGCATTTTAGGTGTCATATGGAACTCCTAAAGTTAACTTTCCAGTTGCCTAGCAACAGGATTTGAATGAATAGAGTGAATGCTGTGAAAATCATGTGTTCATCTCTCTGTCTGTATTTTGTTTAAATCCACTAGCTGTATTCTGAACATTTTATCTATATGCAAACATGAAGTGATGTCATTTAGCACTTCTTGTAATAATGTATGATTTTATTCATTCATTTTCTGAACTGCTTAATCCTAATTAGTGTTTCGGGGAGGCCGGCACCCATCTCAGCCGACTCTAGGCGAGGGCAGAATACACCGCGGACAGCCTGCCAAGCCATCGCGGGGCACTATAGCATTTAGGTGCTATATAAAACATTATTTGCTGTTTTAGTCAGGAAACATATGTAATTCATGTATAATATCTGCTCTGTTTTGATTGGTCTGTGGTGATCGCCACTGTTTTCTGATTGGCTGCAGATTGATGAGCTGCCAGAGGGAGCAGTGAAGCCTCCTGCCAACAAATATCCCATCTTCTTCTTTGGCACCCATGAGACGTAAGTACTTGTGTGTGTGTGTTTAGTCAGAACTTTGCTAATTTTCATTATTTATTAGTGAGACTGTACTAGTTGTGCTAGCAACCATGCTATAGTGACAACTAAAATGCTTGAGTTAGCATCATGCTAAGCTTTTATTTGCTGCTAGCAGTGTTAGCATGTTAGCATGTACATGAGCTAGCATGAGTAACATTTAATACTAATGTAACATTTTCCTGAGTGGATTATAAGAGTGAAGGAGTGTGTTATAAACATAGACGTGTATATAAGTAGACCAACCAACGTGCGCTTGGTATACTGTACAGAAACGAAGCTCGGTCGGTGCCATCTTGGGACCTTACAAAATGTAAACAAACCTACATACGAAGCAGAGGTTCCTTAAGGCGACTGGGGAAGATCTCAATTTTCTGCTGGATTTATTATGGAATATTGTAAATTAAACAATGGAGCGTATTTGGGTTGGTGCTCTATTGCTTTAGAACAGGGTCTTATTTGTATATTATGTCTTATTGTGTATAACTAATACATACTTAGTAGGTTTTTAGCATGTAGTACTGAAGCTATACCATGATTATAACTACATACACGCACATTTTAATTTTTAAAGCTGGTTAAATTCAAACTTCGTAGTAAAGGGAATTTTATTAAAAAGGTAGATTGTAATGGTTATAGGCGGATCCCAGTTTACCTCACTAGTCCAAAAAGCAGCTTGGCATATATTTACTTCATAGGCCTATATTATACCATAGAGATAACTAAACAGGCAGTTATTGATTTAACTTTTGCTACAGCAATGTGTGCAGAGGGTCAGCAGGGACCTTGTTATAAGTCCCTTGTGTCAGAGTTTCCTAAATGTACATTATACGTGTATATAAAATATACATACATAACAGATTGAACTTGTCACTGCTGTCCCCCCCAGTGCAGCTTACTGGGTTATTAAAAGCCTGGTCATGTCCCTCACTGTCTGTGGTGAGAGGAATGTAAAAGAAACATTGTTGACTTTCCTAAAGAGTAGGTTGCATCGCCGTCAGCATGTTTCTGCCCTGCGATGGCCTGGCGAGCTGTCCAGGGTGTACTCTGCCCTCGCCCAGAGTCAACTGAGATGGGCGCCAGCCTCCCCGCGACCCTCATTATGATTAAGCGCTTCAGAAAATGAATGAATGAATAAATCTAATATATTTCTACTTATACTTCTTTTAAAATTGATGTCTGAGATAAGTATATGTTCATAAATCAGATAATAAATCATTTCTTATTTGAAGATGTACAGATAAAAAGTCAAAGCACATTGAATTCCATAATTTTATTTATAATTAATAATTTATTATGAATGTGCAAAATGTGCATTCATTCTTTTGAATTTATTTACCATGTATATATATACTCAGGATTTATGTTATTTACAGCAGTTATTGTACTTAAAATATCAACTAATATTATCATCATACCAGTGAGGGTCCAACCATAATATGTAAGATATAATATATAATCTGTATATAATAGTACTAGATATGAAATACAATACACATAGTAATTACCACGGCTTATGTGCTTGCTTTATCAAGCGCAGGTTCACACTGTATGGATGAATACTATTTGCCGGCACTCAGCTTGTAACTTCCCAAGATGGTGAATGCTGAGCTTCGCTAAAATTCACTCATTGCGTGGTCTACCTTATAAATGGTCTGTGGTTATAAACACGTTATTAATGATTACACCGCAGCACTGCTGCTGAGTTCTGGACTGTGATTGGTCAGAAGGTGATGAGTTCTGGACTGTGATTGGTCAGAAGGTGATGAGTTCTGGACTGTGATTAGTCAGAAGGTGGTTACTGTTGTATAACAGCAGCACTGAAAGTAGTGCAGGTTTATATTAATGCACTCACTCTAATACCTCATCGTTTCTATAGTAACAGGGCGTGTACAGGGGTGTGTATGTGGATAATAAACAGAGAAAAACCTGTAACTACAGTTTTTCAGTCACATGAATTTACATGAATGTAATAAGCTGCTCTCTGCGCGTGTGTGTGTGTGTGTGTGTGTGTGTGTGTGTGTGTGTGTGTGTGTGTGTGTGTGTGTGTTCTTCAGCGCGTTTCTCGGCCCTAAAGATTTGCTGCCATATAAAGAGTATAAAGAAAAGTTTGGGAAGTCGAATAAGAGGAAAGGATTCAATGAGGGACTGTGGGAGATTGAGAACAACCCTGGGGTCAAGTTCACCGGCTACCAGGTGTGTGTGTGGGTGTGGATGGGGGGGGGTTCGTCCTCACCCCTTTTTCTTTTTATTCCTCCTAATCCCCTCTCTCATCCTCACTCTCCTCATCCTCTCTCTTCATGCTCTTTCCTCATCCCCTCTCCTCATTCTCTCTCTCCTCATCCTCTCTCTCGTCATCCTCACTCTCTCTTCTCATCCTCTCTCTCTCGCCTCATCCTCACTCTCCTCCTCATCCTCTCTCCTCATCCTCTTTCCTCATCCCCTCTCTCCTCATCCTCTCTCTCTCTCCTCATCCTCACTCTCTCTTTCCTCATCCTCATCCTCTCTCTCCTCATACCCTCTCTCTTGTGTGTGTGTGTGTGTGTGTGTGGGGGGGGGGGGGTTCTCTACTTTGTCATTATTTGTCCTCACCCCTTTTTCTTTTTATTCCTCCTGATCCCCTCTCTCATCCTCATCCTCTCTCTCTTGCCTCATCCTCACTCTCTCCTCATCCCCTCTCTCCTCATCCTCACTCTCTCTCCTCATCCTCTCTCTTCATCCTCTTTCCTCATCCCCTCTCTCCTCATTCTCTCTATCCTCATCCTCTCTCTCCTCATCCTCTCTCTTCATCCTCTTTCCTCATTCCCTCTCCTCATTCTCTCTATTCTCATCCTCTCTCTCATCATCCTCACTCTCTCTCCTCCTCATCCTTTCTCCTCATCCCCCTATCCTCATGCTCTCTCTCTCCTCATCCTCACTCTCTCTTTCCTCATCCTCTCTCTCCTCATACCCTCTCTTCATTCTCTTTCCTCATCCCCTCTCTCCTTATTCTCTCTCCTCATCCTCATCCTCTCTCTTTCCTCATCCTCACTCTCTCTCCTCATCCTCTCTCTCTCTCTCTCTTGCCTCATCCTCACTCTCTCTCCTCATTCTCTCTCATCCTCATCCTCTCTCTCCTTATCCCCTCTCTCCTCATCCTCACTCTCTCTTCTCATCCTCTCTCCTCATCCTCTTTCCTCATCCCCTCTCCTCATCCTCTCTCTCCTCATCCTCACTCTCTTTCCTCATCCCCCCTCTTCTCATCCTCTTTTTCCTCAACCTCATTCTCTCTCCTAATCACCTCTCTGTCTCCTCCTCATCCTCACTCTCCTCTTTCCTCATCCCCTCTCTCCTCACCCTCTCTCTCATCATTCTCTCTTTCCCCTCATCCTCCTCTCTCTCCTCATTCTCTCTCCTCATCCTCACTCTCTTTCCTCATCCTCTCTTTCCTCAACCTCATCCTCTCTCTCCTCATCCTCATTCTCCCTCCTCATCATCTCTCTCTGTCTCCTCCTCATCCTCACTTTCTCTGGTATATCCTCTCTCTCCTCATCCTCTTTCTCCCCATTCTCACTCTCTCTCCTCATCCTCATTTTCTCTCGTAATCCTCTATCCTCATCCTGTCTCTCCTTCTCATCCTCTCTCTCTCCTCATCCTCTCTTTCCTCAACCTCATCCTCTCTCTCATTCTCATTTTCTCTCCTCATCATCTCTCTCTCTCTCTCTGTCTCCTCCACATCCTCACTTTCTCATATATCCTCTCTCTTTGCTTATCCTCTCTCCTCATCCTCTCTTTCCTCAACCTCATCCTCTCTCTCGTCATCCTCATTCTCCCTCCTCATCATCTCTCTCTGTCTCCTCCTCATCCTCACTTTTTCTCGTATATCCTCTCCTCATCCCCTCTCTCCTCATCATCTCTCCTCCTCATCCTCTGTCTCCTCATCCACTCTCCTCATCCTCCGTCTCCTTATCCTCTCTCCTCAAACTTTCTCTTCTCATCCTCTCTCCTCATTCTCTTTCTCTCCTCACCCTCACTTGCTCTCCTCACCCTCTCTGTCTCCTCCTCATCCTCACTTTCTTTGGTATATCCTCTCTCTATCCTCATCCTCTCTCCTCAACCTCTCTCTCCTCATCCTCTTCTCATCCTCTCCCTCCTCATCATCTCTTTCCTCAACCTCATCCTCACTCTGTCCGCATCCTCACTTTCTCTGGTATATCCTCTCTCTCCTCATCCCTCCTCTCTCCTCATTCTCTCTCTGTCTCCTCATCCACTCCCTCCTCATTCTCTTTTTTCTTATCCACTCTCTCCTCATCCTCATTCTACCTCCTCATCATCTCTCTCTGTCTCTTCCTCATCCTCACTTTCTCTCGTATATCCTCTCTCCTCATTCCCTCTCTTCTCATTTTCTCTCTCCTCATTCTCACTCTCTCTCCTCATCCTCTCTCTCTCCTCCTCATCCTATCTCCTCATCCTCTCTCCTCAAACTTTCTCTTCTCATCCTCTCTCCTCATCCTCTCTCTCCTTATCCTCTCTCTCCTCATCCTCTCTTTCCTCAACCTCACCCTCTCTCTCTCCTCATCCTCACTCGCTCTCCTCACCCTCTCTCTGTCTCCTCCTCATCCTCACTTTCTCTGGTATATCCTCTCTCTCGTCATCCCCTCTCTCTCATCATCCTCTCTCTCTCTCTCTCTCATCATCCTCACTCTGTCTCCTCATTCTCTCTCTCTCTCCATCCTCTCTTTTTCCTCCTCATTGTCATTCTCTCTCATCCTCATTCTCTCCTCATCCTCTCTTTCCTCAACCTCACCCTCTCTCTCCTCATCCTCACTCGCTCTCCTCAGCCTCTCTCTGTCTCCTCCTCATCCTCACTTTCTCTGGTATATCCTCTCTCTTGTCATCCACTCTCTCTCCTCCTCATCCTGTCTTCTCATTCACTCTCATCCTTATCCTCTCTCCTCAACCTCTCTTCTCATCCTCTCTCCTCATCCTCACTCTCTCTCTTTCGTTATCCTCTCTCTCCTTATCCCCTCTCTCTCCTCATCCTCACTTTCTCTGGTATATCCTCTCTCTTTCCTCATCCTCTCTCTCTCTCTCTCCTCATCCTCTTTCTCTTCATCCTCACTCTCTCTCCTCATCCTCACTCTCCTCATCCTCACTCTATTTCCTCATCCTCCTCATCCACTCTCTCTCCCCTCATCCTCTCTCTTCTCATCCTCACTCTCTTTCCTCATCCTCTCTCTCCTCATCCTCTCTCTCTCTCCTCATCCTCTTTCTCCTCATCCTCACTCTCTTTCCTCATCCTCTCTCTCCTCATCCTCCTCATCCTCTCTCTCTTTATCCTCACTCTCTCTCCTCATCCTCACTCTCCTCATCCTATCTCCTCACCCTCCTCAACCACTCTCTCTCTCCTCATCCTCTCTCCTCATCCTCACTCTCTCCTCATCCTCTCTCTCTCCTCATCCACTCTCTCTCTCCTCATTCTCTCTCTCCTTATCCTCTCTCCTCATCCTCTCTCTCCTCATCCTCATCCTTTCTCTCCATCCTCATCCTCTCTCATCCTCTCTCCCTCACCTCATCATCATCCTCTCTCTCATCTCTCCCTTCTCATCCTCATCTTCTTTCTCCTCCACCTCACTATTTTTCTCTGCCTCTCCTCACCCTCTCTCTCCTCATCCTCACACTCTCTCTCCTCCTCATACTCTCTCTCTCCTCATCTGCCCCCCCTCCTCATCCTCACTCTCTCTCCTCATCCTCCTCTCTCTCCTCCTCATCCTCGCTCTCTCATCCTCATCCACTCTCTCCTCATCCTCTCTCCTACTCATCCTCCTCCTCATCCCCTCTCTCTCCTCATCCTCACTCTCTGTCTCCTCATTCTCTCTCTCTCTCCATCCTCTCTCTTTCCTCCTCATTGTCATTCTCTCTCATCCTCATTCTCTCTTCTCATCCTCTCGCCTCATACTCTCTCTCTTCCCCTCATCCTCTCTCCTTCTCATCCTCTCTCTCCTCCTCATCCTCTCTCTCTCCTCATACTCATCCTCTCTCTCCTCATCCTCTCTCTCTCTCCTCATTCACTCTCTCTCCTCATTCTCTCTCTTCTCATCCTTTCTCTCCTCTTCCTCATTCTCTCTCATCCTTTCTCTCTCCTCATCCTCTCTGTCCTCCTTCCTCACTCTCTCTCCTCCTCATCTTTTCTTTCTCCTCATCCTCTCTCTCTTCTCCTTATCCTATCTCTCTCTGTCTTCTCTTTTTTTAAAATACTGTATTGTTTTTATTTGTGCCAATAACGAGATCCTGAGTTTTTTATACATTTGAACATCTTAATGTAGGAACTACAAAGTGTTATTTTATCCAGATCACGTGTTTGTGTGTGTATGTGTGTGTGTGTGTGTGTGTGTGTGTGTGTGTGTGTGTGTGTATCCAGAAGAATGTTACAGGATGAACACCAGTGTCGTGTTTGTACTTTAAAGGTTATATCAACTTAAGATTTTAATAACAGAGCCATGAACACATACCTACACACATACACACACACACACGCATATGCATACATGCACACACACACACGCACGCACACACACATGCACACACACGCACACACATGCATATGCATACACACACATACACACACCCGCACACATCTTGACCACTTTTCTTAGTATGATGCTTATGGAGTGCTCCACATAATACACCTGGCTGTAATGTTTTGGGACTAGTAATATGGCGGCCGGACCGGGTTGGCTGGCGTCACTTCTGAGGGGGCCGATAGTGTTTCCAACCTGCTCCTCTTTCGTTCCACTCTGTAGCCTCCAGGCTTGTGGTAGTTTATTTCTTGCTTTGAGAACATTTCCACTCAGCACCAAGCAACATGAAGGTTTCCACCAGAGGGCGCTGTTACTCACATAGCATGTGTGTTTGTGATCTTTATTACTGTGTACCTGGTCCGGTGTGTGGTTTAGGACATGCCCACTATGGATACAATGTGTCTATGGACTATTTTGTAAATATTGTGTGTGTGTGTGTGTGTGTGTGTGTGTGTGTGGGTAGAGCGTCCAGCAGCAGAGCTGGTCGGAGGGGGAGGGGGCTGACACCGCAGATGGCAGCAGTGAGGGTGAGGAAGGAAAGGAAGGAGAGGAAGAGGAGGAAAAGATGAAGGGTGAAAAGGTCGGATCCAAACGGAAAAAGACTGCATCCTCAAAGGTATGATTTTCTGAAAAAGAGGTGGGGCTTACAATAAAGATTGGCGGGAGACAGAAATATTTACCTGAAATATAGAAGCTCACCTGAGAAAGGGTGGGGTTAATAGGAGGTTTGCCCAAAAAAAACAGCAGATTTCATGGGTGGAGCTCAGCTACATTTCAAATGGGCGGGGCTTATATTACAACAGGGTGGAATTCAATAACGGAAAGCTCTCCTGAAAAAGGGGTGGGGCCAACATGTCAAAACACCAATCCTCCTCAAGCATGAAACTGATTTGCGGCTCTACAGTTCACCTGAGAAAGGGGTGGGGCTTCCATTAGAGATAGGCAGTATTCACCAAAGGAAAGTTTACCTGAGCAAGGGGTGGGGCTAACTGGTTTCTTTTTCAAGAAATGTCAAACCTTATCTGTAGCCTGTCAGAGCAAAGGATAATTTCACATGAAAAAATGTGAAATCTCGTGATTAACATGTGACTCACACTACCAAAAAAATGGGCGGAGCTCTCCTGCTGCTAGGAGAGAAGGCGGAGCAGCCTTCAGAACGTCTGCAAATAGGGCAGGACTTCTTTTTTGTGTCCTTTAAAGAGGGGCTGGGATTACCTGAGCAGTGTGTGAAGCTTTTTGGAAGTGACGCTGATCCACCCGAGGAAGGGGTGGAGCTAGAGTAGTGAGGCAAGGATCACCCAGGTTTAAAGTCAGGCCATCAGAAAAGGGGACCTGAGAAGAGGACGGATTCCTGGTGAGAGTGGACCCATTAGAGAAAGGACAAGGCTCTAAGGATCAGATGACCATAAAATGAGACATTCAAAAGGGGCGGAGCTTGTGTCTCCCAGTGGTGGATAAATGTGTGGTGGCATCGTATACGCTACCCTCATGCATTCCATGGTACTTTTATCCTGTTGACCTTGAGGAGCGTCGTGAACGAGACACAGCCGTATGTCACATGACGTGTTTTCTATCGTAATAACACGATGAAACGTTAATTTAATCGTTGATACCAAGATGGCGCACCTGCCGCACCTGAATGTGTGTCAGAGCTGCAGAGACTCTCCGAGTGCCTCGTAACACACTCCATCTCCACGTAGCAACTGTTGCCTAGCAACAGGCTCCAACATTTCTCTATTCCATGTTCCATGATGACAGGAGTAGACTGTACCATTTTGGAGGGAGAATGAGGGTGGGGTGTGAAAAAGCTCCAGATAGAAAAAATCGCCTGTGTGTGTTTTTCAGAAGTCAAAGTTGTCCAGGAAGTGTTCAGCTGAGGAGGAAGAGGAGAAGGACGGTAAAGAAGACGAGGAGAAGAGAGACAACGATAACGACCTGCAGAACTCAGATAAGAAGACGTGCTGTCCAGGGGTACGTCCATCCCTCTGTCTGTCTCTCTGTCTTTTTGTCTGTCTCTCTTAGTCTTTCTCCCGTCCATCCCTCTGTCTGTCTCTCTGTCTCTCTCTGTCCCCCCCCCCTCGCTCGCTCATGCGCTCTCTCTGTCTGTTTGTTTTTCTGTCCCTCTCTGTATGTTTCTTTGCCTGTCTCCTTCTCTCTCTCTCTCTCTCTCTTTCTCTCTTTCTCTCACTCACTCGCTCTCTCTTTCTCTCACTCACTCACTCTCTCTTTCTCTCACTCACTCACTCTTTCTCTCACTCACTCACTCTCTTTCTCTCACTCACTCACTCGCTCTCTGTCTTGTTCACTCGCTCTCTCTGTCTGTCTGTTTTTCTTTGTCTGTCTCTCCCCCTCTTTCTTTCTCTCTACCCCCCTCTCTCGCTCCCTCACTCGCTCTCTCTGTTTTTCTTTGTCTCTCTCCCTCTCTCTCCCCTCCATCTCGCTCGCTTGCTCTGTCTGTCTGTCTGTTTTTCTTTGCCTGTTTCTGTCCCTCTCTTCTTGTTAAATTTATCTTGTGATCTGCTTCATGTTGTATATAAACACTAAAATGTTATTACACATTTATTACAGCTACGTAACTATTATAATGTGACTGATGGCGTACTTCTGTCTGTGTGTGTGTGTCTGTGTGTGTGTGTGTGTGTGTGTGTGTGTGTGTGTGCTTATGTCCTAGCAGAACCAGCTGCTGCGAGAGGAACATTAGACGGTGAAGAACATCTGAATATGTTGTGGTTTGTTCTGTGATGTTGGAAATGTAACTCGCTTCGACATTATCAAAATAAAACATAAAGGTAATAAACACATCATGTTATTATAAAAATCACCAATCAGTAAATAATATTAAAGCCACAAGTACAGAGAAATTCATCCTCGTCTCATCAGCAGAGCCAAGCTGAAGCTAAAGTGTGTAGAATTAAAGGGACTGTAAGTCACATTCTCTGTTATCCAGGTTACAAACTCCCTCAGTGAATCTGATGAGGTTTTGTTTGAAGATGGTTTTGTTGGTACAGAGTCAGTGTGTAAAGTGTAAATTCGACTGAAATGTTACTTACTGCCCCTTTAATGTGCGGTGTTATTTAACACTTTATCAGATGTAATATAGTCATCAGTTTAGCGTAATGTTCTAGCTGTAGCTGTTATAGCTGGAGAGTTCGCCTGGAAACCAGCCCACCCTCTGACCTTTCACCCCTAACTCTGACTTTTCACCATGAAACGTCTGACCGTTCACCCTGACCCCTGACCTTTCACCCTAAATTATTCATTTTAAATCTTGACCTTTTACACATTAACCCCTGATCTCCGACGTTTCACTTCAGTGTTTCATCGTACACACTGTTTACCCCAACCTTTGTTCCTAATGCTGACCTTTCACCCTAACCTGAACCTTTAACATTAACTTAATCATTAACCTTGACCCTTTAGCAGAACACTGGTCATTTGTTGCTGTCGAAACCCTGATTTTCACCTTGAAACATGCTCTCTTTCCTTTTTAGAAGTTTTTTTAACACTACTGTTTAAATGTAAGCTCTGACCTTTGACCCTGCCCTTTTAACCCAGCCTGTATTTTTTGATCACCCTTAGACTTGACCCTTAACCTGTTTGGAAGAAAACCCGAGACTTTTACTCTGAGTCCTAACCTTTAGCCATCATGCTGACTTTTCACCCTAATACAGTTTTTTTCATGAACACTGACTTTTGTCTGTAACCTTTGTTCAGTTCCATAAATATAAACTCTTGAGAGTTACCCTAGGCTTGACCTTTCACCTTAAACCTGGACCTCCTTCTGAAACCTTTACATTAAATAGTGTCTTTAGAAACTTTGTCCATCACCCTGACCTTTCAAAAGTACTTTTTTTTTTACACCATAACCTTGACTTTTCTGCCAACCATGACCTTTGACCTTAAGCTTTACTTTTCAGCATTTATCTTAAACTCTAATATTTGACCTTGACCCTTTGTCCTAAAACCTTGACCTCTTTCTGTAAATTACTACCCTAACCCTACTCTCAACTTTGACCTTTCAACTCAGATCTTTTAACTTTTTTGATTACCTTAACCTTTGACCTTTTACCCTAAACTCTGACCCTTTATTTTAATCCCTGATCTTTCTTGGCACACTCTGCACTCCATTCATTGATCATTTACACTCTGACCTTTGACCCTGTCCATGCCATGTGTATAAACCCGTGAATGATGGACAGATGGGGAGAGAGAGAGAGAAGTATAATTAGTGGTATAAGTAACACTGTTGACGGTTTGAGTTCATGTTGCTGTAGAATTCGGGACCACGTTACAGGAAAATGCTTGTTTGTTTTTTGAGGGGTTTTTTTGTTTTGTTTTTTATAAATAAAGTGAATTCTGGTTCCTGTGTCTGTGCGCTCGCTTGTTTCTTAGCTCTTTAGTGGCATGCTGTTTGTCCTATTAATTCTGTAAAATAGAATCATTTGGAGATTAGCGCAGAGTCTGAGGCAGGAAGTGTCTCCTAACGTTTAGCACTTCGTAACATCATCACTGAACTGAAGACGCTCTTTTACTTCCTGATCTGTGTTTATATAAAGAATATATTCTATTTATTTTTGATGATGGTAGATGACACATCTGTGGTAAGTGTTAGCGCATTGGCATGTCCTGATTTTAGTCACATGGCAGGCGTTTCTGTGTCAGCGTGGGCAGAGCGTAACGTGATCCTATGACATCATTATGGAGTGCGCTGGTACACACAGCCAACTTTCTGTAATATTACATAAATACACTCGCGCGTCAAGCCAAAGAACTTTTAAAAATCTTGTGGTGATGTCACACAATCGGGTCCACTGATTGGCTGAAGGGGTTTACTGTAAGGCCCACCCCTTGTTAACTTAACATGTGTGTCAGTGAGTGAAATCAGGACATAGAGATCATCAATGTACATTTTTTTTGCCCCTCCTTATCTCTGTTATGCTCGTTATAGCTCTATCTTACATTTTCAACGTTTGTAGTTCACTGTAAACTGTTTTTCCTGTTTATTCACAAAACTTTTACAGAATAAATTTGTTGGAATGCACAGTCTCATGTCTGCCGAGTCTCACTACACATATCCACAGACCTCTGACACCAGGGGGTGCCACAACACTGCTCCTATAGCGCCCAAACCTGAACTGATTTATTGGTTTTCACTTTTCCTCACTTCTCGTTCTTGTTTGGGGTTGAAGACAGGTACCCAGTGGACCAGTACTGACTGTAACACAGTCTTTTTTTCTCATGTATATAATAATCTGGTTCCTTACTGACTGAATGTTTAATACAGGCAGTGATGTTCTTCTGAATGCTGTTAACGTGAATACTCGTTATTTATTTGCACTGATGAAACTCCTCAGGTGAGTAATATCACATTTACAATTGAAAGATTATTCACTCTGACACAATACATTACCATCTGTATCTATTTAAAAACACAAACAAACAAACGTCTCGAGGGGGCACTGTAGGGAGGGTCAGTCCTGACAAAACACTGAAAGGAGGGTCACTCCTGAAGGGGTGCTTTTGGGAAGGTCGGCCCAGACGGGATGCTGTAGGGAATGCCAGTGCTGAGGGTGCACTGTTGGGAATGTGCTGTTGGGATAGTGATCCCTGAGGGGGCTCTGTAGGGAGGGAGTGGCAGTCCTAAGGGGGTGCTGTACAGAGTTCCAGTCCTGAGGGGGTGCTGTAGGGAATGCCAGTCCTGAGTCCCAAGGAAACGCTGTAAGGAGGGTCACTCTTGAGTGGGCAATCTCAGGATGGTCAGCACGGAGGGTGCGCTCTAGGGAATGTCAGTCCTGAAGGGGCGCTGTAGGGAAGTGTTGGTCCCGAGGGGGTCGCTGTCGTGATGGTCAGTCAGGGGCACTTTAGGAAATGCCAGTCCTGAGAGGGCACTGTTAAGAATGTCAGTCCCGAGGGGGCACTGTATGGAGTGTCAGTCCAAAGGAAACACTGAAGGGAGGGTCACTCCTAAGGGAGCATTCTCAGGATGGTCAGTCCTGAAGGAGTGCCAGTCCTGAGAAGGCGCTCTAGGGAATGTCAGTCCTGAGAGGGGAACTGCGGGGAATGTCAGTCTTGAGAGGGCACTGTGGGGAGTGTCAGTCCTGAGAGGGCGTTGTCTGGATGGTCAGTCCTTAGGGGGTGCTGTACAGAGTGTCAGTCCTGAATGGGCTCTGTAAGGCAGGTCACTCCTGAGGGGGTGCTGTATGGATGGTCGATCCTGAAGGAGTGCTGTACGGAGTGTCAGTCCTGAGGGGAAGCTGAAGAGAATGTCTATCCTGAGGGAGCGATGTAGGGAATGCCAGTCCTGAGGGAGCGATGTGGGGAATGTCAGTCCTAAAAGGGCTGCCTGGGGAATGTCAGTCCTATGGGGGCACTGTAGGAAGGGTCAGTCCTAAGGGGCAATATAGGAAGGGTCAATCCTGAGGAGGCATTGTAGGGCAGTTCACTCCTGAGGGGACACTGTAGGGAGGGTCAGTCCTAAGGGAGCGTTCTCAGGATGGTCAGTCCTGAGAGAGTGCCAGTCCTAAGAGGGCGATCTAGGGAATCTCACTCCTTAGAGGGAACTGTGGGGAATGTCATTCCTGAGGGGGCATGGTCTGGATGGTCACTTCTGAGGGGATGCTGTAGGGATGGTCAGTCCTGAGAGGGAGCTGAAAAGAATGTCTGTCCTGAGGGAGCACTCTAGTGAATGTCAGGTCTGGGGGAGCGCTGTAGGGAATGTTAGTCCTGAGGGAGCGATGTGGGGAATATCAGTCCTGAGGGAGCGATATGGGGAATTTCAGTCCTAAGAGTGCTCTCTGGGGAATGTCAGTGTTAAGGGGGCACTGTAGGAAGGGTCAGTCCAAAGAGGGCATTGTAGAGAGGGTCAGTTCTGAGGGGACTCTGAAGTTAGGGCCAGTCCTGAGGGGGCGATATAGGGAGGGTCAATCCTGAAGGGGATCTGTAGGGCAGGTCACTTCTGGGGGGGTGCTGTAGGGAGGGTCAATCCTGCAGGGGCGATATAGGGAGGGTCAATCCTGAGGAGGCACTGTAGGGCAGGTCTCTCCTGAGGGGACGCTGTAGGGAGGGTCAGTCCTGAGTGTGCATTGTAGGGAAGGTCAGTCCTGAGGGGTCAGAGTAGGGCAGCTCAGTCGGTCCGGCTATGTTGGGTTTTGCTGATGAAGAAGGCAGGACGGCTGATGCAACGGTAACTGAGCACCTGAGGCACTAAAACATAGAAGAAGTTGAATGTGAAGAAGAAGAGCAGTCTCTCATTTGGAATGCGATATGTGACGGGAGTCCGGGAGTGTAGTGATGCACCAATGTGGCAGAATTGAGCCTGAAACAAAACAAATCTATAATTAAAACTCTTGGGGATTTGTTGAAAAGGTGCTTCTTGGGTGTGGGTGTCCAGGTCATTCTGAACGTTGTTGAGATTCCCAGAGTCGATGTGTAAATAGGTGTTAAGCTGTAGGGGCAGAGAACCTAGGACAGCATTCTTAAGGCATGTTCAATTTGAGCATAAGTGAATACGGGCGGAGACCTTCAAGACCAATCATCATGGCAACAAACCAGATATATAGTATTTACTTTATATAACTAACCAGCTAATTTGCATGCTAGCTAGCAGAAAAGTCAGTTCAGAAAATCACCTAGATATTATACAACCTAAGGAGTGTTCAAGTGTTAGAGATGTGTGTGTGAATGTGTTTGTGTGTGTGTGTGTGTGTGTGTGTGTGTGTGTGTGTGTGTGTGTGTCCCTGAGCCATGGCCCCAGCGTGAACCAAACTCAGATCTGGTAGCCAATCACAGCCCGGAACACACAGTCCATACATCATCATTATAACACACGGAGTCAAGTAGAGCATGTTCACTAACATCTGTAACACACACACACACACAAACACACTGCAGCATAGTGACACAAAGTGGAGTAGGGCATGTACAATAATATGTGTAACACACCCACCTGTACAGTTGGATATCCTGAAGGGTCTTTAAGATACGGTTCATAATTTAGGACATAATTACGACACCAATCAGCAGGACAATCTAGCACCACCTACACACACACACACACACACACACACACACAAACACACACAAATTTAACCCTACAACAGTAACAAGGTTTTATCAGTTCTGTGTAAATTCATTTGCTGAACCACCTAATCCTCCTAGGGTTGCAGGGAGGGTTGAGCCTATCTCAGACGACTCTGAGTGAAGGCGGAGTACACCCTGAACAGCTCGCCAACCCACACAAAACCATTCACACTCACACCTCGGGGCAATCTGGAACAGCCAATTAGCCTAATGTACTAAATGTCAGAAGTACCTGGAGAAAACCCACGTAAGCACTGGAAGAACAAGCAAACTCCACACAGAAACGCACTAGCCCGGGACTCGAACCCAGGACCTTCTAGCTGTGAGGTGGAACTGCTAACCACTACACCATCATGCTGTCCTTGATTATTAACCTTATTAATATAAAATCCACTTTATTGCTGTTTCTTACTGTAAAGATTTTTCTCACCAGGCCTCTGAGAATAGAGAGGGGCGTGGCTATGAGGAGGCTGAGCACGAAGAACAGATCCAAAGGTCTGTGGAACAGTGACTTCATCTGATCACTCAGAACACTCTGTACGTCAGAATTCAAATCAAACAAGTCATCAAGGAGTCATCCGCAACGAAACAGCATCAGTAACATCACTTCCCATTATTGATTACTCAAATGGTGTGTGTGTGTGTGGGTGTGTGTGAGTGTGTGTGTACGTGCGTGCATGTGTGAGTGTGTGTGCGTGTGTATGTATGTATGTGTGTGTCTTACTGTTGGTGGGAGGTCTTGTGTTGCAGGCTGTTTCAGCACTCTTAAACAAGCCCACACAGAGACACACATGTAGAGCAGGTGGAACAAAAAAAGAGTGTTCAGCTGAGCACCATATTTACCTGGAGCACGCACACACACACACACACACACACACACACACACACACAGAGAGAATCATAAGAGTCTTTTATGAATCTAAGTGACTTTTCTGAGTGACTGTGTCTCGTACTCACCCACCACACTGCCTGGAATGTAAACAATGATTTGCATGATGAAGGAACCGACCCAGTACAGACCGATCACCCGGTAACTCTCCCTGCAACTCAACAACATACACACCTACACTACTGATATCTCTACAGTCGCTTACACACAACCACTCTTATACAATAATTAATAGTGTGTGTGTGTGAGTGAGTGAGTATGCATATAAATGTGTGTTTATGCATATAAGTGTGTGTGTGTGTGTATGCATATAAGTGTGTGTGTGTATGCATATAAGTGCGTGTGTGTGTGTATGCATATAAGTGTGAGTGTGTGTGTATGCATATAAGTGTGAGTGCGTGTGTGTATGCATATAAGTGTGTGTGTGTGTGTGTGTGTGTGTGTGTGTGTGTGTGTGTGTGTGTGTGTGTGTGTGTGTGTGTGTGTG
>JAQMYF010000004.1:30072552-30083578 GCA_030014195.1 Neosilurus mollespiculum
GCTCTGGAACCACCCTTCTCGAGAGGGGCTGGACCTTATTTTATTCTGGAGTTGCTCATGGGGAGAGGCAGCGAGCCGGTGTGGGCACCCCGTTACCCCCTGCCTCGGTGCCCACATGTTGGAGTTCTCTCCAGTGGACGAAAGGGTAGCCTCCCTCCGCCTTCAGATGGGGGGACGGGTCCTGACTGTAGTTTGTGCTTATGCACTAAATAGCAATTCAGAATACCCACCCTTTTTGGAGTCCTTAGGGGGTGTTCTAGAGGGCACTCCTCCTGGGGACTCTCTCGTCGTCCTGGGAGACTTCAACGCCCATGTGGGCAATGACAGTATGACCTGGAAGGGTGTGATTGGTAGGTACAACCTCTCCGATCTGAACCTGAATGGTGTTTCGTTGTTGGACTTCTGTGCTCGTCATGGTTTGTCCATCACGAACACCATGTTCAAACATAAGGGTGTCCATAAGTGCATATGGCACCAGGACACCCTAGGCCGCAGTTCAATGATCGACTTTGCAGTTGTGTCATCAGACTTGTGGCCGCATGTTCTGGACACTCGGGTGAAGAGAGGAGCTGAGCTGTCAACCGATCACCACCTGGTGATATACACTAAATATACACTAAATACTCTATATGCACTATATATGCTAAATACACTAAATACACTATGTACCCTAAATACGCTAAATACGATTTATACAGTAAATACATTCACTCATTCACTCACACACTTACATTCACATGCACACTCACCTATACACTCACTCATTCACACACCCACACACTCATTATCTCACTCTCATTCACTCTCATTCCTACACACTCCCTCACTCACACACACACTCACTCATTCACTCACTCACACACACACTCACTCAGATTATAAACACCAAATCTTAGAAAATAATAAAAATTCATATGTAAAATGTTTACATTGCGTGTGTGTGTGTGTGTGTGTGTGTGTGTGTGTGTGTGAGTGATATAATACACGTGACTCCAGCCTCTGAAATCATGGCTTTTTATTACTGTCACAACAAATCAAGAATAAAATCATGAACATTAATTACTGATGAACAGACATGGCATAAATGTAACATGACGACAACAATACTGTAAAAATGTGTGTGTAGCAGTTTTTACATTTAATTTCATACATGTGTAACTGGGCGTACACTACATTCCATAAACACATTAGCATAAAGCTAGCTAGGTTGGTACCAATTAGCTCACCAAGCGAAAGATAAACAAATCTGTTTAGTGAGTTTGTTAAAGTTTTATTTTTAAGCTTAAAGTGTAATTTTAATGAATAATTTATCCAGAAGAGTACACACCCCTCACTACTGTTAAGTCAAGCAGAGTCATTAGCAAACATTAGTGGAGTTTTTGGGAGATTTTTAGCTTATATTGTTATTTTTTAAATAATATTTGCCTGTACAATTCCAGAGTGTGACATGCTCATGATCGTATCTTGGTCAATAAGGGCGGAGCTTAAGATTAATCTGAACAGCCAATCATGAGCAGTAGTGTTTCTTTTGATCTTTTTTAGTTTAGCCAAAAATACTTTTAGTTTTAATTAGATGATAATAGTTTAGCAGTAAAACATGTATTACCAACTGACGTAAAGTTTAATCTATCTAAAAAAAAAGCCAAAAACAAAAACCTCCAGCTAGCTACTACCTCGTGTGTGTCGGTAGGAATCAAATAAATTTCTCTAACAAATTAGCTAAAGATGGTTTGATGATTGTGATTAAACTGCTAAGCTGGGTTTTGCCTGTTCAGTTTACTAAACACTTTATGTATTTGGAGAAGGTGAAGTTCCTGGAAAAACGTAGCATACGCCCAGCTACGCTACAACAGTAAACAGGCCTGATTTTCTGTAAAAAATTACATAAACAAACAAACCAACAAACAAACACAGACCACATCTTTAAAGAGGTTCAGTTATTATTATTATTATTATTATTATTATTATTATTAATAATACTGCTCGTTTAGGATGAAGAATCTTTGGTCAGCTTTAGTGTTTAGAAGAACAAAATAAGAAAATAAAAACAAAACAACATTGTACAATAATTTACACAACCACAACAGAATTTATGGAACAAAACAAAAATATCCCGAAACAATAAAACAACAATCGTAAGGAGACCTCAACATGTTTTACTACTGAACATTAGACACCAGGTGAATCCTGCACCTTCAACTGAAAACACACACACAAACACACTCACACACACTCAGTGTTCCAGTCTGGGTGTATGATTATGCACGATTTAAAACATCATGAAGTTGAAATAAAATACTTGACGCATTGTGTTTATTCACATCTATTATTATTATTATTATTATTATTATTAATAATAATAATAATAATAACAATAATACTACTACTAATAATAATAACAATAATAAATGTTTGAGTACATTAGGGTTAACAGTAATATAAATCTCTGTAGAATAAATCTGAAGCCCCTCCTACACACTGCTCTATGTTTAGCACGTGGGAGAGAGAGAGTGTGTGTGTGTGTGTGTGTGTGTGTGTGTGTGTGTGTGTGTGTTGGGGGAGGACACGACTTTTTTCTCATGAATGTTAAACATGTTCAAAAGTCTGTTATAAATGTTTAAAGATTTTAAGTTAAATTTGCAATCAGTGACGATGCTAATAAGGCTAAATTACCATAAATGCTGTAGTTGCAGGTCGACCATTAATAACAGAAAACCAAAGAGGTGATTTAGAATCAGGCTAATGTGAAAATAATAACACATTTATACAGAGCATGTCAGAGATATATTCATGAAATAAAACACTGTAAGTAAAACCGTTTGGTTCACAGTAGCTTAAAATATGTTGATGACCTCATCAGGCTGTTTGATTAACTGTTGAAGCGGAGGCTGGTAACTTTCAGCAGGAAAACAAACTGTTATTTTGGTTGAAATTGTCTTTGAATCCCCCCCAAAAAAACAAATAAATAAATAAAAATCTGTGGACCCCGTAATTCTGTAAAAAATATGCCAATCAGTCACTGCCTCATGGTACACTGGGAAATAGCCAATCAACCCTTTCCTGCTCATGCATCACCCTACCGTGCACAAACCAGCGTATGTGGAGGGGGTGTGGCTTTGGATGGACCTCCATGGGCAGAGGAGGATTTAGCTGGAGCCCTGGAGAAATGCAACTTTAAAATTTTGCAGATTCCCAACCCCAACTTTAATGTGCAATTTGAAACTGTGAGCTAAGGGGAGAGTAACGGAAACACATGACATCACAAAAGTTTACATGAGATGGACTTTCAGATGATTCAACAAAAACAACACTTCACAAAATTGAAATAGAAACACTTTTTTCTGCATTTTAAGTCGCATGACATGGAATATATATTCAACCATGTCGACAATAACTTAAGTGACAGAGATCCGTCACCAAGTTTCATGGAAATGAGTATTGCGAAAGGATAAAAGATTTAATTGCAGAACATCACTCAGTGGAAACACAAACAATTCACAACTTTTCTGCGACTTTTTAAATCAGAAACCGCTTCTATTTAGTGTGAAACTGAAATGGAAACCCGCCCAGTGTCCACGCTCGCCCTCTCACTGCTCTGAATGCTAATACCCTAATGCTAATAATCTTGTGTTTGCTAATGCAGGTCTCCACACACTTTCTTATCATATTCACATTGTACTTATAAATGTTTTAATGTGTTAAAATTCAAACGAATAGATTCTGTGATGTATACAGTGATGCACTGTGTTTATATTACCCAGATATCAAGTGCAACACTGAGAAGGCTCCGTTCTACATTATTACTCAAACGTAAAGTTAGGACTTACTTAGGAAAAGAAATCAAAAGAAAAATGATTTGGCACATAAAAAACCCCTCATATAATTGAAATGTTTTCATAACAATTCAAACATAATACATTTATTTAATTGTAACACTGACACAAAACCATGTGACCTGCATAGGAATTACTGTATAATCAATCGCTGAATCACTGTTCATTATAAACGCAGTAATAAAACCTCACAAGCATCACAAGTTCATATTGCTGTACTTATATAGCAACGTTTGCTCTCAGATAACAATTTACGTTTTAAAAATGTTGCTACAGTGTTGCACAAAGGTTGTGTTAATGTTATTTATTCCCAAAAACGCTGTTAAAATTTTACAGGTAACGTTTTCAGTAAATGTCCCAGAAAACTTTATCAGATGTTCCAATAACATTTATTTGTAAGGACTGTGTGCACGTGTACCGTGGTTTCGTTTTCGGTCCCTGCGTGATTAAAAGGAAACCCCATTACAGATATGTACAGTTCTTGTCCAACACTCGATGGCTCTGTACTCTGGGTCAGGATGTGAGCAACATCAAAACAATGTTGTGTATAGAAGTCATGTACATGTTCTCAATAAACTCTGGTTCTGGTAAATTCTGGTTGAACATTGTTACAACGTTTAGATAATGCTCTGTTTAACCAACCAGATTATGATCGTCGGAGTAATTTTGCAAAATGTTGTGCTGGGCTGTTGGTTTACTGCTAACGCCAGGAACTATTGTTCAACATACTGCTAGCTACGGTACACCAGTAACCTAATGCTAATCTGAAACCAAAGCTCCTGTAACTTATTTTAGCTTGTTATTTTCTAGCCTGATCTTACTGACATTTTTAATGGAATTTTCTTATTGCTAGGCTTACTGTTAGCTCAGAAGCTACATTTCCTGTTAGCTTTAATGCTAGGTTAGATGCTTGCCTTGTATAATAAACTAAAACTTTTTTCTGGTTCACCATTTCAAGCACATAGTGATTGTCATACCGCTGTAACTGTATAATACTACTACTACTACTACTAATAATAATAATTATTATTATTATTATAATAATAATAGTTTCTGCTAGTTGAGTACTGAATCTTTCTGTCAGGTTTAATTAAACTCTGGGACTTATTCATCAAAACAATATGCCATATCAACTGTACCTGTGTAATATTTTTCTGCAATAAATAATCCAGCTGTTGATGTGTTTAGTAATACAGTAAAAATAATTTTTAACATGATTAAATGCATTCCCCCTTTATCACCTCTATTCCTGGAAGAGTGCAGCTGTTAGGAGTAGAGGTGATGAAGGAGGATGAATATAAATACATGGGGTATCCAAGGTAATGAAGAGTGCAGTAGAGAAGTGAAGGAGAGAGTGCGGGCAGGGTGGAATGGGTGGAGAAGAGTGGATGGAGTGATTTATGATAGAAGGGGATCTGTAAGAGTGAAGGGAAAGGTGTGTAAGATTGTAGTGATTCCAGCTGTGCTGTACGGTTCGGAGACGGTAGCGCAGATAAAAAGACAGGAGGAGGATCTGGAAGTGTTAGAGACGAAGATGCTGTGATTTTCTCTGGGAGAGACAAGAATGGACAGAATTATGAAAGAATATGTTAAAGGGACAGAACAAGGAGGAGTGTTTGGGGATAAGGTGACAGGGGACAGATTGAGATGGTTTGGACTTGTGCAGAGGAGGGATGAAAGGTATATTGGTAGAAGAATGTTGGAACTTCTTGGCAGGAGGAGAAGAGGAAGGATAAAGAGGAGATTTATGGAGATGGTGATGGAGCACATGCAGGTGATTGTTGTGATGGAGAGGGTTACATCTGTGGTGACCCCTAATGAGAGTAAGTGAAACAAGTTTCTTTTTAACTCAGATCGATCCTCTGATTTACAGGAAGTAGAGTTGTGATGAGTCAAGTTTCCATCCAAGCAATTTCAAACACATAATACTCATAACACAAATAAAAAAGATTTAAAAACATTAACAAATGTTTGTATAAAGTCTGAGCTGAAGTTCTTTCTCTCTGGAATTAAAATGCAGTAGAATAAATAACAAACACAAATGAAATAAAAATCATGCAACCATGTAGAGTCTAAAATTTCCACCTCATCATCATCACCTGGACAATCAACCATCTCTATCCATTTCCAGTACTGTTATATTGACTGATGTGTTTTATCTAAAGACTCAAACTTTAGAAAACATCTCTGTAAACAGTAACTTGCCCAGTGTTAATCATTTCTTGATGTTTTGTTCTGTTATACAGAACACATTCACATTATATCATTGTTTTACTTGAATTAAATGGAAAATTTGCTACTAGAAGTTTTGCCCATTGCAAGAAACTTATTGTGCTATAACTTTATTGTGCTATATATTATATGCACAAGATGAAAAACCTCTTCTGAACCTTTCAGCAATCTCCTCACTGTGAATTTTAGGTAGAATCGATGAAGGCCGTGCTTTTCCACTTACACACAAGTGCTGATTATTAGGGTACTTTTCAACATCAGCGTAAGTATCACTGTTCCTGATTGACGGTGGTGTTGTTTAACTGAAGGTTCCGGTGTAAATTCGGGTTCTGGCTGTGTCGATTGCGGCTCCTGACAGAAGAGAAAGTGGTGTCACACCCTGGTACCTTGCACTTGTGCAGGAGGCGGAGGTGCACGGTTTTGTAGTGTGCCCTGAATGTGCCCTTGTTGCTGTAAACCTTCTGGCAGACATGGCAAGTGATGGGCAAAGATGAGTTGTTGACCTGCTGCCCGAGACCGACTGCACTGGAATTCAAGCCGTCACCATTCTCGTTCTCATCACTGTCCTCCAGGGGAAGCTCCTCCTCGCTACCTGCATCTGAGTCCCAGGAAGAAGAATGACCACTTCCTCTTGTGCTGAGGTCCAACACGGCCTCGTCCTCCACCGGATCCTGTATGATCTCAGAGGATTTGCTCATTGGAAACACAAGGCCCATGCGGTTTGTGCCCTTGAAGATAACAGTGGTCTGGCTCTGAGAATCTTTTGGAGGAAATTCAGGGTGAGAATCAGTGGTGAAAATGTAGTGATCTTTGGTCAACAGCTTGTGGTGTAAATTCAGGTTTGCGCTGTGTCTAAAAAGAAAAACAAAACAAAGGTTGTAGAAATGCATTCATTCATTTGCAGAGTCGTTTAATCTTACTAGGGTCGCGGAGAGGCCGGAGCCTATCTCAGCTGACTCGGGGCAAAGGCAGGGTACACCCAGAACAGCTCGCCAATCCATCACAGGGCCAACTTACACTTATACTCACACCTAGGAGCAATTTGAAACATCCAATTGTGGATATTTTTGGACTGTGGAAGGAAACCGCACTACCCGGAGGAAACCCATTCGACAGGGAGGACATCACTGTGCCACCCAGTTTGTTTGTTAGAATTATTATTTATCTGAACCAAAAAGCATGTAAGGGCTCTTTAAAACACATTCAATGTCTATGAATAAATCCCTGAGAACAATCTTTATACCTTTATAGGTACATTTATATTGTTTAACTTTGGCAACAAATATACCTGTACCTGACCATTACAAACAAAAGTCTAGCTGTCATGGAACTTTCCAACATTCTGTAGAACTAAGAAACAACCTCTGACAAAGAGGAATCAGCTTTGACTCAATGGCTCCTAACCCTTGGTTGTACTGGATTTCGGTCTGTTAGCTACTCACCTGTCTCTGCTCCTGCGGGATGGGAATGCGGCATTGCAGCCCGCGATGGTGCACATGTGCATTTCCTTCAAGTGGACGCTGCGGTAATGCATCTTGGCACTGTAGGAATTTTTAAAGGTCTTACTGCAACTCTCGCAATGATGGAGAAACTCGTCTTCATCATCTGCAGACACTATCTGTAGGTCACCATCGCCATCAGTGCAGACCTCAGACTCGCAGGGGGTGCCGCTCAGTGCTGCTTCATCAGTGGGACGGAGATCTTCACTGCAGGTTTGGTCCCCAAATTCAAGTAAATCTCTCTGCAAGCTTCTGAAGGAGGATGGAGAGTGGGTGAGACTGCACCCCTGAACTTGGTGTTTGTCATCTGTTTGTGGTTCTTCTGTGTTGGAAGAATGGGTGAGGACAGAAAAATAGCTTGAAGGATGAATAACTCCATGTTCATCACATTCTGTCTTCACCACACACTCCATCCCAGAGTCCATACTGGCAGAAGGATCATCATCATCATTGGAGCTGCTTTGCTCTTCCATCTCGTCTTTCTCAATCTTTATGGGCATGCTGGATTTACGGGATTTCTTTTTGGGTACAGGCTCAGTATTGCTCTCCATGTCTCCTATGCTTACAGGCACAGAAGAAGAGGACAGTAAGGGCAGGGAAGGCAGATTTCCAGGTGTGTTGGCAAGCTCAGCAGGTGTCACCAGACTGCGGTAGAATGGCAGCACTGGCTGCACAGTCTTCAAGTTGGGAAAGACTATCCCGCTGTGACTGATACTTGGAAAGGAGCTGTGAATTTTGGGTTCTGAATTGCTAATGTAGCTGAAGACAGGCCTGCTGAGGTCCCGCTTTTCTGCCTCATCCCCTACATTTAGTCCATCCCTCACATCCCTGTCCCGATTGTTTCGATTCATGGGCATGTGCAGGCGCGGGTTCGGGTTGGCACTGTGTCGGTTGCGGCTCCTCAATGAGCTGAAGACCATGTTGCATCCCTCAATAGTGCACTTGTGCTTAATCTTGAGGTGAACAGCATTGTAGTGGATCTTTAGCGTTCCTTTGTCATAAAAGGTCTTTTCACAGGCACTGCAGAAAACTCTGCCTTTTTTCATCCCAACTGCCGGTCGGATTTTTGACTCCGGTGATGCTTGGGCAATATCAGAGCTGACTGAAGGTGTGCAAGGTGTTGAGGGCGAGGAATAGTTATCGCTCAATGTGAAATCGTCTGATTCTAGATTGGTGCTTGCTCTCTCCATGGGTATGTCTTCTCTTTCTGCATCAGAGGTGAAATGTGAGGGTGTGTCAGGGTGTGAATCCAGAACTTCAGATCGTGCTTGAAGCTCCTGCTGACGGGAATCTGCTCTGGACCTGAGCAGTGGTGCAGGAACAGAACTGAGCAGTTGCAGAGGCAGCATGAAGGCCATATTGTTGACCAAACCTTCAAAGTGGTGGCCACTGTTTCGGCTCAGAGGCTCTGTAGTAGGTGGCACAGATGGACGCTGCGTACTGCTCTCTATGAAGCTACGGATATCTGAGTTTGCTCTAACTGTTGGCACGATGACTGCTTGCCCTTCTTTGTCTTGTAGTGCCATCAGCTCGACGATGGACTTTGTCTCTCCAAAGCGGAGGAACTGCTGCAGTGTTGCAATTTCTTCCTCGAAGGTCATGATGGCCCAGCGATCAAGAACTTTGCCTGCCACATCCTACACAAACACACATTAAAGGGAATTTCATTTGCATTACAAATATAAATACTCCAAGCACTCAGGACCCCCAGAACTCTGACAATCTGACAGCACTATGAAATAAAGAGTTGTCCATACGTCCAATATAGCAGGACATGAAAGGCCTAATTACTGCACTGCATCTCTAATATCATTTTTCTTCATGCTGATGATTGGGTTTGTCCCTAGTGGGGGTTGGCAGGGGTTGGTGGGGGTAGTTGGGTGGAGGTTCAGGGTTGGGCAGTGAGTCTGGCTGTAATTACACATGAGTGCTAGCAGTCCTTCAAAGTCATTCAGCAGCTTCATGCCATAACCAAGATAAATATTTCATCATACAGCATTCATTTATATGCCTGTGGAGAATTTGACTTTACTTCTGCCGTCAGACGAGCTAACTAGAATCACACACAACCACCTGAATACTTAACGAGCAGCAAATTGGGCAGCTCTCTCACTCGAGTGAGAAAAAAAGTGACAAAATTGTATTTACATGATTCGCTGTGATCACAGCCATAATGAGAGCTGGAGGGAGTCTATAAGTCTCACAGCTCCAACAGTGCAGTACCAAGAACTGTTTAATGATAACGTTCCAATAAAAATACAAACTGTGTGCTCTTATTTACTGAACGTATCAGGAAAACCATCGATGCTGAATAGTAATCAAGTAAAAATGTCTAAGGAACATCTCGACACATTCATCTTCATTACAAACACTAGGATCAATAAATATATATGAATATGCAAATTTGGACTTTTCCTCATATCATGTCTTTCACCCTTATCAGCTTAATACTGTATTAGATAACTCAGCAAGCCATTTATACAAATGCTAGTAAAGTAGCTCACGTTATTTAGACAAGTGCCTTTTACCTGAAACATAACACTGGACAGCACGATAGTGTAGTGATTAGCATGTCTACCTCACAGCAAGTCCTGGTTTTGAGTCCTGTCCCGGCAAGACTCTTTCTGTGTGGAGTTTGCATGTTCTCCCTGTGCCTGTGTGGGTTACCTCAGGGTATTCTGGTTTCCGCCCACAGTCCAAACACATGCACATTAGGTTTATTGGCTGTTCCAAATTGCCCCTAAGTGTGAATGTGTGTGAATGGTGATGTGTATGTTGCCCTGCGATGCAGTGGAGAGCTATTCAGGGTGTACCTCGCCTTCTGCCAGAGTCAGCTGAAATAGGATTCAGCCTATCTCTTATGTGACTGGTCCAAAGCAGTGAAGTTTATTCAGTGACCCCTTAAACTGAGCTAATAAATATCCCTGGAGAATACAATGTTACTATAAAAACCACCATCTAGCATTAGCTGAATTAGCTATTTATCTATCTTAGCACACAGGTTCAGCAATTAAAACTTTCGTGGCATCACATCCTAATATTTTACATGAATTGGCCCAAAACTGTAAAAGTTTGTTTGATATATTTATCAAATCTTACAAGCAATAAAATTCAAGCAAAAACAACAACAAAAACTTTTTTTGTGGGAAAAAATACCTTACAATATTCAGGATATGTTTTGTTAAAAAACAAGACAATCTGTCACCTACAGAACTCCATATACATGGTAACGCATGGTGGTGGCAGCAACGTGATATGGGGCTGCTTTTCTTTACTTGGGACTGGAGATCTACTCAGGAGAGAAAAGAACGATAGATACCTCCATGATAGATAACTCCATAATAGATACCTCCATGATAGATACCTCCATGATAGATACATCTATGATAGATACCTCCATGATAGATAACTCCATAATAGATACCTCCATGATAGATACCTCCATGATAGATACATCTATGA
>JAQMYF010000004.1:30095189-30097689 GCA_030014195.1 Neosilurus mollespiculum
GCACACGTAAACACACACACATACATACACACACAAACATACACACACACATAAACACAAACATATACACACACATACATACAAACACACACATATACACATACAAACATACATACACACAAACACACACACAAACACCCACACTTACACACAAACACACATATACACACATTCACATACAAATACACACACACACACATACACACATACACACACATTCATACATACATACACATACATACATACATACACACATGCACACATGCACACGTAAACACACACACATACATACACACACAAACATACACACACACATAAACACAAACATATACACACACATAAACACACTCACACATACATACACATGCACACATATATGTATGTGTGTGTGTTTATGTATGTATGTGTGCATGTGTATGTATGTGTGAGTGTGTTTATGTATGTATGTGTGCATGTGTATGTATGTGTGCATATACATACACATAAACACACTCACACATACATACACATGCACACATACATGCATAAACACACACACATACATATACACACACACAAACATACACACACATAAACACACATATATACACACACATACATACAAACGCCCACACACTCACACACA
Organism: Neosilurus mollespiculum; assembly: GCA_030014195.1. Taxonomy (NCBI): domain Eukaryota; kingdom Metazoa; phylum Chordata; class Actinopteri; order Siluriformes; family Plotosidae; genus Neosilurus; species Neosilurus mollespiculum. The sequence continues at coordinate 30,095,815 of JAQMYF010000004.1, forward strand.
TGCACATGCACTCACACACACACAAACACATACACACACAACCACACACACACATACACACATACAAACACACACACACACACACACACACACACACACACATATTTACACATACAAACACATACACACACAAACACACACTCACACAAAAACACTCACACATACACACAAACACACATTTACACACAAACTCACACACAAACACACAAACACACATACACACACAAACATACATACACAAATACAAACACACACATAAACACACATACAAACATACATACACACATACAGACAAACACACACTCACACAAACACACACACATACACACACACATACATACATACACACACAATCATACACACAAACATACACATACACAAACACACAAGTGCACACATACACACACAAACACACATACACACAAACACAGACTTACACAAACACACACAAACACGCACACACCCATACACACACAAACACACACATACACACATACAAGCACACACATATACACACATACAAACATACATACACACAAACACATACATACACACATACACACAAACATACACACAAACACCCACACATACACACACAAACACACATACACACAAACACATACACACAAACATACACACACACATACACATACATACACAAACACACAATCGCACACACAGAAACACACACATATACACACATACATACATATATACATACACCCACCCACACACACACACACACACACACAAACAAACACACACATACACACACATACACACACACGCACTCATACACACACACACAAGCGCACACACACACACACACACGCACACATGCACACGCACTCACACTCACACGCACACACACACACACACACACACACACACACACACACACACACACCCAAAGTGATGTCACATCTGGATGGTGTCCCTCTATTCTGTGACTTTCCCACACTTGGAATTTATTTGGAATTCAATTGTTTTTCTCGTCTGTCGTGTCCTGCGTGTGATGAGGGTTTAATTAGAAATATGTGATAGACAAACACGGACGTGAGACACGTTAGGCAGATGTAGACGTGATATGGACGTGGGACAGATGCATATGTATGACAGACATGGACATGAGACAGATTCACACACACACTTCCTGCCACCCTGCAGATGCCACAGCGCCTCCCGCGGGACGTGATTCACCTGAAGGAGGGCCAAGCGCTGCCAGATGTGTCGGAAACACACACACACACACACACACACACACACACACACACAGTGAGGGGTTAACACTGTGCCGATTGTGTGCAGCATATGCTTTCAGTCAGGGGTGAGAAATGCAGCGTCTCCTGCCAGACGTCTCTCAGCCTGCAGCAGCAGCAGATGTGTGTCACACACAGAGCAAGTCAAGTCTGGTTAAACCATAAAACTGCTCGGAGATGTTACACACACATACACACACACACACACACATCGGCTAACAAAACACACACCGTGTCACATTTACCTCCCTAAAGGTTTCATCTCACTCCCCTCTGCACATGGGAAACACATGTGGTTTTACACACTCACACACTCACACACACACACACACACACACACACACACACACACACGCTTCAAATCAAACCACAACAACCCAAACACTAACCACTGATAAGCCAAATTGAATTAATCACTTCCACTGCACATAACTGCATTCAGTAATATGAGAAAAACCATGATTTTGGTCATGTGACAAAAAATTATACGTGAGCAGAAAAACAGAATCCCTTGTTTCGCGGATCTGCCGATGTTAATATTTGTGATTTTTAAAAAAATTTAATTGGGCAAAAGCGTTTTTATTCTTGCTGGTATTATCTTTGCTTGACTTGTGAC
>JAQMYF010000004.1:30102689-30105648 GCA_030014195.1 Neosilurus mollespiculum
GCAAATTACCACTCCTGGTATTTCTTTTTCATGTTGGATGTTTGATCAACCTGGGTTCATTTGAGAGCATATCCCTGAACTGGTCCTCTACTTCTCTACAGTCCTGCAGCTGTGTGAGGCTGAGGTCTTCAACTGTATGTCTGTCTGAGGGACCTGCGGGGAATTTGGCAATGCCTGAGAGAGCTAGCACTGGTTCAGTCTATCTCTTAAGTAAGACAACTGATTAGAGACTTGCTTATTTGCCACCAGCAGATGGTAGTTCACTTGACCCACCCTCTTGTTTTATCATGTAGGGGATTTGCCAGCAGGCATGGAACTTGCAGTTGCCACTATAAAGGTGTAGGAACAAGCAGTCTCATGGCATGACTTTTCGTGCCCGGACAGGGTGGTTGTAAAATATGCTGTTGTTTTGCCTGGTCCATGCACACATGCACCTTTACTATTAGTACCAGTTAATCTATCTGCTCTTGCATCTCCTAGATGCCAGGCCTAATTGGCATACTACTTTAAACAGACCCCTTGGCCATCAGCTGAACTGTAGCTTGAAGGAGGTGAATCAAGTGGACACCTGTTGAGTTTTCCTCACTGGAAACAATACATATTGCAAGAGATTTCTTTCCCCATTTTTCTCCCCTAATTTTAGTCATATCCATTTCCCACCCATGTGTTGCCTCAATATTACATATGACCACCACCAACCGGGATGGGGGGGGGCATAAGCATGCACTTGCCCCCTCCATGACACCTATGCTGCCACCAACATCTTTTTTTATGAACTGCTACACATGTATATTTGGGGGCTGCCTAACACACTTTGAGTTAATGAGCTATCTGCTCTTTTATACAGATGAGCTCACAGACGCCCATGATGTACTGGTGATCACTGTACGTGACACAGAGGTGAGCGTATGCCATCCCTTCCTCCCGTGAGAGGTCAGACAGTTAGCTCCCATGAACTCCTTGTTGCGAATAGCTGCGGCATCAGCCTGGATTCAAATCTGCGATCTCAAGGTTGATAGTTGATGCACCAATCAGGAGAACATAAGGTCCCAGTTTTAGCCCTCTTCACCTACCACCCAGTTAACATATTCAGTGCTTGGTTAAAACACTCTACAAGTCTCAGTCTCTGTGGGGTAGACAGATGTCCAAAGTGTTTTATCTGCAGTAGATGACAGCGAGCAACAATAAACTTTGTTCTATAGTTGTAGCAAGTCTTTTGGTATCTGAACATGGCCAGTCCCAGATTTTCTCCAGCATGTTGTGTGGCCTAAAAGGACCTCCTAGTAGTGGCCCAGTTGCAGAAGGATATCAACTCTAGATTGTGGTATGATGCAAAGTTCACAAGCCTTACCGCACCAGCTGCAGTGGTACTGCAGCAGAACCTTTTTAATTTAGTTACTGGCAGCATTTGGCTTGGATCTGTATTTTAACCAATGATTTGGATCAAGTGAGAGAGCGATAGTGGGACTTTCCTGCATTTTTTGGCCTTGGTGTCTACTTCTCCCTCTTTTTTTGGAACATGGAGCATACAGGGGCAGGGCTTGCTAGGGACCTTCCATGGATGCAGGAGATGGCCGGGTGGCCACAGTGTTTTATGGCCTTAGTGAGAGCCAAGGGATGAGCCAGGGTGACTTGAGTCCAATAGACCTAGCACTGGGGATTGGTTCAGACAGATGAAGACTAGTGAGCATATACCTTACTAGCCATACTCTGGCAACATGGGAAGGAGGCAGTTGTTCTGGCTGGGAAGACTTGGACTTGTCCTGAGGTAAGGCCAGATTTAATGCTGTTGAGGTGTCTAGTTGATTATTATCTTCCAATTGTGCAATGTTAGTTGTCCCCCCCCGGGCCATGTGGCAAATAGTCCAAAATAGTGGTCAACACACCCACACACACACACACACACACACACACACACACACACACATACACACAGGCAATGGTCACATGAGACTCAGCGTATATACGATCAACTATCAGCACTGTGTATGTGTGTGTATGTGTGTGTGTGTGTGTGTGTGTGTGTGTGTGTGTGTGTGTGCATGTAAACACCCACTCTCCCACCTCCACACACATAACAGTGCTCTATTTCTGAAGTTTTATGTTTAATGTAATGCATTAATGAAGTGTATGACCTTTGAACCTCTTTAACAGTATCTATTCTGTTCATCTCCATCATTCAGGTAAGTGTGTGAGAATGTGTGCAAGAGTGTGTGTGAGTGTGTTTGAGAGTGTGTAAGAGTGCGTGTGAGTGCGTTAGTATGAGAGTGTGAAAGTGAAAGCTTTACACATTAAACACTGCCTGGTGTGTCATCGCTGCACTGATTCACCCACAGAGTCAAACTAACAAACTCACAACCACAGAGGAAAGATATTAATGCTGCAGCACACACTCACACACTCACACACACACACACACATGCAAACACATACACACACACACATGTACACATGCAAACACACACATTCACACAAACACACACACACACACACACACACACACACACAAACACGCAAGCAAACACACACACTCACATGGATATACACACACTCACACACTCACACACACACACATGCAAACACATACACACACACACACATGTACACATGAAAACACACACACACTCACATGGATATACACACACTCACACACTCACACACACACACACACACACACACACATGCAAACACATACACACACACACACATGCACACATGCAAACACACACATTCACACAAACACACACACACACACACACAAGCACGTATGCAAACACACACACTCACACAGATATACACACTTACACACACACACACACACACACAAGTACTCATGCAAACCCACACACACACTCACACACACACACACACACACACACACATGTATGCATGCAAACACACACACACGCATGCAAACACACACGTGCACACACACACACACTCACACACACACACACAC
>JAQMYF010000004.1:30161484-30174645 GCA_030014195.1 Neosilurus mollespiculum
TTTAGGGAAATTTCTCCAGGAAATTAATGCAAGTCAATGTATTGTCCCCACAAGTTATGGAAACAAGACTGTGTGTGTGCGCGTGTGTGTGTGCACGTGTGTGCGTGCGTGTGTGTGGCTGTGTCTCCTCACAGGTTTGTGTGCTTCTCTGAATGAGTTTGGTTTCATCCCACTACTAAACAGTGATATGATCCTCTCCTCGGCGGCCATCAGTGTCCATCTTAACACACTGCACTTCATACACAACCACATCCGCCATCTTTATCTCAGATATTATCAGATATAACACATTCTCATCATTATCCTTTTATTTTAGCTACAGACATTCAGTTTGCTTCTAACTGCCTTACATTCACTGTGTGTGTGCATGTGTGCATGTGTGTATGTAGGAGAAACACTGGAGATTCCTGACACAGTGATGGGCCTTACACTATTAGCAGCAGGAACCAGTATCCCGGATACCATCGCCAGTGTGCTGGTGGCTCGAGAGGGTAAAATCTGTTCTTAAATCACTAGCAAACACTAGCAGACTGAGAAGCCACACCCCATTCACTGAGAATAACGGGTACAGAGGCCACCCCTCCTTCACTGAGACTGACAGGTACAGAGGCCACACCTCTTTCACCGAGACTGACAGGTACAGAGGCCGCGCCTCCTTCACTGAGACTGACAGGTACATGGGCCACTCCTCCTTCACTTAGAATGACAGGTACAGAGGCCACGCCTCCTTCACTGAGACTGACAGGTACATGGGCCACTCCTCCTTCACTTAGAATGACAGGTACAGAGGCCACGCCTCCTTCACTGAGATGGACAGGTTTTATTATTGGAATGATATGTAATTATAGCAGAGCACCATACTAGACCACCGCATCCATGTGGTCTAGCATGGTGTGGTGGTCCAGTATCGGTATAGCAATGTGTCCGTCCATCCGTGTACACGTAGGAACCCTGTGGTGATGTGTCTCATGTTGGTCATAATAGGAATGAATGTCTGAGTGATAGTAACTCAATCTTCCCTTGAAACTGTTACTTGTTTCAAGCCATAAAATAAAATACACTTTTTTAATAATGTAAACAGAATCCTGTGCCATATGAAGTAGGTAATTTTTTGAGCTGGCAAAATACACTTTACTCCCGCGCAATGCATTACTCATTTGAATAGAAACGCTTTTAACTGAATCACATTGAGGAAGCGCATGACGTTTCTGGAGCGTATAACGCGCTTATGGAAGTGAACCTATCCAGTGGAATGGCATCACGCGACCCTGTGGTGATACCGGGTTTCCATTAAAGAAATCTTATCTCAATAGCATCACACTTTCACACAATATTAAAACTTTGGGGAGGGGTTGTGGAAATAACGTGATGGTTACATGACATTACGTCATCAGAACAAATTCACATTGAAACCTTTTATCGGGAGAAGTTCATTTTTTTGGACTTCCGCTTTTAGGCATTGCCCAAATCTTTATATGGATAAATAATAAAATAATTATTAAGTAAGTAGAAGGTGGTGCTGAGGTGATGTGTTTGGTTCCTTGGGTGTGTCTCAGGTAAAGGTGACATGGCCATGTCCAACATCGTGGGCTCCAACGTGTTTGACATGCTGTGTCTGGGCCTGCCGTGGTTTATAAAGACGGCGTTTGTGGACCCCTCGTCTCCGGTGGTGGTGAACAGTACGGGTCTGGTCTTCACCACCTGCTCGCTCCTCATCTCCATCCTCATCCTTTTCATCGCCGTTCACATCAACGGCTGGAAGCTGGACAAGAAACTCGGCGTGGCCTGCCTGCTCTTCTACATGATTTTCTCCACGCTGTCCATCCTGTATGAGCTCGGGATCATCGGGAACAGTCCAATCCGTGTCTGTGGGGACTAACGGACCTGAAAAACTGCAGTGTGGAGAATTCCTGATCTCAGGTCAGCATGAACATTAAAGATGAACTCACCTCAGATCTGTTCTAACACACAGTGACCTGAACTTACAGGGCTCGCTTGTGGTGAAGAACCACACACACACACACATACCGCAGATCTCTGACCTCAGATCAGTGTTAATACACCACAGCAGAGACTCCTGACACCTGTACCTGTTCAACTGATCCCAGATCAGATCCAGTACTTTATTCAGAATCAGCCTGAATAAAAGCCTCTCTCTCTCACGCCTCATCATCACCACCTCTACCATCATCATCATACACTTAATGCATTACTACTGACTTCAGATCAGCTGATACACACTCTATTCTGGGATTTTATCTTCTGAACCATTCCACCTTCATTTCACTGAAAGAACTGCTGAAAGATCTGCTTTGTTCTTTGTCAGGAAACACCCTGAGCACCTCGTCAGACCACCTCAGGGCCAAACGACAACACTTTTAACAGGTGTGTGTGTGTGGGGGGGGGGTGTCTGAAAAATAAAAGTGAAAGTTTATCACCATGAGCTGCTCCTGTGTTTACTTCTGATTTCTATTTATTCATGTTTGTATATTTTATAATCACATCCATAGAGGTAATACAACTCAGACAGAGGTTCCTCCACCCCTCCCCTGGGGTACTTTATGGATTTAATTACCTCTTTATTTCTTTGTCAGTGTTTGAAGAAAGAACGAAAAAGAGAGAGGAAAGGTGAATGAGTCGCTGTCTGAGAGCAGTAGGTGGAGCTGCAGTGCTGTGTGCAGAGACAGGAGTAATAAACACTGCTGTATCTCCACACACACACACACACACACGGCGCTGAGGTGCTTTTTTGCTCAGCACGGCACAGAGTGATGAGGATGATGATGTTGATGATCTGGGTGGGATCTCATTGTTGGGTTGTGATCAGTGAAGTTTTTATTTTTTGTGGAAGCTCAGAGGGTGTGTAGAGGGTGTGTGGGGCCTTCAGCAGTTCTTCAGTGATCACACTGAAGGTCCATGGTTCTCACGGCTCTGTAGTAGATGCTGGCGGAGATCAAGGTGGCACCTGCTAGCCTTCGCACACCACACATAACACAAATTTGGGATGTGAAAATGTAATGGCACCCTGTTTCATGCTGGTATCACATCATGTGTTTATCGTGTCCTCATCATCTCGTTCAAGAGCTGAAGCTGTACCACGACAGGTTCACACTGAACACGAGAAATGGAAAACAGAACCTGTTTGTTGTGAATAACTTCCTGTTTTGATGCAAAGTGCTTTTCTTTGAATTTTTTCTTTTTTGTTGTCTTCCTGGAGAGACATTCTTATCTTTCTTGGCTCCATCAGGTGTCAAGTTAATCTCTAATCGAGGATAAAGATAGAGATAAAGAGCTCTTTGTCAACTGCTGCATGAACAATGAAAATCAGTTTAGCAGCTCAGCGGGTGGGTGCTTTAATCATGCACCTTATGATTAAAAAGCTCTATCTCTCACCCCGTGTGTACCATGCACCTTTGACATATCATGCACCCTTATACTATATGTTGGCATATATACACATATACATATAGTATCTTATATATGCAAACACATATACATCTATACACATATATACACATTTACACACATACACAGAAGGGTGCATGATATGTGGAAGGTCACCACGGCCTTCCTGTCCTCTGCAGTACAGCTGCTGAAACACACTGTACAGCAGTAGGTCAGGAGGCTCTTGATGATGGTGGAACGTAATGTCAGCAGGGGTCGGGGTAGGCGGGCTTGTCGGATATTTCTGAGGAAGTACATCCTTTGTTGTGTCTTCCCCACCTGGTGAGAGATTTGTGGTCCAGGTGAAGTCAGCAGAGATGTGGACTCCAAGAAACTTGAAGCTCCTTGGATGTGCTTAGTATCTACACACACAGGTAAGGTTTACACACATCTATAAAGGGTTTTTGTGAGTGATGACATCACTTCCTCCTCTCTGTACACTCTGTACTCTGGCACAGGAATTTTATATCATTAGTTTTTCCGTTTTCTAGTTTTCCCGCTCACATGGCAGAGTTATGTAACAGACATGGTTAAGTGAATGGGCGGAGCTTATTTCAACTGTTACTAGGCTAAGAACGGTGTCCTTGAAACCCACAGCCTTATAAAAGCACCATATTTAATTTACAGCCTGCTGAAGGTCAAAGTTGGAGAGTTTAGTGGTAAATTATCTGTAATAAGATATGAGGAATGATTCCACTCCATCAGAAGGGTGTAGTGATCAAGCTTCATTCATATGAAAAAAGAAATAAACACTGAGTATCTGTGGTGTCAACCTTAAAATAATCAAGTCAGAACACCCACCCTCCACCCCACCCTGATTGCTTTTATTCCTGTTACACCACTGCACCTCCTCACCTAATTACGTTTAATAACCAGTCTAACACTTTATTTATACTGCACTCATACTTCAGTGGAATTCCACAAGAGGAACACCTGGGCCCGGCTAAACGCAGTGTGTGAGTGAGAGAGAGAACATTAAGGTTGGTGTTTTTTTTTTTTTTTTTTTTTTTTTTTTTTTTTTTTAAGTGATCCGTTTGGACATCACATATTTATTTATATTGCACACACAGGACCAGCAGCAGAGCCCCGCGGTGTGTATGATTAATACAAATGATAGCTGTACGCTACAGACTGAGTAACTATATTAATCTGAACTGATTACTGGTCGGCCGGCACGGTGGCATAGTGGTTAGCACGTCCACCTCCCAGCAAGAAGGGCCTGGGGTCGATTCCCAGCTCGGGTGTTTGCATGTTCTCGCTGTGCTTGTGTGGGTTTCCTCCGCGTACTCTGGTTTCCTCCCACAGTCCAAAAACATGCACAGCAGGCTAATTGGTTGTTCCAAATCACCCCTAGGTGTGAGTATGAATGGTTGTGTGACTGTTGGCCCTGCGATGGCGTGGCGAGCTGTCCAGAGTGTACCCCGCCCTCGCCCAGAGTCGGCTGAGATGGGCGCCGGCCTCCCCGCGACCCTAATTAGGATTAAGCGGTTCAGAAAATGAATGAATGAATAATTACTGGTCACTGATGGAGACTGTTCTTTAGTAATGGCACCCCTACTGTGGTGACTGTTAATGAGGAAGCAGCTACAGCAATCTGTCTGAGGGGCAGAGAACCACCACGGAGCAGAAGGTAAAAATTCTTTACTTTATTTCATTATTCAAATAAACTGCTGATGCACAAATTAAAAAGAAGTTTACAAAAAAATAAAAAGTAGTCATGGTGTAAAAACAAACATTGTGCACATCATCTACAAGTCGGGTCTGTAATTATTTGTAGTGTGTGTGTGTGTGTGTGTGTGTGAGAGAGTGAGAAAGAAAGAGTCCAAAAATTATGAAAAATGTTTCTAAAACAAAACAAAAGCTCTAAAAGGGAATGAAAATTGAACAGTGGGATGTTGCGTGTGTGTCTGTGTGTGCGCGTGTGTGTCAGCACGAGTGTTCAGGCGTTACGGTCAATGCGCACGTCCACCTCTCGGCCATTTATTTTGGTTCCGTTCATCATCCTGCAGGCCTGCTCTGCGCTCTCTGGAGAGTCAAAGCGCACCGTCCCACAACCCTTCGACTTCCCGTTCTCCATCTTTATCTCTGCATACATCACCTGACCTGCAACACACACACACACACTTGCTAAAATCCAATCATACTCAATACAACCTCAAACACACCCCCGAAGTCAAACTCAAACACACACACACACCCCACTCACCACAATGGCTGAACTTCTCCTTCAGTTTCTGCCATGAGAGGTCATAAGGAAGCTGCATGTGGGAAAGAGGGAAAATACATCAGTGCACGTTCACACACACACACACACCTGTATAACTCTACTGTGATGGACTATAAACAAAAAACACAACGGTACTCACATTTCTCACGAATATCTGGCATCCTCCCTTTGACCCGGACCCCCTGTCTCCACCCATGTGACCCGAGCTCCCTCCGAATTGGCTGAAGCTGCGGCTCATTTCCATATTCCCGCCCATCCTGTCAAATCCACTCATCCGGTCCATTCCGATATTACCCATCCCTCCTACAAATACACACACACACACACACACACACACCTTATTTGAGATGATTTAAAGTCGTGTGTATGTTCTTGTAGGAGGTGTACTCCACTGCCCAAACTGGGGTTAATTATGTGACTCCTGACCTCATCAGTATTTTAAACACTTCACCTCCTCTAAACGCCACCATGTCATTTAAATATATCCCTCACTGCAGTTCTCACTACATCCAGTAGGAGGCAAAGAGGAGCACTTACATAAACCAAACCCGGGAATGTGTCTACTGAAAAATGTATTACTGCAAGTGTGTGTGTGTGTGTGTGTGTGTGTGTGTGTGTGTGTATACCTAGTCCTGCTCCCATTGAGCCCATGCCAGAGTTTCCCATTCCTCCATATCCTCCCATTCCTCCACCTGTGAGAAAAATCACCACACACAGGAAGTGTGATTAAGCTTCTCACTTTCTCTCTCTCTGTGTGCGTTTGTGTGTGTGTATACTTACCCAGGCCCCCAAATGAGTCACCAAAGGATCTGCTCATGCCCATATCACTGCGTCCAAAATCACGGTCCATCATCCCCATCCCTGACCTGTACATATCTAACACGCAAAAACCCATTAAATGAAGGGAGTGTGTAAGAGATTGGCGGGGTTGGGGACGACACAACGACTTACCTCCCATCCTGCTCATGGCTGTCATGTCTCTCCCTCCGAATCCACCCATTCCAACTCCATCCATCCCTCCAAAGCCTCCACCTATTCCTACCACACACACACACACACACACACAAACAGGTTAGAGTGTCAAGAGATCGGGGTAGTCTGGACTTCACATAAAAGACTAGAATGATGGACATGTCGTACCTCCCATTCTGTTCATTCCTCCAAACCCACCTCCATCCATTCCTGAGGAGAGAGAAGGGTGATGGAGAGAAGTGACCGGTCATGAGTACAGGAGGAGGAACAGAGAAAGAGTAAACCCTGATGGAGGAGTATCTTACACTTCATAGCAATGTCAGAATGTAATGAAGTGTGTGTGTGTTTACTGACCTGTAGGACCCATGGAGCTCATTGCTCCTCCAGTTATACGGTTGGTGTTGATTGGCTGTCCACCAGGACCCAGTCCCATCCCAATACCCCCCAGACCCCCTGTAACAAACGCTCTCATAGTAAAAACTTCTGTGTGGGTGATATTGGTCATGTGACACACACACACAGCACACATACTTACTGGGTAACTGAGGCGTTTTCTCACTCAAGCGAAAATCATCAGAGGGCAGAGACTTATCGTCCTGAAAGAGTAATCACACACAATCAGTACACAGCTCAGTGTAATGTACAGCTTATGAATGTAGTTAATGATAACTCACCATTTTGACATGCATCTGTCTGTCAAACAGCATCTGACCATTAAGCATGGCTGTTATAGTTAAGGAGGAAGCAGGAAGTGATGTCACACACATTAATAACATTACAACTTGGGTGGAACAATAAGTACTTCACATTCCTCTTGAAGGCATACTGTTCTGAGTTAGTACTCTGTGTGTGTGTGTGTGTGTGTGTGTAGGATACAGATGGCCTGTACGGCCTCCAGTGGCTGCTCGAAGGTGACAGTCCCCATCCCTCTGCTCTTCCCGTCTTTATCCTCCTTCACATCCGCCCTCTTCACCACTCCAGCCATACTGAACACCTCTTTCAGCTTCTTCCAACCCACCTTAAAGTCCAGCTACACACACAGACACACAGCAGAAATCCACATAAGACAGATGCAGCAATCAGAAACTGGTGTTGAACAAACTGTGTGTGTGTGTGTGCTCGCTCACATTAGCAACAAACACGGTGGAGCCAAGTCGTCCATGCTGCAGAGCACTGATGATGTCATGGGGTATGTTGGGGTTGTTAGAGATGGAGGGGGGTAAGTTGACATGGCTTGGCCCGCTGTCATACCCCCTTCCACCAGGGTAGCCACCTCCACCTCGCTGTAATACACGTCGTGCATGCTCTCCATCTGGGTCCTGAACACAAACACATTATATAGGATGTTTCCATTCAGAACAGAAGTTAGGGTGGTGCAGTATTTATAATATCCACTGCTGAAACACACCACTCTGATTCATCACATGCCTTTAAGAAATAATTCCAACACCAATATACAGGGTCACCTCCATCTCACACACACACACACACACACACACACACACACACACACACACACACACTGAGGAATACTGTGCTCTGATTGGTCAGAGGGCTCTGACAGCAACTCCTGCTCCAACAACTCAATGTTTCTATAGTAACAGCTCATACACACAGACCTGTACATCCTCATATACTCTAACACTAACATTCTACTAATAATAAATACTGAACACACTGATAACAATAACAACAACAGTAATAACATCAATAATAAACACCTCTTTAATGTTCAGGGGTCGTCCGTTGAGGTCATGTTTGTTCATCACCTCGATTGCTTTCTTCACAAACTCCTCATCTTTGAACTCAACCACACTATAAAGAAATGAAACAGTAATAAGGACACTCTGGCTGTGTGTTTCCATAGTAACATGCATATATTTTTATATTTAGGGGGGTAGTACTTACCCACAACCCTGTCAGCAACGGCGTTAAAACATCACCCCATCACACACACCACAAAGGACAGGAACACAGACACACACCCACAACGTTAGCGCAAATCCCACCATGTAAACATGAGCCGAGCAAAATCTTGACAGTATGAATCAAATAAAAGAAATATTTATTTAAACACAGAGAGAGTCTCATTACAACAGTGCAGGGCTTGTGAAATATAAATACGTATAAATATAATAATAATTTCCTCTTAATGTACCCATTCAGTCACTGAATTCCCAATAAAACACCAGTCCAATCATCAGGTTTATCTCTCAGGCCAAACAGGAAGCCACCAATTAAAAGTACAGCCATGGACATATGATAATGAGGAGCTAAAAAAACAAAACGAAACCATGTCCAAGTCTAAAAATCTTCGTCAGTGAGAGATCAGACGTGTATCCAGCCAATCGAGAGCTGTGTGTTCCAGTCTACACATGAGAGAAGAAGCCGAGTGCACAGCCTTCACAGCACTTACCCTGGACTTTCCTTCAGCATCCTTAAACAGCTCCACGTATGTAACCTCACCAACTACATGAGACACACAAAAGGGAAAATACCAAGAAACACACACACACACACACACACACACACACACACACACAAACAAACACACACACACAACACACAATGCATTTAAAAACACAACAGCACCACAGCGCTGGGACTCTTCACACTACTGCGGCTAGAGAGGTCCACATTATAAACACATCACAGATCAGGTCATATCAACCCTCCAAAACCAAATCTCCTCCCAGCATAAACACACTCACACACACACACACTACCACAGTACTGTTAATAAATCACCATCTACCATTTACCTTCATATTTCACCAAATAAAGATCAAATGTGTCAAGATTCATCACGTTTATCACTGAGCTGTTTGCTAAACACACACACACTGCCAGAGTCACCCAACAGTTCACACCCAAAAATGTTAAACTCCTCCACTGAGGAACAGAGAAGCCTGTCCGCACGTGCGTGAATGTGTGTGAGAGAGGAGTGTGTGTGAGAGAGACTCTAATCACAGTGTGTGTTACCTTTCTCCCTCATTAGATCTTTAATTGCCTGCCACTTCATATCATAAGGAATATTGCTAATGAACACGCGGTTGCGCTGGGATGACTTCCTGTCCCCGGAGCCGCCCTGTCTATCCTTATATGGGTGATAACGGTTGGACTTCCGCCCGCTGGACGACTTCTCCTTGCCCTCGAGTTTGTCCTGACTCTCCTCTCCATCACTACACAGAAGAGAAACACATTAATACACAACCTCCATCAGGATGATGGTTATAATACAGTAACGATGAATTGTACCTCAACAGACAGGAAATATAACAATCAATACACAACAACTACTAAAATAATTGTTGCAATTATATAAATACGATAAATTTTCAAGTCTGTTTCATAAAAATAAACCTCATTATTCCCACCATTTGTTTACAAATCCGGTTTAATTCCACACCCGAATTCCAGCAAGACGCACCCCTACGCTATAATTGGCCAGTTTGGCCCAGCAATCGAAAAATTGGGCTATATTCATATACCTGGAACATTACCAGCCAATCCATGGCACAGTAGGCGGGACATACAGAAAACCGGCGGAAGAAAAAACAATACGTAACTGTTAGCTAGCAGCTATTGTAACCTAGCCAGCTAGCTAACATTGCTAATCCGATTAGCATTAAATTCTTTTGCGGATGTCACAATCGCGCATTCTTACTATTTCGACTAAAAATGAAAACCAAAAAGGTTAAACTGCGTATATGTATATTTTGTTTTCGTTTAAAACGCGAGACCGCTAACTGCGTGACTCTCCTCAACCTCCATTTTTTTTGTTAGCATGGAAGCTAATCTCATCGAGAAGACGGGAGAGAAATCACTCGAGTTTACGTTTTGTCGCCGTTGGTGTTTTCCTGAAGCGTCTCGTCGTCTTCCTCGTTCAGGGACGCGTCTGGAGATTCTTCTTCCAGCTTGGGCTCAATTTCGAGCTCGGGATTATTTTCAGCCATGATGATGATTTCTGCAGGATTTTCTGTCAACCGCTGTTGAAAATGCCTCCTTTTCACTCGTACTGAGTCTGCGCACTACAGCGCCGCTGCGATTCTTTTCCCGCCCCGACTTCTCGTGCTCAAATCTCGCGAGACTTCCAGAGAGAACAGCTAGATGTTTGGTTTAACGAAAATAATTTTAAAACAAAATCCATCATCATGTTACATTTATTTTGTTGGCAAGGAGACACTGTCAGTCACTATGACACTCACACTCCATTATGATGTATAAAGCTTAAGTCCCGCCCTCCACTTCAGCACCATGAGGCCTTACTGCTGAAGAACTTATGAATATTTTTTAATACTTATAAATGGTATTTTTATTATTTATTTTTTAATACTTATGAATGGTATTTTTATGATTTATTTTTTTATACTTATGAAAGGTATTTTTTATTTATTTATTTATTTTATACGTATGAATGGTATTTTAATTTATTTATTTATTTTTACTTATGAATGGTATTTTTTTTTTACTTATAAATGGTATTTTTATTTATTTATTTATTTAATACTTATGAATGGTATTTTCATTTATTTATTTATTTTAACTTATGAATGGTATTTTTCATTTTTTTTTACTTATGAATGGTATTTTTTTTTACTTATAAATGGTATTTTTATTTATTTATTTATTTAATACTTATGAATGGTATTTTTATTTATTTATTTATTTTATACGTATGAATGGTATTTTTATTTATTTATTTATTTTTACTTATGAATGGTTTTTTTTTTTACTTATAAATGGTATTTTTATTTATTTAATTAATTAATACTTATGAATGGTATTTTTATTTATTTATTTATTTTTACTTATGAATGGTTTTTTTTTTACTTATAAATGGTATTTTTATTTAATTAATTAATTAATACTTATGAATGGTATTTTTATTTATTTATTTATTTTAACTTATGAATGGCATTTTTTATTTTTTTTTACTTATGAATGGTATTTTTTTTTTACTTATAAATGGTATTTTTATTTATTTATTTATTTAATACTTATGAATGGTATTTTTATTTATTTTTTTTAGCTTATGAATGGTATTTTTATTTATTTATTTATTTAATACTTATGAATGGTATATATATTTTTTTACTTATAAATGGTATTTTTATTTATTTATTTATGTTATACTTATGAATGGTATTTTTATTTATTTATTTATTTTTACTTATGAATGGTATATATTTTTTTTTTACTTATAAATGGTATTTTTATTTATTTATTTATGTTATACTTATGAATGGTATTTTTATTTATTCATTTATTTTTACTTATGAATGGTATTTTTTATTTTTTTTTACTTATGAATGGTATTTTTATTTATTTTTTTAACTCATGAATGGTATTTTTATTTATTTTTATACTTATGAATGGTATTTTAAATTTGTATTTATTTTTTATACTTATGAATGGTATTCACCAGGGAGGGCAAAGAACTTAAAGATCACTTTTGAATTGCGTTATTATTTACACTTATGATGTTTGCCCATTTAAAAGATTTTTTTTTCATAAAACAGTAATTGAAACACTGACCCTGTGTCAGAAATTGGCCGAATAAATATGATTCTTATGATGTCACAGAGATGTACTGTATATCTGCCATTTTGAAAGATCAACAGTCAACACTCAACAGTGAGATTCTATTCTCTTCAGTCAGAATAGTGAATTTTCTGTGCAGTGGTCATCTGTTCAAACACTGTGAATATTCCTGGAAAGTCTTTCTATAGAATTCAGTTTCATCCCAGATGGACACATGGATTTTCTTGGCACACATGCCCACAGATATATGTTTTTATGTAGTTATTTGTTTTTAAGTGATATATTAATTTTTTTATACATATGGCAATATTTTTGAGATAACATAATGACTTAACATTAAATTACTTGCTTGACACTCTACTTTCTGCACCTTTCAGAGCTTGCTTTCTTATAGTTCCCAGAGCGCTGCTATAATGAATGAGTGGATTCAAATACAATCCCCTGATATATATGTAGTACACCAGGGCTGTAGTGCACCAGGGTTATTACTGCGTACCCTATTTAGGGCACTTATAGAAGGAGCCAGTTGAGATTTGGAGGTCACTCCCAAAAAAGGCCCCCTGGTGACTTGTTTTTAGTAAGCCGAGCTATTTGATTGGGTAAAAGGAAGCTAAAGAAGTCTGATAAGGTCCTAAATTCTTTATTTAGAAACATGTGCAGTGGACCTTTTCTGTTTGTGAGTGGAAGTGTTTAATAATAGTCTCAGTTTGCTGAAGCCTGCCGGTGAAATGCTGGTGTATATATACACACCAGGCTTCTTGTGCGAAATTCCCAATTGAATTGACAATGAAACTGATAAAGTATATTATTGCATTGCCATATAATTCTTTTGCATTACCAATTCTTTTTTTTTTTTTTTTTAAACCTGTCCTGTCCAGCATCATAACAAGCAGAATATCAGTCTGGTTGCTGTGTTGTGCCGAACAAATTTGCTTTTCCAAGAGGAGGTTTATGGGTATAAGGCTCCTCTTGAT
>JAQMYF010000004.1:30208488-30213488 GCA_030014195.1 Neosilurus mollespiculum
CCCCAAAACATCACTGCTCTAGAGGAGATCTGCATGGAGGAATGGGCCAAAATACCAGCAACAGTGTGTGAAAACCTCATGAAGACTTACAGAAAACGTTTGACCTCCGTCATTGCCAACAGAGGGAATATAACAAAGTATTGAGATGAACTTTCTCAATGGACCAAATGCTTATTTTCCACCATAAATTTCAAATAAATTCTTAAAAAATCAGACAATGTGTGATTTTCTGGATTTTTTTCTCATTTTATCTCTCATAGTTGAAGTGAACCTGTGATGAAAATTGGATCATCTTTTAAGTGGGAGAACCTGCACAATTGGCAGCTGACTAGATACTTTTTTGCCCCTTCTGTGTATATATATATATATATATATGTGTGTGTATGTGTGTGTCTGTGTGTATATTGTGGGGGGCATTGCTAAACATATATTAACCTCCTTATCATTTTATCTCTGTGTTTGTGTGTGTGTGTGTGTGTGTGTGTGTGTGTAGGATCCGCAGAGAGCTATTCCCATGGGCACACTGCTGGCCATCTTTATTACAGGAATAACGTACCTCGCCATTTCTCTGTGTGTGTGTAAGTACCTCAAACACAGGCTCTACCAACACGCTTCACCAACATACTCCACCAACACACTCCAACACACTTCACCAACACGCCCCACCAACACGCTTCACCAACACGCTCCACCAACACTGTTCACCAACATGCTTCACCAACACAGTCCACCAACACTCTTCACCAACATGTTTCACTAAAACACTCCACCAACACAGTCCACTAACACACTTCACCAGCACACTCCACCAACACGCTCCACCAACACAGCCCACCAACACTCTCCACCAACACTCTTCACCAACACGTTTCACCAAACATGTTTCACTAAAACACTCCACAAACTGGCCATCTTTATTACAGGAATAACATACCTCGCCATTTCTCTGTGTGTGTGTAAGTACAACAAACACAGGCTCCACCAACACGCTTCACCAACATACTCCACCAACACACTCCAACACACTTCACTAAAACACTCCACCAACACAGTCAACTAACACACTTCACCAGCACACTCCACCAACACGCTCCACCAAAACAGCCCACCAACACTCTCCACCAACACTCTTCACCAACACGTTTCACCAAAACACTCCACCAACATGCTCCACCAACATGGTTCACCAACACGCTCCACCAACACACTTCACCAAAACGCTCCACCAACACACTTCACCAAAACGCTCCACCAACACACTCCACTAACACAGTCCACCAACACGCTCCAAACACGCTCCACCAACACGCTCCACAAACACGTTCCACCAACACACTCCACCAACACGCTTCTCCAACACGTTTCACCAACACACTTTTCCAACACACTTCACCAACACACTTCACCAACATACTCCACCAACACGCTTTACCAATGCACTACACCAACACGCTCCTCCAACATGCTCCACCAACACGCTTCACCAACATACTCCACCAACACGCTTTACCAATGCACTACACCAACATGCTCCTAAAACACGCTCCACCAACATGCTTCACCAACACACTTCACCAAAACACTCCACCAATATGCTTCACGAACATGCTTCGCCAAAACACTCCACCAACACGCTCCAACAACACTCTCCACCAACACACACTACCAACACGCTTCACCAACACACTACACCAACACGCTCCACCAACACATTACACCTAGACGCTCCACAAACACACTCCATCAGCATGCTGTAAATCACGAGTGTGAACTGTTTAAAGTCAAAAGTATTTTCTATGTTCAGCGGCTATAGTTGTACGAGATGCCACTGGAAATTTAAACGACACCATCGCTGAAGGTTTAAGCTGCAATTTCTCAGCTGCCTGTAATTTGGGCTATAACTTCTCTGCATGTGCGGACACCAAGTGCAAATATGGCCTTATGAACAACTTCCAGGTCAGAGGTCAACCCAGAATTACCCACCTATCTAAACTGCTTCTGAATCCCAAGTCCTGTGCTGTATTCTTCAAGGGCCGCATGATTCATCAACCATTTGTGCTACAGTTTTGTGACTAGACTGTCTCATATTAGAGGCTCGTTCAAATGTGGCTAAAAAATGCAGCCTTTTTTTCCCCAAACATTGGCCTGTCATAAGATTCGCCAGTGCTGTCATTAATTTTTATTCAGTGTGTCATAGCTGTAAAGGTTTTTAGATGTCGACAGGATCTGCAGTTTGAAAGGCAAAAAGGAAATATTCTGTTGACTAGAAAGGTTTGGCTTTTACACAAGGTCACTCCTTCGTAGACAGTGATCTTCACTTCCTTAAGGGATGCAACACGGAATTGGGATTTAGCCTCAACCTAAATAAAATAGATCTCATATATTATTAAACGCTGAAAGAATGTGTGTGTGTGTGTGTGTGTGTGTGTGTGTGTGTGTGTGTCTAGGTAATGACTCTGGTGTCTGGTTTCGGACCCCTCATCACTGCAGGAACATTCTCTGCTACTCTTTCTTCTGCACTCACCTGCCTCGTCAGTGCTCCAAAGGTCTTCCAGGTCAGACAGAAGCTTACTTACACGACTCACTGGGAAGCTAGTACTCTCCATGCTAGCATAATACACTCTATCATGCCAAGCATTTATAAAAACACATTAGCATACTGTATACCAGCATCCAAACTTAGTACATGTTAGCACCTTGTACACTAGCACAGTAGCATGTAGTAAACACCTAAGAGTTGATACAGATGCTATTAGACATCTCTCTCTCTCTCTCTCTTTGTGTCTCACACACACTCTCTCCCTCTGTCTTTCTCTCTCTCTCTCTCTCTCTCTCTCTCTCTCTCTGTTCCAGGCTCTGTGTAAGGACAACATCTACAAAGCACTGCATTTCTTTGCTAAAGGTTACGGTAAAAATAACGAACCCATTCGAGGCTACATTCTCACCTTCCTGATCGCTGTGGCCTTCATCCTCATTGGTGAGGAAAATGTATATGGGGAGGAGAGGTAAAACCCATTGTATCATCATCATTAAACCTGTCTCTCTCTTTATCGGGCTCCTTCTCTCCAGCTGAGCTGAATACCATCGCTCCTATCATCTCTAACTTCTTCTTGGCCTCCTATGCTCTCATTAACTTCTCCTGTTTCCACGCCTCCTACGCTAAATCCCCAGGTTAGTGTTCACACCTATGCCCCACCTCCGGGAGCACTGTATACATATACACAACAAAAATAAAAATAAAAAGTGGCATTAGCGTCAGGAGCTAAGCTAGCATGTAAAAGCTAAACTAGCAAATGTGACCCTCCAGCACAAAATCAGTCGGAACACCTACTTGGAGGCCACTTATGTCCTAATGTTGTGTGCTGTTAAACAGCTAGCGTGCATGTGGGTGGTGGTTTGGGGGGTATCTAAACTAGTTTTAGAGTGTACATAACCATTAGGAGATGATAATTTCATACAGTGTGTTGTATACTTTAACTAGTTTTGAATTGCTACCACGTGCACGCTAGCCGTTAGCATGCAACATTAGGACATAAGCGTCACCGCGGGCTTGCTCATTAGGAATGTGTAGGGGGTTTTAGAAAAATTTTTAAATTCCTTTTACTATGTAAAGCTGCTTTGCGACAATGTCAATTGTAAAAAGCGCAATACAAATAAAACTGAATTGAATTGAAAGTTCCGACTGGTTTTGTGCAGGAGGGTCACAAATGTGAACAAAAATTTTGCAACCCCCCCCTATACCCTACCCTCACCCCCCTTCTCTAGGCTGGAGGCCGGCATATAAGTACTACAACATGTGGTTGTCTCTGTTCGGGGCTGTGCTGTGTTGTGCTGTGATGATTGTCATTAACTGGTGGGCTGCACTTCTTACGTATGCTATAGAGATCTTCCTGTACGTCTATGTCATCATTAAAAAGCCAGGTAATGACGGTGCCCATGCTAATATCATTTGGAATCCTAGACAGGGATCAGCCTCCTGTGTTATTAACATGTGTGTATCAGAGTTGAATGATTACCGCTTTGATCCTGCAGATGTGAACTGGGGTTCTTCCACGCAGGCCGTGACGTTTGTGAACGCCGTAAACAATACATTGACTTTATCTGGAATTAGTGAACATGTTAAGAACTTCAGGTAATAAGTGAGCATACCACACTGTTGAACACAATGCATTATGGAACATGGCTACATTCATGAATCTTTCCTGCTGATTTCTGATCCCAGACTTTTTCAGAGGACTGGAACTCCCCGCTGTGGAATGAATATCTTCTATTTTCTTATTAATGTGTTGATTTTTCCTGCCAGGCCTCAGTGCATCGTGTTGACCGGGCCTCCTAAAACACGCCCGGCTCTGCTGGATCTCGCTCACTCATTCACAAAAACCTTCGGCCTCTGCATCACCGGTGAAGTGTTTGTGGTAAGAAAACATCAGTTTCATTATCATATACACACTGCACTGCTACACTATGCTAACCTCAAAACACACAAATGTCTCCCTGTAAAAGACATGTGGTATATACCTGCTAAGCATGCCTCATGTGGGGGTGGTTCTGACGGCGGTTCAGCGTGGTTTAAAACAATAGTGAGAGCAGTTAAAAACACGGTGTGAATAGGTTGTATTAAGGTTGTAATGATGTTGTAATGAGGTTGTACTGAGGTTGTAATTGTGTTGTATTGAGGTAGTGAGCTTGTAATGAGTTTGTATTAAGGTTATAATGATGTAGTGAGGTCGTTATAAGGTGGTATTGAGGTTGTAATTATGTTCCATTCAGGTAATGAGATTGTATTGAGGTTGTAAGGATGTATTGAGGTTGTAATGATGTATTGAGGTTGTACTGAGGTTGTATTGAGGTTGTATCGAGGTTGTAATGAGGTTGCAGTGAGGTTGTAATGATGTATTGCTTTGTAATGATGTATTAAGGTTGTAATGAGGTTGTATTGAGGTTGTGATGAGGTTGTAATGAGGACACCAAGGCAGCTATATGCTGATCCACTAAAATGT
>JAQMYF010000004.1:30215988-30231784 GCA_030014195.1 Neosilurus mollespiculum
ATTCTGTTCACCTAAAACTTTAAGCTGGAAGTACAGTAATTTTCTTATGTACACCACAGCACTGAGGAGTTCTGGATAGTGATTGGTAATAAGGTCTTGAATAGTGTTCTTGAAACAGAATAAAGAATGAAGAGAGAACATGTGTTTATAGCTACTATAACTTCAGAGACAACAGGAACTATTAACAGGAACTCACTATTAACAAGAACTCACTATTAACTGGAAGTCACATTTAATAGGAACTCACTTTAAATATTAACTCACTATTAACAGGCACTCATTAGTAACAGGAAGTCACTTTTAATAGGAACTCACTGTTAACAGGAAGTCATTTTTAATAGGAACTCACTTTTTACAGGAACTCGTTATTAATAGGAACCCACATTTAAAAGGAACTCACTTTTAATAGGAACTCACTATTAACAGGAGCTCTCTTTTAAAAGGAACTCACTTTTATTAGGAACTCACTATTAAGAGGAACTCACTGTTAACAGGAAAACACTTTTAATAGGAACTCACTTTTAACAGGAACTTACTTTTAACAGGAACTCATTATTAATAGAAACTCACTATTAACAGAAACTCACTATTAACAGGAACTCCCTGTTAATAGGAACTCACTATTAACAGGAACTCACTATTAACAGAAATTCACTATTAACATGAACTAAGTATTAACAGGAACTCACTATTAACAGAAATTCACTATTAACATGAACTAAGTATTAACAGGAGCTCACTATTAACATGAACTTACTATTAATAGGAACTCACTAGTAATAGAAACTCACTATTAACAGAAACTCACTATTAACACTAACTCACTATTAATAAGAACTCACTATTAACAGGAGCTCATTATTAATAGGAAGACTCATTTAATATGAACTCACTTTTTACAGGAACTCATTATTGATAGGAACTCAATATTAATAGGAAATCACTATTAACATGAACTCACTATTAATAGGAAATCAGTATTAACAGAAACACACTATTAACAGGAACTCATTATTAATAGGAACTCACTATTTATAGGAACTCACTATTAACAGGAGCTCACTATTTACAGGAGCTCACTTTAAATAGGAACTCATTATTAATAGGAACTCTATTAACAGAAATTTACTCTTAACAGGAACTCACTATTAATAGGAACTCACTATAAATACAAACTCACTATTAATAGGGACTCACTTTAACAGGAACTCACTATTAACAGGAACTCATTATTAATAGGAACTCACTATTAACAGGAATTCAGTATTAATAGGAACTCGGTATTAACAGTAACTCACAATTAACAGAAACTCACTCTTAACAGGAACTCACTATTAACAGGAACTCACTATAAATACAAACTCACTAATAATAGGAACTCACTTTAACAGGAACTCACTATTAATAGGAACTCACTATTAACAGGAACTCATTATTAATAGGAACTCACTATTAACAGGAACTCAGTATTAATAGGAACTCAGTATTAACAGTAACTCACTATTAATAGGAACTTACTATTAACAGGAGTTCACTATTAATAGGAAGACTCATTTAAAATGAACTCACTTTTAACAGGAACTCATTATTAATAGGAACTCAATATTAATGGGAACTCACTATGAATAGGAAGACTCATTTAATATGAACTCACTTTTAACAGGAACTCTTTTAATAGGAACTCACTATTAATAGGAACTCACTATTAACATGAACTCACTATTAATAGGAACTCAGTATTAACAGAAACACATTATTAACAGGAACTCATTATTAATAAGAACTCACTATTAACAGAAACTCACTATTAACAGGAACTCACTATTAACAGAAACTCGCTATTAACAGGAACTCACTATTAATAGGAACTCACTTTAACAGGAGCCTACTATTAATAGGAAGACTCATTTAAAATTTACTCACTTTTAACAGGAACTCATTATAAATAGGAACTCAATATTAATAGGAACTCATTATTAATAGGAAGACTCATTTAATATGAACTCACTTTTAACAGGAACTCATTATTAATAGGAACTCAATATTAATAGAAACTCAATATTAACATGAACTCACTATTAATAGGAACTCAGTATTAACAAAAACACATTATTAACAGGAACTCATTATTAATAGTAACTCACTTTTAAAAGGAACTATTTTAATAGGAACTCACTATTAATAGGAACTCACTATTAATAGGAACTCGGTATTAACAGAAACACATTATTAACAGGAACTCATTAATAATAGGAACCCACTATTAATAGGAACTCACTGTTAACAGGAGCTCACTATTAACAGGAGCTCACTATTAACAGGAGCTCTCTTTAAATAGGAACTCATTATTAATGAGAACTCACTATTAACAGAAACTCACTATTAACAGGAACTCACTATTAATAGTAACTCACTTTAACAGGAACTCACTATTAATAGGAACTCACTATAAACAGAACCTCACTATTAACAGGAACCCATTATTAATAGGAACTCACTATTAACAAGAACTCAGTTTAATGTTAACTCAGTATTAACAGAAACTCACTATTGATAGAAACGCACTATTAATAGGAACTCACTTTAACAGAAGCTCACTATTAATAGGAAGACTCATTTAAAATTAACTCACTTTTAACAAGAACTCATTATTAATAGGAACTCAATATTAATAGGAACTCACTATTAATAGGAAGACTCATTTAATATGAACTCACTATTGACATGAACTCAATATTAATAGGGACTCAGTATTAACAGAAACACACTGTTAACAGGAACTTACTATTAACAGGAACTCACTATTAATAGGAACTCACTATTAACAGAAACACACTATTAATAGTAACTCACTATTAATAGGAACTCATAATTAACAGAAACTCACTATTAATAGGAACTCACTATTAACAGAAACTCACTATTAATAGGAACTCAGCATTAACAGAAACACACTATTAACAGGAACTCATTAATAGGGACTCACTATTTATAGGAACTCACTTTTAATAGGAACTCACTTTAAATAGGAACTCATAATTAATAGGAACTCACTATTAACAGGAACTCACTATTAATAGGAACTCACTATTAATAGGAACTCACTATTAACAGAAACTCATTATTAATAGGAACTCACTATTAATAGGAACTCACTATTAACATGAGCTCACTTTTAATAGGAATTCACTTTAACAGGAACTCACTATTATTAGGAACTCACTATTTACAGAAACTCACTATTAACAGGAACTTATTATTAATAGGAACTCACTATTAATAGGAACTCACTATTAATAGAAACTCATTATTATTAGCAACTCACTATTTATAGGAACTCACTATTAACAGGAGCTCACTTTTAATAGGAATTCACTTTAACAGGAAGTCACTATTAATAGGAACTCACTATTAACAGAAACTCACTATTAACAGGAACACATTATTAATAGGAACTCACTATTAACAGGAACTCACTATTAATACGAACTCAGGAATAACAGTAACACACTATTAATATGAACTCACTATTAATAGGAGCTCACTTTTAATAGGAACTCACTATTAACAGTAACTCAGTATTAACAGGAACTCATTATTAATAGGAACTCACTTTTCAAAGGAACTCTTTTAATAGGAACTCAATATTAATAGGAACTCACTATTAACATGAACTCACTATTAATAGGAACTCACTATTAACAGAAACTCACTGTTAGCAGGAACTCATTATTAATAGGAACTCAGTATTAACAGGAACTCAGTATTAATAGGAACTCACTATTAACAGGAACTCACTATTAATACCAACTCACTATTAATAGGAACTCAATTTAATAGGAACTCACATTTAACAGAAACTCACTATTTATTAGGAACTCACTTTAACAGGCTATTAACAGGAACTCGCTATTAACAGGAACTCACTATAAATAGAAACTCACTATTAATAGGAACTCACTATTAACAGAAACTCACTATTAATAGGAACTCAGTATTAACAGAAACACACTATTAACAGGAACTCATTAATAGGGACTCACTATTTATAGGAACTCACTTTTAATAGGAACTCACTTTAAATAGGAACTCATAATTAATAGGAACTCACTATTAACAGGAACTCACTATTAATAGGAACTCACTATTAATAGGAACTCACTATTAACAGAAACTCATTATTAATAGGAACTCACTATTAATAGGAACTCACTATTAACATGAGCTCACTTTTAATAGGAATTCACTTTAACAGGAACTCACTATTATTAGGAACTCACTATTTACAGAAACTCACTATTAACAGGAACTTATTATTAATAGGAACTCACTATTAATAGGAACTCACTATTAATAGAAACTCATTATTATTAGCAACTCACTATTTATAGGAACTCACTATTAACAGGAGCTCACTTTTAATAGGAATTCACTTTAACAGGAAGTCACTATTAATAGGAACTCACTATTAACAGAAACTCACTATTAACAGGAACACATTATTAATAGGAACTCACTATTAACAGGAACTCACTATTAATACGAACTCAGGAATAACAGTAACACACTATTAATATGAACTCACTATTAATAGGAGCTCACTTTTAATAGGAACTCACTATTAACAGTAACTCAGTATTAACAGGAACTCATTATTAATAGGAACTCACTTTTCAAAGGAACTCTTTTAATAGGAACTCAATATTAATAGGAACTCACTATTAACATGAACTCACTATTAATAGGAACTCACTATTAACAGAAACTCACTGTTAGCAGGAACTCATTATTAATAGGAACTCAGTATTAACAGGAACTCAGTATTAATAGGAACTCACTATTAACAGGAACTCACTATTAATACCAACTCACTATTAATAGGAACTCAATTTAATAGGAACTCACATTTAACAGAAACTCACTATTTATTAGGAACTCACTTTAACAGGCTATTAACAGGAACTCGCTATTAACAGGAACTCACTATAAATAGAAACTCACTATTAACAGAAACACACTATTAATAGGAACTCACTATTAAGAGAAACTCGCTATTAACATGAACTCAGTCTTATCAAAACTCACTATTAAAAGGAACTCACTTTTAACAGGAACTCAATCTCAATATGAACTAACTTTTTGCAGATTATGCTTTCCCTCCGAGTGTGTTAGGCCGCCCCCAAATACGCATGTGCAGCAGTTCATAAAGAGGCAGGTGGAGGCATCACATGTCATGGAGGGGGCATGTGCATGTTTACGCCCCTCCCTGGTTGGTGGTGGTTGTGTAATAGGGAGGGCAACATTTGAAAGGTGGGAATTGGATATGACTAAAATTAGGGGAGAAAATGGGGTAAAATTTAAAAAGAAGTAAAATGTCTATTTAGTTTCTAGAGGAAGTTGTTGTGGTGTTCGGGGAATAAAACACTCACCAAGGAAAATCATTTATTTCATTATGGCAGCAGGAACTTCATCACTACGTCTCTATTGTGTACACACACAGGATTATCAGAGGAAAGAAATAAACGTGTGTGTGTGTGTGTGTGTGTGTGTGTGTGTGTGTGATGTCCATCCCTAGAGGAGAAGCAGAAAGCAATAGAAGAAACCAGTTTTGATGAAGGAGGAAAAAGATTGTTTAATAAATACAAGAAGTCAAAGAATTCTTCTAAAGGTAGTTACAGTGTTATAAATACTTGTATATACTTATATATATATATATATATATATATATATATGTTCTTAGCTGCACCCACCACACAGTTCTCTCTATAGCTGTACAAGTCCTGCCTGTAGTCCATCTGTTACCCTGCACAGTATACGTATTGGCACCCCTTGATGCAAATTGTTAGCAGCAATCCTGCATATATCATCTAAAATGCCCAAAATTGTCCACCATCTCACATTATTAAAGAATCCTTTAAAACATTCCTGGATCCAGAATTTGATCTGGATCATCCCTAAAATCTAAACGAGTCTTGTTTGTCCAAAGTCCCGCCAAATTCATTTTCTAGGCTGCTTAATCCTAATTAGCATCGCTGGGAGGCTGGTGCCCATCTCAGGCGACTATGGGCAAGGGTGGGGTACACCCTGAACAGCTCACCAGACCATCGCAGGGCCAACACACACACAACCATTCACACTCACACCTTGTGGCAATTTGGAACAACCAATTAGGCTACTGTGCATGTTTTTGTACTGTTGGAGGAAACCGGAGTTCCCGGAGGAAACCCATGCAAGCACAGGTAGAACATGCAAACTCCACAAAGAAACGCCCGAGCCCGGGAATCAAACCCAGGACCTTCTTGCTGTGAGGTGGATGTGCTAACCACTGTGCCACCGTGCTGATAAATCCAAACATAATCTTTTGTGTATCTGATAAAATACACACAAACCGTGGTGAAACATCACTTCCTGTATACAGATACAATAACAGTTAAACAGGGTTCAAAATTTCCACTGGGGTGTAACAGGAACCAGCACAGTACAGACATTTGCTTCTGGCGAAACAATAAAAAATGGTTTAGCCAAACGTTAAAGCTAAAAGAGCTTAACAGAGCTAAAAAAAAAAAAGAGCTAAAAGAGCTTAGTCAGTCCTAGGTTTAGCTGTCATGTTAAAGCTCGTTCACATATAATAGAAGTGAAGAAAAAAAGATTAACAAAATAAAATAAAACTCAGTGTAACTTATTTATAAAAGCAATAGCCTATCAATTATCATTTGACTAGAATGCATGTTTTAGAGCATCATGCTTTAGTTAGCAGAGACTAGCGTTAGTGTTATATGTGGACTCTCCATGTAAATAACCGATTAAGGTTTTTTGTTTGTTTGCTGTGATGAGAAATTATCGTAATGGTGGTGCATCCTTTGTTTTGTTAAAACACAGTTTCTTCTCGTTAGTTCTTCAGAAGTTCTGTAATTTTCAGGAAGCTGGTCAGAACCCAACAATCCTCCCCAAATTTGAACCCTACTAATAACCCCCCTCTTCCATTTCAAGAGTGAAAATGGATTAATACTGGCCGTTGTGTGTGTGTGTGTGTGTGTGTGTGTGTGTGTGAGAGAGAGAGAGAGAGAAAGAGAGAGAGAGAGAGAGAGAGAGTGAGCAATGTGTATCTGTTTATGGTTGTTTGTTCACTTATAATAAAATTATATTGTAAAACTTTCAGGACTTTGAACTGTTTATGTTGTGTGTGTTTACAGATGAAGACAGATTCTGTGATATATTTTTAAATATTTAATTATTCTGGGATGTTATAGTGTGTTGTGGGCGTGGTTTATTCATCATGCTGAAAGCTTACTAAAGATTAAAGCGAAACTACCCCCCCCTCTCTCTCAGATATACAGGTGTTGCCATCGTCTGACGTGCTGAAGATGAACGAGCATTTAATTGAGGCCAGCTCTCAGTTTAAGATGAAGCAGGGGAAAGGAACCATCGATGTGTGGTGGTTGTTTGATGATGGAGGTACGAAGCAGATGGCCAGAATTATCTTGTTTATATTTAGTTCTTGGTTCAGCTGGGTGTATTTCCACAGGATGGTATTGTGTTGTAATGGTGAATATTTTAAAACTCAATAATAATATAGAACATGTTTAAACAACCTGGCTGCCACATGTCAGTCAAGCTTAATGGGGTACAGCTATTCATGATGATGTTACACATCTGTACAGATTCTGAGGATAATTTAAATAATAGAGGTGTGGTCAATAGTGGGGCGGAGTTTCAGAAAAATATGCTAAATGATGATTGGGTTGACAGGTCTGACTCTGTTACTGCCCTACATACTGACCACCAGGAAGAAGTGGAAAGACTGTAAACTGCGGATCTTCATTGCAGGACAACCTGAACGTGTAGAACATGACAAAAAAGAGTACGAACACACACACACACACACACTCACAATAAATGAATGTTATACTTTACATAACATCCTGTGTGTGTGTGTGTGTGTGTGTGTGTGTGTGTGTGTGTGTGTGTGTGTGTGTGTGTGTGCTTTTTTCAGAATCCAGTCTCTAGTGAAAAAATTCAGAATCAAATGCACGGATATCATTATCATCACAGACCTCCACATCAAACCTATTTCAGAAAAGTACGTCACCTAAAACTTACTGTGTGTGTGTTTGTCTGTTTGTGTGTGTGTGAGTGTGTGTTGTTTGTGTGTGTGTGTGTCTTTGTGTTTGTGTGTGTGTGTGTGTGTGTGTGTGTGTGTGTGTGTGTGTGTGTGTGTGTGTTGTTTGTGTGTGTGTGTGTGTGTGTGTGTGTGTGTGTGTGTGTGTGTGTGTGTGTGTGTGTGTGTGTAGTGTGGTGTGTGTGCGAGTGTGTGTGGTTCTATTCTGTTTTAGCTGTTTTTAAGGTAAGCCAACTGTATCCCACTATCGAAATAAACACTTTATAGCAAGTTTGGTTGGTGGTTGGTATGAGGTGTGAATGGGATGCTAGGGTGAATTGGGTCCGAGGAACGCTTTTCTCCATGTACTGCTTCTCGCTTTTGGATGAAAAGCCCTTTCACTGTGGCTACAATAGGAGATTGAGCAAGGGGAGGAGTCCTTCATAATTAGTCCATTTAATGGTGCGTTTACTTAATTTTTGTATTCATTAGTGACTATGGGCAAAAAGGGCAGCAAGTTTTCGTATACTAAAAGCTTGCCGGTTAGTATTTCATAGACGTGCATATGAATTCTTTCCTCCAGATAAACCTAAGTGGGAGACACCACCTGTAAAGGCTTTTTCACTTAATAACAACGGACGCTGTAGACACGTGGTAAGTGAAATTCACTGTGCCTGGTGCTGACAGGCAATGAAATCAAAAAATTGATTCAGATTTATAAAATGGAATACTGTATTTTAGCTTAGAAATGTATACATTAACATAAACACGCAAGAAAGGAACATAGAATAATTAAGCGCTCGAGGTTAAACATGAACATTTCCTTTTGGACAGTCGATTATATTCCACACTGTTGTTTTTTTTTTTTTTTTTTTTTTTTTTTGGATAAATTTCGACTGCAACCACTGTACTTAATGTAATAAAACAGAGAAACCAAACGTGTAGAGCGCTTAATAATTACGTTTTGACAAATAGTTATGAACACCAATTCAAGAAAAGTAAGCAGGAATAGAAAAGACAACGGAGACGTAGAGCAATATTATATACAGCCATATTTCTACACATATATTACAAACTGGGAGAATGATCGCATTATTTAGGATATAGGCATAATTCAATATAAAATCTCGAAATAAAAATAAAAAATCTTATACAGTTCCACATTTGACCAGTACCCCACACAGGCAGTGACAGCAGTGAAAAAAAGGTGCTTACGACTCAAATGATTGTCTGATAAAACGAAAAGAAAAAGGATTGCATCCTGGCTGCGCTGTGCATCACCACTCGAATTCAAATTAATCAGAATTTAAAAAAAGACGATGAACACCGGATTCTGGAAATTTCCTCTTCTCGGTTATCCTGGAGAAAACATCGAGCGAAAGGTCGTTTCCTGTGTGTTAAAAAAGAAAAAGCTATCGATATTTCATGCAAGTGATGGGGGTAGGGGAAAGGTGTGGGTCCCGTTCAAAGCGCTTGAAAAAAGACGTGCTTTTATATTTTTTCTTTCTCTCTCTGAATAATTATGGTCCTTTTTGTTTTCCTCGATATTTCATAATGTTCTTTCATCAGGTCCATGTTCCCTGCAAATATTTCTCTCTTTTTATTTGCGTATCATACGTCGCATTCGGAGTCACTGGACGTTACGGAGAGGATGGACGTGGTCATGTCGGCGCGTTCCGTCACGCTCGATACGCTGGTGGTGGGACTGGCGGCGGTACACGGCGACTCGGCCGAGCTATGCGGAGTGCATTCAGATAGAGAGCGCATGCCGTTCTGTCCTATGGATTGGTGCTGGAGCCTAGATGTGGAAAAGAGAGAAAGAATGAGATCTTACCTGAGTATGATTTTATTGAATAATTATTAATCAAATGCCAAGTTTAATATCTATCTATGAGTTTGATTTGTAGCTTGAACTCCTCTTCCAACTGATCCAATTCTTCAGACAAGTTTGAAACAGGCCTACATCAGCTACTCCTATTTCAAACTAGAATGTCACTAGAATTAGCCGGAAATTACCGAAAACCCCAATTGTCATTAATTGTTCAATGTCAACCTTTTATCTTTCTTCAGAGACATTTTCCTATAACACATCCGATTTAAAACAAACAATTACAAACTCATCCCTTTTTGACAGTTTTGGTGAAAGCAAACAACCAAACAGAACTCATTTCATTTATTAACAGCTTTTGGTTTATACTTTCAAAACAATATATCTGCTTGTGGGCCTAGCAATTACACCTCAGTGTAGATTTCAATATTAATTGTAAACAGATGCTATGGCGTTGAACAAAGTTTGTAAACAATGTATTTCATAGCTAAAATCTTAGCACCCAGATTTGCACAAATGCGACAAAAACACTAAGTAAAGATATTTATTACTATGTTGAGCAGAATAACATTTAAATTAAGCACAAGTCAAAATAGTTTATAATATATTCTCTCTTGATAATAATCGTGATTCTACGTGAAAAATTATTGACAGTGAAAAATGTCTGAACAAAATATGATCTCACTGCCCGCTGGTGTTGACCTTGCTCTCTGTAATTGTGTATATGAAATAATTTATTATTCCGTAAAAAAATTAAATTGCTGTTGTGTTACCAGGAGATCTGTAACTTTAGCACTCTACATGATATCAGAAATAAAACTTCCAATGTGACCTAAAAATTCGAATAATATTGTAAATTATTGTTTCGATTAGTGTCGGCTATTTGAGATTGTTAAATATATCTATAGGGTATTAAGAGATTATTAAGACAAACAACAAAACCCAAAACAATAATTTGTATTTTATACTGCATATTCCATCACAGATTGTTTTGGAAATGTAGCGAAATGTAAATATTTGTATTTTGCAAATATTGTTCTCGTTGATGAAAATATTTAATATTTGCTTATGTTTATATAAATAATATTTATTACATTTATTTATTTTAAACTACCACAAATTTTTCTTGTACTATCTGGTTGTGACATTTCAAAATAATTAACACAAATCCTGAGTGGTTGTTGTACCTTTTACCACAGCACTGAGGTTTAACCGCTAAATATCCAGCCTGCTTGTTTGGTGAAAGATGACCGATTTATACACACAGGCCATAAATACCGCTTTATTTCTTAGTGACATTTTGAAACTTTCAAATGTTGTCACTCCAAGCGTTCCCATGAGGCCATAGGGTTGAAGTGTACCTGTTTTTCGCTGCCGCCGCTCTGTCTCTTTGCCTCCTGTTTTTAAACCAGTTTCCGACCTGTGTAGGAGTGAGTCCAGTGGCCTGCGCCAGTTCTCGTTTCTTGCTCGGGTTGGGATACGGGTCCTGCAGGTACCACTCCCGCAACAGACTGCGCGTCCGTTCCTTGAAACAGTGCGTCTTCTGTTCGCCGTCCCAGATGGTTCTGGGCAGCGGAAACTTCTTGCGCACTCTGTACTTATCGACAGGTCCGAGCGGGCGCCCCCGCAGCTTTTCGGCCTCCTGGTAGTGAGCCTCGAGCCACATGGCCTGAAGCTTGCCGTGCGAGTCCTTGGTGAACTTGTGGTTTTCCAGGATATGGTAGAGGTCGCGGAAGTTACCCGTGTGGAAGGCGACAACAGCACGGGCGCGCAGGATCGACTCGTGTTTGTTAATGGTCTCGCATGCGCCCGGCGCCACCGGCAGCGACCAGAGAAAGCGACCCAGCCGCTCGATGTCGCCGGTCTCCTCAAGCGTCTCGCAGACGCTCGCCACCTGCTCCGCGGAGAAGTTGAGGGTCGGTAGCTGAAACATGGACAAGTCTTCGGGAGACCGGGCGCTGGGCGCGCTGCTCGCCACTAGCAGGGGCCGATCAGCGAAGTTGGGCAGGAAGAAATGGGAGGGATAGAGCTCTAAAGGAGATCTGAAAACCATGGAAATGACCTGAGAGAGAAAGAAAATTAGCAAAGAAAAAAAGAGGAACGGACGAGTGCAAGATTGAATGATTCAATAGCTATCGCCTAATGACACCAGCCTCATAATATCTCCCCCTAAAAATCCACGCGTGAGTGTAGCATTGAAATATTTTGTTTCGCTTTTCTATTGGTCTTCTTCGTGTCGTTGTGGGGTTGTCATGGCAGCCCTGCCAATCACTGTCAAGCGTGCCAATCATTAGCCAGTACGTAGTGGCTTTCACCACTTGTGCTGCTCTCGCGGGGGGGTTATCAGGAAGTTCGATCTGAACACTGCCCTCCCTCCTGAAGCAGAAGCCGAGGCTCAGCCTATTTGTTGAATGGAATGAGCAATTAGTGGGTGGAATATTATTGCGATCTTAACGAGACTCGTTAAAGCTAAAGAAGATACGTAGTAAAGAGAAGGCAGGGTGGCGGCTGGTTGGAGGAGGGGGTGACAGTCGTGCATTTGGAATCCACATTTAAATGGAGGATTGAAACGGAGTCTACAACACGGTGCGCATACACTCATTATATCAACAGCATCTATTTCATGTCCTTTTTTCATATTTTCTACCAAGTTCATTTCAACCTTTTCTAACTGAATGTGCTATTGTGTAAGTTTGGTGGCTGTAAATCTTAACGCTTGTTTTTCCACGAATCCCAAAAAAGTAAATGTCGACCTTTTTTCCTCTTCTTCCTGACTTGGATTTGGTTTTCATCCGCGCAGATACAGTTGCTGCTGATGCTATAGCTCAGCATCCCTCTGCTGGCTCCAGTGTGTGTTTATGCAAAGGCAAAGCACCAATGCTGTTGGCATGAATAGGCGATAAGTAAAACAACTTTGATACAAAGCACACTGCTCATTAAACCTGCAAGTATATACAGGAATATGAAGGAATATGTTTTACTACTCTTTCAAATTAGAATAATGCATCTTTCTTTCTTTTTTAACAGAGTGAGCTGCTGCATCAGTTTTGCCTTCAAACTGGAAATACACCGGAAATTCGGCAACAACGGTCGCACTGTACGAGTGTGTTATTAGCCCAAAGAGCATGTAGCATACAGAGTTAACGCTTTCGCGAGCTTAAGCTAATTTTAGATTTTTTTTGTTTGTTTGTTTGTTTTTTTTTTGCATTCCACAACATCATTTGAAAGATTTTAATAAATATAAATAAATAAACAATATCTGAGATTATTCTCATTTAGCAGCTTGACTTCCCTCTAATATGCCTTTTAGCTATTGCCAGTGAGAGAGACATTTATTTAGATTTGAGTCAGGAAGGGAGAAAGGTAGGTTGTGATGTGAATTTTATATTTCTCAGATATCACACTCGTTTGCTTCCCTGTCATTTGAAACTTCAGTGAAACAACTCCAAGTAGGCTACCACTTGAATTGGTAGCTTTGCAAAGCTTCTTGGACTGGAAATAACTTGTATTGAAATGCTGACCGCATATTCCTGCTCTAATCTCTCGCCCAGTCGGCATTTCCAAGAGGCCCCTGCATTCTGAATATCCTGAAAGGCTAGCTTCTCCAGGTGTTTAACCCGATCGCCTTACACAACCATTGAAGGTTTTTTGAAAGATTACTTGGAAATCTGTGCTTGCAGGCAATAAGGAAATTACTGAGGGGGTGACGAAACATAAGGACTGAAATGGGGTGCATAAACCCCTGTTAAATCACTTTATTTAACACGGCCTTTTGTTTACGTTAAGCATGTAATTAACACCCCAAACAAGTTTATTCACCTGGGCTAATTGTCTGTTTATCCCCGAGCTTCCAGTGCTGTAGTTTTTGCGATAAGCAGCGGGGGGACTTGCTCCTCAATACCGACGAGCCATTAGCTCCTTCTTTGTTTATTTAATTCCGCACCGCCTCACAGCACAATACGGGCTCCATCGCCTGACTTTACTCAGGAAATAGATTACTTCTCCAGCACTCCAGCCTCAACACAAACAGCAACAAGAACTTTTTTTTTTTTTTTTTTTTTTGTGGTGGGTGAACCAGATGTTTGATGTCTTTCTTTTATGTGCCATTGGATCCGGCTGAAACGAAAACAAGGTAAAAGACCCTTCAGCCCGTCTCACTTATCTATTTAAAGATAGTTTAATCGTATTTAAAAGCATCCCCGGTTCTTTCTTCACATTTACAAGCCTTCTGTTTTCCATGTGTGATTTCTGCGCCAGTAAAAACCCTACAGCTGTGTGAGCGAGCAGTTCGGAGAATTCAAGGAGCAAGCGGCTCTGTTCTCCTGGTTTCGGTTTAGTTTAAAAGACCCTAATATAGATTTAGTAAGTTCTAGTTTTGACAGAAACCGCCATTGTGGGAACAGCTGCTATAGTTTAATGTTCGATGGAATCCCCGAGACGCGCGTGGACTATTTATGTTTTAATCTATCTTGACTTGTTTTGCCTCCTCTTCCTGTAGTCATTTATTCTTCGTCGCTTTTTTCTCCTATTCATCACACGGGTCCTTGCAGCTGCGAAATCCATAATGCCGTTTCAGACTATTGTTGCGAGTTTTCTTCCGCGACTCGTCCTAAACAGACGGGGTTGGCAGGTGCCGCTGGTCTCGTGTCCGAGTTTGAATATCATCATCACAGTTTCTAAGTTTCAAAAATACATCGTCTGACCGATATGCTTCGCAAAAACGGAAATGTATCCAGTCCATTGAAGTTGATTATGTTTGTCAAATTGGCGTCCCGTGATTTAAAAAAGATTGACCATTCTGATTACTTTGCAGCTTCCACCACGTAGAGGCTGCTGCTCTCCACTCCACAGAATCCGGAAAGGGCAAACGCAGCGTGCAGCTTTGTGGGCCGTCGGGATGGGGCGCAACTGCCCCTTTTTATTTGCTTAACCGAACGCTTTCAACCTCTTCTGTTGTGCATCGCTCAGAAGGATCTCTGCATCCGTAACCTACCAACGTGATGTGAGATTTTTAACACTCTGCTGAGGTTCCATGTGAGTACGTGTGTTCATATAACATATGGCCTTATGTAACTTTCACTAAATAACTCAACTGTAGGCTAGATGTTTAGAGCTACTGAAGCTCCAATTCACACAATTAGAAAAAGAAATAGTAAAATAGTATAACTGCAATTGAAGTATATCAATTTACTTCATAAAGTCACATTCTGATTCTTGGTCATTCTGTTCTCGATTTAAAAAAAAAAATTGACTTGGTGCTTCTGTAAGTTTTTTTTTTTTTTTTTTTTTTTGCATTAGTAAGGGTTTAGACCCTTTCTAACAATTTAAGAGTTTCCCCAGAAGAACGGCCGAAGAACCCGCAAAGGATCTGGATTTTCTAAGAATATAAAGTTCATATACTTTTAACACTTGCTTTTGTCGTTCTGTTTTAGACTTCCGGTCCCATTAACAAAGGATGTTAAGCTGTTTTGGCAAAGTCCGTGTTATTGTACTATGAAGGTTTTGTTCTCCATCACCATGTCTTTTTTGTGTGGTCTCATTAAGTGGGCATCCTGCTAGGTCTGCAGAATTATACGGGAGCTGTCCAATCAGTGCATGTGCACGGCTTGTTAGCGACATTTAATGAGGCTTCTCCGCGCACTGAGAGAATGGCACCTCGATGTTAGATTTACCTTGTGTCAACTCGTTACTTCCAATGGAGGCATTGGATGATTCTCTGAATGGAACCAGGCGGCCGGAACTGTGGGTCCTCTCCTTCCAAGGTGTTTTGCCCGGGTGTGTGTGTGTGTGTGTGTGTGTGTGTGTGTGTGTGTGTCTTTGTTAATTTCTCTGATTCATTGATATATTTATTTTCCAGATCATGTGCATAT
>JAQMYF010000004.1:30236884-30248460 GCA_030014195.1 Neosilurus mollespiculum
ATATTTCGTGTGAAGTATCAGAGCTCCAGGTCTAATGGAGTCTAAACTACACCGGGTGAAAGTATTACAGGTGCAGGGTCTCAATAATAACTACATCTGCTTGTAGTGTATCAGAATTTTAAAGAATCCACAGCATTAAGAATAAAAGCTCACAAAACACATTATCTGAACAGGTTTCATGCAACGTTAGTTGTATATATTATTAACTGCAGTAACAACAGCATCAGTGACACTCATTGTGGCTTTCCGGAGAAGACACTTTTTGATGGACATGCTCATCAAGCTGATGTGGAACTCTGTACAGAAAGTATTTCACATCCAATCCCAATTATATCTTTCAGCAAGCTATACAGTACTATGCTGCTTTAGAAAAAGTAAGCACTTCTGTCCTCCACATGTAATGTCTAATTTCCGGAGAAGACATTTTTGACGGACAAAGGGTCCCGACAGCCATTTAGATTATAAATAGAGCTTACAAGCAGCAGAAGGTCTTTCTAGATTGTATGAAAATACCCCTCCAAAAGTAAAAGTTAGTTAGTAATTAGGAGGCAATTCAGAATTTTATCAGCTAAAAGCTGCTATTTTTATTACAGTGGATAGAATTGAATTCTGTACTTGGTCAAAATCTGAGCAATATTTTCTGTGATAACACGATTTATCGAAATTGAGAAAAGATTTCACGAGTGCAGCTGGGACGACTCTTCCTCTATACAACAATAAACAAG
Organism: Neosilurus mollespiculum; assembly: GCA_030014195.1. Lineage (NCBI taxonomy): Eukaryota > Metazoa > Chordata > Actinopteri > Siluriformes > Plotosidae > Neosilurus > Neosilurus mollespiculum. The sequence goes on from JAQMYF010000004.1 coordinate 30,237,610, forward strand.
AGACAGTAATAAAGTACTGAAGAGCTACTTAAAGGGGCCCCGTGTGTAACTTAAAAAGACAACCCTGACCCTGAAACAGCCCTTTTGCTCTCTGAGGGGTGGTGTGATGGTGATGAAATTTTGATGTGTTTAATTGTTGAGTTTTCATAAAGAGGGAGTGTTTAGGCTTTGATTTGTACTGCCTATAAATTCACTTCCAATATGGAGTCACAACGGTCCGAACGGCACTGTTCCGTGGTCAGTCTACTATTACACGATATCTATGTGGACGTTTTCGCGCGCGCCCTTTAAATGCGCCTGTGGGGGTTGAAGTTTGGCGCGAAATCTTGGCGGTGTTCTGTGAGGTAATTTCTCCGGAGGTTTTATTTCGAGTGTTTGATGGTTTTATGTACTTTATGTGTTTTATCTCGCAGTGTTTTCAGGTAAAATGCCGTGCTCAGAAGTGACGGACTCGAGCTCTCCTGTGAAGAAGAGCAGGACCGAGGAGAGGAAGATTGTGCTCAAGTTTGCTAAACTGTCTGAAAACGCCACAGCACCGAGCAGAGGATCCGTTAAAGCCGCCGGATACGATCTGTACAGGTCAACATCAACATCAGCACACATTCTCCAGGGCTTTTATCTGATCGCTGCACTTTCATTCATGATTTATTACAAATAATTCATGTTTAAATCACCCAAATAAAGAAAGTCCCAGTGTTTAGCTTGCTGTTTAACTCTGGACGTTTGGGAGTCGATTCTTTATTTTCAAGCTTGACTCGGAGTCGATTCTTTTCACTGACGTCATGCTGTGATTTATAGATTATTAAACTTAGTTTTTCCTCGATTCAGTGATTTAAGTATCATAAAAGTACTAAGTAACAACATGCAGGAGGTTTTTTATTATAGTAAATATTTCTGATTGTAAATGTATTTTTGTGTAATTAATCTTTTTATCTAACAAATTCAAATTAATAGTAAAATTATTTCTACTTCCTGTTTAAAGGGGCTTAAAAAGAAGGAATGAAGCAACGTTGAAATGAATGATAAAGGATGATGGCGGCTCTCCCGAGTGGAGAACTAACGTTAAGGAGCATGGCTTGGATGGGGGTTCTTATGTGCCCACCGCAGGAACCCCAATAAAGTCGATGCTGATTGGCTGTTATTTATCACTGACTTACACAACAATGGGCAGCAAAACAACCCATCAAACCCCAAAAATCGAGGCTCGCACGCCACCGATCAGATTCACACAGGATAAAAACTCAGTGGAACTCGGGGAGCAGATTAACTTACACAAGCTTTACGGAACATGAACTCATTAAACGAACGATACAACTGAAGGTGGAGATCAGGAGGATGGTATAAAGTGAAGCCGGGTTTGGGTGCTTATGGGTAGATGGGTGCATCAGGAGCCTCTCTTTTAGGTGGTGTGTAAATCCAGATGTTCGTAATAGCTCATGTGATCTTTCCTCTCAGTGCGTATGATTACTCGATAGCGCCGATGGACAAGGCGGTGGTAAAGACTGATATCCAGGTTGCGGTTCCTGCGGGATGTTATGGTCGTGTCGGTACGGACCTTTCTCAATGTTTTATTTATGTAGAGATTCCATTTACAGTCCGCACTCTGCAGTTTTACAGTGTGTGTGTGTGTGTGTGTGTGTGTGTGTGTGTGTTCCTCCTCAGCTCCTCGCTCTGGTCTGGCGGTGAAGCACTTCATTGATGTTGGAGGTGAGAGGGTTCCGTCCTGAATCTGCACTAATCACAGGTCACTTTAAGGTGCGGGGTGTTAGCCCTCACACACTGTCCTGTCGCGCTCCTCTGTGTCCTCACGTTGCACGTGCTGCTTCACGTGGGTTAAGGAGCCTAATTTGCTGTGGTGGGATTCAGTGTACTATGAGTAGAGTGTAATGAAGCAATCGATATGTTTATATTGTAATCTGATGTGTACAGGCTGATACAAAAACCTCCCACCTTTCCTCTCTTACCAGGTAAATAAAGTTAAAGGTACTTTCAGGACTTCTGTGAAAATCTGATGTCACAGAAAGTCACATTTTTGCAGATATATAAAGGGGGTTCACAGACTCTTAGGAACCAGTTACATGCTGTATTTAAACTGAGTTAAATTGGTATGGAAAGAAATGGTTTCCTTTAATGAATGTTTGGTATGAAATGTTAGATAAAAGGGTTCCTGGTACAGTCCGAGCTTCAGCTAACTGTGTTACCCTTTGTAGCCGGTGTGGTGGATGAGGACTACAGAGGAAACGTCGGCGTGGTGCTGTTCAACTTCGGAAAGGAGACGTATGAAGGTGCAGTTTAAATAAAAGAAATAGAATTTGTGGATGTATAAAGATGGGTTTGGGTAATGTGTGTGTGTGTGTGTGTGTGTGTGGACTTTACAGTGAAGAAAGGAGACCGAGTGGCTCAGTTAGTGTGTGAGCGGATCTGCTATCCTGAACTACAGGAACTCGAGGTGAAACACTGTTAAATGTGACCCGCTGCAGTGTGATGGGGATTAAGTAGGAAATGTGAGATATTTGGAAAGAGAGTTGAATCTTTGAAATGTAGTGTGTGGATGTTGGGGTTTTTCCAGATGTGGACATTCAGAAACAGGTTCTGTAACTTTTTCACAGAAGTAGCATTAGCCACATACAGAGTGATGAACTCGGCCCATTTTCATGCTGTAATCATGTATTACACCTCATTTTAAATCGGGTTCCTACTTAATCTCTGTTATGCTGTAGCGCATCATATTTAAGCTTCAAGGTCTTTTTAAACCTATATTTATGTACTAGTACAGGTTGCTGTATGGATTAAATATTTAAAAATGCCCCGCCCATATTTTATCCTGATATCTTTTAAACTATAGAAACACTCAGTTTCTCTTTAGCAGACTTTACATCACTATGTTCAGAAGTGACAGCAGATTTTTTTAAATTTTATTTTATTTATTTTTTAAAACTTGCCCCTCAGTTGAACACCGGAAGTGACATGCTCGCCGTAAAGTCACATGACCTTTATAAATGATCACTGAACAAAATGGTCTGGATGTAAAAGGGCAAATTTGAATAACAAATCTGTTATTTTGTCTTGTTCTCAGACACTGGACGAGACAGAGAGGGGTTCTGGGGGATTCGGCTCCACCGGGAGGAACTGAAACAGACCTGTTGATTTTAATGTTTTTTTTTTTTTTTTTTTTTCTTTTTAAGTTTGTGTTCCAGTTGGTTATTGCTCATAAATAAATGTGATGTATTGAGTTGAAGAACTGCATTAAGGCCACCAGGTGGTGCTGTTACTCTTCATGCCTGAAGGTGAACAGATAAACGTTGCTCTCGTGTAGATTTGTTCAGTACTGTTACATGTTTTTATAGTGTTAAAATGTTGTCCATGTTGGGGATTCAATGATAAAGTTAGTCCTGTTTATGCAGGGGAGGCCATGGTGTGAATGAGCTGTTGCTATAGTAGCACTAACTTCTTTCTGTGATGTTACAGAAAATGAATCAACACCTCGGGTGTATTCCAAAACTCTTAAATTATATCCTCGTTTTTCTCAGTTCCGTCTCATCCTTGTGTCTTGGCTCCGTCCACTGAGGAAATTTACTGCTGATGATAGATCTGACCTGCTGCTTAAAAGCGGCCTATGTAATAAGGGGTGGGTCATTTATACGCTGCTGTGCAGCCCTTCCAGGACGGCGACTCTTGTGGATCCTCGATCCACAAATAAGAGAATGATGGCCGACCAGAAGAGCTTTGGGTTTAATCAGGGAGTGAGGAAGTAACAAATAACGGTTTTGTGATGCACCCCTTGTGACCAATCACAGTCCCCAACTGCCACTGCTGCAGTTGGAAAGAAATGAGAAAAGATTGAGTCGGGAACCCTGTTAAAACCAAAGCATTCTTTAATTGTGAAATGACACCTAAAACTTCTCACAGATGTGAACACTGAATGATGATGGTGTCTCGTTGAAGGCACTGACGATATTGTGAGTATGTGCATTTGGCCTGGAAGGCCTCAGTGCAGTAGTCTCTTTCTTTCTCTTCCTCTGAAAGGTGAAATGTTCAGTTACACAACATCAGAATAAAAAAAAAAATAAAGTAGTTGGTCTTTATAATGAGCACCATTGTGAGCCCTTCAGTCCCCAGGGCACTATACATGTTTATAAACGATCCCCGGGTTAAACGTGGTGTGGTTACAGTATTACACACACGTACTGCGCAGAGTAGCAAAAGGTGTTAAGTGGCATCAGTTTGACAGTGCATTCATAAATCTAATGTTGACGTGTTATTAGCACCAGTAAATACGATTAAAACACTGAGCTAAGATAGACAGCGCAGAAATGAGAAGCAGAGTTCTTTATAACCACAATGGAACCAGAAAAATTAAAACAATTCAGGTGAAAATACACTGCACAGTGTTCCAATTTCGCAAAAATATATATTGAACCGGTTCCTGATACTGAACAACCCGGTTAAAGGTGTGAGCCCGGTTTGCACTGGTGTTAGCCTGGAGGTTTCCCTTACCCTGCATTCACATGTGATACTTCCTTTGTGAGTGTGGCCTGTCCTTTCTTTTCAGTCTGTAACAATTTAGGGTTTTTTAGTTGTTCTGTACTTTGATACACGTTTAAAGGTATAGTGTGTAAGGTTTTGGAGGCTCTATTAGCAGGAATTTAGTATGTTATCAAAAATTTTTCATTAATCTATAAATTAAATAAAAGGGTTTTTTTGGAACTTTAAAGAAAGCTGTTTATATCTACGTGGGGAGCAGGTCCCCTCTCGCAGAGGCCGCTATGTTGATACAGTCACCCAAAACCTTACAAGCTTTGAAGGGGAGGATTGGGGATAGATTTTCAGTTGGTTGCAGTCTCCAGCTTCAGTACTAGATGCTGCTAAATCCAACACACTGTAGCTTTAATGATCGGTCACAAACTAAAATAAAACCATGTACGTTTTTATTTTTTGTAATTTTTGAATCAAACATTTATTGAGAACTAATTTTGTGTAAGAAATGTGGCAGTTCACTACACTCCAGATTCCAGAACGTGTCCCCCATTTCAGAGCTAAACGTGTCCCAGTGCTTCAGAGCAGAAAGCCAGGATTACAACCAGAGCAGATGGATTATGTGTATGATCAGTTTCTAATATTGATAAACACAGAAGAATTATTTCTGCCGGATTAGATATGAGAAATGAAGTATAGGATACCAGAGATTCTCACAGTTGTCTTATTTTAGTTAAAAAAAAAAATAAAGGGAACATAAAACTGTTATTACATAGAGCTTTATGAAATGGAACATAATCTGAAGGGATATCTTGACTGATCCTGTAGTGTTGTGATGTCATGGTATGTTAATTCATTTCAGTTTTATTTCTATACATCTTTTAATTAACGTGGTTGCAAAGCAGCTTTAAATAAAATACATTTAATAAAGAATTTAAACTAATTTGGATTTGTGCTTACCGCACCATACTTTCAGAAAATTAAGGAAGTGTGCTTAGGGTTAGCATGTCTGCCTCACAGCAAGAAGGTACTGGGATTGACGCCTGGACTCTTGCTGTGCTTGCATGGGGTTCCTCTGGGTATTCTAGTTTCCTAATTGGTTATTTCATATTGTCCCTAGGTGTGTGTGTTGGCCCTGTGGTGACTGATTAGCTGTTCAGGGTGTACCCCACCTTCGCCTAGAGTTGGCTGAGATAGGCTCTGGCCTCCCTGTGACTGTAGAACAGTTTGGAAAATGAATGTAAATGTGTTGTTCCTGATAGCACAGGAACACTGTGAAGCTCATACGAAGATCGCCTGATCAACCATCACCGGTCACTTTACTAATGTGAACGCAGGGTCAGCTGCACAAGCCTCCAAACACCAGAGTGAAACTCAGGAAGCACTAAACATGCATCAGATACATTTAGAACGAAGAGGGAACTGTGGAGATTAATTTTTACACTGAAATGTATGTTTAAAACTTCGAGCTTTGGTACAATTTAAAGTGATCAACAACTCAGGCTGGTTCTGATGAGTTCTTATCATAAACATTCGTTCTGTCCAGTTTTCTGCTCAAACAATTTATTCAACTGGTTTAACTTCATCACTAGGGTTTCAATACTTTTTATCTGCCTTTATACACTTACATATGTCCCTTCGTCTGGTTCCCTTAGCTGTGTAAGACATGCTAGATGATCATGAAGTTGTCAAGATTTGATTACAGGATCACAACTTACCCAGAATGTTCTTTTCTAAGCCATTAAGCTCTTGTTAGATTTGTTCTTTGTGCTGATTCAGCTGGACGTGACACTGAGGGAGCTGTAGCGCTAATTAGCAACTTAGATATTCAGCATATTTTACTCTGTAAGCTAATTACCGTATTGTATAATTTGTTTAAACATAGAGACAGCTGTCCAGTTGGATGGATTAATAGCTAATTTGCATGCTAATTACTTAGCAAGCAAACTAGTCAACCAGGTTCTATGGTCTATTTAGCACAACTATTTAGCAATTTCTACCCTTGTAGCGAATAGTCAAGCAGTCTGGGAATGTCCAGAGACCCTCTGTTACCATGCTATCTATTAGCATGTTACCCTCTGTTACCACTATCTATTCAGCTTTTTCTGCTTATAGTCATACTAAAAAGTGAGCGGTTAATGTGACGGTGCAGTGGGTGAAGGAAACGGTTGGGAGTGCACACCTGTTTGATGGGGAAGTGGACAAGGGCACAGTACAAAGAATTCTGTAATTCAAAATGTGTTGGATCAGAGAAAACACTGCCGCTGCAGCTTTCAGTTCGATAAACATAGATAAGTACTGTTACTATTGTTACGGTTTGGAGAGACAGACGTGAAGATCTTTTGCTGTAGTAAATAAGAGTCCTCTTTGATCTTTTCTTTGGTATGAAGCTAATGCAAGTCGATCTGTAGTTTAATGAGTAGTGTTTCTCCCAGTTCTCCACTGAGGTAGTCTTTATCGTTCTCGTCCTCTAGTGCCTTCAGCTGCTTCTTACCGTACACAGGAGCACTGCTGATTTGTAAATAATAAACTCCAGGCAGAAGGTGGTGGCGCTTGTTTTTGGACAAGTGCAGGAAGCTCACTCCATCTCTCTGGTTGAGTTTGAACAGGCCGGCATCATTCCCGAAGCTGATAGCATATCGGACATGATTTTTCAGCATGGAGAGAGCTGGCAGGAACTCAATGATATGATCCTTAGCACTGAGCTCACTGATGCTCAGATTAAAACGAATGATGTCATCAATATCCAAGCTGTCAGACGTTATCACTTCCTGATTAACCTAAAAGAGATTCATTTTGTGTTGTTATCCTCCCAATACATTACATCATAACCAAAACCCTTCCAATACATTACATCATAACCAAAACCCTCCCAATTCATTACATCATAACCCAAACCCTCCCAATTCATTACATCATAACCAAAACTCCCTCCCAATATATTACATCATAACCAAAACCCTTCCAATACATTACATCATAACCAAAACCCTCCCAATATATTACATCATAACCAAAACCCTCCCAATTCATTACATCATATACCAAACCCTCCCAATTCATTACATCATAACCAAAACTCCCTCCCAATATATTACATCATAACCAAAACCCCCTTTCAATACATTACATCATATCCCAAACCCTCCCTCCCATTACATCATAACCCAAACTCCCTCCCAATACATTACATCATAACCCAAACCCCTCTCAATACATATTAATACCATAAAATAAATATTTGTCTGTTGTGCATCTGTGTGTTGTGTACCTGTGTGTATCTGTATGTTGTGTACCTGTGTTTTCTATCTGTAGTTGTGTATCTGTCTGTTGTGTACCGGTATGTTGTGTACCTGTGCTTTGTATCTGTGTTGTGCATCAGTATGTTGTGTATCTGTGTGTTGTGTGTCGGTATGTCGTGTATTGGTATATTGTGTGCCTGTGTAGTTTGTATCTGTGTGTTGTGTACCGGTATTTTGTGTATAAATGATAATTGTAAGTCGCTCTGGATAAGACCGTTTGCAAATGCTGTAAATGTTGTGTATCTGTGTGTTTTGTATCTTTGTGTTTTGTATCCTTGTGTTGTGTGTCTGTATGTTGTGTATTTGTGTTTTGTGTATCTGTGGGTTGTGTACCTGTGTGCTGTGCACCTGTGTGTTGTATTCATAGGTTGTGTTGCTGCTGCGTCGTTTTCTTCCCTTCTTTGGATAGCCGTTGATCTTACACTCGTAACATGCCTCAGGGGAGAGAGCGTTCTCCTCTTCTACTGCAGGTGGAGTACCGCTGCTGAAGCCCATTCCTGATACACAGTGTCTATACACACACACACACACACACACACACAGTATTATGATACATTTCAGGGGCAGATCCATGTTTGTGAAATGGTGGGGGCGTGGGGAGGGGGGGGTGTGTGTGTGAAAGTAGTATGCTCGGAGGTGGATTGTTCCTGTTTTGCACACTTGGTAGAGCAGAGCGAGGTACATGGTGCCATGTGCCAATCATCAGTTGTGTTTCAGTAAACACTATTACTTTATTATTGTTAGCTGTGGAGGGGCTGGTGGTGTACTTGCTGAATGTTCTGTCTCTTGGATCCATGCCTGCATTATCTGTGTAGTGGCTCCTTCAGTATCTGTACATTACTGTGCGCTGTGCGATCACAGATCTCTGTAAGGAAGTGTGCGCATGTGTCTCACCCTTGTCCGGCTCTGTAGTATCCAGGTGGACACACACACACAAATCCTCCGTCGGTGTTGGAGCAGCCGTAGTTGCAGGGGTTCTGTGAGGAGGAGCACTCGTTGACGTCCTCACACACTCCGCTGGTCTGTGTGAACATGAAGCCACTCGGACACACACAGCGGAAACTGCCCAGTGTGTTGTGACACGATGCACTGCCGCACACCTGCCCGCTCTGACATTCGTTCTCATCTAAACACAAACAGACTGCTCTGAGCCTCACTCTGTGTGTGTGAGTGTGTGTGTGTGTGTGAAAGAGAGAGAGAGAGAGAGAGAAATTAAAGGTGTGAAAGGTATCTTACCTACACACTGGTTCCACTGGTAGTGTTGCAAGTATCCGTGAGGACAGCTACACCTGAATCCACCAATCAGATTCTGACAGCCATGATTACATCGATGTTCTCCATCACACTCATCAACATCTGTACATACACACACACACACACAAGTCAAATCATGTAAGCTTATGAAAGTAAACCACGTGCAGGAAGTGTGTGTGTGAGTGTGTGTAAGAGACACCTTCGCAGCGTTGGCCACCCTGGTCGAGTGAGAATCCTCTCTGACACTCGCAGCTGAAGCTTCCTGGACTGTTCTGACACACTCCATTAGGACTACAAAGACTCGGATCTGATGTACACTCGTTATTATCTACATACACACACACACACACACACGGAAAATGTTCACTGTGTAAGCATGTGTTTAAAGATTAACTGCACAGAAAATATGATTACCTGCACAGAAAATATGCTGTAGTACCTAAACGTTTGTGCACCCTGACCATCACACCCACATGTTTCTTTCCTTCACAGCTGTACAGAATATCTTTGTACACTGTAGTGTTACAGTTTCCCTTCTCTTGTTGTACACAAAGTACAGTGTTCATGAAGGGTGGAATAAACCAAAAGACGAGTATCTTGTACCTGACCTCAAAACACAGACTGAACCCCAACCTCCTCCACATCCCCACATCAGTGTTCGACCTCCTTACTAATGCCTGTCACTGAATAAACCAAAATCCTCACAGTCACGCCCCAAAATCCTTCCAGTCACACCTCAGAATTCCCACAGTCACACCCCAAAATCCCTCCAGGCACACTTCAGAATTCCCACAGTCACGCCCCAAAATCCCTCCAGGCACACCTCAAAATCCCTACACTTACGCCCCAGAATCCTTATAGTCATGCCCCAGAATCCTTATAGTCATGCCCCAGAATCCTTTTAGTCACGCCCCAGAATCCTTATAGCCACGCTCCAGAATCCTTTTAGTCACGCCCCAGAATCCTTATAGCCACGCTCCAGAATCCTTATAGTCACGCCCCAGAATCCTTATAGCCACGCTCCAGAATCCTTATAGTCACGCCCCAGAATCCTTATAGTCATGCCCCAGAATCCTTATAGTCACACCCCAAAATCCCCTCAGTCACACCTCAGAATTCCCACAGTCACGCCCCAAAATCCCTCCAGTCACACCTCAGAATTCCCACAGTCACACCCCAAAATCCCTACACTTACGCCCCAGAATTCCCACAGTCATGCCCCAGAATCCTTATAGTCATGCCCCAGAATCCTTATAGTCACGCCCCAGAATCCTTTTAGTCACGCCCCAGAATCCTTATAGTCACACCCCAAAATCCCCTCAGTCACACCTCAGAATTCCCACAGTCACACCCCAAAATCCCTCCAGGCACACCTCAGAATTCCCACAGTCACACCCCAAAATCCCTCCAGTCACACCTCAGAACTCCCACAGTCACACCCCAAAATCCCTCCAGTCACACCTCAGAATTCCCACAGTCACACCCCAAAATCCCTCCAGTCACACCTCAGAACTCCCACAGTCACACCCCAAAATCCCTCCAGTCACACCTCAGAATTCTCACAGTCACACCCCAAAATCCCTCCAGGCACACCTCAGAATTCCCACAGTCACGCCCCAAAATCCCTCCAGGCACACCTCAGAATTCCTACAGTCACGCCCCAAAATCCTTACAGTCATGCCCCAGAATCCTTATAGTCATGCCCCAGAATCCTTATAGTCACGCCCCAGATTCCTTATAGCCACGCTCCAGAATCCTTATAGTCACGCCCCAGAATCCTTATAGCCATGCTCCAGAATCCTTATAGTCACGCCCCAGA
>JAQMYF010000004.1:30268519-30273519 GCA_030014195.1 Neosilurus mollespiculum
AGAGAGAGAGAGAGAGATACAGAGAGAGAGAGAGAGAGAGAGAGACAGAGAGAGAGAGAGAGAGACAGAGAGAGAGAAGGGGGGGGGGTGAGATATTTGACATCTGATGGGCTCCACCTTCCACACAGGCAGGTTAGTTTGTATGTGAAGAGTTATGGACTGTAAACACCATGTTACACCTGAACACCTCAGAATCAAACTGGAATTAAACATTTCACTGCCTGGTAACCACAAAACTGTAAGTGTGTGTGTGTGTGTGTGTGTGTGTGTGTGTATTTGGACAAGGCACTGGTCTTTATGAATAGATGGCAAACACTTTTATCATCTGTTTTTTATTATAGAAAGTAACCACACACACACACACACACACACACACACACACACCCCACACACACACACACAAAACACTGTGAATGAACTGTTTGTCAAAATCTGTTTGTATTTTCATCCTGCATCTACACAGATAGAGGGATGAGATTATGGAAAGACTGAGAGTGAACAAGTGCAAAGGCATCAGTTACATGTTAGACTAGGGTCACATCCCAATTCTGTCTTCCTTATTAAATATCCTGTTAAAGATACAAATCTGAAACTTTACAGCCTTGATATGTTCTTATTTTGTCATGTTTCTGTACATGTGCTGTACAGTTCTTATCATTTTTAATACCATATGAGTCATACCATATTCTCCCACCAGAGGGCAGCCAATAACCACTACAGACCCTCATCACTGACTTTTGTTCACACGGCTCGTCCGTCCCTTCATAGAGCTCCTTAATATTGAGATTACAGACCTTCCTGTTCCTGGGCTGATGACCTGCTTACTAGTGTTGTGATCAACCCTAACACTAACCTTAACCCACAAAGCTCTGCAAATACCTTCAGTTAAGTACCATGTGGCGTTTGGAGGAACGTGCTGGTCAGCAGATGCAACTGAGTGCCCTGTGGAGTGTAAACATTTCCAGCATGGTTGGTGGAGGTACCAGAAAACAGCAACGGTGCACTATCAGCTTCAAGGCTACCAGGACGTCTGGTTATGTGGTGAAAATCTGTTGAGTGTTTTAGTTCTGTTCACAAAAGGTACACACTACTTTCAGAGGGTGTATCAGTAAACACTCACCCACACACCTCCTCCCGGATGAGGAGAGATGGAAGCCTTCGGGACAGATGCACTTGAAGCTTCCTGCTGTATTTTTGCAACTTCCAAAGATACAGATATCTGGAGTCTGGGCACAATCATCAATATCTACAAAAAGAAAAAGCTTCAAACTGATCAAAGACCAACAGGAAGTGGCAGTGAAACAGTTCATAATCATTCGTATGTTCATTCTCCGAGCAGCTTAATCCTACTAGGTTTGTGGGGAGGCAGAGCCTATCTCAGCCGAGAGGGCGAAGGCAAGGTACACCATGAACAGCTCGACAGTTTGTCGCAGGCCAACACACACATAACCATTCACACTCACAATTGAGAATATTCAGTTAGAATTGAGCCCAGGACCTTCTTGAAGTGAGGCGGATGTGCTAGCCACTATTCCACCATGCCGTCCTGCTGATGATCAGAGGTTCTAAACGTTCCACTCTTCAGCCTCAAGCTTGGATTATATTTTGTCTAATTTGTGGGTGATTTTGATTTAAATCATCTGATACGTTCTGTATTCCCTATGCTCCGATTCCATCCACATTAATCACATCCACTGTTTATCCAGGAAAAAAAAAAGTTTAAAATTCCAGAGCTGTTTTCAGTTTCTGATTTTACTTTCGGTTCTCAGTACAAGAAAAAAAACAGAATTTAAACAGGCAAGAAGTTCAACTCGAGCAGTTATATCTAATCCCTTAATAGCAGGACGTGTGTGTGTGTGTGTGTGTGTGTGTGTGTGTGTGTGTGTGTGTGTGAGACTCGAGTTTGGAAAATCAGCAGAAACAACAAATCACCACCAAGACCTAAATTCACAGTACCAAAATACAAAGCTAGGCAATCTGACAGCAACACAATCCGTCATGATATTCAGCAGAGACGATGGTGCTTGAGGAGGCGTCTCTCAGCGCTGTTTGTTTTCCAGGAATAAAATCTCTCTGGTTTGGAAGGAAACAAATGGGTGGTGACTCGCAGGGACAATTTTTTTTCTGGGTGAATATGAAGAACCGTGCCTGAAAAATAACTTCTCTTGGATGTGTCCTTTTTAAACGTGGACGCTCAGAGTTTATCTTTGTTTATTATGTCACATCTGATACAATTCTTCAGGTTTTGATGTCGAATGCCAGTTAGGTCCTGTTGGTTCTTGAGCAAGTACCAAGAACATACATTGGGAAAATATGGTAGTAGATGGTTGGCCAGGGGCGGCTCCATAGTGCAATGGTTAACACGTCTGCCTCACAGCAAGCATGTCCTGGGTTCTCCCACAGTCCAAAGACGTGCACATTAGGCTACCTGTCCGTTCTAAATTGCCTCTAGGTGTGAGTGTGAGCCTGTGTGTGTTTGCCCCGTGATAGACTGACGAGCTGTTCAAGGAGATAATGAATGAACTTGTTAATCTTTAGTAAATCAAATAAATAAAACATGAGCTCAGAGGCATTTAATTATTTCCAAAAATGAAATATGTTTTGAAATGTGTGATCAGAGAGAATCGTACCTATGCACTTCTCATCTGAGAGGTAATATCCAGGAGGACAGATACACCTGTAGGAACCATCCAGATTTTGGCAGGTTCCTGGACTACAAGTACCAGGATGTATATCACACTCATTAATATCTGTAAATAAGAACATTACACACAGAAAGTAAATATATCACACTAAGGACATGGAGATTGTAATGTTGAACTGGGACAATGTTCTAGGACTCAGAATCAGTAGTCAGTAGAAGTACAAAGATACAGATCAATTTTCTGCCTCTGTCGTGTGCATACTGTCTATTCTCTGTCTTGATTTGGATTTCGGTCTGAATCTTGGTCTCAGGGACTTCAGTTATAGTTATAGTTTTAGTTATTGTTCTTTTCTTCTTGTTACTCTGATAGCTTATTCTTTACATTTTGGACAGTCGTACTAAGCATTTCACTACATATTGTACTGTGTATAATTTTGTATGTGACAAATAAAATTTGAATTTGAATTTGAGTGAGTTTTTAGTCTCCATGTGTCCTCCATTCCATTCCAGAGTCTGTGGATGAGTGTTGTCTTGGGTGGTGATCTTGTTATTCGTCTTGCTTAGTTTTAGTTCTGGTCTCAAAGAATAAAATCTAGTCTGGGTCTTGGTTTCAGTCACTATATTTTGAGTCCCAGGCTATTTCTCAGTGCTAAGTTCATCAAGTTTGAACCAACATACTTGGGAGCACAAACATCAAGGGAGAGAGACTGCTTTACAGTTGTGTGGCATTTGACACAGCAGTGTATTTAAAGTGAATTTACATCACTAACTCGTGGTGCACTGATGCTGTTACTGTGAAGAGCCATTGCTTTTACATGCTTGCACTATGCGGACTTTACTGCACTATGCTGCCTTGGAGCTGCCTTGCTGTCTCATTGGCATTACAATGTCCCATTGTTCTCTGCACAATGATAATAAAGTTCTCCTGAACGTGAAAAAACAAATGATTTAAATAGTGATTTAAACTTTCCTGTTACCCTGAAAATCTGTTCATTTACTGTTCACGGTTCATCATCAGGTGGTTTTTACTTACATTTCTGCAGTTACAATTAGTTAAAATGCATGCAATAGTTTGCATTAGCCTATTTAAAGAGGCTGCCACTTGTAGTTTGTTGCACTTTCGTGAGAGCCATGAGAATCATAAGAATAGGTCATGAACATATCAGTTCCAATAAAGCAAGATAACAGCAATAATAACAGTATACAGATATTAAACTAACAAATCAGATATAAACATGCATCTTATTTACATGCATCACACAGATGTCTGCTAGTTTACATCAACACAGAGTATATATTCAGTGGTGTGAAAAGTGTTTGCCCCCTTCCTGATTTCTTATTTTTTTTGCAAAAAAAAAAAAAAAGAAATCAGGAAGGGAGCAAACACTTTTTTGCTCCACTGTATATAGAGTGGTACATTTGATGTAAAACACTTTCACATTTACACTACAGACTACAGTACAGTGGTGGCCTCCTGTTGCACATTTTGGTACGTACTGACAAACTATGCATGAAGGCTTTTATGAAGTTTGGGTTTAATTCCTCTTTAATGTCGTATTTATTTCTGTTTACGTTCGGGTTTCCTTTCCAGTAACGTATACTTACTATAAAATTATATCTGATATAAAACAAGCTTAGCTCTTATTGTATCTTTTTTTTAAGATATTAAGAAATATTACAATTTCAAATTTAAAAATAAATATTTACACAATTTCCTCCGGGATCAATAAAGTATTCCGTTTAATAAATAATATCCAGGATCTGTGGCGTACATATGAAAAATTGGTGGCAGTAAAAAGGTCGGTGTGGGTTTCAGTCTCAGTACTGGTCAGAGGCTCGGTCTGGGTTTCAGTCTCAGTACTGGTCTGAGTCTCGTCCAGCTTTCAGTCTCAGTACTGGTCTGAGACTCGGTGAACTTTGCACAGTGCTCAGGCTGTGAATGGGAACATTTCATAAGAACACATGAATGCAAATACAGACAGGAACACAAATTAAGAAACAGCTTAATTCTGGGTTTAAGTCTCCATGAGTATTGCTCTTTATCATAATAGTTTATTATCAGAGTGTTAGTCTGGGTCTCGGGTTCACTCTCAGTACTCAGCTGGGTATTGATCGGGTTCTCATTAACCAGGCGTGAGCTGGGTTCTCTGTGCCTATGCTCAGAATTTTGGTGTATAACTCAGTACTGGTCTGAGTCTCGACCGTGTTTCAGTCTCAGTACTGGTCTGAGTCTCGTCCAGGTTTGATTCTCAGTACTGGTCTGAGTCTCGTCTGGGTTTCAGTCTCAGTACTGGTCTGAGTCTCGTCTGGGTTTTAGTCTCAGTACTGGTCTGAGTCTCGTCCAGGTTTCAGTCTC
>JAQMYF010000004.1:30278519-30284415 GCA_030014195.1 Neosilurus mollespiculum
GTGTGGCTGTGGTGATTTTGTGGTGTGGCTGTGGTGATTTTGGGTGTGGCTGTAGGGATTTTGGGAAGTGGCTGTGGTGATTTTGAGGTGTGGCTGTTGTGATTTTGAGGTGTGGCTGTAGGGATTTTGAAGTGTGGCTGTAGGGATTTTGAGGTGTGGCTGGTGATTTTGAGGTGTGGCTGTGGTGATCTTGGTGTGTGACTGTGGTGATTTAGAGGTGTGGCTATAGGGATTTTGAAGTGTGGCTGTAGGAAGTTTGGGGTGTGGCAGTGGTGATTTTGAGAAGTGGAGATTTTGGGATGTGGCTGTTGGGATTTTGGGATGTGGGTGTGGTGATTTCGGGGTGTGGCTGTATGGATTTTTGGATGTGGCTGTTGGGAGTTTGGGGTGTGGCTGTGGTGATTTTTGAGGTGTTTCTGTGGTGATATTGAGGTGTAGCTGTAGGGATTTTGAAGTGTGGCTGTAATGATTTTGGGGTGTGACTGTGTTGATTAAGAGTGGGGCAGTGGTGGCTTAGTGGTGAAGGGTGATGGGTTACTGATCCGAAGGTCAGCGGTTCAATCACCACTGTTGGGCCCTTGAGCAAGGCCCTTAACCCTCAATTGCTCAGTTGTATAAAATGATAATTGTAAGTTGCTCTGGATAAGAGTCTGCCAAATGCTGTAAATGTAAATTTAGAGGTGTGGCTGTAGGGATTTTGGGGTGTACCTGTGGTAATTTAGTGGTGTGGCTTTATGGATTATGGGGTGTGGCTGTGGTGATTTTGAGGTGTGGTTGTGGTTATTTTGAGGCGTGGCTGTGGGAATTTGTGGGTGTAGCTGTCGTGATTATGAGGCGTGGCTGTAGGGGTTTGAGGCATGGCTGTAAGGATTTGTGTTCATTCAGCTACACAAACATTAGTGAAAAGGTCAGACACTAATGTAGGGATGTGGAGGAGGTCGGGGCCCCAGGTCAGGATGCAGGGGCAGCATCATGCTGGAGCAGTGTTAACATCTCTTATAACCAGTGAAGAGAAATTGTAAATTAAAACTACAGTGTGCAGAGACGTCCAGAGTCGTGTGCTTCAGATTTTATGGTAACATTGTGGGAAAGAATCACATGGGTGTGATGGTCAGGGGTGCACATACTTTTGGCCATATATATATATATATATATATTAACCTTCACAGATAAGCAGTTTCTCGTTGTAGACAAAGCCCATCGGACATTCACAGCGATAACTGCCAAGAAGGTTAATACACACTCCGTTCTCACACAGTCCGGGGATCTCACGACACTCATCAATATCTGAAAAAACACATGAACACAGAGAGATCAGATCACACCCTGACATGTATACACACAGTCTGTATGTGTGTGTGTTTGTGTGTGTTACCGATCACAAGTCCAGTGTAGATATTGATATGGTATCCTGGCCTCTCGCTGCCACACAGAATTGCAAACTCATCTAAAACAGAATTCACAATCACATGATTTCACAATGATCACATGATCACCATACAGAGAGACCTCAGCACTCTGTCTCACCTTCGGCTCAGCATACACAAAAGACCTCGGGCTGAGATTTCTCTTAACAGACCTCGTGCTTGGTTAAAAAGCAGTTTATATGCTCTGCTTGTTCAAATAAAACCAAACTCTTTTGACCTCATGCTGTGTTCATTATCATTTTTGCTGTACAATATTTTAAGGTGTTGGTGCGCATTATAAATTGAGGTGTGTATTATGAGGTCTTGGATTTGTTTCTTCTTGCTGTTTCGAGGACACTCTTTGTTCTGTAGTTTTTCATAGCTTTTTAAACACTATACTCCTCCTTTCTTTGCTTGTGTTTCATGGTTTGTGTATATATATAGCTTTGGTTTTGAAATGTTGTGTTATAAGTACTGGCGTTCCCATGTATGTGTGTGATCTGACCCTTGTTATGGATTTTGGTGGTGACTCATGGAAAATTATTAATAAGGAAAACACGCCCTGACTTCTGGTTCCTGACTGTTAAAGAAGGCTGTGCCAACCTTAGAATTCTCTACGGCCTTTAGGTGGACAGAGTGGTAGGAGTTCCTTTACAGAAACAAGGAGAGATCAGTAGGTAGCATGGTGTACCCATAGGCATGGTAATTCTGTGCTACAGAGGAATTGGAATATGTTTTCATGCACCATTAATCAGGAAGGATACTGAGACAGGCACTTCAGAATGGTCTTAAGAGCCTTGGGAGTTTTGACTGCAGCGATATCCATCCATGGAATCCGGGCTAAAAACCCAGGGTGTGGGGTTGCAGGAAGCCATTTCAAGGACGCTCGGACACTGTCTGTGCGTTTAAAGGGACGCATTCCACCACTGGCTTCTTAAAAATCTGCCGCATTGATGCCCTCTGAGAATCCTGAATTTCCTTACTGACAATCCCAGGTGGCATGGTGGTGTAGTGGTTAGCACGACTGCCCTACTGCAACAAGGTCCTGGGTTTGAGTCCCAGGCTTAGTTAGGGAGTTTCTGTAGGAAGTTTGCAGGTTCTCCCTGTGTTTGTGTGGGTTTTCTCCAGATACTCCGGTTTCCTCCCATAGTCCAAAGGCATGCACATTAGGCCCACTGGCTGTTCCAAATTGATTACCCCCCCCCCCCCCCCCCACTTCTACAATAATCTCTGTCTTCTGCTCCTGACAAATCTCTGATTTAGGATGGGAAGCTCAACTCCTTTCTTAGGGCTGGTCTCATCACAACCTAGTTTTCATTTCAGCCTTTGCCCCAGTTCCCTCTCCCCTGTGATGGATAGAGCTTCTGTTGTTTCACCAACATATGTGGCAATGTCTATTCCTTTCGCAGGCTCAGTCAGCACCCTGGTCTCTTCCCCAGTGTTAGTGTCTCCCTGTTTGTCACCACCATAATTCCCATCCTCCCTGTCAGTCACAGCATCAATCACATGCTCTGTTACTGCTGTATACATTATCCAGGGTCATTCATCCATTCATTCCCTAACCTGTTTAATTCTACTAGGGATGCAAGGAGGCTAGAGATCTAAACTGACTCTGGGTGTAGGTGGGGTACACCCTGAACAGCTCACCAGTCTATAACAGGAACAACACACACACACACACACACACACACACGTAGGGGCAATTTGGGACAGCTTAATGTGCATGTCTTTGGACTGTGGGAGAACACCGGATTACCCAGAGCGAACCCACACAAGCACAGGGAGAACATGCATACTCCACACAGAAACATCCTCAAAAAGTCCGCACCTCAAATCCAGGACCTTCTTGGTGTAACGCATACGTGCTAACCACTTCACCACTGTGCTGCCCTTATCCAGGGTCATGCCTAGGATAAGATCCTTCCCCATCCAGTCAGCTTTAGGTTGTTGCAGTTTTTTGGCTCCCCTAGGTCCTTCCCAATATCTGGATCCCACCAATGTCCCAGTTTCAGTGAACAATTCAATAATTCAATCCTTGTCTTATGCTGAGATCCAGTTCTTATGTTTATCTTTGTCCCTGGTCCTGTATTTCTATCAAACATGCTGCTCAGTGATTTCACCCTCTCTACTGTTGGTGTCTTTCCAAAATACAGCGTTTTAAAACAGCAGCAGGGCTCCCAAGTGCCGCAAAACAAAAGTGTCTACCCCATCATTGAGAAATCACAAGTTCAAATGCTGATGATGCCATACCCTATCATAACCAGGAATCCAAGACAGAATGATGGAAAATATAATTGATGTTATGAATGTCTCACTGTGTGCTCAGGAATGAGGTATAAAAAGAGTCAGTGTGGTAGAATAGAGTATTTTCTCCACTAGTTTTTATTTATTTGGACTATCAGAACCTATCAGTTCCCGAGGCATGTTATTCTGTAGCTGTTTACAACCCTGTGTATTTACAAAATTCTGCTGGGAGATCACATTAGTCGTTATAAAAATAAAGTGTGTTTGTGTCCATTAACCTGTGCACTGTTAGTCAATCACCCACAAAAGAGGCCACGCCTATTTACACTCTTTAATTTCAGCCTCATGCTAATCTGTCCGTCTCAATGTCTCTGGCTCCGAGTGTACATGACTGTGGTTAAGTGCGTGTGAATACAGATTAGTTTTGTGTGCAAGTTGGATTCTGGCTCCTGAATGTTACATAACAACAAATTTACACAGTAAGTTTTTCCTAAAAGAGCGAGAGCTTTAATCCCACACCCCCAAATGCTCCATTTGGTTTTGTTTAGTTGCAATATAATTGTTAAAGCTTAAATGTGAGTGACTCACTGGATCCGGGTGGAGAACACTGTGTTTAAATGGTTTGTGTGTGTTCTTGTGTGTGTTGGGTGGGGGGGAGACGACTCACTAGTACTGGGTGTAGGACACTGTTCACATGGTTTGTTCCAAGCTCGGCCGATGTTATAGGAGCAGCAACACATTTTCTTTGTCATGTTGAATGCGAGTTCGCCATCACACGTAGAGTTCTCCACATAATAGTTCCTGTAACACAGACTGCGCCGCATGTCTACACACAAACACACACACACATACACACACACTTTTACCTATAAAGCATACATTCATACAACACTCTGCATGTATGTATGTGTGTGTCTCACCCATGCAGTTGTTTCCTCCATTAACTTGCATGTAATCTGGAGGACAGATGCAGGTGTAGTTCCCAATGGTGTTGTAGCACTGACCTGGACCACAGATCCCGGGTTTCTCACACTCATTCACATCTACACACACACACACACACACACACACACACACACACACAGAAGTGTTAGGTACCGCACATACTCTATAACAGTAACAACAGCCTGGCATTTTAATGTACTGATTATGTAATACTTGCAGGATGCAGGATACATACTCATGAACATGCTTTTATACATCACCAGCTACATTTATAATTTGATGCAAGAAACATTGCAGCCAAGAATTCGCACAATGTCTCTTTACCCATAATTCAACTGTTCAGCCAACTTACTGTTATAACACTAATGATACTAACGTGTATTATAGTATTTAGTATATACACCACATGGGAACGCTGTGTTCTAATTCATTCTCTATTTCGGATTTATTCACTGAAGGCGAGGTGGATATCACTAAAGGGACTGTTCAGAGATCTCCACTGAGCCTAAGGTCAGTAATGGGTTTAGTACTACACAGAAACATAAGGAAAACAAACTAACATAAGATTTTATGGTTTATTTTTGCATTTTTTAATTAATTTAACCCTTCTCCTAAGTTTATGGGGTGGATACTGTCCATTATTATTCATTCAAATAATTTTCTCTTTTCTGATTGGTGGAAAGCCCTGAATTATTAAATGAAAATAATAATATGACATTAACAGGGTTTTATGATAAAACACTCATTAACCCTCAGCTGGAAGAATAAACAGAATGAACTTCAATTTCACTTTGTGTGTGTGTGTGTGTGTGTGTGTGTGTGTGTGTTTTACCTTCACACACTCGAGTTTCCTCATTGAGAGTGTATCCTTTTGGACAGTCACACTGAAAACTCCCGAACGTGTTAATGCAGACTCCGCCCTGACACAACCCGGGCAACTCCTGACACTCGTCAATGTCTGACAGACAGACAGAGAGACAGACAGAGAGTGGGACAGAAAGTGCAATGGACAGAGTGAGAAAGGTGGTCAGAGAGTGAGACAGAATAAATAAGACAGGCAAAAATACAACAGACAAAAGGTGGGGATGAATATTAAACTTTCACACATTATGGATCCATCCTAAATCATAGAGGTATTACTGCCCTAGAGAAGTGATGAAGTGTACACTACTGCACTCTTTTACTGCACTCCACTACTGTACTCTTCTATTCAATTAAATTTTTAGTTTTATTTGTATAGCGCTTTTTACAATTGACATTGTCACAAAGCAGCTTTACATAGTAAAATTAATTTAAGGAGA
>JAQMYF010000004.1:30311365-30322587 GCA_030014195.1 Neosilurus mollespiculum
ACACACACACACACACACACACACACATACACATATATTCATACATATATTTTTATTTGGGCCAGGCAGTGTATATAGCTCATATAAAAACCTTTTTAAGATAAATACTGGAAAATATCTGACCTATACAATGTTTCAACATAGTCCTTATTAAGTCTCTAACTCTAGCTTGTTTAATGTGTTGAGCTACAAACAAACTTATAAGTATGGTCCTGATATTTTGCTGTTTTCTATGATATTTAAATATCAGCTGGAAAATGCATAAGATCTAGTGCAATTTATAGCAGTAATTAAAGGCGAAAGTCATTAATGAGGCATTCAGTGTTGGGTTTTTTTTTTTTCAGAATAAACAGACAATGTGGCTCATACAGTCGCACATACTGTACTGACAGTCAACAACAGTTTTTGCATTGGGTTGAGCTCAGCACTCACTGCCATCGATTCATTAACACCTTGATGGAAATAAATTCACACCCCAGTGAGAGTCCCTTAGCTCCCTTAGCATAGCATGCTGAATCTAAAAGCATCATGCTGTAGCTCAACTCTGCCTTCACGTTCTCTGAAAATCAGATGACAGCAATCTCAGACTGAAAAATATCATAGACATACTAGAATGAGGAGCACAATTTCTTCAAGTAGTTATAAAGTGATAAAGTTTAAGACATTCAAACTACTCGAGTCTCACTATATACTACTTAACAGTTGTCAGAAAAAAGGGATCTTCAATGAACTTGCCATCTCTTTACTCAGCTAAGAAGTTTGTTTAATTTTTCTTAGCATGTTTCTTCCACTAACCCAATTTTTTACAGCATGCTGAGAAAATGGACTGGAGCGTAAGGGCATTTGTAAAGAGTCAGGCGCTCATTACTGTGGTTGTGTAACACATCAAGATTGGCGCTTTATTCATTCCTAGAGAAGAGGATAATAATTGTAAGAGCAGAGATGAGCTGACTTTGCTAAATTGTTCTGGCTTTTTTCAGAACAAAAGCAAAACCTACCCCTCCATCTCATTTTAGCATGCAAGAAGAGAATATGAATATCCCATTTTGCAAGCTGGTGAATGATAAAAAAAAAAAAAAGTTTTTGATTAAGGCGCGGGATGTTCTATTTCTCACACATACGAAAGCAGAGCATGGAGGGCACGGGGATTAATCTTAAGGCATTCTTTTTACTGCCGCTCAGTGCTGCTGTCGTCTGCCTGCCTTGTGAATAAGTGGTGCCCTGTGAATAATGGTGTGTCCATCAGCCAGGAGCCCAGATGCAGATTGGGATTTTCTTGGGGGATAATGCAAGCAAGGGACAATGCATGATTCATAATGTACAGTTTTAGCCAAGCAATTTTAGCTCTTGTAAGACGGCGGGTATTAGAGCAATCCCATACCACAGCACAGGGACATGACAGCAGCCATTGTCACACTGTGTCTCAGAGGAGAGCTATCTTCAGGTTATAAATAAACGCACAATGACTTTGAGACGCCTTATGTTCAAACACTTACATCAGGATTTCGGAAGTAGTTTTCATGCCATGAATTACATATTTGACTAAATTTCCATTTTGCTAACACATTGCTTGAAATTGCAGTGCATGTAGGGTAACTTGTCTGAGTGTGCCTGGAGTTCTTTTTACTCAGTGTGTGTGTGTGTGTACCTGTACTGGTTACATAGTGAGGACCTGAACACGTTTTATCCAACAAAGTAAGGACAATTTTAGGAAGTAAGGACATTCTTTTTTAAAGGAACTTGGTTTTAGGGGTCAGGCTAGAATTAGGTTTAGGTTAGGGTCAGGGTAAAGGTTGAGGTTAAACATTTAGTTGTTAAGCTTAAGGTTAGGGTACAGGTTCGGGAATGTATTTTGACAATGAATGTTCCCCACAAAAATAGAAGTACATGTGTGTGTGTGTGTGTGTGTGTGTGTGTGTGTGTGTGTTTCAGGTGTTTCCATCTGAGACTGAAACGTGGACTAATAATAAACCGTAACACTTTAATCTACTGTGACTAAATAAATCATTTTAATTATATAAACACCTTTCACAAACCACACAGCAGTTTTCTCAGAATTATTAAAGATTTATTTGATACAATGATTAAATTTCTTTAAAAGAATATTTATATTTATATAAACTGTATAATCCAGAGGTGGAAAATACTGATCACACTAGAGGTGCAATAGAAATGCGACTTATGCGGATGGCAATTCGCGGCTGCCGCTTTTCATTCTAAATTTATCGTGCGACATTCACAGCATCGCTTTTTGGTTGCCTGGTTCATGAACTAATTGCAAAAAATTTCAAACATATTTGTGATTTGCACGAATGTCGCCAAACGAGGCTTTGATGCAGATTAGTATCAAACTCTTCTCAAACAGTCCGCACATGTCGTGAGAAGGTGGCAAAGTTGTCTTTTTGCTTGCAAATTATTCGTTTCCACGCGGAAAGTTTGAGACTTGCTGGCATCTGCCATATTCTGTATATATTTTGTCAGCCTTCGTATTTTATTTGCATTTTGTGCTCGAAAAAAAGCGAATGGTTTGAAAACAAAAGCATACAAAACTGGCTGATTTATGACAGGTCATTCCTGCAAAATATTCGCTTGCATGTGGAGTGGCTTGGAGAGGGCATTTCTGGGTGGAGTTTCCTTGCTCTCCCTGTGCTTATGTGGGTTTCCCCTGGATACTCTGATAGGCTCCAGCCTCCCTGCTAACTGTAGTAGCGGTTCAGTGAATAAATTCCAGTGAAGTTCATCATCATATGCTTTGATCTACCGTCAAGTAAAATCATGTGGCTATACTTATTATTATTATTATTATTATCATTTTAACCAGATACCTTTGGTAGAGTACACAGTTGTACACAACGAAATGCATTTCTCTCCACAGATGAGATGTTGGTGAGCAACAGAGAGTGGTCACTCTGTGTTCTTCCGAAGTCAACAACATCCCTTTTGTTTTGTCCACACCAGAGAAAGGTTGTTGACTCTGCACCAGTCTGATAGACATTGCACTTCCTCTCTATATTCTAATCCATCGTTCTTACTAATGAGACTCACATTAGTCGTGTCATGAGTGAACTTGATGACGTGATTTGAACTATGCTTTGCTGCACAGTTGTGAATCAGTCGAGTGAACAGCAGTCGACTGCGCACACACCCCAGTGGAACCCCAGTGTTCAGTGTGTTGGTGCTGGAAATGCTGCACTGAGATCTTCTGGTACGGAAGTTCAGAATACAGAGAGGGGTGTTCAGGCCTCAAGTCTATGAACAGCATTCAATTCAGATAAAGAATGGTGGCTATGGCTTCATCTGTTAAATGGTTGCAGTGATACTTGAACTGCAGGGGGTCCAGTGAGGTAGCAGGGACTTGATGTGCATCATGATAAGCCTTTTGAAGCACTTGATTGATTTATTGATTGTTTTAATTTATTCACAAAATAATACTAAAAATGACAAACTAAAATAAATGTGCATAACTTAACACACAAATATAACAGCAAACACTAGAATATTAAAATTCAGAATTCAATAAAGAGGAATAAAATCTCTTGTTCCACTGTGGTTCTTTTCTAAATGGACTTCATAACTTCATCATCATGTCCCTGTCTATTCACTTGAAACAGTCCTGGCCGTCTGGCCAGGGCTTAACCTGCTACAGAACTGGTTTGGGGTGTCAGACAAGTGCTGTGTATGCTTGAATTAACATGACAGAGATGTGGCCCAAGTGGGGGTGACATGGTGGCATAGTGTGTTTATATGTTTAATTTCCTCCTTAAATTACTTTTACTATGTAAAGCTGCTTTGTGACAATGTCAGTTGTAAAAAAAACTATACAAATAAAATTGTATGGTATTCAATTATGTAGTTGAATTGAATTGAACTGAATAGCGTTGAGCACTCTCGCCAAACAGAAAGAAGGTCCTGGGTTTGTTGGCAAAGGCGTCTCTGTGTGAAGTTTACATGTTTTCCCCATGCTTGTGTGGGTTTCCTCCCAAAGTTCAAAGACATGCACATCGGGCTAACTGGCGATTCCAAATTGCCCCAGATGTAAATGTGTGTGAATAAATATGTCCTAAAAAAAATCCTGCCAAAGCTAATCGATGCATCGGCCCCACAATGAAGTAAGAAAAAATGTAATGAGTTATGAGGTCGGAGCGGGGCTCAGCCCGGTATGCACTGGAAATCTATCATGATATTTTCACTGTGTGTGATGTTATGTGAAATGTCTCACCGATGCAGTAGCGTCCCGTCCCCTCAAGCAGAAACCCAGCTTTACAGATGCACTTGAAGCTGCCGTCATCGTTGATGCACATCCCGTTCAAACAAATGTTACGAATCTTACACTCATCCATATCTGAACAAAAAACACACACGGTGAACAAGAGAATAATAAAACACACTTGCTACCAGGCTCTGTGGGAGGGTTAACGCTACTGCAGAACAACAGCAGAATTTATTTACTATTAACTACACAACAATACTCCATTTCTGTTACAGTAGAACACAGTCTGTACAGGAGACCCAGAGGAGGACACATGGAGGTATACCTTTCATTTTTCCTTTTATCTCCACCAGGTTAATTTGTTTTTTTGTCAGGAAGTTTAGCAACGTCCTGTCTACAGATACTGACAAATCACACAAGGATGTGAATGATGATTGGTCTGAGTCAGACTTGTAGCATGGCCAATCTCAGACCAAGATAAGGTGAGAATTTATGGGATCCTGATTCCCGAATAGGGTGGCATGGTGGTGTAAGGGTTAGCATGTTCGCCTCACAGCAAGAAGGTCCTGGGTTTGAGTCCCGGCTCAGCGAGGGTGTTTCTGTGTGCCGTTTACAAGTACTCTGGTTTCCTTCCACAGTTTAAAGACATGCACATAAACCCCATACACCCCTAGGTGTGAGTGTGAATGGTTGTGTGTTTTTTAAACTTGCGATGAATACAGCCTCCTCCTGACCCTAGTCGGAATATGCAGTTCAGCAAATAGATGAACGAATGATTCCAGAACAAGTTGTGACTTTTATTCTGTCTCTACTTTAAAGGCCTCACTTTCACCATGAAGTTTAATCTGTTCTCTGGCAGAGATGTTTCAGATGGGTTTATGCTGTTCTCCTGAGTGCTCCCTGGTACGAACATGCTCATTTAATTTTTAATAAAAACCCTTTCAGACCAGATAACCCTGTAAAACTGACACAAGTAAACAATGTGAACCGAGATCTTCAGCAGACCCCACACTGTTCCATCACAACGACAAAATCTTTACTGTTTATTCCATTCACACATTCTCCTCTCTCTCTCTCTCTCTCTCTCTCTCTCTCTCTGTGTGTGTGAGTGTTCTACCTTGGCAGTTCTTCCCATCACTAGTGAGTTCAAAGCCAGCGTTACACACACAGTGGAAACTCCCCTCTGTATTCACACAGCGACCATTATTGCAGATACGTCCGTTAGCCACACACTCATCCAGATCTGAGGGCATGAGAGAGAGAGAAAGAGAGAGAGAGAGAGAGAGAGAGAGAGGTACAGAGAGAGAGAGAAAGAAAGAGAGAGAGAAGCAAATTCACTATAAAAATAAGCAGAGAGTGTCCTGAACCTGATGTGAAATGTAATTTTTACAATACACTGCTGTTCCGGATTGTGATTCGACAGTCTGTGCTATAGTATGAGATCATTCATAGTGGTGTATACGGCACATGCACAGCTGATAATAATCAGATTTTTTTTTTTTAATTATTGTTAAGATGAAGTTTTCTGTAAAATGTACGGAAGGAGTCTCCAGTGTCAGTGCTCTGTAAAAGTCAGTGATAAAACTGTGTGTGTGTTTGAGAGAGAGAGAGAGAGAGAGAGAGAGAGAGAGAGAATAAAAAGGGGTGGAGAGGGAACGGGTGTATATACAGTGACTTGCAAAAGTATTCACCCCCTTGGCATTATTTCTGTTTTGTTGGAAATCTGGAATATGGAATTAAAATGGAGATGTAAGGTTTTTTTAATCAGTCGAATTACACAACATGCTAACAACCTTAAAGATGCAAAATATTGTTATTGAAGCAATTAAGAAAAAGCCTTTACTTTGTAAAGTCACCTTTTACAGCAGTTACAGTGTGTTACGCTGGTACTAGGAACTGACAGACCCAAATGCAGGCCAGACACGACAAGATAGGGTTGTAACAGGGATCCTTTTATTTTAGGACACCAGAAAACAAGGTACATGGACCGTATACGAATGGTAGGCTGGATCGTGGTGCGAACAATGAGACATGCTTTCTCTACGATGGCACAAGACGATCTGGCAAATGGGAACAAAGAATTCCTCAGAGCCCAACTGCTCCAGCCCCTTCAAGAATTTCTCTTCCTCATGAATTTACCTCTATTTAGCACCACCCATCAGTTCTCCCAGTTGCTTAGAGTGAAAAACATCCCCACAGCATAATACTGCCACAACCATGCTTCACTATAAGGATGGTGTTCTTAGGGTGATGAGAGGTGTTGGGTTTGTGCCAGACATGGGGTTTTCCTTTATGGGCAAAAAGTTCAATTTTATTCTCATCTGACCAGAGGACCTTCTTCCATAAGTTTGGAAAATCTTCCTTTTAGTGAACTCTAAACATTAAGAGTAGCTTCTATTAAGAGCAGCTCTGTGGAGTGTGGACAGATACACCAGTAGGCAGACACGCTGCGAAGCTTTTCAGCTCTTTCAAGGTTTTCTTTGGTATTCTCTTTGTTGCCTCTCTGTTTAATACCTTCCTTGCCTGCTCTGTGAGTTTTGGTGAACAGCCCTTTCCAGGCAGGTGTGTATCATTTTCTTTCCATTTGTGATGACAGATTTAAAGGTCCTCTGTGGGATCTTTTCAAGGTTTCGGATATTTTTTTTATAACCCAGCTCTGATTTGTGATTCTACACAACTTTGTCCCCAGCCTGTTTGGATAGTTCCTTGGTCTTCATGGTGATGCTTGCTTAGTGATAGCTCTTGATTGGTGGTGTTGCAGACCCTGGAGCCTTTCAGAACAGGCAAATGTATACTGAGATCATGTGACACATAGATTTCACTCAGGGGGACCTTATTTATCTAATTATGTTACTTCTGAACGTAGCACCAGGTCTTATTTAGGGGCTTCATAGAAAAGGGGGTGAATACATATGCATGCACCACTTTTTTTAAGTGTTTTTAAAAATACTATATACATACATGTATAAAAAAAAAATATATATATATATATATATATATATATATATATATAGGCATGGAAAATGAAACCAGTTGTAATATTCCCATTATAAGTGGTCTCTTAATTTTTTCCATGGCTGTAAATATATACATAATGGTAGTCCATCAGGGTCTGATGATGACGAAGTCTGTGCTCTCAGCGATGAGAGCGCATGTGGCTCCGCAGCCCAAAGCTGGAAGCACACAGGCGCCCAACAGGTGTCGCAACGGTGATCTGTAGTTTGGACAGAGGTGGACGCTGCTTTGTAACGTCTGTCCCTTGCGTCAGCGAGACGTCATCAATCTTTTTCAAAAGCACCTTGGAGGTGTTCGACCTCCATGCAGATCTATCGGCAGCTAAGACTTCATGCTGACATGGCTGAATGCCACTCGACAAAGTGAGGTTTCTCTTCAAGGTGTCCTTGAACCTCAGTTTGGGCCTTCCCTGTCTTAAGCTTGCCGTACATCAGTTGTTTGGGGATGCGGCTGTCGTCCATTCTGATGATGTGGCCAGTCCAGCATAGCTGAGCCTTCAGCAACATTTACTCAATACTTGATGAGCCACTTGATGAGGGAGATTCCCCTGTAGTTTCCACAGTCTGATTTTGCTCCTTTGTTTTTGTACAAAGCAACTATGATGGCATCTCTGAGATCATGTGGCATGACCTCCTCCTCCCATATTGTTAAGAGGATGTCATGAAATACTTCAAAGGCTGCAGATCCTAGTGTCTTGTATACTTCTGCAGGTATTTCATCCTTTCCTGGTGCTTTGCCACAGTTCATCTTCTTTATGGCAGTCCTGACCTCTTCCTCTGTCGGGGGAAGGTCAAGCTCCTCCTGTGTCTGTTTCTGTGTTATCTGCTGGAGTACTGCCTGGTATACTATTGATGGTCGATTTAGTAGTTGGCTGAAGTGCTCTTCTCACCTTGCACTGATTCCTTCCTTGTCCTTGATAATGGTGGAGCCATCAGCAGATGCCAAGGGGGCTGTTCCACATCCTGAGGGGCCATAGATGGCCTTGATGGCACTGAACAGCATCTTGGAGTTGTTGGAGTCTGTTTATCGCTGCACTTCGTCGGCCTTCTCTTCCCACCATCTGTCTTGCATGATGCGGAGCTCTCTCTGGACTTTGGCCTGCTAGTTTTTAAATCTATCACGGCATGAAGAACAGTTTGGGTGGTTCTGCCATTTGATGTAGGCCTTTCTCTTATCATCCAGTAGTGCTTGCATGGACTCGTCATTTTCATCAAACCAGTCTTGGTGGAGCCTCTTTTTTGGGCCTAGTATTGCCTTGGCTGTCTCTGTGACCACTTGTTTGAACTGGCTTCACTTTTCTCCTGGTCCTCAGGGCCCAGGGCCTGGAATTTGTCGTCAAGGCTGGCTTAGAATTCCTGCTGAAGTCTGGATGACAGGAGTATAGCTGTGTTGAAGGTCAGGTTAATGAGCTTTGGACGCTTTCGGTGTAAGGGGACAATGTGGATGTTGAGCTTGGCTCAGACAAGTCTGTGATCTGTCCAACAATGGGCACTGCGCATTGCCCTGATGATGAGGACATCTCTGCTGTCTCACTGGCGGGCGATGATAAAGTCAGTGAGATGCCACTGTTTAGATCGTGGATGCATCCATGTTGACTTGTACTTATCAGCCAGCCTGAAGGTGGTGTTGGTTATCAGCAGGTCGTGCTCAGCGCATTTGCGGATCAGAAAGCGGAGCTTCATGTGCCTCTCACTGATACCAGTGTTTCCAGGGAATCTGTTTTAAGAGGCTAGACTTGATGGCAAATCCAACTCCATGAATTCTGTTCTCATTCTTGGCCTTGCCTTTCCAGACAAAGGTGTATCCACTACCGGCTTCAGTCACTGACCCTTCCTCAGCAAATCGAGTCTCGCTGATTGCTGCAATGTCGACGTTGTATCTCGACAGTTCTTTTGCAATGAGGGCTGTTCTTATCTGAGGTCTGGAGACAATGTCTAGAGCAGTCTCTTCAGTCACATGAGGTGCTGCCGAAGTTCAATTCTGCCCTCATACAAAGGAACAACGACCAGAGTCTCAGGCCGCCTATGTGCAGGCTTGTGACTGTGACTGCCAGTGGTTACCACCACCTGTCACTTTCACCATCGCCACAGGACTTGTGGTATGGAAATTGGGGGGGCTGGGTTGCACAGACACCTGTGTGTCAGGTTGTTTAAAGTGGTAAAGCCATTGCACAGGGGCAATCACACTCTCTCGGCAGGGGAAGCCTTTATCCAGTGGCATGGAGAACTATTACGCCTGGAGACCTCTCATGCTGCATCGGATGACCAGGACTACCTATGCATCTCGTCCTGCTCTCAGCACTCCACAATGCCTGCTGGAACCGCCTTCTTGACCATTGGACCTCACTGTTGGCCTTGTCCGCCTAGTCTGCCGGAGCCAGTCTTCACTTGCATAGGTAGACATCCCTAACTCACCAAGGGTTTGGGACCCGTCGGCTACCCTCACCTGGTTTAGCCAGCCAGTCGAAGCTGTTGCCTGGGGTGTGGCCGCTGTTGCATGCAAACAGTTACGTGAAGCCACAGATGAGACACATGTCACACACATGTCCCCTCCCCCGTCGGAGGTACTACCCCTCCCTAGCACCCCTTACACCCCAAATATACATCTATATATATATTGCCCCTGAAAGCCCCTGTTACACGCGCACTTATAACTCCCAGGGACCCCAAATATACATATATATATATATACTGTATATATATACATACTTCTCTTTTCCCATTCAGACTACTCTGTGTAGATCTAATACATAATTTCAAGAAAAATTCCATTCAGATTCCAGTCTATAATGCAACAAAATGAGAAAAATTCCAATGGGGCTACCAAAGGAGGCCATTGTATTTGCTACAACGTCAGTGACCACAGGATCTGACTTTCACTGAACTCAACTATTAACAGGGACTCATGTCCCAGAACAATAAATGTAAATAAAATTATGTCATTCTCTTTAATAAATAAAAAGTGCAATGATTGACATATTGTTGGGGTGAAAGAAAAATAAAAGACTTGAGGATGTACTGTTATAAGCAAAATGATCTGTTTTGGGCATCAGTGTTTTGGAACATTCCATAGTAAATATAACCCTATACTGCAGATATCCATCCTAATAATATGGAAGTTTATTTACATTATTGTGAAACATAAATAAATCAACAGAGCAGAATCAGAAGTGTTTTTATTTTTCCTCCTTGTCATTTTGCACAGTTTATATAATAAATTGCATCACTGGAACTAGAACCTTATATCCTCAGTAATATT
Organism: Neosilurus mollespiculum; assembly: GCA_030014195.1. Taxonomy (NCBI): domain Eukaryota; kingdom Metazoa; phylum Chordata; class Actinopteri; order Siluriformes; family Plotosidae; genus Neosilurus; species Neosilurus mollespiculum. The sequence goes on from JAQMYF010000004.1 coordinate 30,321,849, forward strand.
CCCATAATATGCTAATAATTAATGTTTTATAGGAATCTGGTATTTATAATAGTGAATTGTAGGAGTTTCTCACCTTTACACTCGGTTCTGGTGGCAGTAGTCTGAAACCCAACAGGACACTGACAGTAGTAAGAACCTTGAGTGTTTATGCACTGACCGTGCACACACGGGTTACTCTTACACTCATCATCATCTTAAACAAACACACACACGCACACACACACACACACACACACACATGCACACAAAGTCATGTCATGTGCACTATATATTTACACAATTTACTCTACATGTCTCTTGACTAACATAGTTATGTTTACAACCTTACACAGATTTGTTTTCTTTTGGGCACCACTGTACAGTACTGTGAAAAGTGTGGCAGGAGTGACATTAAAGAAACAGTGTGTGCACTTAATGTATATATATAAATCCCCTGATGAGGGGCAACCACGAAACAGGCTTGTCGGGATGAAATTGTAGTACTGTTATTTTTTTATATATATTAATATATTTATATATATATATAATATATTTATTATTATATATACACGATACGCTATATAATTATATACACCTGTATACAACATATACACAGAATATACTATATAATTATATACACCTGTATACACTATGTACACATGATATACTATATAATTATATACACCTACAGTACAGACCAAAAGTTTGGACACACCTTCTCATTCAATGAGTTTCCTTTCTTTTCATGACTATGAAAATT
>JAQMYF010000004.1:30383953-30397297 GCA_030014195.1 Neosilurus mollespiculum
TGTACGTGTGTGTGTGTGTGTGTGTGTGTGTGTGTGTGTGTGTGTGTGTGTGTGTGTGTGTAGGTGCTGGTGATCGGTGGAGGAGTAGCCGGCCTGGCCGCTGCAGGAGCTGCTAAATCAATGGGAGCGATTGTGAGAGGTTTTGACACCAGGTGAGTGTGAGGACATGAAGGTGGTTTAAAATAAATATGTAAATGTACTCTGTGTTCATTTTAATAAGTAAAAGTGTGTAAACCCAGCCTGAGGAACTTGAGTGGGTTATTTTGGGTGACTTTTTCAAATTTCTGTTGCTTAAGACCAGCAGCGCTGGAGCAGTTTAAGTCTTTTGGGGCGGAACCTTTGGAGGTGGATGTGAAGGAATCCGGGGAGGGAATCGGAGGTTATGCCAAGGAGATGTCCAAAGAGTTCATTGAAGCTGAGATGGCTCTGTTTGCCAAACAGTGCAAAGAAGTGGACATCATCATCAGCACAGCTCTTATTCCTGGTTAACACACACACACACACACACACACACACAAAGAGGCAAACTTCCTGAAAGATTTAATAACTTCATAGCTAAATTTCAGGCTCCATATCTATATATAAAGATTTAATGTGTGTGTGTGTGTGTGTGTGTGTGTGTGTGTGTGTGTGTAGGTAAGAAAGCACCTGTGTTAATAACGAGGGAGATGGTGGAGTGTATGAAGGATGGATCAGTGGTGGTGGATTTGGCAGCAGAAGCAGGAGGAAATATAGAGACAACAAAACCTGGAGAACTACACATACACAAGGTATGAACACACACACACACACACTCACACACACACACACACTCACACACACACACACACACACACAGAAGCTTGAATTTATATGAAGTGAGAATACACTTATATGTTTTAACATGAACAGTGTTGAATTATTGAAATATTTCTTTTTTTGTTACTCTTGATTTCACCTGTCCATTGCTGACATTCGTAAAGAGTAGCTACATTGCCGTCAGCGTGTTTCTGTCCTGTGATGGCCTGGTGAGCAGTCCAGGGTGGACTCTGTCCTCGCCCGGAGTCGGCGGAGATAGGCGCCAGCCTCCCCGCGACCCTAATTAGGATTAAGCGCTTCAGAAATGAATGAATGAATTCAGCTGCAGTTCATTTATCAGGCAGCAGAGGGCGATAAATTACTAACTGAATCTTCATTCAGTCGCTTATTTTTTTGCTGATTCACTTAATCCTTTATTAAGATTGCAGGGAAGTTGGAGCCTATCTCAACCAACACTGGGTGAAGGTGGGGTTCACCCTAAACAGCTCGACAGTCCATTCTGGGGCAACACACACCCATTCGCACTCACACCTAGGGGCAATTTGGAACAGCCAATTATCTTAATGTGTATGTCTTTGAACTGTGCAAGCAAACCAAAGTACCTGGAGGAAACCATGGGGAGAACCTGTAAACCAAACACAGAAACGCCCTCGCTGAGTCCAGGACTTTAACCCACGTGCTAACCACTACACTTTCTGAGATTCTCAAACTCTGAATTGTGTGTGTTTGTGTGTGTGTGTGTGTGTGTGTGTGTGTATATGTGTGCCCGTGTGTGTGTGTATGCGTGTGTGTCTTAACAGGGAGTAACACACATTGGTTACACAGATTTGCCGAGTCTCATGGCCACTCAGTCAAGTACTCTGTACTCCAATAACGTGCTGAAGCTCCTGAAAGCCATCAGTCCTGATAAAGAGAAATTCCACTTCACACCCATTGACACTTTCGACTATGGAACCATGGAGCATGTCATCAGAGGCACTGTGGTCATGCTGGTAGGTCTCTCTCCCTCTCACTCACACACACACGGGCATTCATGATGATGATTATGGTAGTTTTTGGTTTTGTGTGTGTGAGACTGTATTAAAATCACATAAACACGATTACAGACGGATGTGTGCATGTAAGAAGTCACACACACTTACTGCGTAGTGTTGTGGCGAAAAGTGTCCAGTTCACAATGCAAGATATTCAAATCCATTTTCAGGTGTTTATTTAGCCTTTAGGGAAAAAAAAGCATGCAATCAATCACACAGAAGACATTGTTCCAAAAGAAAAATCTCGGACCCCAAACAAGCTCTGCAATTTACTTATGTAGTGCCCATTCCACTCTGATTGGTCTATAATCCTCTAGCTCTAGACTCTGATTGGTCCCTTATGACATCATGTCTCAACATGACCTTGTTCTAATTGGTCCCTGATGACCTCACATCTCAACACATCTCAACAAGTCTCGACATGTCTCAACGTGTCCCGAGTCTCAACCTGTCCCGAGCTGACCTTGAAGGCTCGGTGCCCCCCTTTGCTTAGGTCGGCCATTTTGTTTCTTTCCAAGGTCCAACATTTTATTTCCATGTTCCGTGTTCAAGGACAGTCAAGCAATACTCATACAGAGTGGAATGAGCCCTACATAAAATAATTTTACACACACTTCAGTGAATAAACTTCTCATTCAATAGTCTCATAAATCATCCAATAATCAAATAGTAAATCATACAATTGCTTTACTATAGGTATAATGAATAACAATTTAAATATATATTTAATTAGAGATGACATCATTGGACAGTTCTCCATTTCAGGATTACAATTGTCTTTAAATAAAGGGAATATGATCACTCATTCCAAAGATATTACACTTTCTGCATTCATATTCATAATAATGTTGATGCTGTTAATGATCAGTAATTAATCCCAGTACATGATCGGGAAATCCAGCAATTTGCATAAGATTTATGGAGGACCAAATATATGACATTTCAGACTGGCAGGCCACAGGCCTTCCACAGTTCATGGGTCCAGAACCACACAGCGCCCCCAGAGGCGCCTGATACCATATTTTTCATGAAAATTTGGTTATTTCCTGTTTACAGGAAGGTAAGAATATTTTCCCCACCCCTTTACCAAGGACCACACCTCCCAGTTCACCAGCCATACAGAAAACAGTAGCACAGCTGGAGGCAGAGAAAAAAGCGGGAATTTCTCCATTCAGAAAAACTTTGACCTCAGCGGGAGTTTACACAGCAGGTAACACACACACACACAAGCACACACACTCAGAATACTTGAATTCTAAATAATGTGTTGAACATTAACTCCACCCCTTCAGGATCTGCATCGTCTTTTGGTGGGAGTTCATTATGTGTGTATGTGTGTGTGTGTTTGTTTGTAGGTGTGTCCTCTGTAATTGGGTTGGGCCTCATTTCCCCCAATGCTGCATTCACACAGATGGTGACAACTTTTGGACTGGCGGGAATCGTGGGGTATCACACAGTGTGGGGTGTCACACCTGCTTTACACTCACCGTTAATGTCTGTCACCAACGCCATCTCAGGTCTCTTTCCTGCTCTCTCTTTCACACACACATTTTGTGTGTGTGTCCCCGTGTGTGTGTCCCCGTGTGTGTGTGTCCGTGTGTGTGTGTCCGTGTGTGTGTGTCCGTGTCCGTGTGTCCGTGTCCGTGTGCGCGTGTGTGTGTGTGTGTCTTTGTGGTTAAGTCAATGGGTTACTAATACGAAGGTCAGTAGTTCAGTCCCCACTGTTCCCACTGTGGGGCCCTTAACCTTCAATTGCTCAGTTGTATAAAAATGATAACTGTAAGTCGCTTTGATTAAGAGCATGTAAATGTTAAATTTAAAATGTGTGTAGGTCTGACAGCAGTAGGGGGGTTGGTGTTGATGGGTGGAGGTCTCTCGCCTTCTACACTTCCTGAATCTCTTGCTCTGCTTGCTGCCTTTATTTCCTCCATCAACATCGCAGGTGTGAACTTGTAAAATACATTCCACATAAAGCCACAGGTTTGGATGTAACCACAGTACCATCTAGTGTTTACTGATAATACTTAACTCAGTGTGAGTGTGCGTTTGTGCGTGTGTGTGTGTGTGTGTGTGTGTGTGTGTGTGTGTAGGTGGGTTCCTTATCACACAGAGGATGCTGGACATGTTTAAGAGACCTACAGATCCTCTGGAGTATAATTACCTGTATACAATCCCCGGAGCCGTATTTGTGGGTGGATACGGAGCGGCACATTACACCGGATACAACATCGAACAGGTCCTACTCATTACATTGTGTGTGCGTGTGCATGTGTGTGTGTGTGTGTGTGTTTTAGTCTCTGTGCTTTTACATTTACTAATCATGGCGTGTGTGCATGTGTGTGTATATGTGTGTAGATGATGTATCTGGGTGCAGGTCTGTGCTGTGTTGGTGCATTAGCAGGTCTCTCGGCTCAGGGCACCAGTCGCCTTGGTAATGCGTTGGGGATGATTGGCGTGTCAGGTGGTATTGCAGCTACACTCGGTGCGCTCAAACCCTCTCCTGAGCTCCTCACACAGATGTCCCTTGCCATGGCAACTGGAGGAACTCTGGGTAATGTTCCCTCTGAAATCTCCTCCAAGCACAAAACCATGTTACTGGAACACTCATGGAGGTGTTTATAGGGCCTATATAGTGAATAGTGTTTGTAGATTGTAATGTGCCCACACTGTACTGATGATGATGGTTGTGTTTGTGTGTGCATGTTTGTGTGCAGGTCTCACTGTGGCTAAGCGGATCGAAATCTCGGACCTTCCTCAGCTGGTCGCTGGGTTCCACAGTCTGGTTGGACTTGCTGCGGTTCTCACCTGCATCGCAGAGTTCATGATCGAGCACCCACACCTCGACACTCATCCAGCTGCTTCAGTGCTCAAGTGTGTCGCCTACCTAGGGACCTACATCGGTGGAGTGACCTTTACTGGCTCCCTTGTGGCCTACGGCAAGCTGCAAGGTACAGTTTATAAAATGTTTAATTATTATTTCAGAAATGATTTATTTCTGTTTCATGTGGTACATACAGATGCATGTTAGAGCCCTAGATAGGAAACAAAGTGTGCACTTCAGCAAGTACTTAAAATATGCAGATTCTGTTTCTATAGACTTTAGTATGTGAACACCGGTCAAATTAAACACCTTTTTTGCTAAATTCACAGAAATCCTTTTTTCAGTGTATGTACAAAACTGATTTTGGGTGTGGCTACATGTAAGGTCAGTCTTTAATAGTACAAAAAAGCTCCACAGCTAAAGACCAATCAGATTCAAATATACTGGATGGCATAGTTCTGATGTGACTTTATAGTTTTCAGATCTTCTATTAAAACCTCTAATACACAATGAGGTTGCAAATGACCTCGGTAACATTGTGTGTGTGTGTGTGTGTGTGTGTGTGTGTGTGTGTGTGCGCGCAGGTCTCCTAGATTCCGCCCCGTTGCTCCTCCCTGGTCGTCACCTGTTGAATGCATGTTTGATGGCTGCCTCTGCAGGGGGATTAGTGCCCTTCATGCTGAGTGAAAGTTACATGACGGGGATGAGCTGTCTTATCACTGTGTCTGCTCTCTCTGGCATCATGGTGAGACTCAATAATACCCAAATCATACACCACCTGAATATTATACCAGCAGCAATCACTTGAAGGCGAATATGATTGTTCTCCAACTTGTGTGTAACTGGGAGTAAAGATGCTGCTTGGCAGGTGATGGTTAGGCATGCGTAGGATGCCCTGTCCAGCGCAGCTGATTGCAGACAAACATTGACTCAATACTCGTACAATTGGCTTCCAAGACACTGACCTTCGTTCACTTATCTCGTCAGTTGATGCCTACGACTTTGCGAAGGCAGCGTTGGATGTACTGTTCAAGACTGATTCAGGTGGTGCCTATAAGTCATCCAAGTAGCTGTATGATGCTGATGAATTAAGCAGGGCATCCATTTTTGGACAATATGGTCCACAGTGCCAGACAATTCATCATGTCGAAAGGCCTTTGATAAATCTATGAAAGCCACATACAAAGGAAGATTTTGTTCTCGGCAATTCTCTTGCAGCTATCTTGCAGTGGAGATCATGTCCACTCTGCCTCTAGATTGTTGAAAACTACACTGAGATTCAGGAAGCACCTTTTTGGAGACATGGACAAGGCATTTGGCAAGGATCCTAGCAAGTATTTTACCTGCAATCGCAAGAAAAGCGATCCCTGTGTAGTTTTCACAGATGGTTTTGTCCTCTTTTTTGAAAAGGGTGACAATTAGTGCATACCAGAGGTCTGCAGGAATCACCTCTATTTCCAAGATCTTTATGATTAGAATATGCAGCCTGTAGTTTAAGGAAGAGCCTCTATATTTAAATATTTTGGCAGGAATACCATTGGGACCAGTGGCTTTGTTCTTCATCTGACAATTGGCTCTCTGTAGCTCTGCCAAATTCGGAGTCATTGCTAACTTTTCTATTATCAGCAGTTGTGGGATTTTGTCATACACTTCCTCTTTAACAGTAGGGTTCTGGTTTAGCAGATCTTGAAAATGCTCTTTCCAATGCTGGTTGACAGTGTCCCGATCTGTCAACAGTTCAGAACCATCTCTTGATCTCTGTTGGGAACTTGGCTGCTAGGTCCATAAATGGCTTTATTTGTGCTAAAGAAGGCACAAGAAGCACCAATGTCCACAAAATCCTACAACTTATCTGCTTTGATGTGCCACTATGTGTTCTTAATGTCCTTGATCTTTCCCTGTACTTCTGCCTTTATCCTCAAGAAATTCTCCTTTTTGTTGATATCAGACTTTGCCTTTTCTGAAAGTCTGCCCTCGTTCTTTCTATCATACTACATATTTAAGAGTTGTTCTTGTCAAACTAGCCTTGATGAACACACTTTTGGAAGCCAATTGAATTTCTACAGGTATCAAGGATAGGAGCCTTGAGAGTGTACCAGTGCTCCTTTATGTCGTCAGGATACTGATCTTTGGAGATCTTATTTTGAAGCAGGGACTCTAGCTCTTCTTCTTTAGCAGGGTCTTTCAGACAAGGGATGTTCAGTTTATGTCTTCAGGATTTGTGGGTGAGTGTCCTTCAATGGGGAATGTAAGTTATGGTCATGGATGTTGTGAGAAGCGCATTATTGCGGTCATGGGCTCTCACGATCACGTAGTCAATCAAATGTTAATGTTTTGAGTGAGGATGCTGCCAAGATTTTTAAAATGAATTTTCCTGTCAAAATAATCTGTTGATGATGAAAAGGTCATGTTCTGTAAGAAGCAACAAGCCATTTGAATTCATATTCCCCACACCTTCTTTCCCAATGATGTCAGTTCAGACTTCATGATCCCTTTCAACTCATGCATTGAAGTCACCAAGCAACACCTCCTTATGTTATTTGGGGACTTCTGACAGTAGGTAGTCTAGTTCAGAGTAAAACTTCTACTTTTCATGTTCTTCGGCATCTAGGGTAAGAGCGTAGGCACTAATTACAGTCATTGACTGATTTTTGTTGAGTTTCACCTTAAGCATCATGAGAAGCTCATTAACTCCCACTGGATAACTTTGGATACTATGCAGAAGGTTTTTCTTGATGTCAAAGCCCACACCTTGCAATATCCTTTCCTGAATGAAAATCCATTACACTTCTGTTTTCAACCACATCAAAAGGAGATTCCGCTGGCCATGGTAAGCCAACCAGAAGTTTGTGAGATGGACTATGTTTGAGAGGCCTTTTCTAGCCGCTCCCCTAGTAACATAGGGTAATCAGAGTGGCTCCTATACAGGACTGCTTAGTCATGAATACAGCTACCGAAATGCTGAAACATCTCAAAACCTTGAGCAAGATGGCTGAATCATGTATTCAGCACCTTACGTGTCGATTTGTGACTAAGACCTTCCAGATATCACAATCCTACTCCCGTCATCACTCCTCAATCACCACAGGACCTTTGAGTTAATAGGAATAATAGTAATAGGAGAATGCCTATGTGTGAAATATATTTAAATTGGGAGACTGCTGCACGAAAGGCACCTAAGGGAGTAAACCCCGAAAATAAATCAGGACCAGTCCCTGCTTGGGTTAGCCCGCTGGTCCTTTCAAGCTAGCCTCCTTGGCCTAGATCAGGTGACTGCAGTCAAAGAAGTAGAACAATATGCAGAAAGACACGATTCTAGATCCTTCTTCCAGTCAGTCAAGTTCGTTTACCAGCGACACCAGAGTGGCATCAGCCCCATCAATGATGACCAAGGCAACTGGCTGATGGAAAAGGAGGACATATTGGCCAGCAGGAGACGGCACTTTAGCAATCTACTGAACCAGATAGGAACAGCAAATACCAGCTTCCTCAGCGAGATACCACAGGGAGAGGTACTGAATGAACTGGAAACACTCCCAACCACTGATGAAGTTAAGTCAGCCCTCGACCACTTGGCTAACAACAAAGCCCCAGGTTCAGACGGCATGCCAGCAGAGGTTCTCAAAGCAGGTGGACCAGCCCTTCTCATAAAGCTTCGAGACCTCCTTCTTTCCATCTGGGAGGAGGGGAAGGTGCACTCAAGATTTGAAAAGCGGTAACATAATTATCATATTCAAGAAATAATGCCGCTTTGACTGCAGTAAATACAGTGGGATGACACTCCTATCTGTTATTGGCAAGCTATTCCCCAGGTCATCCTTAACAGAATATGGCCTTGCATAGAGAAATACCTTCCTGTGGCGCAGTGCAGTTTTAGAGGTGGTCTTGCAACCAGTGATATGATGTTCGCTCTCTGACAACTCTTGGAAAAGTGCAGAGAACAACAGCATGACTTGTATATAGTTTTTGTGGACTTAGTAGAGGCTTTTGACATGGTGAGCAGACCCCTTATGTGGGCACTTCTGCAGAAGATCAGAATTCCCCCTAAAGTAGTCAACATCATCCAAAGCTTTCATGACAGCATGGAGGCAAGAGTGCTGATTGATGCAGAATTCACAGAACGGTTTGAAGTAAATAACGGCCTGTGACAAGGATGCATTCTAGCTCCCACATTGTTCACCCTCCTCTTATCTGTTGTCCTATGCCACAAACATAAATCCATCCCAGAGATTGGCATAGACATCAAGTACAAACTCGATGGCAAGCTTTTTCAGTCTCCAGAGACTCAAAGCCAAGTCTACAGTAACTTTAAAGCTCAATGATTTTCTATATGCGGATGATGCTGCCTTGGCCACCAAAACTCCCAAGTCATTACAGGAAGGTGTTTCAGCTTTGGATAACTCATGTAAGTCCTGGGGTCTGACAATCAGCAAACCAAATACAGAAGTAATGCATGTGAGGAACCAGGTGCTTCAACAGAAGGGGCCTCACTCTGTCTACCAAGCTGAATATATGCAAAGGCATAGTCTTACCTTCACTCCTCTATGGATCGGAAACGTGGCCAACACTTGCCCATCACATTCGCTGACTGGAAGTGTTTTATCAGAGATCGTTTCAGCAAATAATGAATTACAAGTGGCGACAGCACATTACCAACGCTGATATTCTTGAACGCGCCAACTGTACCTCTATTGAGACAATGCTTCGCAACAACAAACTCTGCTGGCTTGGCCATGTATCACGGATGGACGACTCCAGGATACCCAAGCAACTACTATTTGCCGAGCTAAAGCTTGGCAAATGTGACAGGGGGCATCCGCACAAGCGTTGGAAGGATTGCGTGAAAGAAGACCTTCATTTCTTTGGGATAGATTGCAGCTCCTGGTACCAAACAAGGCAGGATCGCAATCATGGATGTGTGTCCTTCGCTTGGGCATACAGCACTGTGAAGACCATCTTCTATTACGAGCAGTCGAGGGCTAAAAGGGCCCCCCATCGTCATGAAGTGACGGGGACCAAATGATGATGATGAATATTATAACCCTAAATATTACACCACCTGATTTTTAAAATCCCTGAATAGTACACCACCCAAATATTATACCACCTAAATATCAAAACCTCTGAATATTACACCACCGAAATATTAAAACCCTTGAATATTACACCACCTGAATATCACATCACCTCACTAATAAATAATTATAACAGATTACAATGCTATGTAGGGATTTAAGTATTCTGTTGAGCTTATGTGGTTTACATAATGTGTGTGTGTGTGTGTGTGTGTGTGTGTGTGTGCGCGCGCATACATGCAGGGTGTGACACTGACTGCAGCAATAGGCGGAGCCGACATGCCTGTAGTGATCACGGTGTTGAACAGTTATTCAGGCTGGGCTCTATGTGCTGAAGGCTTCCTGCTTGATAACAATCTCATGACCATCGTGGGAGCTCTGATTGGCTCATCTGGTGCCATTCTCTCATACATCATGTGTGTGGTGTGTACACAGGAGTTACACATTGTACACTACACACACACTGAGGATGCTTGTTATGCAGTAATCAACACTTTCTGACTAATGTTTGTTTGTGTGCTTGTGTGTGTGTGACAGGCAATGAATCGCTCTCTTCCTAATGTGATCCTCGGTGGATTCGGAACCACATCCACGGCTGGAGGAAAGCCGATGGAAATTGTCGGCACACACACCGAGGTGACCTTGGATCAGGCGGTGGAGATGATCAGAGAAGCCAACACCATCATCATCACACCTGGTCTGACAAGACACACACACACACACACACACAAAACCCTGTAATGCAGACTGCCGCCAGTTGAGGGCAGTATTCCTTCATTTTATACCCCCACACACACCTTGCAGCTCCTACATCAATATTTCATTTAAGCGAGAAAGCCAGAGTGTGAGTGTGTGTGTGTGAGTGAGTGAGTGTGTGTGAGTGAGTGTGTGTGTTTCACAGGCACTGTGCCTGATCTGCTGTTCAATATGGGAATCACCACAATCTGAATCCAATCTAACAGAACCCCCACCCCCAACCAACACACAGTACTGGTGTTTTCAGCACGAATATTGACAGCCCTGTGTGTGTGTGTGTGTGTGTGTGTGTGTTTCAGGGTGGGGTCTGTGTGCTGCGAAGGCTCAGTATCCCATTGCTGACATGGTGAAGATGTTGAGTGAACAGGGCAAGACTGTCAGGTAAACACACACACACACATCTGACTCTGATATCAGGCAGTGAAAAACACACACATACACGCACGAGTAGGAACCAGGCACTGCGACGCTCCCTGGGGCCTGTCTCTGCGTGTGTATGTGTGTATACTGAGAGATCCTCTGCAGTGTTCTTCATTATTACCATCACGGTGACATCATGGCTCAGATATTTTAGGACATAAATCCCGTGTTTGGAGCGATTTGTGTTTATTCGTGTTTATCTACGTGACGGCTGGATGCGTGAGCACAAAGAATTATTTCACTCGACACACATTCACTGCTTTAAACCTTAAAAGGTTATATTATAAATCTCTTAAATGTATTTTATGGCTCTCTGTGCTCTGCATGTTGATAGGACACTGTTTTCAAGCTATTGTGGAAGTTAATATATAAAAAAAACACAACAGATGTGTATCGGTGGAGCAGTGTAATTCGTTACCATCATTAACCATCTGGGTTGTCCCCAGACAAGCTGAGAGACGTAATCCATCCAGCGTGTTCTAACCCCGGGGTCACTTATCTGTGGGACATGCCCGAAACTCCACACCAGGGAGGTTTTTCTTACTGAAGACTGTTGTATCAGTGTAGGTTGTTTCAGGATGGTGGAGGTCCTGAGAGACCTCTCTGGGCATGGGGTGTTTGTGTGTGTTTTGTTTTTTTGGTTTTTTTTTTGTTTTTGTTTTTTTTTTTTGGGGGGGGGGGGGGGTTTGGGCGGCTTTTGCTTGTTTAAGGAAGGTATGGAACGAAACGGTTTACACAAAGATGCCAAAGAATTCCAGAGAGGTTGAGTGGCTCTGTCATTTCCATAATGTTATACTGAGGGAGAGAGATTGATATTAATTATTAATCTTAAAAAATATCACAGGTGTAAGAATGAGTACATCACTGTTGTCCAGAATTCAGAGAAGAAAACAGCTTTTTAGTAAAATTATGTAAATATTTATAGACAAACTGAAATAAAAATTCCTGTTGCTTAAATTTTCTTCATACACAAGCACACGTGCTAACAAAAGCTTCTCTGCAGTACACGACCAGCGCCATGCTACTAACCAGTGAAGAATTCTATGTGAACTGGGTTTGATCCCCGGGTTCGACAAGGGTGTTTTTTTCTTTTTTTCTTTTTAATTTTCTCCACTAATTTTAGTCGTATCCAATTCCCACCTGTCAAGTATTGCCTTCCCCTTTCACAGAAGAACCACCAACCAGGGAGGGGCATAAGCATGCACATGCCCCCCTCCATGATATGCGATGCTGCCACCCTCCAATTTACGAACTGCTGCACATGCGTTTTTGGGGGCAGCCTAACACTCTCGGAGGGAAAATGCTATCCACCCCCTCGTATGTGTGAGCTCACAGACGCCCGTGATCAACATGACTGGTGATCACCGTGGTGGGGCAGGATAGTGAGCATATACATAGTGAGCATATGGCTGCAGCATCAACCTGGATTCAAACTTGTGATCTCCAGGTTGATAGTTGTGAACCGGGAGCTCAAGGGTGTTTCTTTGTGGAGTTTGCATGTTCTCCCCGTGCTTGTGTGGGTTTCCTCTGGGTACTCCGGTTTCCTCTCACAATCCAAAGACATGCACATCAGCCTAATTGATCAGTGTATTTTATAAATTGTGAAATATATTTAGAAGTATATTTATATTTTTATTTAAAAATGAGTAATATAGGTATAACTTACATATCGAGGTGATGTAGTTTATTATCAGTGCTGTTATACAACAAGCCATCTGCTTGGGGACGCTTCATCCTGATATACTCACAATTAGATAAACAGAGTGATAATAAAGTCAACTGGATTTAATCATTGAATAAAACTGTTTCTAATAACTGTGACCTCAGGTTTGGGATTCACCCAGTCGCAGGACGCATGCCAGGACAGCTGAATGTTCTGCTGGCTGAAGCTGGAGTTCCTTATGATATCGTCCTGGAAATGGACGAGATTAACGAGGATTTCCCTGGTGAGGTTCAGCATGTTCAAGTGCACATGCACACACACACATGGGGATGGGGGTCTGTTTTGTTGTCTTAGGAGGATTTTTGTTTCAACCGAGAAATCATATTCAGTCATCAATCACAGAAGAATCCCAGAGTCATAGTCCATAAAATCATTCATTCATTCGCCGAACCTCTTAATACTATTAGGATTGCGGTGAGGGTGGAGCCTATCTCAGCTGACTGGGCGAGTGCAGGGTACATCCTGAACAGCTTGTCACTCCAGCACAGGGCCAACATACACAACCATTCACACTCACATGCAGAGAGTTTGTTTTAGTAATCTTATTAACATAAATTTAAATTATACTGAATCTGCAGCCTGCACCTTTGATCTAAAGATAGGATTGTTAAATGTTAGATTTCTTACATCTAAAGCACTAATTGTTAATGAAATCATTACCGATCAGGAGTTTAGTGTAATGTGTTTAACAGAAACATGGATAAAACCCAATGAGTA
>JAQMYF010000004.1:30586311-30598876 GCA_030014195.1 Neosilurus mollespiculum
AGATGCCTGAGCCACCTCAACTGGCTCCTCTCAACGCGAAGGAGCAGCGGTTCTACTCCGAGCTCCTTCCGGATGACAGAACTTCTCACCCTATCTCTAAGGGAGAGCCCTGACACCCTGCGAATGAAGCTCATTTCAGCCACTTGTATTTGCGATATTGTTCTTTCGGTCACTTTCCAAAGCTTGTGACCATAGGTGAGGGTAGGGGCGTAAATCGACTGGTAAATTGAGAGCTTTGCCTTCTGGCTCAGCTCCCGCTTCACCACGACGGACGAGTACAAGCTCCACAGTTAGTAACAGTGCTCATGAAATACACACAGTAAAGGGGTGTGAGCGATGACAGGCCAAATTTTCTCAAGCAGCAGGAAGTGGGCAGGTACGTTAAACTGAGCTGAACTTTCAGGTGAGTCGCAGTCAGTGCTAAAAGATACCTTTGATTGACAGATGCCAACAGTTCCGGAAAACATTTTCCGTAGAGAAACAAATGAACACGCGGTGTTTAAATATTCCACCTACGTCAACATGGCAAGCAGCTTACCATTGTCGTTTCCAGTTCTCTACAACTGCACACACAAGTTTTACAAGGATGATAACAAAACACGTGATGCTTGGGTCCATGTTTCCGAAACAGTTGCCATGCGTTCCCATGAGGATATATTTATTTGGAGCTATACACAAGGTACACTGTGTGAGTTTGCTAGCTAACACAAGCAAGTGTTTTTGCTAATGCCTTTTTGTACTGAATCTCTGTTGCTATATCTATTTTACCTAATCACGCAGATAACTAGTTAAACAATGCTCACAGCTTCACCTAGAAACATTTGGAAATGGGAAACGTGTAAGCGGGTTACCTAGGCAACAGAGCAGTGACACTTTTAGCGGTGAAGCAATTCGCTTGTCACTCAGTTCTTATTGTGTGCATGCCCCTTTAACAGTGTAACACTACCTGCAGCAAAGCTGAACACAGCAGCAAGATACAAACAATTCTCCAAGATGCCGAGGAACAGCATGGAGTACAAATTAATGGATATACAGGGACACAGGGACATGGGACAAAAGTAATGTGTCTGTCTAAAATAACTACCACCAGAAACATACTACACAACTACACTGATTCACAATAACAAAATAATATTCATGGAAATTATTTTTTTAACACAGTTGACACGACAGGTGTGTGCATGGGTATAAATACAAAGTGCCTCACTGTGAGCATCTCTGAGTCCCTGCCTTCCATAACAACGATTCCATCTGTTCCCTGTCTTAAAGAGCCACCCACAAGCACTGCCAGCCATTTACACTAAACAAATGTTTGCTTTCAGGCCCCCCACGAGCAACAGAGAATGGTATAGCCTGGCACGTGTACCATGCCTCCCAGTTTTCAATGCAGCCAGTTAATAAAGCTCCAGGCAGCACCAATGGCCCCCTCTACAGTTGTGCACCAGCCAAATGAACATGTGATTGGCTAATTACGAGGATGTTCTAATTTAACGTTAATTAACTATAACTTGACTGTTCATTTTGGTGTCTCATTTATATTTATGGAGAGACGCTACAGTGACAGTCAGCTCATTCAGCAGTCAGGCTATTGCACTGGTCAGAGCTCCAGGCCATCTCACTGTCATGGGTACTGTAAGTGTAACAGCAAAAATATATATTTCACCCTTATCAACGATTTTCCACATTTTGACACATTCACGTTATTCATAACCATTTCCTACAGTTAGAGACACTCACTCACCCTCTCACTCATTTGCCGAACCGCTTAATCCTATTAGGGTCGCAGAAAGGCTGGAGCCTATTTCAGCCGACACCGGACGAAGGCGGGGTGCACCCTGAACAGCTCACCAGACCATTGCAGAGCCAACACACACAACGATTCGTACTTCAACTCACACCTAAGGGCAATTTGGAACGGCCAGTCGGCCTAATGTGCATGTCTTTGGGCTGTGGGAGGAAACCAGCGTACCCGGATGAAACCCACGCAAGCATGGAGAGAACATGCAAAGTGCACACAGAAACATTCCCTCTGAGCCCAGGACTCGAACCCAGGACCTTCTTGCTGTGAGGCGGACATGCTAACCATTACACCACCGTGCAGCCCAGAAGGATCCAGAATGTCCTTATTAGCCTGCTTCTCCCAGGGCACACACACACACACACACACACACACACTTCTCTGTGGCACAGTAGTGAGTGGCAGCCTGTGAGTCATTATTCATGAATGTGATCTCTGAATGCAAGTCTTCTTACTTTGTGTGTATATGTTCGGAGAGATCTACACTGAGAGTGGCAGGGCCGTGATGAATGCCGGGTCTGTTTCCTGCGCTGGAGAAGTGAGAAGAAGCGCATGTAGGCTGTATCACCCTGATGAATACACTTCTTGTATTGCCAGCCTCACTATGGCATCTCCCTTAGGTCTGAGTGCTATATAATAAACCAGAGTGGCTTTCTGCTGGCTAGCAGCTGGCTGAGACGTCACCGTCCAAGCCTGGCACACACACACACACACACACACAGACACACACTAATGCCAAAATAATGAGACGCTCTCAAGAGCAGTTGAAAGAGCTCTTTGACTCGGCAGGCTTTCTCCATGGAGACTGTTTAAAGTATGCCGAAGCTTTTGCAAGAGAATTTTAGGTGTACTTTCAGTGCCAATTTTGATTCATTTTTGGGAATGCTGACGAAATAAGAACAAACTACTGACACATTGATGGAATCCAGTTGCGAAATACTTGGTGCAGTGTGAAAATGATATGGAATATATGGTCTGTCTTTCTCTGTCACCGTATCTGTTTAGTCTTCCTACACTCTGTATCTCATCTTCAGCCATGATTTGTCATCTGTTGATAAAACGAGACATTTTGTTGCTGGAACTTCCTGCCAGGAAGAGAAATCCTCTGTAGGGTTTATGACATCACAAGGAGCTAAACCTTGTCTCCATTATTAGAGTTTGCCAAACGCACAATTCCCTTAGTGTGTGTCTCTACCCCTCTCTGAATATGGGAAGTGCTTGAGAAATCATTCATAGACCTTTATGATTGACTCACCGACACAGGGACAGAGTGCAATCTGGTTTAAAGCAGACAGCATATGCAATAACGCAAACACGGTCTGAATAATAAACACGCCAAATAATTACGCGCCCTAATCGAACTGTTCGGCAGCTGTAATTGTGTGCATGCGCCCAATGATAATTCATGGATGGTGTATAGTCATTGGATTTCCTCTGCTCTTGGTGAAAAACTTGTGTTTACAGAAATTTTGTTTGATGAAATGAGACACATGGTGAGATATTGCATTCAGCTTAATGAAATGCTTCCCTGTTTCTTGACAGCCACGTTTATTCTGCACACGCATGAAGCAAAAAAAAGTCTTTAAGAAAAAGAAAAGTTGAGAAAAAGGAGCAGGGGACAGATATGAGGACAGGAAAAGAAAAGGAAAGCTATTATCTGAGAGACTAAATGCTCATTCATTTGCATTTAAAAAGGATCAGAAGCAGAATGGGGCACGACGTTAACCATGGTGCAAGGTCTGAGGCATGAAAGAAAGTGTAACAGATAAGAAACGTGTAGAAGTAAAAGTTCCACAGGATAGGAGGGTGGAAAAGGATGCAAAGTTTTGGAGGGAGGGAAGGAAACAAGCTGCATGGGTTCATTCAGTTGTAAGTGAACAGGAAATAATAATGTAGCAGCTGGTGGAGCGCGTTCAGTGCAGGTCAATAGATGGGAAGCCATGGGCAAAAGGGGGGGGGGGGGTGGCAGCACAGGTTGTAGGGTGTTCAGAACAAACATTAGAAAAATTTGCAAAGTTTGTGGTTTGAGGATTGGGGGTATATATCTTAAGGGGGCATTTGGCTGGGCGCTAAGAGTAAAGCTGTTATGTTGTTTTGTTTTTTTTAATACAGAAATCGCCGATCCGATTTCACTCTCTCACTCAGTCATTCGCCAAAACAATCCGAGGAGGCTGGAGCCTATCTCAGCCCACACTGTGCGAAGGCAGGGTACACCCTGAACAGCTCACCAGATCATTGCTTTTGCAACACACACGGACACCATTCACACTCACACTTATACCAAAGGTCAATTTGGAACAGCCAATTAGCCTAATATGTGCATGTCTTTGGACTGTAGAAGGAAAGGTGTGTAAGTGATGACCAGTCAGAGTGCACATGCTTGAGCCCGTCCAACACAGAAAGTGACTACAGAGGGTATGTGAGCATCAAAACTGCACCTTGAAACAATGGAAGAAGTGGACTCATGTGTGTCATTTTCATGGTGAAGAGCAAGAAGGCAAGCCATCGGAAGCAATGTGATGTTATAGGTAATGTTGTACTGGGAAACCTTGGGCCCTAGAATTTATGTGGATGTTAATTTGACATGTAATATGTACCGAACATTGTTGCAGGTCAAGTTACAGAGTTAGAGAGTTTTCCTTCCTATCAAAAAAAGTCAACCCATGTTAAGTGCAACCCCTGGACCCTGAAGCTTCTCTGGTGAGAATGTTTTGTAATTTGTGAGATTTGGTGTTGGGTTAGAATGACAAAAGGTTGGTGATAAACACTGAATTCACATAGGAATGATGGTAGTCTTGCTGTTAAAGTGTCCGAGAGGCATGAAGCGGTGATGGCAGACTTGTGTGTATGTTCTCGCCCTTATCATCAGTGAGCCGGTTTGTGTGTGTGGTGTATCATGATCAAAAAAGGTGAACTTGACCTTAAAAACCCAGACTGCCAAACAAATTCCCAACACATTCTAATCACAAGCATGTGAGATTTTTCAGCATGCTCTAAGAGGCCTCAGCTTAAGCTGCTTTTACACGGGCACATTCACCCACAACAAGCTGCCCCAGCGTGACCATCTGTGTAAAAATGATATGTTCCGAAACAACTTGCTCCAATTTTCGAGGTGGTGCAGACTACTCCAGAATATCTTGGGTGCAGCTTGCCATCCGAACACAACCGTTGTCGAGTAGGAGGGTTTGGCACTGCCATTTCCTTACTAGAAGCTGGTAATCGGTGAAAAATGCGAAAGCACGCCTTACGTCCTCGCCGGACATTTTGTTTCTGACCATTGATTGGCGCATTCTAGCGTGTTGTCCCTCTCGCTTCCAGCATGCCACTGATTTGATATATGGGAAAGTGGGTGCAAATTGCCCTGTGCGAAAGTTGTTCTGAGGACAACTTTCTCCCATTTCCTGTGTAAAAGCAGCACTGAAATAGGCTCCTGTCACACACCATAATGGCTGCATTTAATATTTACAAAGGGAATGTTCACTACAAACTGGAAGACGATTTACACCTCAGATGACTTGAGCTACTTAAGGCTTGAGTGTTATGTCCTGCTGTAGTGTTAGTTATAGGCAAGACTTAACCTGAGAGCAAACAACAGGCCACGAGAGTAACCTGAAAAAAAAAAATGGGAGCGAAGGGAAATGAATTGTTAGCATGTAGACGTGTGTGTGTGTGTGTGTGTTTGTGTGTGTGTGTGTGTGTGTAAAGTACACAGAATGTCAAAGAAAAGAAAAATAAACACTTTCGGTGACTCTCTTTTGGCTACGCAAACTTGTAGGAACAGATTTGAGGAATCTGGTGACCATGTGTATTCGAGAATACGTTTTTGTGTGTGTGTGTGTGTGTGTGTGTGTGTGTGTGTGTGTGTGTGTACAATTTCCTCTGCAGGTCTAGGCACATCTATGAGCTGGCAGCATTCCACAGCTTATACCATCCACCTCTTCCATTACCCCACATTCTGCTCTGTCATACAGGCCTCTTACAACACACACACACACACACACACACACACACACACACACCTGGTGTCTACAAGAACAACAAGATTAAGTCACTACTCATTAAACCAAACAAATGAAGACACACATATATAATGCTCCACGAATACACAAATACATTCCTATACACTGAACACATTCGAAGAATAACAGTCTCCGTAGACAGGAGTGAATTATCATGCCCTTCCTGCTTTCCTTGAGGCAACAGAAAAACAAAGGCAGCTCTCCGGACCCTCCTTTCCTGCTAGGTAAGTGTGTGTGTGTGAGTGTGTGTGTGTGTGTGTGTGTGTGTGTTTTACTGGTAAGAAAACATCTCACATTCTTGTAGCTGCAGGCTACAGTCAAGTTCTGGCTTGCTGCCCACGTTCGCCTTACTTGACTAACACAGCGAGTGTATATGGGTGAAAGATATCCCTGTAAGCCTTTAAAACAAACTGCAGTTTAGATCAAAAGGGACAGCACAGGATTTTGGCAGCGCACACATGGAACAACTTTTCTCCTTTTAAACTTCATAGATTGGCACAAGGTCACGATCATACAAATAATGTACACCGTATAGTAAAGTATGACACCGTAGCTGACATACAGTAAAAACAGTACTTTTTAAACAGGCTTTATTAAAAATGCCCACCGTGAAACACATTAAATGTTTATACTGGAATATAAGCTACTTATTAACCGAGTGCGAGGTCTGTACAGAGAAATCTCAGCCCACTGTCTTTAGGAAAGTCCAAAGACCAAGGGCTGGGATTTCTCTGAACTGACCAAGCAAACGACGTTAATGAGTAGTTTATAATACCGCGTTTTAAAATGGCCGCCTTATTTAATTCACTTCATGTGATGTTACTCGCCACTTCTGAACAAGGCGCCTTCATCTGTCTGTGAGGGCTTTGGTTGTGTCACAACGCCACTTCTGATTCGCGAGAAAACTGCATTTCTCAGTGTGGGAGGCATTTACAAACGCAATCAGTAAGTGAAATTAAGCTCTCTCTTTATCTCCAATGTGTGGAGCGTTACTCCTTTCAGTGGCCGTCACGGCATCAGCCTTGGTTTGTTTTTTTGCTGTGTTCTAATTTTCAGTATATTCCATCTTCTTGGTGCTTTCTTTCCTTGGGATGGATATTACTGATGATTAAATCTCAAGTTCACGTGACTCATAGGTTAAATTGCCCCTAAATGTACAAGACTGTGTGTCTGTGTGCATCATGCTCTGGAACGGGCTGACATTTTATCCAGGGTGTACTGAATGAATATACAACCCTAGTGTAGGTTGAGGACATGGAGAGGGAAAAAAACTTATACAAGGACAAAAGCACATTGTTGTGTTAACATGCTCTTCCTTAGCCCTGAGTCATAGACATTCATCATGGCGTAAACATGCCCAGAATTTTGCCGGTTGCTGATGATGAATCCAAACATGTCTGTTTTGAGATCCGAACAATTTCTCTCTGGTTCTGCACATCACCGCGTCCCGATTCCAGCATTTCAGTGAAACAAATTCGGAGAAAACACTTCGGAATCAAATCATAAAAGGTAATTGTCTAAGCCTTTATAATTCATTCAGATTTCATATTACACCACTAACAACAGCATGTAGATAGATCTTTCCTAATCTGAGCCGCTGGTGTGTTTTTTGTGTTCTATTACAACTGGGTTTGATTACTTCATTACAGCGGATTAGTGGATTAGCTTCAGGCTATCAGGTAAAGAGCAATATGAGTCATGTGTTGTTTGTTTTTATCTAAATATCGTCATGCTAAAGTAATAGAACATCCTCATACAAAAGGTAAAGCCCTCAAACTAGTTCATATTCACACAAAGAGCCCTCGGGCCAGTGCATATTCACACAAAAAGCCCTGGGCGCATATCTTTCACATGCAGGAATCTATTAGATTTGCAATAAGAGTGCGATATCAGGTCTGTGTTTCTCACAGAGAAAGGAAAGAAACAACACACGGACATAAATGGATATAAATTTAAAAAATTCTTAAGTTTAAATGTTAGCATTATAAATACACATTCTCACTGTCACAATTACACAATCTCGTAGATCTATCATTTTCATAACTGAGTTGTTATGAAAAGTTGTTTCTGGTAATAAATCTCAACCCAAAAATAAAGATTCTAGCAATATCTTTTAAGAAACTTTGACAATTGCCCGGCAGCACGGTGGTGTAGGGGTTAGCACATCCGACTCACAGCAAGAAGGTCCTGGGTTTGAGTCCCGGGCTCAGTTTGGGTGTTAATGTGAAGGGTTTGCATGCTCTCCCTGCGCTTATGTGGGTTTCCTCTCGGTTCTCTGGTTTCCTCCCACAATCCAAAGACATGCCCATTAGGCTTACTGGCTGTTCCAAATTGCCCCTAGGTGTGGATGGTTGTGTGTGCTGCCCTGCAATGACTGGCGAGCTGTTCAGTGTGTACCCCACAGGTTCCGGGTTGACGCTGGTGTGGAAGACGGAGCAAGCACCAGTACTTAAGTTTGTCCAAAATGTCTTAGAGATGAACATGTCTTACGCCCGCCCGGAATATGTTGCCCTGGCAGAACCGCCGTGTGAAAACAGCTTGTTCCAGAACAACCTGAAACCTGGCGGGTGCCTCCTGCTCCTTTTATCAAGGTGACAGAAACTGTTACAGAAACAAAACATCTTGTTCTGGGCACAAACGTTGTCAAGTCAGAGGGTTTACATGGGCACAGTAGTGTTCCTCTGGGATATTAGGTCGTTTCATGTGCTTTCGCAGCAGACGGGCGGTTCTTCTCATGTGGCTTCTTGAGTGTTGTAACTCTAGCTTCTTGCCTGCCACCGATTTGAGAGTGACCGTGTAAACACACAGGAAAGTGGGCGCAACTTACTCCAGGCACAATTTGTTCTGAGGGTATCTTGTTCCCGCTGACCATCCTTAGTCACAAATTAAAGCAAAACCATTTAGTTCAATTACAACCAGTACACTAGGAAATGGCTAACACTTTTTTCTATGAGTCACCAAACACGCCTTAATATGAGTAAACACCATGTACATATCATGGATTTTAGACCAGTCCAATAATGATAAGTCCTTCGACTAGGACCAATTACTAATGAAATTCAATGACAAGGCCTGGACTGACAGATGCCTGATGAGTTGGCGGAGGAAGGGGAATCCACCCTCTAGAGCCCCAGAAGTTGGGTATGAGTCAAGGCTGAGTCACTGGGAGAAATCATTCCTCTGCAGGAGGTTACAAGTGTCTCTCTCTCCCTCTGCTCCTCTCTCTCTTTCTCATACTCATGCCCACCAGGGTACAGCACTCTTTATTTAGATGCTGATTCAGCCTGATGAGCCAAGTTCCTCCAGCTGAGGGGAATTTTAACTTAACAGGGCTGTGAGAGCTGTGCTAAACTAAAACTCATCTATCATCAAGTGACCAAGAACGAAGACGCATAAACATGACTTGCTCTTATTAACGGAAAGATCAAAAGTCCAGTTGCAAAAGTGAGCCGGAAACTCTTCACTTGGACACAGCTCATTCTACTCTCCACTCTCGAGAACAGCTTGGATTCTAGGTGGCCTTACAAAGCATCATAACTCTCGCAAAAAGCTCTCAGCATCACTCAGAAAGTGCACACGTTAAATATCCGCCTGCCAAATGAGAAATATCTACATGCCATGCAGGGGGTCGGATTAGGCACGTAGGGAGCAAAGTCCTCCTTCCATGGAACTAGGTCTGCTTTCTAAATACCAAAGCCCTGTGTCATTCCTGCCCTTACAAGCAGAATGCATGCCAGCACTTTCAAACAATAGCAAGGAACCGCCACTGCTTGCCAAGACTCAGGCCTGGTCTATGCAATCCTTATCTATTTCTTTTTTATTCTATGTGCCTGACATCCATAATAAAACCGTAATCTTTCATCTTTCTCCTGAGTCAGCACTGTGAGCACACCAGTGGCAGCGCCATGCCTCTATGGCTCGGGTTCTCTCCTACATTTATGGACACTCTGCTTAAATCTCTTTCTCGTATAAACTTCAACTCCGTCCTGCGATGGAAAAGACTGCAACATCAATACCAACACACAGCTTTCAGGGCTGCACAATGACACAGCTGGTTCTCTACATGTATCACTTCTATAAGGTTATTCTTTAATAACAATTTTAAACCAGGATGTATCAGGGCATATAGGGTCATTCTCAAATTCTAAAGCAGACGCAGAACACACACACACACACACACACACACACACACACACACACACACACACACACACACACAAAATCAGACCCCTACTGAGTATTGACAAAGGGAGGTAAAATGAAAAAAAATTAGAGTTCTTTTCTCAGAGACTTTTCACTCGCCCGATCGTCTTCCACAGCTGGACTGAATCGTCCAGCCGACTTCGACCAGCCACACAGCGCTGAGCGCAGCACTTACACACATAACAGACACTCGTTCACTCACCAGATAATTCATTTTTAGTCCCGCTGTGAGAGTCGCTGGGACTGCAGGCACCGTCTAACAGCCCTGAGATTTTAACCCACAAAAAAAAAAAAAAACCCTCCTTACAACTAACCACCTCCAGTCCAAACTTCCCTTTTGTTGTCTGTAGGGTAAAAAAGAAAAAGGAAAGAAAGAAAAAGAAAAGGAAAGAAAAGTCAGGGCAGACTGTAACACATCGTCCTATTCCGTGATCTCAGAGGTCAAGAATGAGACTGTCCCATATAGTTCTCTCTTTCTCCCTCTTTCTGTCTGTCCTTTGCTCTCTTTTTCCCTCCTTCCCTCACTCCCTCCTTTGCTCTCAGGCTTCAGGAGGGAGGGCAAAATGTAACCTGACACCATCCCAGTTCTGCCTCAATCCTGACATTTCCTTTCTCGGATCTGATTGGCCGCGGAGGTTCTTTTCATGTTAATTCGGCACGCCCTCCCAGCCTGGAAGGAATGTTTAAGGAACCTCCATGTAGACCTGTGAGGGGAAACAGACATTAGTTTTTCTTCCCCCTCATACACACACACACACACACACACACACCAACACACACATTCACATAATCACCCCCTCTACTTTGTCTGTCTTTTCCTTTAACCTCACAAAATTCCTGTCCTTTCTCTGCTGTCCACACTCTCCGGTCACTCCATTTTACCCTAAAAACTCTTCCGTTCCACTTCAAATAACCTCAAATGGCTAACAAGGACTGAATACATGGAATAGAAAACCGTTAACTAAAATTTTAACATAAATTAATTTTTAAGCCATAAATACCTCAGTTAGGGTACGTAGCTCGAGCACGTGATCATATCCATTTCCATATTTTATACACTAAAGGGCAAAAGTTTACACTCCCTGTGTTATGACAAAAGACATTACATTTACACTAACAAGACATTTTATAAGGTGTGACAGATCCTCCTGCACTACAGTGACAGCAAACGACCCCGATCTGTAATGTTCATATTAAAGGAGAAGACAGCACTTGTTTAAAGTCAATCTCAATCAAAACTCAATATGAAAATCTGTGTGTGAGTAAAATCTTAGGTACGATAGCTGCTATTGTAATGATTTTATGGGGGGTTATTTATAAACTGAATGATGTCATCAGTAAGTTAAGATGGAGGAGTTTGGCTTTAAACCTCATTTCTTTCAGTATTTCAGGTGTTTATGTTTAAATATATGAATCTGGGTGTAGATCTAGTTTCTTACTGCACAGGTAATGATTTCAATCTAAACCTTGTAACACCTCCAACACAAACCTTACAATAAATGGCATGAACATATAAAATCCTACACTTATACATGTTAACCTGGGTACAGATGACATCATCATTCTGAGACTCGGTCTCCAAATAACTGCTCACGAAATCATTAAAACAGAAACTAACAGCCTGGAATTTTGCACACGAAAAGAAATTAACCCGTTGACCCCTTCACCATGTGCTAAAGAATCTTATTACTCATGTTTGTTATGTTTGCTGTTAGCACTTACACCTATATTGAGAGAGACTTCAGGATTCACACTTATTTTTATGCATAACAATTTTCCACTAAATATGATCGAGTTTAGTAATAAGTTGTAAATCCCCTTTTTTTAGCCAGAATACACACTCTCCTGGTGATATCCGACTCTTCACTTACCAATTATAGCCTTTTGTTTTCATGCTATTGCTCAGCTCAGTTGTGGTAATTTGTTATGTGAAATTCACTTAAATGAAATGTATAGGGGATGTTCTGTGGCCAGTAATCCGGGAATGACATCACTGTCCGACTCTCATAAACAGGAGGATCCAGGTGAAGAGGTCAAGCTGTGTCTACGTCTCTCAATATCTACCACAGTCAATATCGCAGACAGGAAAAGTACAGTGATATTCAGAGAAGAAACATGTGGTGTCCTTTCTCATCTATCTATCTATCTATCTATCTATCTATCTGTCTGTCTGTCTGTCTGTCTGTCTCTCTGTCTGTCTGTCTAGACAGTTAGACAGATACATAGTTAGCTGGCTATACAGACAGATTTGAGCCGTCTCTGGGCGAAGCTGGGGTACACACGTGAACAGCTCATCCAGTCCACTGCAGAGCCAAAATAGACACACTACCATTCATACTCACACTCACACCCAGGGGCAATCGGAAATATCCAAACAGCATAATGTGCATGACTTTGGACTGTGGGAGGAAACTGGAGTACCTGGAGAAAACCCACACAAGAACGGGAAGAACAACATGTAAACTTCACACAGAAATAACCTCACCTAACACGGGACTCGAATACATGCTAATACATACCTACTACATACATGTACATACATGTA
>JAQMYF010000004.1:30614867-30640656 GCA_030014195.1 Neosilurus mollespiculum
CTCCCTCTCTGTCTGTCTGTCTGTCTGTCTCTCTCTCTCTCTCTCTCTCTCTCTCTCTCTCTCTCTCTGCCTGACTGTCTCTTTCTCTCTCTCTCTCTCTCTCTCTCTCACTGAAATATAATACACAAAATTACTTTCAAATATATTGCCTTGGGCTAAAAGTCTCATCTCAGTTCACTCACACACACGCACGCACGCACACACACACACACACACACACACACACACACACACACACACATACACCTCAATTGACTCAGCGATGATGTCATCAGTCTGTGGGCTATTCATATCATTGCTATGGTTTTTTTTTGGTCGGTAGACACTTGAGTATGGATTACAGTCTGTGCAGAGTCTCACATGTTCCTCCGTATTCTCAGGTTCACCCCATGTCCCAAAAAAATTGCCTGAAAGTCAACTGGTTTTGCTTAATTTCCTCGAGGTGTGAATGTGTTTTACTGTATGAATGCGGTGCTTTGTGATGGCTTGGCGTATTCACTCCTTACACTATTTTCCTTTTGGGTGTATCTATAAACTGCACTATATTGTAGATTGGGACTGTTTGGCTTTGATAGCACACACCATCCAATACCCAACTGCCATTGGCAGAAAAGACCACGAGAGTTGCTATGGTGACTGGTAACCAATGACCCTCTAAGAAGAGGTGAGAGGAGAAAAGATGAGAGAGTAGCAGGACTAATGTGCTTCAGTTCCAGTGATAACTAATAACACAGCCGACATTCTTCTGCACCTATGCATCACTGTGGACTGCACAAAGAACACCAGTCTCATCCTGAAGTACCTTAGATCTTTAAACACACACACACACACACACACACACACACACAGGTCCACATGCAGACATGCATTTAAAAGAAACTAAAATACACTGCAAAAATAAATTGGTTGAAACAACTTTTATGAATAGTTACATCCAACCGATATGAATGGTTTAACTGCATCCGAACAAAACATTGTTCACCTCAAACAACTGACTGGTTGCTGTGTCACCTGTCATGAATCACAGTAAACCCCAGCGCACACGGGAACTTGAGTTGCCAGAAAGAGATTCTGTTGCTGATGACTAAATATCCTGGATCAAGTTTACCCACATATGAACCGGGCGGCTCGGTGGTGTAGTGCTTAGCACATCTGCCTCACAGCAAAAAGGTCCTGGGTTCGATGCTCAGGCGTTTCTGTGTGGAGTTTGCATGTTCTCCTTGCGCTTGCTTGGGTTTCCTCCAGGTGTTCCGGTTTCCTCCCACAGTCCAAAGACATGCACACTGAGATAATTGACTGTTCCACTAGTTTGTCATCCTGATTAATATCTTCTATTAACAAGTTGTTTTTCAAGCAGCAGCCCTTTTATCTAGATACCCACATGAATCTTGGTGCTGACTGGTTCACACTGAAATGGTTGAGGATCTGAGTATCCGGTTTGCCTGCACATGAGGAATTTCAGTTACCGGGACCTCAGTATCTGGATCATGAGCTGCTTGTTGCCAACATTAAAATATCCAGTTCCTCGTCCCCACACACAAGGCTTTTTTTCAGGAAATTCAGTAGTTGGTGACAGAATCTCCCGTTTCAGGCAATTTGAGTATGTATGGTAGAACCAGAGTCCAGTTATCAGCCCTATTTAGTGTTGGTACACAGTGATCCACAAATCTGAGATAACTTTTAACCATAATACATAATCCATGTTTAACAATTATGAATATTTTACCAATCTAGTGATAAACAATATTAACTGGTAGCACCAATCACTTTATATTGAGTTTATCCATCCACCCATTTTCTGAACCGCTTAATCCTAATTAGGGTCGCGGGGACGCTGGTGCCCATCTTAGCCGACTCTGGGGAGGGCAGAGTACACCCTGGACAGCTCATGGCCATCTCAGGGCATATTAAGTTTCTGCCAACCGAAATATCCTTATACCTAATAATCTGATAAACAATTACACTACTTTAATCTGTTTCTGCAGAGGTAATGTCTTTTCATAGAGATACCTACAACTAATACACCTACAACTACACACTCTTCTGCAAACCTCCATTACTATTAACTCTCCTAATGTGACAGTCATATATGAGTGTATCATGAAGCTGTATTGAGATGACAAAAGCTTGAGAGAAGCATGACAAAAACAGACCAAAACTCACAAGCACGCAGTAGATAGGCGCATTCTCTTACTCAATTATTTGCCGAGCAGCTTAATCCCATTAGGGTCACGGGGAAGCTGGAGCCTTTCTCAGTCAACATTGAGCAAAGACGGGGTACACCCTGAACAGCAGGCCGGACCATCACAGGGCAACACACATAGCCATTCACACCCACATACACACCTGGGGCAATTTGGAACAGCCAATCAACCTAAAGTGCCAGTCTTTGGATCGTGGGAGGAAACGGGAGTACCCGGAGGAAGAAATGCCTCGCCGAGCCCGGGACTCGAACCCGGGACCTTCTTGCAGTGAGGCGGGTGTGCTAACCACAACGCCACCATGCCATCAGAGAAAAGAAAGAAATTAACCACAAACAGTTTCACCACAAAATAATCAGTTATTACACAAAAAAAATCAGTCAGTTTCAGGACCAAAACAATGCTGGTCTGGTCTGGGGGAAAAAAACAGTGACACCATGGGCTCGGGACCGGCAGCATCAATTCATTAAAATGACAAAATCATGAATGTGAACAAAGAAGAGAAGTTGTGGGACGCATACTCTTGACGAAATTAACCGTGTTCAAGGAACAAACATCTGCTTTACTGGTAATTACAAGGAACTGAATGTGCACTACACTGTTACGATCAATAATAAACATATTTAGAGGAAATGTATACCCAGAATGAATAATTCAAGCACTATAGCATGTGCGTTTTCTATAATGTTATCCTCTGTATAGCCACTGATAGATTGGACGTTGGATAGTAACCCTCATCTCAGCGTCAGATGCTCTACCCACGTGTTACAAGCAGATAAAAGCTTTTGTGCCCTTTCTGGGCAGATAATTTCGAAGCCTACGATCTGATTGGCCCTCTACATTTCCGTGTATACAATCTTTTGGGTGGCAGCTTTCAGCGGGAAATGAATTTCAGTGGGAAAGCAAACATCTTTAGTATTTCAGACACTGGACTCTTGTCTTTAAAATTATTAAAGGGTTTTGTATGAAGCACTTAGTGGTGAGTAAACAAGATAATTTAATAAGGTTTTCCAAAAGGCTGTGGGAAAAGATCTGCAGTTGGTCACCTGCCATGTCACTCAACTGGCTTCACTCGGGAAAACGGACAAAATAATACCTCGGCATATTAGGACATTTAGGACTCCTCTGACATTTTCGACCGTTATCGCCAAGGGTTTCCCTGAGTGGCTGCCATGTTGCTTCTCAGTATCACTGTTTATAAATGAATAAGTTAGCTTTGTATTAAATATTAGCTGATTCCTTCTTCCTCCTGAAATTTTTCTTTAAAAAAATAATAGAGAAAGAAAGACAGAAAGGAAGAAAGGAAGACTTAGGGAGAGAGGCAGCAGATCTAGCAGACTGATCCACTGATTTAGCAATCAATACATGGGAACCAAGATTCTTTAAAGTCTAAATTATAAGGATGAGAAGCAGACGGATAATCAGTGAACGATCCTGATACAATGTAATTACATGTCTATACGTGTTTGGAGTGAGGGATAGTGAATGAGTGTGGGAGAAAAGTGATAGAAAAGTGAAGTGTTGTGTGCTGACATTTCCAGTGTTGTAATAAAGAACTCTTTACAGTGTTAAGTTGTTTCCATCTGGAACCTAAACATCATGAGCATTAATACAACACACACACACACACACGCACACACAAACACACATACCATGCGCTGCCATCCAACCAGTAAAATTCAGAACCATCCCATAATAAACTAAAAGTCGTGTTCCATGTTGAACTGATATGAGACACCATCTGCTCCTTATTTTTGAGACACCATTCAGTAGAAATCTACAGAAGATAGATATCACATTTCAGACTATGTATGAGATGTGACGTCATGCTATGTTCTTCTATTCAATCAGAGAAGGTGTTTCTCACTGGTCACGAGTCAGCTATGAGAAGCGCAGTCGCTGTTGCTATGATTTAAAAAATGTAAACAAAACAAAAAAGGAGTGAAAACATTAATAATATGATCATCTGAATAATAATCTGTTACACAAGCATTCATCTATTTGTCTGAGTTTGTAGGTTCTCCAGTGCTTGTGTAGGTTTCCTCTGGGTACTCTGGTTTCACCCCACAGTCTAAGGACATGCACATTAGGCTAATTGGCTGTTCCAAATTGCCTCTAAGTACGAGTGTGAGTGTGAATAGTTTTGAGTGTGTGTGTGTGTGTGTGTGTGTGTGTGTGTTGGCCTAGCTATGGTCTGACAAGCTGTTTGGGGCACAGCCAGCCTTCGCCCAGTGGTGGCTAAGATAGGCTCCAGTCTCCCTACAAGATTATTAGGATTAAACAATTCACCAAATGACTGAGTGATGAGATTTGGCAATGCTGACACACACACACACACACACACACACACACACACACACACACACACACACGTACTTATATCTTAACGGGGACTCTTTTTTACATAATGTATTTACTATCTTCCACTGTAACATTATCCATCAGAACTAAATGCTGAACCCTGTCCTTCACCTACATAAACCTAATTCTAACCTGTCCTATATGGCAACAAAGTCCTATATGGCAAGTGTACACAGACACACACACACACACACACACACACACACACACACACAGACATCCTCTTATTGTCTGTCTCGTTCTCATAAATAGACACATTGTTTTGGATGAATGGTGACTGAAGATGAATCTCCTATGCGTGAGTGATAATATGAATTAGGAAACAATTTCATTTATTACCGATTAAAAAAACGGACTAACAAAAACCCCAGAGGATTAGAGAAGTGTAGAAATGATATGTAAGTAAATAAATAAATACGTGGGTGAATTAGAGCACAGACTCATGGATTTCTGATTGAATAAGCAAATTTATTATATAGCAATGACAGTGTGCGCAATCTGATTGGTCAAAGTGTAGGCAATAAATCAAGTATGGATCAGTGTGTATCACACTCCAAATTAGTGCTATGATATTTAGCAGCTTCCAGAGAAGCATTCGACCTTTTACTGAACAGAAATGGTACACAGGAAATATCCTAAAAGATATTAGAAGAGAAAGTACTCGCTGCTCATAGCTTTTTTTGCTCACAGGAAGGGAAACAAGCTGAAATCTAGCTGTCACGAACATATATGGAGACAGAACGCATATGCTAGATGAGGAGTTTATTGTGAACTGGACACAAGAGATACAGAATACAGAACACAAACAAGTAAGCATATCAGATAGCAACTAACAAAATACAAACTAAATAAAAAACTAAAACGATTTTGCTTGGTCTG
Organism: Neosilurus mollespiculum; assembly: GCA_030014195.1. Taxonomy (NCBI): domain Eukaryota; kingdom Metazoa; phylum Chordata; class Actinopteri; order Siluriformes; family Plotosidae; genus Neosilurus; species Neosilurus mollespiculum. The sequence goes on from JAQMYF010000004.1 coordinate 30,620,309, forward strand.
TAGTTAAAGAACTCGGGCTGAGATTTCTCTGTACAGAATTCGCACTCTGTTCACAGATAGTTTATAGTTTATGTTCATACATAGTTTATTTAGGACAAAAATATTTTGTTGGTGGTGTACTGGTTAGCACGCCTACCTCAGCGCAAGATATGTTTGCATGTTCTCCCTATGTTACGTGGGGTTCCTCCGGATGGTACAGTATATTCCAACAGTCCAAAAAGATGCACAGTAGACTAATTGGCAGTTCCAACTTGCTCCTAGGTGTGAGTGTGAATGGTTGTGAGTGTGTTGCCCTGTGATGGTCTGGTGAGCTGTTCAGGGTGTTCACCGCCTACACCCAATGTCTGCTGAGAAAGGCTCCCCTAATAGGCAACCCTAATAGGATTAATCGGTTCAGCAACTGAGTGAGAGAGTATTACAGTACTCCAGTGTATTCTGTGCTGAGTTTTCCATGTGTCTCTCTGAACCAATACATTTTCTCCAGTCTGTTGTGTTAAAACATGTAATCCAGAACATGTCTAATCGTCCAATCTGCTATTGGAATGCTCATGCATAACGGCTGCGTGGGCACTTTTAGATCATCCATATTCTCTGACGAGCCAGCATCAGCATGTCAAGAAGCTCTATATATCATTCTGAAAAATAACACACACACACACACACACACACAAACAGAGTGGAAGTAGGCCTGTGTTTCTCATTAGCCTACTCCACTTCTGCAAGGGTAAAAACGGCTCTGCGCACTGTTCTCTTGCTCTCGGGGGAAACTCTGTTCCTGCTTGTTGCTTTCTATTGGTGCCCTATAGTGTAGCACCCTGTGTATTCAAGCTGCTCTGTGTGTGTTCTGTATGTTGGCTTTGTTTGTACATTTGTCTTAGATGTGTACGTTTGTGTATGTGATTGTGCATGTTTATCTTCACTGTAGTACTGCTGCGTTGAGTATATGGTGTGAGTATATGCTGGGGTGTTTTAATATCTCGATACGGAGCAAAAGTTCCAACAGGGATAGCAATATTTGACAGTTTGGATCTGATGGGTAGCATTACTCACTCTTTCATTTGATAAATCATTTACTCCTATTAGGGTCGCAGGGAGGCTGGAGTCTATCTCAGCCAACACAGTATGCAGGCGGGGTACACCCTGAACAGCTCGCCAGACCATCACAAGTCCAAGACACATACAACCATTCACACTCACTCTCACACATAGAGCAATTTGGAAATTGGGAAGAAACCAGAGTGCCCAGAAGAAGCCCACATAAATACGGGTGCGCAGGTGTGTGTGTGTGTGTGTGTGTGTGTGTGTATGTGTGTGCGTGCAATGTGTGTAAGTGTAAGAGTGTTTGTGTGTGTGGGTGTGTTTTTGTGTGTGTGTGTGTGTGTGTGTGTGTGTGTGTGTGTGTGAATGTATGTATGTATTTGACCTACTAGAGGTGATATTATGGGTGTGTATGTGTGTGTGTGTGTGTGTGTGTGTGTGTGTGTATATATATATATAGATGAGGTGGTCATTTCTGAGGTAGGTCAATGTTCAGTTATCTGTCGAAGGAGACAATACTACACTACAACCATTCATCAGAACTGACTGGCAGCACATGACAGAGCTAACAACTCTCACAAGAGTAAAAAAAAAAGTGAAAGAGAAAAAAAGAGTTGTGTGTGTGTGTGTGTGTGTGTGTGTGTGTGTGTGTGCTATGGCAGGTGAACAGCAATGCCAGACTCCACTCCTTAACTCAAATATGCAAGTCAAATATTTCTTTCTGCTCACACCTACACACACTCACACACACACATAATATCGTCTGTAGTAGGTCAAACGCATACACACACATAATATCGTCTCTAGCAGGTAAAATACACTCTCTCTGTTTTTCTTACAGACATGTCTCCAGTAGGTAAAATCTGGGAGGAAACCAGAATATCTGACGGAAACCCACACAAGAACAGGAAGAACATGCAAACTCCACACAGAAACGTCCTCGCCAAGCCTGGGACTGAAACCCAGAACCTTCTTGCTGTGAGACAGACATGCTGACCACTACACCACCAAGCCACCTTTTTCCCTTTTTTTTAAACTATAAATATTGAGCAGTAGCCTGCGGGACATTTAAGTGACCCCTGAAATGCCCAATCTACTCATCTCATATACAGTTTGTCCACTGTGTGTGTGTGTGTGTGTGTGTGTGTGTGTGTGTGTGTGTGTGTGTGTGTGTGTGTGGGTGGGTGTGATTGTGTGTGTGTCCTCTAAGGTTGACATATCTAAAAAGAAATCCAGATTGTGCTATCAAGATGGACAGATGAGGACACTTCAGCAGAGAGAAGAGAGGGAGAGTAACCAGGAGAGAAAGACTGAAACACTTGATATCCTCTACAGCCAATTTCTCTGGACTGAACACACGCTGGGAATTCATGGGAAATCAATTCTTCTGTATAAACACACTGAGCAAATGAGCAAATCAGACAGAACAGCTCCTGCAATCTAGAGGCCCTTTTTTATGTACACCCCAGCCTATGGGGTATCGTAGTAATCATAAAAACACTATCATAAAAACATTTCTATCATTATGGCAGAAACTATAACAGAGCCATTTATACTAGTGACAATCCATGAAAGAAAAAGAAAAGAGAAAATGTAGCAACATCGAGGTACCTGTAGGAAAATCTCACTGCGTGCGTCAGGATGTCAGGTTAAAAGCTTTGCCTTAAAGCAACTGAAGGAACAGAACATGGGACGGTAAAAGACTTCAACAACACACAAGGCTTCTCGCAGACATGGCAAAAAAATATAAGATCTATCTTCATTCATTGTAAGCAATATCCCCTTAAAGGTCCAGAAAGGAAGCAAGCATCTTTATTAACAGGGCCCTCCAAAAAACACAGAAAAGCATGGTCTCCTCCAAGATATTCTGTGGTCGGGTCACAAAGGGAACAGATCTAGGAGGGAAACCCAAACATCTGTCTCCCCAGCAACACTCTCCAGCTCCTCCTGGGGGATCCCGAGGTGTTCCCAGGCCAGATAGGATATATAATCCCTCCAGTGAGTTCTTGGTCTAGTTGGACATGCTCAGAAAGGAAGTGATCAGGAAGCATCCGAATCAGATTCCCGAACCACCTCAGCTGACTACTTTCGATGTGGAGAAGCAGCTCTACCCCAAGATCCCCCGGATGTCTGAGGTCCTCAACCTATAAATATTTAAGGTTGATCCCAGACACCCTCATAAAAACTAATTTCAGCCGCATGTATCCGTGATCTTGTTCTTTCAGTCACTACCCAAATCTCATGGCCATGAATTCATGCCTATGAGGTCGTATTTAGTTGGGCTGTTTGTGTATGTGTAAGCTTGGGTGGGTTTCCTCCAGGTACTCCAGTTTCCTCCCACAGTCGAAATACATGCAAATTAGGCTAAGTGGATATTCTCGATTGCGTCTAGGTGTGAATGTGAATGGGTGGATGTCTGCATTACCCTGTGATGGCCAAAGAATAAAAAATAAATAAAAGATGAAGCAGTTCAGAAAATGAAAATAAATGAAATCAGTTAACTTCAGCTAAAATCACTGATTAGATCTTTAAGCCTACAACACACTTTCTGCTGTAATTATTATCAACTAGTTTGTCTTTGTTCAGTAATTTATTCTGTAGCACACGCATTTTAAACTGTATGTTGCTTATTTTAACCCTGGATACTGAAACCTTAATGGAAATACTGGTAAAATCTAACACAGACGATCCCTGCTCGGACTTCAGTGGTCAGGTTTCAGTACAACAGAAACCTCCCAGACCCACTACTGCTAATACTTTATTCCCAAATCACAGTAATGAACTATTTTGCCCCAATTACACTGTATTTACATAATCGCTTCAGTGTTTTATATAACAGAGCAGCATTTTAATGCACTCAGGGTGAGAGAACCAGAGCACTTCGTCCACATTAGTGCCAGAACAAAAAGTCCTGCCAGTGCAGTTATTACCCTGCGTCTCGTGCTGCTTAAGACTGCTACAGTGCTACTGGTTACGTGGCCTCTCTCTCTCTCTCTCTCTCTCTCTCTCTCTCTCTCTCTCTCGTTGTTTATTTGATAACAGGCTTCCACATCTGCCAGTTTCCATTAAGCACCATGAGATTAACATTCCAGTGGAGTTTCCCGCACACACACACACCCACACACACACACACACACACACACACACACACACACACACACATGCACACAGAGTGAAGCCATTATTTTTAAAACTTACTTACATTTAAACTTAAATGTGCACATGGATAATCACACATGCCTACAAACACTCTTTTTTACTCTCTTCTTTTCTCTCTCGCTCTCTCTCTCTCCCTCTATCTCTCTCTCTCTCTCTCTCTCACACACACACACACACACACACACACACACACACACGGAGGACCCTATGTCTGTGTCTGGAGAAAAGAATGGCCCATTTCCTGACTGTTAACACAAGTGCAGTGAGCATGCTCAGTGTGGATCTGCTGTATCAGATTGCGAGATAAGGAAAAGCAAATGATGCGGCTGTGTTCCTGTTACTCCAGCTGCCCCTGATCCCTGCATATCAAACACATCTTGTACCTTCATCCACACCAGCACAATCAGAAGAATTACTAATATCAATGGAACGGGGACAAACAGGATGATTGAGCCAACCAGTTTAAATGAGTCAAAGGGACAATAACTGTACAGAACATCCGGGCCTCCTTTTTCTCATGTCTGAACGACCTATTTCATATTTCGCTCAGAGTAGGCTGAAATAGGCTTCAGCCTCCACGTGACCCTAGTAAGATTAAGCAGCTTAGCAAATGAATGAATGAATTGCCATGCACTATACTATTTATGTCTTATCAGTCTGCCTAAATCCATTTATTTTACTGTTATTTTATGAGAAGATTTCCTTGGCAGCTCGATCTAAGAGATTAGCAGAATACAATATACGATCAAAACGTTCCAGGACTGTTCCTGTACCACACATGCACATGCATCAGGAGCAAGCAGTATAACACGATATCGTGCTGTAAGCATCAGGACTTGTGTTTCATTTTTTGTTTCCTTCGTTATACTGGCATGTATGTATTTGTGATCTCTAGCAGAGACCCTTGAAATATCTCAGCACGCTTACGGCAATGAAGCAACGTGCCGGAGTGAGGTGTTTGAGTGGCATTTGCGTTTTAAAAGGCACAAAATTTTACTGGAGGATAGAGTTCTGCCCCTTGATGTAAAAATGCCACTTAAAATACCTTGCCTGGCTCTGTGCTTTACAGGTTACAGATTTCTTGAGACAAGAAATTTTTATTTGATGTTTACTCTTTGAGGCGGCACGGTGGTGTAGCGGTTAGCATGTCCGCCTCATAGCAAGAAGTTTCCTGGGTTTGAGTCCCAGGCTCAGTAAGAGCATTTCTGTCTTGAGTTTGCATGTTCTCTGCTTGCGTGGGTTTCTTCCAGGTACTCTGGTTTTCTCCCCTAGTCCAAAAGACATGCCAACAGGCCAAAGACATGCTAACAGGCTAACTGGCTGTTACAAATTGCCCTTAGGTGTGAATGGTTGTGTGTGTGTCAGATCCTGATCCTCCTGATCCTTCTGCTCTGTGAGTCGTGTGGTCTGTCCTGGTGTGCTGATGCTGGCAGGAGTTCTCATCTTGGAAGCCCCTCGCTCCTGCTGATGAAGAACCATATGGGCTTATATTTGCACTCAGCGGCTGTGAAGACAACTTTTCACTGCTGGTGATATAAACTCTCTTGCTGCAATTATTTACGACTTACAGTTGTGGTATATCCAACCGGACTTCATGTTGGACTGTAATGGAATTTTTCTTATATGGTTTGTATTTTATGGTTTTACCCAAATGAGGATGGGTTTCCTTCTTGAGACTGGTTCCTCTCAAGGTTTTTTCCTTGCCACTGTTGGCGCGGGCTTGCTCATTAGGGATGTGTAGGGGTTGTAGAAAAATTTTTTGATTCCTCCCTAAACTAATTTTACTATGTAAAGCTGCTTTGTGACAATGTCAATTTTAAAAAGCTCTATACAAATAAAACTGAATTGAATTGAATTGAACTGAATTGTGTGTTGCCCTGCGATTAACTGGCGAGCTGTTCAGGGGGTTACCATGCCTTCACCCATTGTCGGCTGAGATATGCTTCAGACTTCCTGCAACCCTATTAGGATTAAGCAGTTCGGTGAATGAGTGAGTGTGTGAGTGAATGAGTAAGTGTGTTGAACTGATCACACTGTTGGATTTATCACGCTGTTGAAGTGATCATGGTGTTGGGCTGATCATGGTGTTTGACTGATCATGCTGTTGGACTGGTCATGCTACTGAACTGTTCAGACTGTTTGACTGAACATGGTGTTAGTCTGACACACACACACACACACACACACACACACACACACACAGATTCAGTGTCTCTAAGTTCAGAAACACTAAACCTATCTAAATCAATTTTTTTCCGGTCCTATTCTGCCTCTCTATACGTTCTTTCAAACACACACACACACACACACACACACACACACACACACACGCGCGCGCGCACACACACACAAACAGTGTCAAATGGCCTCATCAGCACATAGGAAGAGGAAAAGCGCAGGAGGCCTGAACAATACCTCTCCCAGCTGGTGCCACCTTAATTCCTATCAATGTGTCAACAGACAGAGGATATGTGTGTACATTTGTGAGCCTGTATGTATGTGTGTCCTCACACATTTACTGACAAACACATCACTTACTCTCTGAAACACACCATCATCTCATCATCAATCTGCCATCAGACAGTCATTTAAACACACACTGATCAGTCATCAAACACAGTTCCAAGGGGCTTTAATCAGGCGATAGGAGGACCAGTCTGATACAGACGAGCACAAGGACAAGAAGACAGATGAGAAATGGGACATTGGGACACTGTCCACACCCAGACACAGACAAACAGGACACAGTAATCCTGAACAGTACATGCAATAGGGCAGTGGTGGCTTAGAGGTTAAGGTGAAGGGTTACTGATCCGAAGGTCAGCAGTTCAATCCCCACTATCACCACTGTGAGGTCCTTCACCCTCAATTGCTCAGTTGTATTAAAAATGATAATTGTAAGTCACTCTTTATAAGAGAGTCTGCCAAATGCTGTATATCATAAAGTTACCAGTGAAAGTATATAAATACAAACTTTGCAAAAAATCTGAAAAAAAAAATATATGAACAGGCATTAGGGCATAGTGGTGTAGTTAACACATCCGCTTCACAGCAAGAAAGTCCTGGGTTCGAGTTTTGGGCTCAGCAAAGGTATTTCTGTGTGGAGTTTGCATGTATTCCCCGTGCTTGTGTGGGTTTCCTCCGGGTAGTCTGCTTTCCTCCGACAGCCCAAAGATATGCACATTATGCTAATTGGCTGTTCCCAACTGGCCCTAGGTATAAGTCTGTGTGCCAGTGTGAGTGATTGTGTGTGTGTGTGTGTTGACTTGCAGTAGACTGAAAAACTGATGAGGGTGTACACCATGTTCATCCAAATAAAGAATAAAGCGGTTTGGAAAATGAATGGATAAATAAATGGAAGAATGAATGAACATGCAATGTAATTTACAAATACAGTAAACCCCTGTGGGTGAACGTATGAGCCAGTAAGAGAACGATATCCAGCCATCTGATTTCTGCCCATTTCCTCCATGCCTCTGAGGGAGAGCCTGTACACCTGAGCCAGGATTTTACTCTGTAGGAGGCCAGCTCCTTTACCATGAGTGTGTGTGGGAACAACGCGTCAGATTATCTGCATCATTAACAATCTCCATCCTGTAAATGGTTTTCATGCACCTGTGATGTTATACATCATGTGTGTTCTCAAAAGCTGAGGTTACATATTGTAATACTAAAATGTCCCGCACAGCATCAGCGATTTTACTCTCATTTTAACATTGTTGATACCCCAAGAACAAGCTGCAGTGTAACGCTGTTTTATTAAAAAAACTGGGCATTGCAGAAACAGCAGAAAAAATATCCGCTGCATAGAAAGTACCTAAATACTTCCAGCAATCAAGGTCACAGTTCAGTAGCATAGTGCAAGAATTTCTCTTATTGTGGGAACCTAAATCTATTTACACAGTCATATTGGGGGAATTGTGGTCCTTATGGGAACAAAATGGAAGTTCCCGTAATGTAAATCATTCAATTTTAAGATAAAGACAAGTTTGAAGGTTAAGGGTTAGGGTAAGTTTAGGGTTAGGGTAAGGATAGGGTTAGCGTAAGGTAAGGGGAGGGTTAGGGGAAGGTTAGGGTAAGGGTTAGGGTTAGTGTAAAGGTTAGGGTAAAGGTTAGGGTTGGGGTAAGGTTAGGGTAAGGGTTAGGGTAAGGGTTAGGTTAAGGTTTAAGGGTTAGCGTTTAGGTTAAGGATTACAGTTAGGCTTAAGGTCTGGGGTTAAGGTAAAGATTGGGTTAGAGTTAGGTTTAGGGTTGGGGTTAGAATAAGACAAGTAGTGGTTAAGTCTCCAGGAAATAAATGTAAGTCTATGTATTGTCCAATGACGTAATGGAAACCTGACTGTGTGTGTTGACTTGTTCCAAGGCCAAAGCTGATCTGACTGGCTGCACCCAGAGAGTGTATCTTAAAGGCCACTGCTAAGTGCAGACTTGCCATTTGGCAAAAGCATTTCCACAGCATGTCTTTCTGAAACCGACCCTATCTGCATCAGGCTGGCTGATGAAACGACACAGGTTCAGTCCAGGTTGATGGGAAATTCATGTCTGTGATGCGAGACCAAAATTCTGGGCTCAAGTTTGGGGAGTGGAAAGGAGAGAGGGAATTTAATTTGAAAATTATGGTTGCATTCCAGCAGCGAGGTCCAGCTTTCCAACCTCTCACTACTGCTTAAAAATGCAGACAACGTAGCGGTAACGCTGCAGGAATGTTCAGTAAAGACTGTTTGGGTTTTAGGAAGAGAGAGCAGAAAATTTGGAAGTGAGACATGGACAGTGCACTTGTTTATCATTTGTGTGATGTGAATTTATGTTACAGAATGGAATGTTGGAAACATTCAGCGATGTGCCTTGAAAACACTTTAGAGACTTGATCCCTAGATGTGGTGCTGCTGAGTGTATCAGGAGTGTTTCAGTTTCAGTCTCTCTCTCTCTCTCTCTCTCTCTCTCTCTCACACACACACACACACACACACACACACACATCCACCATATTTTTATCTCTTATACTTTATACTTCACTCACACTATGTACTGTATGTTGCTTTCCACCTTTAATATCCCATCTTTACAATTACCTTCCACCTCCTATCGTCTCTCTCTCACTCTTTTCCTGCTCAACCCCTATCCCCCGCACTCCCCTTTTCCACCTCCCACTCTATTATCTTTTTTTTTTCGTATAAGGTTGAGAATGGTCTGGTCTATGAATGAGGAGTAAATTGCTTGCCCTCTTGGTTCAAAAGCAATTCTCTTTGTCTGCTGCAGAGATGGCAGCCAAATGGATTACACACTAGGCAAGCAGGGCAAAGGACATGGGCAGGACTGATGGCTCACCTTTTTATCCTGCTTAAACAGACCAGACCGGCATTTGCCTCTCAGATCTGCCCCTCTGTAACATACATACAAAATAGAAACTACCTCAATACACACACTGTTTCTGTCAGAACAATGGGGTAGCGGTTAGCACGTCCACCTCACAGCAAGAAGGTCCTGAGGTCAGGTCCCAGACTCGGCGAGAATGTTTCTGTGTGGTGGTTGTATGTTTTCCCCATGGGTTTCCACTGGGTTCTCTATTTTCCTCCCACAGTCTAAAGACATGCACATTAGGCTATTTGGCTGCACCAGATTGCCCCAGGCTTGGATGTGAATGTGAATGAATGTATGTTTGTGTGTGTGTGTGTGTGTGTGTGTGTGTGTGTGTGTGTGTGTGTGTGTGTGTGTGTGTGGCAAGCTGCTCAGGGTGTACGCCACCTTTATCCAAAGTCAGCTTTTATAGGCCACAGCCTCCCTGTGACCCTAATAAAGGATAGAACTGTAATAAATGAATGGATAAATAAATGAATGGATGAATAAATTCATGGATAAATAATTGAATGGATGAATTATTGAATGTCTGAATAAATGAATAAATGGATAAATAAATAAATAAATAAATGGATGAATGAATAAATAATTCATTATGTAATTAACAAATACAGTACACCCATCTGGGCAAACGAAAGGTAGAAAGAAGAGAGGGGTTATTTGCCCCTTGAGCCAGTGAGAGAACGATATCCATCCATTAGAATTCCACTCATTTCCTCACACATAAGGCTAATTGGCTGTTCCAACGTGATCCTAAGTGTGAGTGTGAATGTAAATGGTTGGCCCTGTGATGGACTGGCGAGCTGTTCAGGGTGCACCCCGTCTTCACCCAGAGTCGGCTGAGATAAGCCTCAGCCACTACACGGCCATAGTAGAATTAAGCAGTTCTGCAAATGGATAATTAAATGTCAAAACAACAAGTTTTTTGACCAACATCATGCGCTTACATTAAGCCTGCAACTTCCTGTTGGGTTCTGCTGGGTTCTTCTAAACTTGAACAGTGACTGAGCCTCAACAGATCTTATCATGTGTTCTGGGTCCACCTTTAAAGTTAATATTTGCATCCACACAACTGACCTGTCCGTTCCCAAGACAGAACTTCTGTTTGAAGGCAAACACATGCCCTAAAGCCTGGGAACAGTGAAGATTTACAATACTCGAGCCTTCTTTGACGGAGCTCAACCACACAACCAACAAGCATAAATTCTCAGTGGGTAAAAAAATCAAAGGGGAAACTGCCGTATGGGATGATTTACAAGTGTCCATTTCGACCCTCTTTGTTTCTCACGTCCACAGCTATTCATCCTTCACCTCATAGAAGTGGATAATAAGGTCTCCTCATGCCCCCTAAATTAAAGACTAAAAAAAAGGGAGGAGGGGGGGGGGGGCTCTCACCTGAAGCCTATAATTTCTGTGTTTTGGTGGAGCTCAGATGCTACCTTCCATCTGTACTGGTAACCCTACTGGAGAAACACAGCCTAAACCCTGAAACCCAAAAATTATGCCATCTGTGATGAGCCGGATACTTAGTTATGTATGCAGACCTACTTATTACAAGTACCTGGTACCTCATTCCCATAAAAATCTTCCTGATAAAAGACAAAAAATCTTCTAAGACCTAACCAGTCCTGATTTCGTTCTGTAAATTACATTTATTCTTTCTTACATTTATTCATTTTAATACGACTAGGGTCACAGAGAGGCTGAAGCCTGTCTCAGCTGGGTACACCCTGAACAGCTCACCAGTCCATCATAGTGCCAACACACACACACACACACACACACACACACACACACACAAAACCATTCACATTTACACCTAAGGGTGTTGAAATTTGCCTCAGCAGCACGGTGGTGTAATGGTTAGCACGTCTTCCTCACAGCAGGAAGATTCTGGGTTCGAGTCCCAAGCTCAGCGAGGGTGTTTCTGTGTGGAGCTTGCATGACCTCTCATGTTGCTTGTGTGGGTTTCCTCTGGGTACTCTGGTTTCCTCCCACAGTCCAAATACTAACTGGCTGTTCCAAATTGCCCCTAGGTGTGAGTGTGAATGGTTGTGCATGTGTTAGCCCTGCAATGGTCTAAAGAGCTGTTCATGGTGTTTCGCGCCTTCACCCAGTGCTGGCTCCAGCCTCCCTGTGACCCTAATAGGATTAAGCGAAGAGTGAGGTTTTTTAGAAAAGGTTTTGTGAAAAGCTGACAGTGGGTTTCTCCCCGCACATATAATTTATTTTTATTAAATATATTTTATTATTATTATAATTTTTAAAAATTATTATAATTTTTTAAAATTAAACTTGAAACTGCCTGAATGGTGTGCGATTTCTGAAACACAAAACGGATTTCCCACATGCTATAGATTATTTAAAATCTGAATGCATAGCTTGCATTGTGCCTCCTCTGTACTGATGTGTGATTTTAAATGGCATCCTTTCCAAATCCATGTCATTCTTTACAGCATGTGGTCCCAGATTTACTGCCATTTTCTCCTTTTACAGGTGGATCATAATGACTCTATACTCTGCTGACTGAACTGAAATACAGCCAAGGATGAAGAGCAGTTGAAGAGGATTAATGCTTTTTTGAAATGTTTGCCGCAGTCAGCTGTAGAAGCAGTTCAGAGGCTGTACGAGCCATGCATCTGTTGTTATTAACTGAGGCGTGAGCAGCTCAGCCTTGGCAGAGAAAAATGCTCTCTCTCTCTCTCTCTCTCTCTCTCTCTCTCTCTCTCTCTGTCTCTCTCTGTCTCTCTCTGTCTGTCTCTGTCTGTCTCTGTCTCTCTCTCCGACACTTCCTAACGAGATACACACATGCTGTGTCGAATAGGAGGAAAAGACAAGAGTCAGCACTTATCAAACACTCAGGATACGGTTGTGTGCACTAATATGTGAATACATTTATTAAATGGGAGCCAGGGGCGTGTTAAACACCATTTACAAGAATTATTCCATTGTCTAAAGAATTGGCCATACCACAGACATGGTCATATGAATTATTGTGATTTAACCAATCAGCCAATCATGTCACAGCAGTGCTATGATGTCAGTGCCGATACAGGTCAAGAGCTTTCAGAAACTGCTGATCTCCTGGGATTTTCACACACAACAATCTCTACAGTTTACACAGAATGGTGTGGACTCACATCCCAAGAACTTCCAGTATCTTGGAACACACAACACTAGAGATTGAGGCAGATAAATGGACAACGAACAGCAGAAAACCCAACTGGGAAAGAAAAGAAGGCGACTTGTATCTGAGGAAAAATCTTCAACTGCCCTGTATACAGGTATTCCAGTTTGCATGTTCACCTTGTGCTTGTGTGGGTTTCCTTTGGGTAATCTGGTTTCCTTCCACAGTAAAAAAAGCAATGCACATTAGGCTAAGTAGCTGTTTCATATTGTCCCTGGTGTGAGTGTGATTGTGAATGGTTGTGTGAGGGTGTTGTCCTGCAATGGATCGGCGAGCTACTGAGGGTTTACCCCACCTTCGCACAGAGCTGGCTGAGATAGGCTCCAGCCTCCCGCACCCCTAGTAGGATTAAGCTGGCTGGAAAATGACAAAATGTCAGTAAAAAGTTAACTCTGGATGGATATAAATGTTGTGATGTTACTTTTTAACGGCGCTTCACCAAAATATTAGAGTGTGGGATTATATATCTTTTATCTGAACAGCATATTTTTTCTTTATTATTCCTATGATGAATAAATGTATGAATATTCATGATGCCTTCACTTGCTAAGATTGTTTTTTTTTTTTTGCAGTGCTATTGTTCTGTATCTGCTGCTGCAGTGGCACGAGGCTCAGAAGAACCACAATCTCATGCATGGAATCGAAAAGTCCATCTTCCTGAATCAATTTTCTATCAAATAGTGCTGCCGTTGTTGATCATAAATGACTTGCTGTTGCCAGAGCAGTAGTGGTAATAATGTGCAGAATCCTTCCATTATCCCATGGTCTAATCCTGCGGTCGGCGCTGGAAAGGCCACCAGGCAGAGAAAGGTCGACTCGCTCGCAGGGAAAAAGGATAGCCGACATTTCTTTTAAAAAAAAACACTGGGCTAACATTAATCCTTCAGCACTGATGAGAGGGACGAATCGTCTGAGAAAGGTCACCCTACAGCGGCTGTGTGAAATGGATTCCCGGTGCACTGCTTGCCCGATTTGGTTGGCTTGTTCAAGCTCATTCTCTCACTCATTACCTTTTACCATTTACAATCAGCACACACACACACACACACACACACACACACACACACTCCACCCACTGCTTATAAATCCCAAAACACACCTCCACCTTGCACAGAAAAGGTCAGCAAGAAAGAGAAAACATTGACAAGCTCCGATAAGACATTTCCTGCTGCATGCTGCATTGTTTGCGTAGTGGGAGGGTTGGGGGGGTGTTAGGTAGGTGGAGGTCATGCTGTATCAAAGTGGGCATGAAAAGCTCCGCTCATCTATTCCAAGGCTGGGCGAAAAATAAATTACATTAATTATGCATAGCTCGTGTAGTTTATTGGAGCTGAGTCCATTATGATTACACTGCAACTACACTCACAGCCTACATCCTACAGTACAAGCATCAGCTTTATTACTACAGGTACAAAGGAAAGCTCTGGAATTTTCTTTTTATCTGTAGTAATCCATCAATTATGAAATCAAATTAGGTTCTGAATACATTACGCAGAGTGTCGCTTGAATTCACCCCGGGACGAGCGGTTAACCTTCACACGGATTAGGAGGTCTAACAGTGACAAACACACGGTACAGCTGCTTCACACTGCCAGTGTATAGATAATGCATGGGGAGAGAACACACACACACACACACACACACACACACTTCAACATGTCTCATTCACATACACAATACCATAAACATATATACCCTCAAACTCTTTTCACACACACACACACACACACACAATGAGCTGATTGGAGCTCGTGTCTCTCTCAGGAGCGTAATAAAGATACACACACACACACACACACACACACACACACACTTGAGCTCATTAAAGCACAGACGGGTGATGTTATTTTCATGCCCTGCAGAGCATTTCAACACGACTAGTCATTAACTGACTTCATTTCACAAATATTCATTTGTTTCTGGAGCTACAGGGCATAAGTGACATGCACACTAACACCAACAACAGTAGCTTTAAAGCCATCAATAATTCACTTAACATGGAGGATGATACTATCATTTTACTGATAGTTTATATAAAATTCATTATTTGTGTTTCTTTTTCTTCTTAAATAAGTCTCACAAGTTGAAGTTTCATCATCACTCATCATGGAGATGAAATCTGTTAAATAAATAAACCCTGACTGAGATTTACATGTGACTGCTGTGATTCATCAGAGGTGAAATGTTTAGAGCGCACAATAAGAATGATTTTTTATTATTATTATTTTAATTCATTCACTTACTCATTTGGAGAACCACTTAATCCTACTATTAGGGTGGCAGGGAGGCTGGTGCCAATCTCAGCCGACACTGAGTATACCACCCTTGCAAGATCACCCCAGGACAACAAACACACAACTATTTACACTCACACCTAGGGGCAACTGGAGTGCCAGGAGGAAACCCACGCACAGATAGGGAGAACATACAAACTCACACAGAAATGTCCCCACCGAGCCCAGGACTTGAACCCAGGACCTTTATGCTGTGAGGCAGATGTGCTAACCACTGCACCACCGGTGTGTGTGTGAATAAAAATAGGAGGATTGTTAGTTTAAGGGTGTAGGTATTGTATAGGTATATATGGATGTGTATGAGAAACATTACTGTGTGTGTGTGTGTGTGTGTGTGTGTGTGTGTGTGTGTGTGTGTGACGTGACGATGATTCTGTTAGAATAGCCGATGTATAAACACAGAAGACTATTTAAACAGAACGCACACTGAAACAACTTCACTGTTCTGAGTGACTGAGTGTAATTTATAAAACGAGAGGAATAAGGCAGAAGCTACACACTCGGCTCCATGTTCCTGTCTTCATCACGGCAGCTACTGTCATGTTAACTCATCTCTCCCATGGCTGTCGTGTCAATCTTTATTTTCCCAACCCTCCTCATCCCCTTCCTCCTCCTCCTGCTCCACATACTGTTGTTACATGTACACCAATTTATAATTATTTACCTCCAAATTATATACTTTCAAAGGTGGCAAGTTGGCATAGTGGTTAGCCCAGTCACTTTACAGTGAAAAGGGTCCTGGGTTCGAACCCCATGATCAACAAGAATTTTTCTGTGAATGGCTTCCTCTGGGTGCTCCGGTTTCTTCCCACAATCCAATGACATGCACATTAGGCTGACTGGCTGTTCCGAATTGCTGTGAGTGTGTGAATGCGACTAGGTGTGAGGGTGTGAATGCGACTAGGTGTGAGGGTGTGAATGTGACTAAATGCTTGTCCTAGAGTACAGGTTCTCTCAGGTAAAAACATACATTGCAACAAAAACCCTGAATGAAAGCCAGGAAAGCATGGGGAGAACATGCACACTCCACACAGGAACACCATCGACTTGAACCCAGGCCCGTCCTGCTGTGAGGCGAGGGTGTAAATCACTACACCACCGTGCCCCCTGAGCTCATATAATACGGTATTCACTTCCCGGTCTACTCCAATACATTTCATTTTGTGGTATCAAAATACATGCAAGTGTACAATATATTCTAGCCATCCACTTATACATGAAACACAGAGCCCATTATTACAGTATAATGCATTTTGTATCCTTCACTGCACTGCACAGTAACTGCTAACTGAAATAGAGACTGGATCCTTCTGAGCTTTGCTGATTAGGCTAACACAACAGAAAGTCATGTTCCATATTTATTTTTGGCGGTGATTCTTCCGCCACGTTGCATTATTTTAGGAACAGGTGTTTAAATCCTACTGCTTGTGCATGCAGAATATTCACGGTGGTGTAGAAGTTTGCACGTTCACCTCACGGCAAAAAGGTCCTAGGTCGGTTCCTAGGCTTGGCTCGGGCGTTTCTGTGTGGAGTTTTCCCCATGTTTGTGTGAGTTTCCTCCTGGTACTCCGGTTTCGTCCCAGCGTTCAAAGATATGCACATTAGGCTAACTGGTTGGTCCAAATTGCCCCTAGGTGTGAGTGTGAGTGTAAATGGTGGTGGTGTGTGTGTGTTGATATGATATGGTCTGTAAAGCTGTTCAGGGTGTACCCCGCCTTCGCCAGTGCCGGCTGAGATAAGCTCCAGCCTCCCTGTGACCCTTATAGGATTAAACAGTTCAGCAAATGAGTGATTCATGTGAAATGAGTGATTCCTTTAACCAGTCAGGTCCATACAGTATTGGTTAACTTACACGTGCACCAACTTCAGCTTTATATTCCCCATATGTCACCCCTGCTCCAGTTTTATTTCTTATCATCCCTCATGTCATCACTGCTCTCTTAATCCTCTCTCATATTCAATTTTGTTCTCAGTGTCTCTTGCTCTTTCTCCCTCTTCTCACTTTTACATTTCACTCAGATCCCATCCTCTCACTCTTATTACACACCAATGTTGCTTACTCACTCATCTGCTTGCATTTTAAATGAGAATCAATCCATATACACACACACACACACACACACACACACACACAGACTCTCTCTCTCTCTCTCTCTCTCTCTCTTTTCTTTATTGACCAGATGATTGAGGGATAAATGAGGCCCGGTGAGCACTTGCTCCTCCACCCCATACCCAGCACACGTAGAAGACTTTGAGACAGGCTAGGCATGATCGATGAGCAGCTGTTAACACTCTTACTGAGCACATCAGTCGCCAGATTTACAGCAACAGCGACGGGACGATTTGGCACACATACCATGTTTCAGTCTCTCTTTCGCAGCTGCAGCAAATGAGGATCTACAAAAAAAAGAACCACCAGCAAAACGGCTGGCGCACACACACACACACACACGCACACACACATACGCACACGCGCAAACTATCATTTACTTCCCTTCCCCACGAGCAGTAAACAAAATTTGCAAACAATGCATCCAAATGTCTGTTAACACACACTAATGTTTGCAATCCAGATGCAGCCACACACACACACACACACACACACACACACACACACACACACACACACACATGTGTCCTCACAAGCTTTAGAGCAGCGCAAAAGAGATTTACGGTGCAGTGGAACAGAATGGGTTATGCTGAGTTCACAGCCTAACAATGGAATCGGCCAGATACCTCTGTCTTTCATTAGCAACTCAGCAGAATCACACACACACACACACACACACACACACACACACACACACACAGAGACGCTGTCACAGCTGGGGTCGAGTTCCTGCTACAAAACAAGCCAGCATTGCCCGATACACTCTCACAGCCCCTGATACTCTTGATCAAATCACACAATAATGTAATTCTCGATGCAGAGGGGTCCGACCTCCATGTGCCATGTTCCCTTTGCACACTATCAGGGGTGAGACAATGTCTGTGTCCGACACTGCACTGAGTAAAACGACTTTTCAAGCTTTGAAATCTGCAGGGCTGTGCTTGGATTTCACAGCAGGCTTTTCCCACCACCACCACGATTAACACACACTGCACAGCACCTCCGCAGTACACGCATGCAGCTCCACACACCAGGAAACTGGAACTCCCTGAGAAAATGCAGTACAGAAAACCCACATACTGGTACTGCATAAAGCAATGGGGCACACAGGGAAAAGAAGACAGGACAAGAGAAACCAGATGTCTTTAATCAGGTGCTACAAATGTAAAGTGACACTTTTAAATTATTAATGAGTCAATGAGCAGTTTGTTACTTTCTAATACACATCATTCTGCTAAAAATTCACTTTTGATGTTTCCAATTCACTAGTGAATATACAATGTGTCCTGGTGGGATCTTCTATTTTCAGTTCATTTTGGAAAAATATAAAGGTTTCCTAGTGAAATCACCCCAGCTCACAGGCTTAGTATCTCTTATTCACCTGCTCTACTTCGTGATTTTGTTCTGTATCTGTTTACAATAGAAATAACAACTCTGGAGGAACGATCATAACTTGGCAGTGCAACACCAATTGGTAGAAAGTGGAAAAGGATGTGATCAGGTGTTAAAAAACAGAAGAAGGGATACAATCTCAAGAGAGATAAAACTAGCATTTTTTTTTTTTACTCCAGCACCCACCACCCCCCCAAATAACCCCAAAACAAAACAACAACAGATATACACCATTGATTTGTGAGGAAATAATGGTTTAACCTATTATAAAATACATTTTATTTGTTATTGTTTGGATGATGTTTCACTCACTAATTTGCCAAACCGTTTAATCCTAATAGGGTCGCAGGGAGGCTGATGTCTGTCTCATTCAATGCTATGCAAAGGCGGGGTACACCCTGAAAAACTTGCCAGATCATTGCAGGGCAATACACACTCACACTCACACCTAGGTGCGATTTGGACCAGCCAATTACATGTAATAAGCCAATCACATCTTTGGACCATGGGAGAAAACTGGAGTACCCAGAAAAAAACCCATGCAACCATGGGAAGAACATGCAAACTCCATGCCTGAGCCTGAGACTCAAACCCAAAAAGACATGTTAACCATTACACCACGGTGCCACTTGATGATGTTTCAGTAAAAACACAGTGTTAAAAATAAAAAATGTATACTTTTAGAATGTTATGTACTCCCGGATGATGACTTGCATCAAGTTATTGCTAAGAAACAAACAGCCAATCAACTGTTGCATAACACTGCATAACATCCAATCAGCACTGCATACGGAACCCAGACTGACTAACGGATGTACAAGCCATTCAAGTCCATGTTTGCTTAAGTATAGTGTTCTGCTATTATTTCATTAATAATAAGCTATTTACATTTTTATATATGGACTACATACATATATAAATCACATTTATTCATCTCCTTTATGTTGTTCTGGGGGATGCGGATTCTAGTACACAGCAAGAGTCCATCACATAAACACTCAAACATGCCAACAGTCCACACGTACACACCGACCGATCGGCTGACAGACCAGGAACAGCACACGGATGGGAGTTTAACAGCACAGTTTCATACAGTTATCCTCCAACAGCCTCACATCATGTACACATACAGACACGTCAAAACAACACGGCAGCTTCTTCTGCTCAATCATGTCTGTCTTGCTCCTGCATGGAGGGATAGACTGCATGCAAATAAACACACCAATCTCTCTTTTCCAACACACACACACACACACACACACACACGCACACGCACGCACACATATACACACTTGGAAAAGGCAAAGGATTTCTCCATGGTTTCGCTGTTCTCTATGATTCTCTTGTATATACGATTATATTAACCTGTATCTCTATTGCAGTATTAAACTTCCTTCAGTGAGCATATATACATTTTATGCTTACACTTACACAATACACGGAAAACATAAAGTGCCCTGAGGGGACATAAATATTTATACCCACATTGAGATTCCTAATGTTTTTACCTGCAGCAGCTCAGACCATAAATGATATCTGCTGAGCTGTCATCCACAGACAAATGAATGTGCCAGCTGACCACTGGATAAAGATGCTTCCTGTGTGTGTGTGTGTGTGTGTGTGTGTGTGTGTGTGTGTGTAGGCTTGGGAAAGGCAGAAAACCCCTCAATCATTAAACACGAATAAAAATGTGTCTACCATATGTGCTACAGACCTCTAAGCTGAGACCACTTATCTCTCTCTCTCTCTCTCTGTGTGTGTGTGTGTGTGTGTGTGTGTGTGTGTGTGTGTGTGTGTGTGTGTGTGTGTG
>JAQMYF010000004.1:30641771-30653250 GCA_030014195.1 Neosilurus mollespiculum
TGTGTGTGTGTGTGTGTGTGTGTGTGTGTGTGTGTGTGTGTTTGTGTGTGTGTTTGTGTGTGTGTGTGTGTGTGTGTAATTGGTATATATTGAGGACCGGAATACATTTTTAACGAACAGAGTGAGAACATTTTTGGGAAATGAGGATATTTTGGCTGATCCTCACTTCTGTTTGAACTTTAAGACTTGGTTTTAGGGTTCAGGTTAGAATTATGTTAATGTTAGGAGTAGGGTAAAGGTCAGAGTTCGGCATTTAGCCGTGATAGATAAGGTTACGGTACGAAGCTAGGGAATGCATTATGTTAATAAAGATATAAGTACAAGTGTGTGCCTGTGTGTGTGTGTGTGTGTGTGTGTGTGTGTGTGAGAGAGAGAGAGAGAGAGAGAGAGAGAGAGTGAAGGAAAACATATCTCAAGAGGAATGTGTGTAAGTGTCGAAATGTCTTGTACAAGCTAAAGCATGCAGTGCCTCCGTTAGTCCCATCAATAGAATGTTCTAGAATCGTACAGGTTCCAGCTTATTATAAATGTGCTACATTATAATCATAATCTGCATCTTTCCGAATCCAATATGAGACACGTGGATGAACATTGGCTATTGGCTTCCAGTTGCCAGGGCAACCTCGCACGACTGGCCTCGGTAGCTTTGAGATGATTGAAATGCAAAGGCTTACCTTGGCTGATTATTAATATGTATGTGGAGCATCATCTATGACATGCACCAAATGTCAGGCTTCAGAGCAGTGTGTGCCTGGCTCGCTGTGTTCCCTGAAGAGGCCCCACTTACCCTCCTGCTACACCACTACACTGGCAGAAAGAGGACGTGAACTTTCCCAACTCAACTCCAGGAGTTGAGTAAAGAGCCAGAAACAGTCTGGAACAGAGGTCTGCTTTTCCCATCCACATGACCATAGAAGTGCTGGTGGCAGGCGATCCTAGATCAGCACTTTGATACGCTCAATACATGGACCTGGGGGTGTATATGCATGAATCAAATCTTCCAAAGCTCAGCTAAAAGGACTTATATACAGAGATAAGTGCTATCTAACATCAATAGGCATGCTGACGAGTGTTCCATGGGCTGAGATGATGAATACATGCAAGACCAAGATTCCTGTCGGTACATGTACGAATGCAGCCATGCATATACATCAGGAGAATTCTTGTGCTATTTTGGAGAAAGAACTACTGAACAGTAATGTCTCACTACAGGGAAAAGTCTTGGAGTCTGTCAGATATTTATCTGGCTCTACACAATCAGGCTGGTACACTGGCTCACTGTTTTAGCTTTCAAATATCTAAGAAGTAGAGACGTTCGTACTCGAGGACCATTTTACAGGCGGGACAATTTTCTCATTATTGAGAACGCACCAGCATCGGGATGATTTCAGCAGAGGATACAGTTCAACCATTGTACACAACATACACTGTGTCCTCATTATGTGACTGGTAACAATTGCTATGTGTGATTGTATGCTCGGGATTACATGCTTGAGTTCTGGGTGTACAGGATATACGGTATCAGTCTACTGCGTTTATGAGTGAAAGATGTAGGAACTCACCAACTGTGGACAAATCCCGTCTCTTCTTGTATGATTTTAATAAGGATTTAATAACCTTGTGTTCATAGTAAATGTTTTTACTACAGTTTGGACTTTATATGGCTGCAGTGGCTCTTTCCATTTGCCTGTTAGCCTTTAGCAACCTTTAGATTTAAATAAAATACTTCGACCTAATACTTAAAACACTTAAACCCAAAAAAATCAAAATACTAATATTATAGATGCAGTTATTTATCAAAAATTATTGTATTTACTTAATATAAACTACTTATTAACCTAGCATGAGGTCTGTATAGAGAAATCTCAGCGTGAGGTCTTTAAGTATAGTGTAAAAGGACCAAGCACTGAGATTTCTCAGTCGATATTCAGTAATTCCATGTTCTTGGTGTTCTCTTTGTCTCGTGCTTGTTTTGCTTAGGTTGTACTTTGTTAAATGACTACATGCTACTTGTTTCATTTTGTGTTTCGTTTCCTGTATCTATTGGGTTGCCAGTTGAAATAAACTCATCCAGCGAATGCAAACTGTCTCCACATGTATTAATGACAGGTAGCTTTCAGCTTATTTACCTTCCCATGGAAGCTGCAAAAGGTCATAGCGCACAGTGCAGGTAGCTAACATGCAGGAAGATACACACCGTTCCATACACGATTTACTATCCACACGTCATCCAATCAGATTGCGTGTTCTGTCGTTGCTATATAATAAAGCAAGTCATTCTGTTCACACCCACTGGATATGAGCAATCACATGCTGTGTTTGGTTCCACTACTACCATGATGTAAGCTCATGCAGCAATTTTCCAAACCTAATCGACTTAAAAACAAAACTTCTAATATATAGATTTATGCGGTGTGTAGAAGGAGAGCTCCTGACAGATGTCTCTTGGTAGACGTCCTGTCTTGTTAGGGTAATTATCTGTTTAACGAGTTCAATAAGGCAGCCTAATTGGGTTTCCTGTGGTGGACACGCGTGGACCCGGGACAACCATTCAAGTCATGTTTATATTTATTCAAGTCATTTCATTTTTCACCAAATAAATTGTTGTTGTTATTTTTCTAGTTTGTTTGGGTTTATTTAACAAGTAGCCCACAAAGCGTAATTGATCCTGTGTTATTTAAAGTTTTAATACAAAAGTAAAAATTTCATGGAAATTGATTCCCTGGACTAGATTTTGTGGAATGATTATTCATTAGTTGTTGTTATCACTTGTGTTATAGCAGTTGTAAACAGTCCTTACCTCACCAGCCTCTCCTGTTTTCTCACTTAAAGATCATATGATAGATAAACAGCTTGTCATGTTACCAAGAAACCACAAAGTTCAAAGTCCTCTGTCCTGAAGGCAGTACTTCTGTCTGGTAACGTGTGGACAGTGGAGACTCCTTCCTTAAAACTTACATAAACATCACCTGACAGAAAGCTTCACCATATCAACTATACATTTGAATCTTTCTTATCAGGCTTAGATTACATGACATGTCTTCCATACATACCTCCCTGCAAATATATTATTATCTCATCTCATCTCATACAATGAATCGTTTAATCTTATTAGGGCTCAGCTGATTCTGCGCGAAAGCGGGGTATACCCTGAACAAACCATTCACACACAACCATTCACACTAACTTTCACACCATGGGGCAACTGGGAACAGCCAGTTAGCCCAATGTGCATGTCTTTGGACTGTGGGAGGAAACCGGAGTACCAGGAGAAAACCCACACAAGCACGCCGAGAAAATGCAAAAGCACCCAAGCCCGGGAATCCAACCCAGGACCTTCTTGTTGTGAGGTGCTAACCACTACACCACCATGCCAGTTTATATTATTATTATTATTTTATTACAATAATTATTACTGTGACTACCTAAAAACGTCAGGAACAAATAATTAAACAAGCTAGTAGGTTTACTTGGTATGCTAACCTGTCCCTAGGTTTGAATGAACATGAGTGTGTTTGGTAGCTTGTGATGTACTAGCACCCCATCTGAGTGTATGCCTGTCTTGCTCTGTTCTCCTAAATACAGTTTCCCAAATCATTACATGCTGTGCTATGTTTTCCTTTTCACTGTATGAGATTTACAGTTATAGATTTGAGACAAATAAAAGGAGTGATGCTCAGTACCAACTCTCTGTGACTATCCCTGGTAGCCGTGTGGGGTTGTGTTCGCTCTCTGCTGCCTTACTCCAGTCTGCATTCCACAGTGTATGATCGAGCAGGTAAGTGCAAAATACTGTCTGCTGTACATTTATAAGATCTTCTCGGACATGCAGTTTGCTCAGGAAATCCCACAATGTATTGCTATGAAGTAGATTAGTGTCCTGTGTTATGCTGCTCATGCCATAATTCCCTTTAGACATGGGTTGCTTCTGAATGACTGGGTGCCATTTCGTGCACAGGCTCCAGGCCTATCAAATGTTACATGACTTGTAGCCTGACAGAAATATTAATAGAGTTTCCGTGACACAGTCCGGACACTGTACCAGACAACTGTGTTTACTTTTCACCTGCTGCTGACGTCCGTCGTCAAGGTTACACACAGTCATTTCCGCCTGGCAGCTAAACAGCTGCAGTCAATATACTGATACCAACACAAGAACCGTGAATGAAGTCGTCAGAGCGATAGTGAAATAAACGTGAATTTGTAAAGTGTAGAGTTCCCTCTGATCACACAGGCTCATGATTCCTTTCAGGCGTCTCTAATTGGATCTGTAGACAGCACGCACCGGGTAATGCCTGTTGCGCATGCGCTTTACGCACCATCTTCGTGCCATGCTATTTCTGTCATTTGCAATGTCCTGGCTGGTTAAAGTAACACACATTTACAGCTGGGAAGTTTTATTGGACTGCAGATATCTACACAAGCTATAGTTCAGTGATAAGTTAAGTAGTTTTCCACCGCTCTGTATCATAGTAAACATATAGTGGCGTCAAAATAATCTTTCAACATTAATTAAAATCACTAAAGCAAAATATAATTCATAAATAACCATTCAACGCCGAATTAGCCTAATGTGCATGTCTTTGGACTTTCGGAGGAAACCGGAGTACCTGGAGGAAACCCACGCATGCAAGAATAAACAGAACATGCAAACTCCACACAGAAAGCTCTCACCAAGCCCTGGACTCGAACCCAGGACCTTTTTTGCTGTGAGACGGCGATGCTAACCGCTTAAACTGTTTAATCCTACTAGGGTTGTGGTGGTCTGGAGCCGTTGCAGGGTCAACACACACAACCATCGCACTCACACTAAGGGGCAATTTGGAACAGCAACAGAATTAGTCTAATGTGCATGTCTTTGGACTGTGGGAGGAAACTGGATTAGCCAGAGGAAACCCACACAAGCATGGGGAAAACATGCAAACTCCACACAGAAATGCCTTCGACAATCCCGGGACTCAAACCCAAGACCTCCTAGCCGTGAGGCAGATATGCTAACTTTATCCTACTAGGGGGGCTGGAGCCTATCTCCACCAACTCTGAGTGAAGGCAGGGTACAGCTCGCCAGTCCATCACACACAACCATTCACACATTTTGGAACAGCCAATTCACCTTTACGTGAATGTATTTGGACTGTGGAAGGAAACCAGAGTACCCGGGAAAAAAAACAAAAAAACAAAAACATGCAAGCACAAGGAGAACATGCACACACACAAAACAGCCTGGCCGAGCCCGGGTCTCGACCCCAGGACCTGGACACTACATCAGCGCTCGGATTGCTGCTGTCTGGGTTTTTGGATGTGTTGTTGGGAGATGGTTGGCTATCAGTGCGTATGGTGGGCTCCAGGGTGTGTTCCACTGCCCCCATACACCCAGTGTGATTTGGGGAAGGTTATCAGTTCGCACAGGAGAAGAACACAATCAAATCTCTCAATCCTTCTGTCACCAAGCACAACTTCACCAACTACCATCATCCATTCATCAGAGTGTGTTAACAGGAGAGGAACACTTTCCCCAGCCTTGTCTACTGACATTCATTCATTCATTCATTCGGAATGTCCTGATTCTGGTTCTCATCTTACCGGGATGGACATCTCTGGGATGGTTGCGTGTCTTTTGCTTGATGATGAACAGACCGAGCTGCTGCTGCTGCTGCTGCTGCGTCTCCTGCGATTTCAACCCCAGAACAATCTTCACCCTTCACTTGTGCCTATTCCATTCTCCCCCCTGCAAAATCCTCCGATCCTGTCCTTGATGGCTGAAGTTAAATGAAGAAAATGAATATTTCCGGATGAGTTCGAGTGCAAGCCAGTGAACAGGACCCAGCAGTGCAGATCGCACGGGGGGGGCATTTAAAGAGCCAGATCTCCGATCGCTCCTTCTCCAGGTGCTGCTCTGTCCTCGGGCTCCAGTGCGCTTCTCTCCTGCGTTTACTGCTGGCTTGGATTTGGTTATGATGTAAGACACTTTTCCGACATGTGCGTGTAGCACGGCTCTGTGCGTGTGCGCGCGTGTGCGCGCAGATGAAGCGACATGTACGGTGGCGCGCGCGCGCGCGCGCTCGCTCTATGATGGAATCATCAAGTTTGGCTTAAAGAGACAGAGCCGCTCCTAAACCCCAACACCGCCTTACAGTCAACACCTCACTCTGGGTTATACAGTCATACACATCCACATCCAGCTGGATGTGAAATGCTGTAAGGATATAACAAATACTACATCATCAATGGAAGAATAAATACATGGGCGGCACGTCCGCCACACAGCAAGAAGGGCCTGGGTTCGATTCCCAGCTCGGGCGTTTCTGCGTGGAGTTTGCACGTTCTCCTCGTGCTTGCGCGGGTTTCCTCCGGGTACACCGGTTTCCTCCCACAGTCCAAAAACATGCACAGTAGGCTAATAGGCTGTTCCTAGTCGTTCCTAGTTGTGAGTGTGAGTGTGAAGGGTTGCGTGTGTGTTGGCCCTGCGATGGCCTGGCGAGCTGTCCAGGGTGTACCCCGCCCTCGCCCAGAGTCGGTTGAGATGGGCCCCAGCCTCCCCGCAACCCTAATTAGGATTAAGTGGGTTAGAAAATGAATGAATGAATAATAAATACAAAGCACCGTGAAAATATTCATCAGTTGTGTTTATGGAGCTGGCATGTCAGGCGCTTTATAAATAGGCCTATCATAGACTATAATTAGCAAATAACCTTTATTTTTTTATTTATTGATTATACCGTATTGTTTAAAGGGGTTGCACGGTGGTGTAGTTTTCTCACAGTCTAACTCACGGGCCTGGGTTCGAATCCCGGGTTCAGCGAGGGCGTTTCTGTGGAGTATGAGTGTTCACCCCATGCTTGTGTGGGTTTCTTCTGGGTACTCTGGTGTCTTCATACAGTACAAACACGTGCACATTAGGCTAATTGGTTGTTCCAAATTGACCCTAGCTGTGGGTTTTGTGTGTGTTGCCCTGCGACGGTCTGGCGAGCTATTCAGGATGTATCCCGCCTTCACCCAGTGCCAGCTGAAATAGGCTTCAGCCTCTCTGAGACCCTAGAAGGATTAGACTGTTTTTTAAATGAGTAAGTGAGTGAGCATTGTATATAGGCGATATTTAGTAGATACAGGGTGACCCCCTAAAACCTTCCACATTTAAAAGGTAAATGAATCAGATTATTATTTTAACACATAATACTTTATTCAATACAGTTTTTATTCATCATAAAGATGATCCTCCTCCAAATGGTGGCCATCGTCGCCTATACACTCTTGGAGGTGATTTCTTAAGGCTGCCGTGGCTCAACAGGTCATGTCAGGTGGAACAGCGGCGATCTCCTGCTGAATAGCACCCTTAAGGGTTTCAAGAGTGTGGATGAGTATACACTCCTGATTTAAGATAGCACCACAGAAAACAATCGCAAGGGACGAGGACAAGGGGACGAGCTGGCCACCTAGCATTGTGCAGGTTTCCTCAAGATACTCTGGTTTCCACCCACAGTCCAAAAACAGGCACATTAGGCTAATTGGCTGTTCCAGATTGCGTATGGTTGAATGAGTAAGTGAGTGAGTGAATGATTGAGTGAATGAATGATTGAGTGAGTGAGTAAGTTTTAATAAAAAGTAACTTTTATTCGGAGTGATAAATACTCAGAACACACCATGTTCAACAATATTAAAGGTTTCTGGAATGTCATTCCAGAGTTCTTCCATGAAGGCATCATCTTTCCATCGGCTCTATGGCAGACAGGAAAAGAGAACAGCAGGGTTTCTGCTAAACAGTGGTGAAAAGATGAATGTTTAGCTCTGACTCTGTGACACAGATTTTTTTCCAGACACTTTCTCAGCAGCAGACTAACAGATTTTAAATGTACTGATCACTTAAAAGATCAAAAATTGCTTTGCTCATATCTTCTACTAAAGTGCATCAACCCGTTTTGCCAAACTAGTTAGTTACGTCACTGTTGGGGGAGAAAACTGTACCAATCTACAAAAACACATTGAGAGTGAATTGTGGGAATAAAGCTGAAGTCCTAGATGACCACATGTGTATCCATGCTAAAATTTCATTCATTCAGTTGCCAAACCATTTAATTCTAGGACCGTGGGGAGGGTGGAGTCTAAGCCGGGGTACGCCCTGAACAACTCACCAATACATTTCAGGGCCAACACACAACCATTTACCCTCACTTTCACACCGAGGGGCAATTTGGAACAGTCAATTAGCTTAATGGGCATGTCTTTGGACTGTGGGAGGAAACCAGAGTACCAGAGGAAACCCACAGAAGCACAGGGAGGACATACAAACTCTACACAGAAACGCCCTCACTGGGCCCAGGACCTTGTTGAGGTGCTATCCACTCGCCAACCCCATGCTGAAATAGTTTAGTGAAAATAAACTGGAGCTTCCACTTTTATGCAGCCTTTAATGCAAACAGCTTTTATTCATCCAGTCAATAAAAGGATGAAGTGTAGAGAACTTGGAAGGAAACTGAATTTGGTCTATTAGAAGAGTTTGCATATAGAACAGAACCTGGAGTGCCACAAACTCAGCCCTTTAAAACAGAGAGGAGCCTGGGAATATTAGGTACAGGTGTACCTGTGACTCTGTTTCAGCACTGAACCCTGCTGCAGTAGTTCAGAACATCAGTACGGCAGCACTTACCTACTCCTGGAGCTCTTAATAACCTGAAAAGTATTGTTCCAGATGTAATCTAACACACATGAACCAGCTAACCAAGAAACTTCAGTAGCATCTGATAATTAGAGCCAGATACCAAACGCAGCAAGCTGGTAGAGCTCGCATAAAGGAAATGAGAGCCCCTGGTATGAAGGAGCATGGCTTTATATATTGGCTGCCAGGGAAACACGTTTAGCTTTATTAAGACTTTTTAGGTCATACTGAGTGCATGGTGACTAAGGACATTAGTTTAAGTCCCATTCCAGAAAAATCCCTTCAATAGCATTGTTAAAAGTTTTCATGCTTTCATTCTCAAACGCTAAAAGACCATCAGAACATCTCATCTCACTGAAATGCATAATCCTATTAGGGTCACAGGGAGGCTGGAGCCTATCTCAGCCGGCACTGGGCAAAGGTGGGGTACACTTTGAACAGCTTGCCAGACCATTGCAGGGCCAACACACACACACACACACACACACACACACAAAACCATTCATACTCACACACACTTGGAAGCAATATGCCAACTAATCTAATGCACGTGTCTTTGGACTGTGGGAGGAAATCGGAGTACCCGGAGGAAACCCATGCAAGCACAGGGTTAAACATGCGTTCTCCACACAGAAACACCCAAGCCCAGAACTCAAACCCGGGACCTTCTTGCTGTGAGGCTGATGTACTAATCACTACACAACCATGCCGCCCTCAGAACAGCTCACATGAAGCGAATTATTTTTCATGGTTCATCTACGTCTGAACTAACAGAGTTTCTGTCCTGGCTGGTGGAAGTGCACGGTTACAGCCCTGATGAGGATATTATCCGGGGCAGCTGGACGATTCGTAGCATTTGGAACATTTTACCGCTGTGTTATTTTAGGCTCTATTTATGGTATTTGTTTATAATTATCCCCCCTGTGCTGCTGTCTATTTCTGTGGGTCCACATCTCATTTGAATCCCAGCCCTGGTGACAGACAGTTACACATGCCTGGAGGTAAAGCTTACGCCAAATATACATCAGGCATCCTGCCTGGATACCACCACCCCTGAAACCTGCTTTCATACAAGTGCCTGTAGTGAAGGAATCTGAACATTTCACTCCACCAGTATTGATTTTCTGTGTTAAATGTATCATAAACAGAGAACATGTACAGAAGACAAAATCCTGTGTAACACTCTAGAGATACCGTTCATAGTGCTGGGATATATGAAGAAAATTTCTATATGCACATCTGCCTCACAGCAAGGAGGTCTTGGGTTCGGGTCCCGGACTCAGTGAGGGCGTTTCTTTGTGATCTTTGTATCTTCTTCGTGTACTTGTGTGGGTTTCCTCAGGGTACTCCGGTTTCCTTCCACAGCCAAAAGACATGCACATTAGGCTAATTAGATCTTCCAAATTTCCTCTAGGTGTTAGTGTGAATGTGAATGGTTAGCCCTGCAATGGACTAGTGTCTTCACCCAGAATCGGCTAAGAGAAGCTCCACTCTTCCTGCAACACTGGCAGTATTACGTAGTTTGGCAAATGAATGAATGAATGAATGAATGAATGAACATGCACTGAAATGCACTTCCCTCGTTACCTCTTTCCTGGTTCTTCACTTTACAAAATGAGTTAGACTGAAAAGAGAACAGAGTCAACAAAGGAAAAGGTGGAGAAAGGTGGATGATGATGATGATGATGATGATTTGATGTTGATGATTTGATGATGTGATGATGATGCTGATGATGATAATGTTTGCTATACTGTATTAATTAATCCCGCAAAGGAAATTACTGCCCCTGCATTTAACCCATCCAAAGTGAGCACACACACACACACACACACACGTAAACAGTGAGCACACACACACACACACACACACACACACACACACACTCACACACACACACACACACACACACTCGGAGCAGTGGGCTGCCACGCACATTGGGGGCGCCTGGAAAGCAGATAGGGATTAGGTGCCTTGCTCAAGGGCACTTCAGCCATGAAGGTGAGGAATGGAAGGTGTATCTCACTCCCCGACCGCCACACATTTTTCCTGCTGGTTCGGGAATTGAACCAGCTACATTTCGGTCCCAAAGCCACTTCTATGTACCTGAGAAACCAATGCATGCTATATATTTATCGTTAATATGTTTGCCTCTAAGTTAATTTTTATTATATTTGCCTTTAACTTAAGTTTGTTTCTAATAGCTTAAGTTTGTGCTGTTTACTGTGAATACTGCTGGAAACTGTGAATTTCCGTCTGGGATTAATAAATTATCTATCTATCTATCTATCTATCTATCTAGAAAGAGAAGGTCGGAAAAACATGAATACTTTTAAAAAGAGGGAGAGAATTAGTGAAATCTCCCAGAATTGTCCTTGGAGTACAGTTCAGCTAAAACTAATCAATGCCATTGATAAGATAATAAATTGTCGGAATGGATTTCATTATTGATTAAGAATAGATGAAAGATGACGGCAATCTCCTGAAGTCAAAGAGCATGTTACATTGGAAATGGGGAATGTTTCAGCAAGGCAGAGGATTACAATGACAAAAACTCTTCATGACTTCAAGAGTCAAAGGTTGCCCTATCGAATTCTGTAGCAGTAATGATTTTTTGCAGGAAGGTCAGCTTTATCATAAATATGCTTTTCTTTTTTTTTAAATCAGGCTTCAAAGGGGAGAAGCAGGGGGACCCAGTGAAACCTTCCACATTTCAAAGGTAAATTATTAAAGATAATTAAATAATTATTTTCACACAGGAAACATCAAACGCCATTCAATACAGTTATTATTCATAATATTCTAAAGATGATCCTCCAAATGGTATA
>JAQMYF010000004.1:30669987-30682076 GCA_030014195.1 Neosilurus mollespiculum
GCACCTTGTTGAATCTATGCCACGAAGAATTGAGGCAGTTCTGAAGGCAAAAGGGGGTCCAACCCGTTACTAGCATGATGTACCTAATAAAGTGGCCGGTGAGTGTATGTGTGTGTGTGTGTGTGTGTGTGTGTGTGTGTGTGTGTGTGTGTGTATATAAGTAAATAAGTATAAGCTTGGCTGCCTTTCTGGGAAGTCATGGGAGAGTAATAAAGATATACACTTTAATTTTTGTTCTTCTTTTAGCTTTGTAAGTAATAGGTGTGAAAAGGATCTCTGATATCTCTGCTCACAGCAGGAGGCCATTCTGACTGCAGGCGACTGAGCAGCAGTGGGAGGACTGTCATCAAGCAGGGAGATTAATATAAGTAACACATTCCAGTCCACCTGCACCACAGGCATTAAAGCAGCCTGGGTTTTCCACTTGCAGCACATCCATCCACTCTTACAGAAAACAGTACACTCTGCTACAACATGGGGGTGGGGGTGGAAAGAGAGAGAGAGAGAGAGAGAGAGAGAGAGAGAGAGAGAGAGAGAGAGAGAGAGAGAGAGATTCACAGCACTGTGCTGGGTACGCAATTACATAAACAAGGAGATAACATGTTGACTGTGGCTCCAACTGAAAATGGAAGTAAACAATCAGAATGCCCTCTTAGTAATGAGGTATGAGGAGACTCTGTATAAACAAAACAGTTTTTCTCCCCAAGTAAAATGTTACTGATACATCCCCAGATATCAGATAATGTCTGGAGAAAACATTACAAAGACAGCAACCAGTGTCCAACCAGAATATGTTCAGAGGGAGTAAAAAGAGGATACTTTCCAAAATGTCTGCGTTTTCAAGGATAAAGGGATCATTTCACTCTTGAATTCTTGCACTCATTGTCTCTCAGCCAATCAGATGGAAGCAGTGTACTTCATAAACCTACGAAGAAACAGCAAAGAGTTTATATTAAACATCAGAAAGGAGATGAATGTGATCAGTAACTGTCACCATGGAATGGCTGAATAGTTTTGGTTTAGAAATAATAGAATTATATTTTACAATTATGTACCGAAGGCAAGGTGGATGTCACTGAATAGTCCCAGAGACAAACCGTCAAGGCTTAATGGCGTCTTTTAAAACACATTCAGCGTTTTGTTAAATACTACACAGAAACAAAGAAAAGAAAAGTAAAATAAGGTTTTTATAGTTTAGTTCTACAAATGTAACCTTGACAGAGGCAGGTCAGGCGAGCTCTGAGCACTGTGGAACTAACCGTGTCTTCTGTCTAATTATATTACACAGAAACATCAAAAAATTATGCTCCATAATGACGTGTCTGCAAGGTTTTAGTATATTGTCGCTGTCGGGTGGAAACCTTCTATCTCCACATTTAGTTATCTATATATTTTTTGCATAAATCAATGGTTCTGCTTAATCTTATTTTCTCTCTGTGGAAGCTTCAATACTTAACCAATGAAAACCATTAAAAAGGGCCCAGGATCTACTATTCGTAACTCCAGTGGTCACTATAAGCTGGTACCCCCAGCCCCGCTTCTGTCTCAGTAGAAACAGCTCACACTAGCGCTGAAGGTAAGAAAGTTTAGTCTGACTGCATGTGTTAGAAATTGACTTCATCGGAGGTGAACATCTTAAATGATTAATCGATCCCTACATTATCTGTATTTAAGAAATGATAAGCTTAATGTTACAGCCAGTCACACTTGCGCACACACATACTTGCACCTGGGCAGGAGTGGGTGTGTGTACACACACACACACACACACACACAGATATACACACTCGTGCATGGACAGGACTGCACACACATGCGTGCATGCACACATAGAAGTGTAAACATACACAGAACTAGATCTAAAGACACGATGCTGGATATACAAGATTTCTGCCCAGCAGAGGTGATATACTCCTTGTAAACACATACACACACAAAGCAAAAATGACATATTTATGGTGATAATGATGTCACCAAGTGACTGTGACAAACTGTGAAAGTCCATCGATTTGATTCAAGGATTATTCACTTGGGGGAATTTTTAATCCTCAGATTGCGAACCAATCAGATCACGTCTCTATCGTGTAGTATACACTAATACATTCTATTTATAGAGCTTTTCTGGGTAGTTAAAGATGCTTCACAAATATTAAAAAAAAAATAATGATAACACAATTATACACTGAACACTCAATCACACAATAGAAACAAGTAAAAAATATATTTAAACTAACAAGTTACCCATGGGCGGATGATTGCAGTGTTCATAATTACACCATCATAATTAAGACTCAACAATAAATCACAGATTTAATCCCTTCATTGAAGTCACAAACATTATTTTTTTAGTATTTTTAATCATTAAACATACGTGAATGTTTAAATATTTCGGAAACTGCTGAGAGAGTGGCGCAGTGGTGGACTGGTTAGCACGTCTGTCCCTCAGCTTAGGCGTTTGTGTGGGCTTAGGCGTTTATGTGTGGAGTTTGCATGCTCTCCCTGTGCTTATGTGGATTTTCTCCAGGTACTCTAGTTTCCTCCCTCAGTCCAAAGGCATGCACATTAGGCTACTTGGCTGTTCCAATTTGCACCAGGTGAAAGTGTAAATGGTTGTGTGTGTTGTACTGCAGTGGTTTGGCGAGCTGTTCAGAGTGTACCAAGCCTTTGCCCAGTGTTGGCTGAGGTAGACTCCAGCCTCCCCGTGACCCTAATAGGAGTAAGCAGCTTGGCAATTGAGAAACTGTTGAGAACATTTGTGGAGATTTTCATACACAACAGTCTCTCGAGAAGACACTGTATTTGTGTTGAGCATCCAGTGAGAGGTCATTCCTGCAGGCTAAAACCAGTCAGAGGAGAACTGCAAGAATAATCTTTATTATTGTGATGAACAGAACATCATGTCAAAATACACAATAGATTGGAAAAAGACGAGATGGTGTTTTTCCTTTAAGTGTCGTGTTTCAGTAATACTGGGTGCACTCCAGCCTCAGATTCCTGATGTTGGGTTAAAGTAATGGAACCTGGTGTCATTTTTTGATGTTGTAGCTGATTCGTTTTAAGGGTTGGCATCTTGTGTGCATCTTGTCAGCTTTAACCACTTTGGCCATTTTTCTTGGACCTTTCTTGACAGCCAGGGTCACCACAAAGAGACACAAGAGATGGTCCAGCAGACTTAACAAATATTCAAAGCAAACGGGTCTTAATATTAACATCGCAAATACAAAAGCTGTTTAAACAAACTCAACCTCCTCTGCACCCATGACTGTTAATGGTGAACCTCTGGGCTTTGAAGAAGACTTCACATATCTGGGAAGTATCAGCAAACAGGCCCAAAAAGATATCCAGTTGAGATCCACAAATGTATTTGGCCACCTCCAGACCATTTGGAAGTCAAACCAATAGAGCTTGAAGACCAAGATAAGACTATACAGTAGTAGTGTGAAGGACAGTGGGGGCTCAGTGGTTAAGGCTCTGGGTTACCGATCAGAATGTCGGCGGTTTAAACCCCAGTACCACCACGCTGTCACTGTTGGGGCCTTGAGCAAGACCCTTAACCTTCAACTGCTCAGTTGTGTCAGATGGAAAAGGGCATCTGACAAATGCTGTAAATGTAAAGTGTTTTTGGCTCGGGTTGATGGCGTACGATTAAATACGATATGGACAAAGTCAGTGCCTTTCATAACGGACGCAGGTAAAAATCTTTTACCTCACAGGGTCTCAAATGGTGCTCCATATACGAGAATTGGGTACAGCAATACTGTCTTAGAGATCAAGCACACACTGACTCCCTCATTTGCCAAACCACCTAATCTTACTATGGTCGCAGGGAGGCTGGTGCCCATCTCAGCTGACACCGTGAGAATGCGGGGTACACCCTGAACAGCTCGCCAGACCATCACAGGGCAACACACTCAACCATTCACACTCACATCGCGGGGCAATTTGGAACAGCCGTTTAGAGAAATAAGCATGTCTCTGGGCTGAGGGAAGAAACTGGAGTACCCAAAGGAAACCCTCTTAAGCACAGGGAGAATATGCAAACTCCACAGAAATGGCCGAGCCTGGGAATCGAACCTAGGACCTACTTGCTGTGAGGCGAATGTGATAAACACTACACCTTTGTGCCACGCCAGACCAAGTGCAGGTGCTTGGAACAGTGGCCAGGATTAAGCAGGGCTACATAGCCAAGACTGCCATTCTATGCCCTGGTGGTAAAATGCAAGCCAGGGTGGACCAAGACCACATGGCTCATGACCATTCAGGCAGAACTTGGCATAGGGGTGAAGCTCAGAAGGTGGCTAAGAACTGCCAAGGATGGTGTCAGCAGGTTGAAGCCTTACTTCGCACCAGGGAAGAAGAGGATGAGGGAGTCCGTTGAGAACCCATTCCTGTTATTCACTAGATGGTTTTTGCACTACCTGAAGTGCTCAACTTGCATATCCATAAACGAATGTATTGTGCTGCCTCTATGCTTAATTCTATTGTATGATAATTACATGAACATGTAACTGTATATAAAACAGTACTGTATTAATATCAGAGCCTTAGCATATCTTGGTTATAATCAGTGCTAAATGTATAAAAAAAATGTAAAAGCTGCTGAGCTTCTGAGTAAAAGCCCGTATAAGTAAAGTTAAACCTTAAAGAGGAACATGAATGGATGTGGTGTAAAAAAAGAGCAGAGCTTAGACCATCGAAGGATGTGTTGCAATAGAGAAAATAGATAAGTGAGAAACCCTCATGACAAGAATGTGTTTATGGGGACTGGACAGGCCCACACCGCATGAGGCGGAGCTACGGATTTACATGGCAGATATGAAGAAACTGTCGTATGACACTGTCGCTTCTTTTGAGAACAGGCCAGAGTGATAAATGAAACTCGAATAAGACCAAGTGGATGATGAACACAGATTAAAAACAAGACTCACTAGATGATCTGATTTATTGTCAAAGTTATTTACAGCACAAGAGATGTGGTTACCTTATCACTTTAACAAGGCAAACTTAAAATATAAACATGCAAACAGAAACAAACACTTCTGTACTGATCCTAAAAAGAAGAAAAGAAGAAAAGATTCCCTGAAGTGGAGGACTGAACAGCGGTTCACTTTGAGCCGATGAGGAGGAGGATGCTCCCCACCCATTTTCTCCCCCAATTTTAGCTGTATCTAGCTCCCACCCATGAAGTATTTCCTTCCCTATCATACAACCACCACCAACCAGGAAGGGGCGTAAGCATGGACATGCCACCTCTGTGACACGCAATGCTGCCACCCACCTCTTTATGAACCACTGTGCATGCATAACACACTCGGAGGGAAATCGATGTCCGCTCCCTCGTGCGAATGAGCTCACAGACGCCCATGATTGACTGGGGATTGCTGTGAGTGACAGGGAAGTGAGCGTATACCACCCCTCCCTCCTGTGAGAGCTTGGCCAATTAGCTCACATGCACTCCTGGTTACGGATGGCTTTGGGATCAACCTGGATTCGAACTTGGGTTGATAGTCACGCACCTTGGCGATGCACAACTCGGGAGCCAAAGGTCTTTTTTCCTTAGCCCTGCTATTGTCCTGCAAACCCAACGCAGTGTATATTTTTTAGAGCTTTATATTCTGTAACATACTTAACTCATCTCATAAAAGGGTTTAACTGCCAGCTGAGTGAAAATTACAGCCGTTCTGCCTATACAACCATTTCGTACTAGGGAAGTTCAAAAAGTTTTGTTTCTCTTAATGACACACCCAGTCAGGAGTAACCCGGTATCATTTATCTTCGAACCCACTCGTCACGTAGTTACTTAAATTCTGTGTTACTTCCAAAACGCACTTTTTTTTGCCACTAATGGCTGATTTACATTTTACATGATGATGAACTATTGGGTGATTGACAGCCAAGACAATTCAACATCCAAATTTAGTTTTGGTTAATTTATAATTGTATACTGACATCATCAAAAACATGTCTTTAAGTGTCACTTATTATATAGTACTGTGTAAAAGTTTTAGGTACATGCCAAAAAATGCATATTTGCTGAGATAACCCTTTGCTGGTTTCCTCTGGGTTCTTTGGTTTCCTCCCACAGTCCAAAGCCATGCACATTATGCTAATTGGCTGTCCCAAATTGCTCATAGGTGTGGATGTGAGTATGAATGGATGTGTATATTGCCCTGCGATGATGTGGCGAGCTGTTCAGGGTGTACCCCCACCTTCGCCCAGTGTCGCCTAAGATAGGCTTCAGCCTCCCTGTGACCCTAGTAGGATTAAATGGTTCGGCAAATTAGTGAGTGAGCACTATTACACAGTATTGAATATGTACAGTGGCTCGCAAGTATTCACCCCCCTGGCATTCATAATTTAACACTAAATATTTTTTCTTGTATTTTATGTCCGGCAAAACATACAAAAGAAATATCCTACAATGTTAACCAAAATTTGAACATCGAATGTCCTGGCTGACCTAGTACTTCACTACAGACAGTCAGTGTAAATCTAAGAAACCATCATGCTTGTTATTTTTATTTCCTGGTTATTCATTTCAGTGTATAAAAGGTAAGAGCAGTTATGAGTAAAGAATGGACTGTAATCTGAGCTCAGAGGCAGGTGCTCCCAGAGCTTCAGTGTCAAAACACTCCACGTCTTTGTGTGTGCATGGAACTGGATGCACTCCGGTCTATTCTGGTCATCGTTTCATGTTGCTAAGGCGGATGTTCTTCTCCAGTTCAAACTGCCGCTGATCCACCCTCTCCAAGAAGTGCTTCCGCTCCACATACCTACAGGAACAGACACAAGGGTATAACAGATGAGCTGTGAGTCTTTTCAATGACTGTTCAGTTTAATGATTCATTCAGAGCTGTTCAACTGCACGGTTTACTCAGTGTGGGGGGTTGATGAAAACAACCCTCTGAGACGGACAGCAAATACTCCGACTTCAAGTTTCTGTTTGCAGTTTGCAACTCATTATACTAACAAAGGAGTGTAAAGAATGACTCGCTGCCTGAGAGCAATACTGAAGCGTTTATGTTATGGACTCATAAATGGTTAGTGTCTATACAGCACACAGCCACGGTCTGTACCAAACACTGATCTCACAGTTTATATCGGGCATTCCACAGTGTCCGAGGGTCATGAAAAAAAATAATAAATAAATTGCACAATGAACAGAAATTAGGTTCAGTTGTGATAGAGATATCAAAGTTCCTGAATCTATAGATGGATTTTGATATTCGTTTCATTTATTTATTTGCCGAACTGCTTAATCATACAATTAGGGTTGTGCCGTCCAGCTCACCAGACCATTGCTGGGCAACACACACACACACACACACACACACACACACACACACACACACACACACACACACACACACACACACACACAAAACCATTCTGAACACAGGACCTTCTTGCTGTGTGGTGGACCCGCTAACCACTACACCACTGTGCCTCCCAGGCAATTAACTGGGTTTGCATCCCGGACATTTCTGTGTGGAGTTTGCCAGTTCTATGATTGCAGGGGTGGAATTTAGCAAAACTAAGCTACTGGCCAACAGGACTAGTGAAATTATAAAACTACTAGTCCTCCTTCATGACTATTGGATGTCAGGTCGCCAGAAGATGACTTGCTAGCTGCTTTCACTCGCCCTACAGATTTTTCACTCGCCGCGGAATAGTGTTAATTTCCACCCCTGTGCTTGTAGGGGGTTTCCTCTGGGTACTCCTGTTTCCCTCAGTCCAAAGACATGCATATTAAACTAATAGGTTGTTCCAAACTGCCCCTAGGTGTGAGAGACATTTTTATTTCTGGACATGCATGGATAAAATATGTGTAATGATGAAATCAGGCACCGTATTGAATTCACAGACAGCGAGTGCACTTGCACTTTAAAAACAAGCAACACTGTTTATCTACAACCTCAGACCACTCATCACAGCCCCCTCCAGTATACACATGAACATGCACACATTAAGAGCATCATGCACACACTTCCTGTCTATAAATGATTTCCTTTCTGCTGCACTTTTGTAAGCAATTGAATTAGAGGTTAATGTTACATACACAGTCACTGGTAGCATCACTCCAAACATCAGCGCTCAACTGAAGTTCAGATTTTTATTAAAAAAAACTGCCTTTAAATGTGGACTACATCTGATACCAATCACTCGTACTGTTTAACTTTTAAATAAGAAACACAATGATTATGGCTAGAAGAGAGTGCTGGGGTAAAAAGAAGTGAGATGAATCATCTGAAACAGGAAGCAACTTATTTGTTTCCTCTAAATGCAGCTCATGTCAGACTGCAAAGCCACAAAACAGATTTCAGTTAAATTTATTTATTAATAATAATAATAATAATAATAATAATAATAACAACAATAATTCTCCTCTGGGATTTTAACATACAGACAGACAAAGAAATACAAGCTTGGAGACCGGATCTAGTGTTGGTTAACAGAAAGGAGGGCCAGTGCTTTATAACTGACATCGCGGTATCTACTGATACAGGAGTCATGGAAAAGGAAAAGGAGAAAGATGATAAACTTGACGCACGTCCTCAGAAAAGTTCTCAAGCTCTGAGGCTAAAAGGCTTAGCCTGCCCTCGAATATATGGAACTACCTGGCATAAAAATTAAGCTGTAAAATAAAAATGATAACAATAATGATAATTACCGTGTTTCCCCGATAAAAAGACCTACCCTTACTTCTGCAGAATGGTCCAAAATAAGCCCTACCCCGAAAATAAGACCTAGCTATATCCAAATTTTGTCCGCTTCCTCCCCTCATTTTCTATGAATGCATGTGCGCCAGCACTATTTACAGCAGCGTCGCGGAGGAGAGACAGAAAAAGAGGAAGTTAAGGGAACAAAAATGGTAAATAAAGTATTATAAAGCAGGACTGAGGGGCATGATGGGGTTAAAGCAGGACTGAAGGAGCATTACAGTCATCATTTTACTGGTATTATCCTCTCTGTTTTGACCCCAGACATGAGTGCAAAAAGGAAGAGCTACACCGCTGAGTACAAGAAAGCAATTGTGGAGGACTCACTTACCTGATTATTGAAAATGCTGTTAATGTTAATTAAAATAAGACCTACCCCGAAAATAAGCCCTATGGTGTTTTTTGAACCAAAAAAAAAATTAGACATTGTCTTATTATCGGGGAAACACGGTATAATAACATAAATAATATTAAGTAAAGCAAACTGCATTTTCACATAAACTCTGATGGTTATCTGAGAAAAGGCTGTTTTAGTTCTTTAGTACACATCAGCATGGATCAGACTCAAAATCAAAACTCGAATGTAAAAGTTGATTCACTAAATATACTCAAGTCTATTATTAGCGGAGCTCCGGAGTGCCATTCTTGTGCAAATGTCATAAAGCCATGAGCTTTATTTTATTGTTGCATGTGTGCTCATGTGCCCACACAGCTACTGCAATACATGAAGAAAATATATCACGCACACGTACCATTGGCGCTGAGTGCACTTGCACTCTGCAGCTTATTCTCTTACTTTGCGTATACATTTTCCTCTAAACTTACATCTGCAAACATTTTCAGAGCTATTAGGCAGTTTAGTTCACGCTTGCACTCACACCTAGGGGCAATTTGGAACAGGTGATTAGCCTGAAGTGCATGTCTTTGGACTGTGGGAAGAAACCGAGGTACCTTGAGGAAATCCACACAAGCATGGGGAAAACATGAAAACTCCACACAGAAACACCCTCTCCAAACCTGGGACTTGAACCCAGGACCTTCTTGCTGTGAGGGGGACATGCTAAACCTTGTGATTACTTTTTGTAATAACTTTACTCAGTAACTTTGTGATTTCTTGATTCAATAATAATAAATTTTAATATAGGTCTCATTCTGTCTTGATAAGACTACAACTTTTATTAACTAAAGAAATATTTAGCTCTGATCGTTTAACAGTGTCAATCCCTCCTGGAAGTGGAAGCCGTGTTTTAATCAGATGGCAAGTACTCACTGGAATATTTTGGAGATTCAGAATGGGTCACCCTACACCAGGGTGAATCTGAGTGTCTTATTTAGTCTCCACAAGCACATTGTGCATTTTATGCTCCATCATGGTCCACCACACCCTCCACACCATGTCCAACTCCTCTCCCAAACCACATCCACTCCATAGGCATTTTGAAAGCAGAACCAGCAGCATGCTCTAATTTGGTCTGTCAGGAAAAACGTTATTTTTAACCCCCCAGTCCAGGTTTTTAATTTCGGGCTCCAGTGAGGTTTGGAGCATGTTCTACACCAACGGCAAAGCGTAGCCCATCTGTGTTCAGCTTGAGCTTTGAGATGCACCTCATCACACACTAACAGGGTTAAATTTAATACTCTGTAAGTGATGGGTCTTCCTGTGTACACATGATGTCATTGTGTAACTGCATCCCCTGAAGTAAACCTAGGTGATTATGGAGACCTGGGTAGATGGATAGACTCTGGGGGCTTCCAGATCTCCATGGAGCAGACTTAAATAATAAACCATCTGTGGGCATGAAGCAAACATTAATGTAATAACTAGTGCATATACACCAACTAATCATCTTTAATTACTGAGAAAAGGTGAGATGGACAGGGATCAACATGGGTAATACATGCCGCTGTACTATTTATACTAGGTATGGTAGAAAATACCATAAATATTACATGTATAGCACTGTGCTGTAATATGTTTAGCCCTACAGTGGTAGCACACTCCAGTCAGGGTTCATTATGTTTTTAAAGGCGTGGGAGATACAACAATTCCCCAAAGAGTGCGCAGGTGTTATTACAGTCATCATCTGCTGGTTTGTTTATACTGTTTTCATTATTCCTTTTGTAAAACTAATGTGAGCATGACTGAAGAAGAGAGGTAAAAGCTTTACAACCTTTACAACTGCCTCAAAATATTAAAGACTACAGTGATATATTTTGCACGAGGAAACCAGATTTGATTTGACATT
This sequence comes from Neosilurus mollespiculum, assembly GCA_030014195.1. Lineage (NCBI taxonomy): Eukaryota > Metazoa > Chordata > Actinopteri > Siluriformes > Plotosidae > Neosilurus > Neosilurus mollespiculum. Next base: position 30,680,954 of record JAQMYF010000004.1, read on the forward strand.
TAAAACATTTTGTAGATTAGAAAAAAGACAAGGATCTCTCTTGTATGGTTGTACTGCTTTTCTATTCTTCGCTGGTCACTGATGGACAATCCTATCTGAAGTTACTGACAGTCATCAGTAAAGATGGGGGAAAAAACTAGAATGTGTCCAGGGTATACAGATGCACCCACCATAAGCTAAAGTAAGATAACGGCAATGATTATTAATTCATGAGATTTTCTCATTTCTGCTTATTGGAAATCCATGAAATAATTCTTACTATTGCAACACTGCCAGGAGATAACTGAATTATTGCATCATTGGCATGGGAAATTTTAATTATTACTCCACAACTGGCACATGCAACACAGTAATATCAGTACCACATCACAGAATCAGACTGTCTGGTCTGAAAATATTTTAAATGAAAATTAAAACAACTATAGAATTCAGCTTTCATATGGGGGAGAATTATTTGCTCAGGAGGGTGTTTCCTACCTCAACCTTTGGCATCAGCAGATAGCAATCTCTTGACCGAATAATTCTCCATATCATACTTCACCTTATTCAATAATTGCTTATCATCATTCAAAAATTAATAGAGTTGTTATGTATTCCCATAGCATTAAATTAAAATAAAATACAACATTTTCCAAAAATCCTTTTCCAAAGTTTAACTCCCTCTGAATTCACATCATGACTGCTCTTCCCTCATAATTCAGTTCGGTATTCATATGCGGTGTACATCTAGAGATATGCTCTGGACAAACATTTGCTCTGTTGGAGGTCAAACAGATATGTGACACTCCAGTAACCCCAGATGTATTCACATCCCAAGTTTGGTGTTCGTAGGTGTTGTACTTCAGGAGATATGCTCTGGACAAATGCTACGACAGTATGACAGAAGGACAGAGCAGGGCAACTCTGTATGTCCCGGCCAACTTAGTTGGTGGGGCATAATAAAAAATAATAAAAATTCAGTTTTATATCACAGTTCGGTTGCATGGCGATTAATGTATTGCCACGCCCTGGTGCCGGAAAATTTTCTTATCATTCATTCATCCATTATCTTCTTCCGCTTGTTCCGGGGTCGGGTCGCGGGGGCAGCAGCCTAAGCAGTGACTCCCAGACGTCCCTTTCCTCA
>JAQMYF010000004.1:30699488-30720348 GCA_030014195.1 Neosilurus mollespiculum
CAGTTATGGAATAACCTTCCAGTTAATGTTCAGGACTCAGACACAGTCTCTGTTTTTAAGACTAGGCTGAAAACTTACCTGTTTAGTCAAACATTTTGTTAATAGCCTTTTATTAGATAAAGGAGTAGATTTGGGGGTTCTCACGCATAGAGAGTTCTGGTAAACTGTGATGTTGGGATGCTGTCAATCCCTCACTTAATATGCTCACCCAGGTCCGCTGACAGTGGATGGGCTGATTGCCCAATGTTACAGGGTGCCCTCATGTCTGCCTTCCTTCTGGTTTCTCTCTTTTTAGTTACGCTGCTATAGTTAGTCATGCTTACGGAGCGGACTCCCTGCTTGCACCCAGCATTAACAAACTCTTCTTTTAACATTACACTGTTATAAGCATACCTAACAACGCTTCGCCCCCTTGTTTTTTTGCTGAGGTACACATGCTTCTTCTGGGATGTCAGTCATCCTGATCTACTGAAGCCCCTCGCTCCTGCTGATGAAGATCCATATGGGCTTAGATGTGCACTCAGACTATGAAGATGACTTTTCACTGCTGGTGATATAAACTCTATTGCTACAATTATTTAGGACTTACAAGGGAACACACACACAGCCACCTAGGGGAAATTTGGAACAGCCAAGTAGCCTAATGTGTATGTCTTTGGATGTTAGAAGGAAACTGGAGTACCTCGAGGAAACCCACGCGAGCATGGGGAGATCATGCAAACTCTACATGAAAATGCTCATATTGGGCCCAGAACTTGAACTTAGGACCTTCTTGCTGTGAGGCGACTATGTTAGCCACTGTGCCACCCCTTAATCCTACGCAGTGTAGTTTTTATCCTGATGGATTATTCAGAGCTTAATAATAATAATAACAACAACAATGATAATTTCTTGAAATTTCTTTTTCATGTAATACAATTGTTTTTTCATTAAATTCTATAAATGGATACAAACAAATGAAAAAGACCACAAAGCCACATTGATGATTCATCAGTATAACACACACAGTGCTGTTAAATGGCAGGAGTAATAGAATCATGCATCGTCCAGGTCATATCACAGCAACACACATTACTCCTGCAATCAATACAAGGGTGTAGATCCTGTTCCCGCTCCAATAGTACAGTGAGATATATTTATCTCCTGCAACTCCAGACAGATTCTTTACATGTACTGCTGTTTAAACACTGCAACATAAAATGCACTCACACTTCCAGTATAAAAAGGTACAGAGGTGAAGATTAATACGAAAAGCAAAAGAAGCAAAGGCATGGAAGAGAGTAAACGGGTAGAGAAAGACAACTCTGAAGGAAAAACAGGACTACAGTCAGCTTGTCAGAATGCATTTGCCATCTGTGCTGATGCTGTCAGCACCATTCAAGGGGGAGAGGGGGGAAAGATGAAAAGAGGGAAGAGGAAAGAGGGAAGAAAACGCTGGCTGTTTGTATGTTTCTTCTGCTGCCCTTCAGGAAGGAACAAATCCAGCTCAGCTCTCAGGAGATCAGCATGTGCAAATGTAGCTGGGTGGATAAAGGACAGAGAAAGAATGAGAGGGGCAATAAATCAGCCAGGGCTTCAGCACACACGCACACACACACACACACACACACACACACACCTGTATATTAAAACATATCACAAAACCCATGATTACACAGTTTTCTGCCAGCTGCTTCAATGTAGCACTATTCCCACGAGACCAAACCCATCAAGGGCACACAAAAACACATATAGCCTACACACAGACACGAACAGCCTGCCTGCACAAACGCCGTACAGCCTGCCTACACAAACGTGCGTACAGCCGGCCAACACACAAACGCGTGTACACTTACTTAGTCCCTTCACTCCTCCTGGAGCATAGACCATCAACGAGTTTTCTCCATTGACCTTTGTCCCTTGCTACTCTTTGCAGTTCTTTGCCAGCTGAGTCTTGTTCTTTTTACATCAGCGTCTAGATCTCTTCTCCAGGTGTTTCTTTTTCAACCTCGTTTTCTTTTTCCCTGTGGATTCCAGGTTAGCACTTGTCTGGTGGGGTTTGTGTTAGGTTTCCTCAAAGTGTGTCAATATCTCTGCTTCCATAGGGTCTTGCCTGGTTCTCTGCCACAGGTGTCTATTGCTGATGCTCTCTGGCCTGCATATTTTCAGCATCCTGCGCAGACAGGTGTTGAGGATGGTCTGGATTCTTTTAGTGGTAGTCTTGGTTGTACACCATGTCTCCGCCCATTCAACAGTACAGACTTGATGTTGGAGTTGAAGAGGAATTACTTGGTGTTAATACCAATTTCTTTTGTCTTCCATACTTTGTTCAGTAACAAGAATGCTACTCTACACTTCTTAATCCAGATCTTTACATCAGCATCCTCCATTCTAGTCAACTACGCCGCCCAGGTATGTGAAGGCCTCAACTTCCCCAATTTCCTGGTTCTGAGCCCCTTGAAAAAAAGAAAAACTGGTTCCGAGATCTCACTGATTTTCAGAAGCTTGGTTTTCTTGCTGTGGATGTTCAGACCTACTGTTGCAGAGATGTTGGCTAGTCAAGTAGTTTGCTCCTGTGTCTGTTCGTGATTGTGGGACAGTGGTGCCAGGTCATCTGCAAAGTATAAAATATCCAGCTGTGTCCATAAGGTCAACTGAATTCCATTTTGTCTATCTCTGGTGGTTTTGCCATGATCCAGTCTATTACTAGAAGGAAGAGGAATGGTGAAAGAAGGCATCCTTGTCTAACTTCCGTTTGGACTTCAAAGCTGTTGGTGAGCTGTCCTTTGTGCACTACTCTGCATGTCATACCCTCATAGGAGTTCCTGATGTTAACAAGCTTTTGTGGTATTCCATAATGCCTAGTAACTTCCAGAGTGTTTCCCGATCCACACTATCGAAGGCTTTCTCATAGTCCACAAAATTTATATAGATGGATGAGTTCCATTTGAGTGACTGTTCCACTATTAATCTGAGGACGGCAATCTAGTCTGAGCACGATCACTCTTTTCTGAAGCCAGCTTGTTGATCACGCAGGATCTGGTCCACAGGGCCTTTCATCCTCTCCAGAATAATTCGGTTTAGAATCTTCCCTGGGATTGACAACAAAGTGATGCCTCTGTAGCTGGAACAAGAACTCAGGTCCCCTTTCTTAGGAAGTTTGATGAGGTGTCCTTCTTTCCATTCTGATGGCATTTCTTCCTTTTCCTAGATGTTTTCAAACAGCTTGTGTAGTAACTCTACTGATATTGTTGGTTCAGCATTCAGTGCTTCATCAGGAATCTCGTCAGGTCCAGGTGACTTTCCACTTTCATTTATGTGATGACTTTTCTGATCTCCTCTTTACTAGGCTTGTCACTGTTTGTCACGGTAATTCTCTTTCTGCGGGTTGTACGTCTGGTGAGCTTGTTGGTGCTGGCCTGTTGAGCAGTTCTTCAAAATATTCTGCCCATCTTGTCAGCATCTTATCTGAGACCATCAAAGTGTCCCTCTTTATCCTTAATTGGTCTTATTTGGTTGCTGCTACTTCCCTGTTAGCTTCTTGGTTGTATCATAAAGTGCTTTCATGTTCGTACTAGCTGCTGCTTTTTCTGCTCCTTGAGCAAGGCTTTCAACAAAACTTCTTTTATCTGTTCTAATGCTTGCTCTTATTTCTTTGTATTGTTCTTGTGCTGCAGCTTTAGATGCTCTTGTTGGACTGTTGATTAGTATGGCCTTTTTGCCGTTTCTTACTTGGATTTTACAAATTGATCGTGCTTATCCCTCAAGAAGAGTGTATTATATCTGGATTTTCACCTCTGCCTGATCACATCATTTCTCTTCAGCTTTAGTCTAAGTTTTGCAGTAACCAGACGATGGTCTGAAGCAACATCTGCCCCTCTCATCCTCCAGTGATCTTCTAAAACTCCTATTAATAATATGGATCTGAGAATCAATATGAAATGAAAACTTCCCTCTCGCATACAAATCATCCAAAAGCATACCAAACACGAGTCCAGTGACTGACAGACAGACCAGGATTTGTGGTCAGAGCTTCATCTTTTGCACTCACACTGCAGTTTAACGTCTCGTGTGGTGAGAAATTTGCTGCACCAGTTCAGTCGACAGATAAATTGTTATGGATAAGCACACATGCATGCATACCTTAAACATACTGCGACAGTGAATCAATAGACAATCAGGACTTGACGGAGAATCGATCCTGCGTGGTGTGGGACGGTAGTGAGAGAATGTATGAAGGAAGGGGTTAATTGAGTCTGGAGAAAGCAGGATAGGATCCTGAACACAACGAGAATGAAGACACAACTTTAGGTTCAATTATGAAGGGCACAGTTCTTCACAAACACACAAACACAGATGCAGACTTGGAGTCTGGCAGTCTGTGATTCTGGGGCAGTTTATTTGCAGTCTGAGCTCTCCCATGACCAGAGCTTTGCCACTGTCTCGCTCTCTCTCGTTCTTGCACGTGTGCACAAACGCTACTCAACAACAAGGCCTATTCCAATACTACAGGACAGGAAACGGATTCCTCGCCTCTCTTCCTATTCATCCACTCTGATCAAGGCCGCCCTAACAGCTGATGTTCAGCTCGCAGCTCATTCACACCAAGCTACCGTTCACTTCTGCCATCACAGAGTTTTTTGTTTGTTTTAACAGCAGTGCATTCTAAAACTATGCGCAGAGGTGGAAATTAACACTAGTCCGCTGGCAAGTCAAATACCTGTAGGGCGAGTGAAATTAGCTAGCAAGTCATCCTGCTGGTGACCTGACAAATCCAATAGGCAAAGAAGATACAGGTGAAACTTGAAAAATTAGAATATCGGGCAAGAGTTCATTTATTTCAGTAATTCAACTTAAAAGGTGAAACTAATATATTATATAAACTCATTACATGCAAAGTGAAATATTTCAAACCTTTGTTATAATTTTGATGATTATGGCTTACAGCTAATGAAAACACCAAATTCAAAATCTCAGAAAATTAGACTACATGAAATCAATAAAAAAAAAAAAAAGATTTTAAATACAGAAATGTCAACCCACTGAAAAGTATAATCATGCATATGAACTCAGTACTTGGTTTGGGTCCCTTTTGCATGAATTACTGCCTCAATGCGGAATGGCATGGATGCTATCAGCCTGTGGCACTGCTGAGGTGTTATGGAAGACCAGGATGCTTCAGTAGCGGCCTTCAGCTCTTCCGCATTGTTCAGTCTCATGTCTCTCATCTTTCTCTTGGCAATGCCCCATAGATCCAGCACAGTAATCCCACAGTCACTGAACCAGGTTTTGGTACTTTTGGCAGTGTGGGCAGGTGCCAAGTACTGCTGGAAAATGAAGTCAGCATCTCCATAAAGCATGTCTGCAGAATGATGAAGTGCTCTAAAATAGCAGATGACATGGCTCCCCAAATCAACACAGTGTGTGGAAACTTCACACTGGACTTCAAGCATCTTGGATTGTGTGCCTCTCCATTCTTCCTCCAGACTCTGGGACCTAGGTTTCCAAATGAGATGCAAAACTTGCTCTCATCAGAAAAGAGGACTTTGGACAACTGAGCAACAGAGGAACAAGAGGAATATGACATTTGAAGCTCATGTCCAAGATTCGTCTGTGGTGGCTCTTGACGCACTAACTCCAGCCTCAGTCCACTTCATGTGAGGCTTTCCCACACTTTTGAATAGCCTTTTCCTGACAATCCTCTCCAGGCTGTGGTCACCCCTGCTCCTTGGGCACCTTTTTCTTCCACACTTTTCCCTTTCACTAAAAATTGCTGTAGTCACTGAACCACAGTTAAAACAGCCATAATTATTATGGTATGTATTAACACAACTCAAGTTTAAAGGAGTTTATTTGGCTGATTCATGGTGACGAGATTTCTAGTACATTGTACAACAAATAAATCTGGAAAATAGTCAGGCGCACGCGCGCACACACACAGTCAGTGCCGTCTCATGAGATCAACTGCCATCTTAAAGACAGGTCATAGGTGTCAATGCTGACCTACATGCAGTGTTAGCGCTGCTGTTACTCAGAGACAACGCTGATGGATTATTAGAACTGGGAGCGAGGGAAGTGATATTGTCCAGGCGCCGGCCCAGGACTAGATATCCTCATTGACCTACATTCTTAGCAAGAAATTAAAATAAGCAACAAAATACTGCTGCATGATTGTGGGATTTTAAGGATTTAGGGCAAATAATTAATCAGTCAGACACTTAGGTAAAGAAATGAAATGCATCAAATTGCACCACTGGTTATTTTTAAGCCACATTCTTCCACCGCAATTGTACATGGCTCAGAAGGTAAAATAAACAAGACCGCAGTGCAACCTCATGAAAGCCTAGATAACCGTATAAATGAACACTACTCCTATAAAGCAAATAAGTCATCCTGATTATCAATTAGCACAGACACACAGCTCTCTCAGTGGCTTCTGGTCACTCTGTCAGCAGGTCTGCTCAAAGCCACAGCTGGAGGAAGTGAACATGTAACTGAAGTAAAGCCAACTGGAATCATACAGCATTGAGTGTGTGTGTGTGTGTGTGTGGTGTGCAAGCATTTATCCGCCTCTATATTCTCCCCATTTCTTCCCATGTCTTTCTTCTTTGTCCCATCTTCTCTGTGATCTTCAAAGTCGATGAAGACGTGTGTAGCTTTAGGCGTCTCCGCCCTGCTCAGTCTATCACAGGTTGAGGGACAGACTTAATCCTCGTACACACAAAAAAATAGTGCACCTGTTCAGATGACTAATGAACATGCGCGAACACACACACACACACACACACACACACACACACATCTAGCTGATGTGGTAATACTCAAGAGTTCAAAGCCATTTTACATTCAATCCATCTGCCTGCTGCATCCAACCACCTGGACATGCAACTAACGGCCAACCTGCCCATCGCATTAACAGTCACATGGTACAGATACATACATGTTTTAATGGTAAACAGTCTTCATTAAAGCCTTCAGAATTTTACTCAGGAATACACACTACTGTTTTTACAGCATTTTCCCAAAAGTACTAAAATAACACTTCACCCATTTATACCAACTAACATCATAAGCAAAAAAAAAAAAATACACGGTATGACATTTGCAAAGGGAAAACAGACATTAAAGTTTCCTATTCAGTTCCACAGTATAGGTATAAAATATATATATACACAAGTATAAAAGATGAAATACAGTGGTATCTCTTGGAAATAAAATGGAATCAGCCACAATGTCTTTCTGAAACGATCTGTTTACTCCTGTACTCGAGTTTCAATGACCCCTGCACCAAGCGCGATGATTAGCAAACATTACCAACTTGAGGCGAGCGAAACCACAGAACTATTATAAGAAAATGGTGGCCGTCACCACAGACACGAGCAGCAGTGAAACATTAGCAAGGATAAACCATGTTGGGTGAAAGGCTCCTTTAACGATCAGGTAGATTGTAAGCAAGATGAGGAAAAACTCAAGTTCTGAAGATGCAAATGGCTGATTGAGAAAAATGGAAAAATTGCACTGAAACCCTCCAACTCCCATCTCTAGAGTAGCTTTCTAATGCACAAATCTGTGCTTCTCATGCTCTTATCATGGAGCACTTCATGAGCTGGAGCAGGTGTGTTAGGGTCCAGGAAACGCTGCAGCACATTAGGATCATTACAGCACATTAGGCAAAATTACCCTGGGCATTTACTCATGCAGTTTGGCTTCATTTTCCCACTCTCACTGAGAATAGCTAAATGATTTCAACATGAAAAGCCATTTTCAAGCTTGGCTGTACTCGGGCCGATGCATTCTAGCCTCAGGATGTCCACAGTGGAAACCTCGACAAATGCAACACCAACAAATTCACACACGAACACTCGTCCTCTTACTTCACACTGAACTCAATAGTGAACCCAAGATCATTTTCTTTAAATATTCACTTACTAGCCGAACCACTTAATCCTTTTAGGGTTTTGAGAGGGCTGGAGCCTATCTCAGCCAATACTGAATGCAGGCAGGGTAGGCTGTGAACAGCTTGACAGACCATCAAAACACACAATCAATTCACACTCCGGACCTTCTTGCTGTGAGGCAGACGTGTTCACCACTATGCCACCGTGCCTTCCCTCAAAATATTCACTTTGCTTTATTTTGGCATCCCCCCCAGTCTTTGAATCCAGATACACTGCAGCAAACTTGCATGGACTCCATCATGGCCAGAGAAATGAGGGAGTGAGTGTATGAATATTTATAGATTTAAATTGATGAATGAGGTGGGAGGACAGTGGTGTCTGTTTGTGTTGCGTCTCCCCGCCAGGCATTTATTTGTCAGACCCAGAGGTTTCCTCCCATGTCTGATCACTAGCGTTGATATTAATAAAAAACATACAGTGTACAGTACAGTACTGCTTATGCTTTTTCACATGGCATTTCTTCCTGTCAAAATCACATCAAAACAGTTAGAAACTGTAATATTCCCACTGTTTTAAATGCCTTCATACATTGGATCAACAAACATTTTCAAATGGCTTCCTGAATGTCACATCAACAAGGTGCACGGTTTGAATCCAGGTTGATGCCGCAGCCATTTAATTGGCTGAGCTCTCATGGGAGGGACAGATGGCATACGCCTACTTCTCTATCACTCACTACAATCACCAATCATGGGGAACCAATGAGCATGTTAGGCTACCCCAAAATATGCATGGGGAGGGGAATCCAAATAAATAAATAAAAACAAACAAACATGTTGAGATGTGCATCATACTGTTGTATCATTCTAACCCTTAGCACACAGGTACACAGAGGTTGGGTTTTGTTCTATTGCACATTACTTTTTTAACTGGTTCGGAACCTGAACAGTTGGAATTGGAAGATCGTTGATTCCGGGCTACACGGTGTTGTAGTGGTTAGCACATTCGCTTCATAACAAGGAGGTCACAGCAAGGAGTTTGCATGATCACCCCATGCCTGCTTGGGTCTCCTCCGGGCACTGCTGTTTCCTCCCACAGTCCAAAAGCATGCACAGAATTGTCCGTTCAATATTGCCCCAGGTGTGAGTGTGAATGGTTGTGTGTGTATGTGTTGGATCTGTTATGGTCTTGAGAGCTGTTCACAGTGTGACCTCCTTTCACCCAGAGTTGGCTGAGATAGGCTCTAGCCTCCCCGTGACCCTAATAGATTCAAGCAGTTTGGCAAATCAGTGAGAGAATGAGAGCTGGCTGATTTCTAGAGTGTGAACCGTGACATCATTTCTCTATATTTTAAAGTGGAAGCAGAGCGTTGCATTGAAAAAGTATAAAATCAGAAATATATGCAATAACAGAAAAATCTTTGTCAGTACTGTTTACTTCTGTTGTAAAGCATCCTCCAATGACAACACACTATTGACTACAAATACGGTCTTCTTCTCTAGCTGGCACCAAGATTGGAAGAATACTCAACAGAACCGGTTGAAAGGTATAAGAGATGACCCTACAGGAGAGAAGTAACAGAGATGTGGAGGATGATGGTACACACAGGATCAGTCTGGGATCATGCAGTGATCACCAGAGGAAAGGTATCTGAAGGGAAAACCCTGTTGCTCCTCTTCACATTCTTTGTCAACAGTTTCCACAACAAAATCCCCTCAACTCTGTGCTTCAGAGTGGGGAGGAAGCCTAGCTGACCACACACCCACACACCTACAGCAATAACTCTCACTGTCCAAACTACCAGAATCCTTTAGATGGATAAACCACACATGTTTCACTGACAGTTGCCTGGGCAACGGTGAAAAACAGCACACTCTCACAGGAGGTAAAGAGCATGTGTGTGTGTGTGTGTGTATATATATATATATATATATATAGAGTACACTGCCAACACACACACAAACACACACAGCCAGCCAATCACATATAGCCAGCAGTGTCAGTCCTGTGGTCCCTTAGTGCCACTACATCACAATTTTTGCTCTGTTCTCATACCAGTATGTCACAGTGGTGCAGGAGTTAGCACTTCCGTCTCACAGTAAGAAGGTCCTGGGTTCGAGCCCCGGCCTCGGGTGTTTTTCCGTGGCGTTTGCATGTTCTCCCTGTGCTTGTGTGGGTTTCCTCCGGGTACAAAGTTTTCCTCCCTCAGATCAAAGACTGTTCCAAATTGTCCCTATTTGTGAGTGTGTTGGCCCTGCAATGGTCTGGCAAGCTGTTCAGGGAGTTTCCGACTTTTACCCAGTGTTGGGTGAGATAGGATCCTGCCTCCCCATGACCCCTATCGGGTTAAGTGGTTCGACAAAGGAGTGAGTGAGTGTTCTTATATCACATCACTGATCCAACAAATTAGCTAATTAACAGACCCTACCTGAGTCAACTTGGGTGTGCTGGAAATGTGTAAACACTGAAGTACACAAGGCAGAGAAACTGCAGTGGCAGAGCTCGACATTACTGCTCTAATTTAAAATTCTGACTTTATACATATAGAAATTGACTATACATATATAACTGACAGCTGGCTTGTTAAGAGACAGCAACTTTAAAGGTGTGTACACTCATAAAAGATCAGTACAACAGTGTATGTATATGTATATATATATAAATAAGTGTTATAAATGCTACATTATGCTTTACACCACATTAAAGTAGCTCAGGTGCAAAATTAGGGGATCCGCTTTACATCAACATGTCTGATAAGATCAAGGAAGTATAATCTCTGCCAGTCTAACAGCCTCAGTCTCCTTCCTGTTCGAAAGTCTTGTGAAAAACTGGTGTCTCAAGGGAGGGCAGTGCAAAGGAGAGTAACTGTGCAGGAGAAAACCGGGGGCCCCAAAAATGCAGACTGTGGGAACAGATGAACTAGTTAAGTGCAACACCCTGCTGTCCACTTAAAAGCCTTTTCAGTCTTTTTCCACTGACACAGCTGTGTGTGAGAACTGAGGAGAAAATTCTCTTCCTGCCACAAGCCACGCAACCACTGCTAATCACTAAAGCTGAATGGTGGCAATTACAGCTCTACACATGATGACAATGGGGGCTAACTGAATGCTGGCATGGATACATTCTGAAAGACTAAACACACAAATTGCAAAAAACCTCGAGATTAAAACGATGCTATATATGAAGTGGGAGAGGTTTTGCTTTAAAACTTTTCACTTAAATTGATACTGAATGGAGTGTCATCTCGGAAGAATTAAACACAATAAATATTTGGACAGAGATTAAAGAGTGGTGCTTTGGACTTTTTAATTACAAGCCAACCCCAGTATTTCCAAAAGAAGGGCTTTATTCTAACTCTAAAAGCCTAAACACACTCGAGAGGCCTGAATACATGCTGAGAAAGGAAGACATTATTCCATTCAGTCATAGGAAAATAATCCAGGCCATGGTGGTGTGATACGGTCCAATGTGAAGCAGACACAGTGGACACCGCAGCAATTTGCCCATGATTACAAGTTATTAACCAATGACATATTACTGCTTTTAAATGCAACAAGCTTAAGGCCATGTAAAATCTGTAGAACAAATTATAAACAGTGCCTCCTTAGCCTCTTTATGTGCGTAACTCATACAAACTTTATGCTCTTAGAATAAGAGCTAATTCATAGGCATCATAGGCCTCCGTCGATGCACAGGTTGTGGTATGCACACAGCTCAAGCAGTTGTTGGCTGTTCTCGATCATCCTGCCCACACCAAACTGTCCAAGGCAGGAGGGCCAAGAGATGTGATCTGCACCCACTCTGGCGTTGAAGTCGCCCAGTAGGACCATCTGTTCCTTGCTGGGGATACTGCTGATGGTGGCTTCGAGATTCTCGTAGAACTGGTCCTTGGCATCGAACGACGAGGACAGCGTTGGGGCGTACGCGCTGATGAGGGTGACGGGGCCTGTGGCGGTGTTCAGGCGGAGGGTGAGAAGTCTTTCTGAGCCTTTGCTGCCTGGCTCTACTATAGTCAGCAATGTGTTTCTCACTGCAAAGCCCTCTCCGTGTATCTGTGGCTCATTGGAGGTCTTCCCCTGCCAGTAGAAAGTGTAGTTTTTCTCCCTTAGCGAGCCTGAGTCTGCTAGCCGTGTTTCCTGGAGTGCGGCGATGTCCACATTCATCCTCTTGAGCTCATCGTTGATGACGGCTGTTTTTCTTGAGTCGCTAATATCCTGTAGGTTGTCAGAAAGTCCAGTCAGCATTGTCCATACATTCCAGCTTCCCAGTTTTAGAGTTGAGCTCTCTTGATGCTTTGGTTTGTTGCCTGGTGTGGTGGTTGCAAACTGCCTGTGAGATTTCTCCTAATCCCCATGCACCCAATGAGGAAAGCAGACTGTGGCGGGACAGCACGTTATTGGCTGGGGGCTGCCCAGCTTGAGGTGGGCGGTAGCTGTCCTGTGGGATTAGAAAATCCCTCCCACTGACGAGAACGACCCCTGGCGCCATGCTCTACGCCAATTGAGCAGTGACTTATAACCGGTAACTGACGTTCTCCGTGTTGTTTCTACGCTTGAGGCGAAGTTGGAGTGTCCTCTCCAGGTGTGATTCGGTGTGTGGTGTTGTCAGATGCAAGCCTGGGCGGTGTGATAGGGAGGACAAGTTGTTGCCCATGCAGCAAGTCCCCCCTCTCCACGACACTGATGGGACTAAAGGAACGACTAGGTCGCTACAATTTGGGACCAGTGCCGTCGCAGGAGCTGCCAGGACGGAGCTGAATACAGCTGCAAACTGCCTTAGGTACTCCGGATTTTTCCTCGAGGTTTGCTCCTGAAGCCTTTTCTATGACTGGATGTGGCCGCAAGGCAGCGAAGGTTTGAAATCAGGGTTTTCCTTCCCCTGGACTCGTGGAGGGAAGGAATGTCCAGTTTAACCCGTACAAGTCCAGAGGACTTGTCCACTGCCCCTCTTAAACTTTATTATTAAATTAAAGGTTTAAGGTTTAAATTAAACCTCTTAAAAGGGACAAAAGCTTTCCTACATCGGCTACAGCGGCACTTAGTGTGCAAGGTACCCCCGCCATGCAATATGGATAAATGTACCACATATGCCCTATATAGATACTTTTTCATTTTAATTACCTGTGTGATTGTCTTAGTACGTGGACATGACATAGATTTACGAGATTGCTGGAGTTTGACTCTTCAAGGTCACTCAAGGTCAAAAGGTAATGGTCTTTTTTGAAAGTCCATTTATTGTTTTATATCGGTGGTGCATAGTAACAAGATATCTCACAGCAAATGTCTTTAGTTATAAGCACTTTAAGACCAAAATTTTGCGACATTGACCTTTGACCTAGACATTCCGAAATCAAATTATCTCTGGGTAATGCTCCCACCAAGTTGGCTGAAAAGCCATGAATGGATGGTCATGATTTTGTTGACAGACAATCTGAAAAACAAACAGACTGACTCAAAAATGTCTGTGATTACAATACCTGTGTATGGACGGAGATAACAATTACATATTTTTTCTCCCCAAACAGCATGCATGCATATATATATATACACACACATTTAAATTATTTATTCGTTTTTATAAATTTTTTTTATTATTAGCAGGGCTCCTGATTGGAGCATGGAAAATGGCCCGTCCAGCACAGGATACTTATAACCCATCAACTTAATTTTGGATGGTTATCTTTTTTTCTGGGCAACATGGTGGCGCAGTGGATATCATGTCCACCTCACAGCAAGAAGGCCTGGGTTCGATTCCCGGTCGTTCTGTGGAGTTTGCATGTTCTCCCTATGCTTGCGTGGGTTTCCTCTGTGTAATCCGGTTTCCGGCTAATTGGCTGTTCCAAATCGCACCTCAGTGTGAGTGTGAATTTGTGCGTTAGCCCTGCAATTGCCAGGTAAACTGTCCAGAGTAAACTCCACCTTTGCCCAGAGACGGCCGAGATGGGTGCCAGCTTCCATGCAACCCTAATTAGGACTAAGCAACTTAGAAACTGAATGAATAAAATGAATGCCCTGTGCTTGCCTAAAAAAGAAAAACCTAATAAGGCTACTGTGTCAGTTGATGTTGGTTAACTGTTATATATTGCTCACGTGTATGACGATAGGCAGCAATAAAATAAATAAATACATAAATAAATAAACAAACAAAACAGATTTATTATTTATAATGAAACTGAAACCTAAAAAACACCATTGCTCAGACTCGCACAGAATAAAACACACAATCTAACTCGAGCAGACAGACAGACAGACTTGCAGATAAATAAATGTTCCTGGAGCAAATGCTGAAATCAGAAGTTTTACGGAACATGAACTTGTTAAACAGACAATTAAACTAATAAGACAGGTGACAGAAATCAAAGTGGAAATCAGGCAGTGTAAGGAAACTATCAATAGAGACATCTATCGGGAGCTCTGCTATTAGGCACTGTATAAATCTATAGATTATATTTTATTTGTTACAAGCAGAACTAATGTCAGAGTTGTGCTCATAGTGCAAATTAAATCTTCACTTTCTGATCGGAGGATCCAACAGCACTGCAATGTGTATCAGTCTGGCTTCTAGTTAAACCATAAGCGGATGTGAAGTCTCAGATATGTCTCCAGAGACCTTGTTTTTCATCATGTTTGTCAAAGCCACAGAAGAAAAGTAGTATCTGCTTTGGCAGATATGTTTTCAGGTCATAATACACTCCGAGATCTGGGGAGTGAAAGATGTCCTGGTTTCATCAAAAGCAGAAATAGTACAGCTGATCTGGGCTGAAAAGAGCCGCTGGGAGAAAACGTGATGCCAAACGCTCACTCAAATCCAGTCATAACATTCATCACTGAGCTTAAGAGAGGCAGGAAACAATAACTTTGCTGATTACTCACATACATACAGCAGCTTTCATCTGCTTCAGTGGAATTAAATAAACTCCTGCTGAAAGCAGCAACATCAACTTATGTCACACATAATATATAGATTTATGCACTGCCCAAAGACGGAGCTCCCCATAAATATCTCTACTGATAGGTGTTTGAGGCTGGTGTTATAAGAGTAGCATGGCTCCTTTAAGGACTGAGTCAACATCAGACCTGGAGGAAAATAATAAATAAATAAACAAATCTCCCCTGATACATGGACACAGCCTTATTTTCATAACCCTAAAACTATCCTGTGCGTGTGTCGGAGGGTAGGGGCGATCAGAAGCACAAAGGACTGATTACATCATATAAAGAACCAATCAGAACACTATTAGTCCCAAAATGTCCATTATCCCAGCTCGCATCTCTGCAGTCTGAGACCCAAAATAAAAACCTTTTTTCGTTTATTGGTTAATGTAGAAAAATATGACTTTTCTACACTATATAAAAGGTTGTGCATTCAGCTCAGTTCTTTAAGTCATCTTAATGAACTTGGTGTGTTTTTGCACTAAATATTAACGGGGAACATTGTGAGGAACATCTATATTTATGGTGACCCTTCTGTCTTCAGATTTGTGCCTGTTTTCTGTTTTGTTATTGCGTGAGCTATACATAATAGCCAATCAGCATCAAGTCAGCAATGGTAAACGGACATGGGACAGCCATCGAAGTCATGTTCCATGCCTAAGGGGCTAAACTAAGCTCTGCTATAATCAGTCAAAGACACCCATTTAGAAAAGATCTCTCGGAAAAAGAGAGAATAGCTATTATTATAAAGACTTACAGAAACACTGCAAAGGCTTTTAACTCTCTGTTTAATGCAACATCGAACACATGACTTATACCGAAGGAAGAATTTGACACTTTGTTCCCACCTCTGCTCAGAAAACATTCTGGAGGATCAGAAGTTTTTATTTATCTATAATCACAAAAGTTACTGAGTTTTTGAAACCTCAGAATAATCTGCTTTTTTCTAAACCACCTTGCACCGCCAGGTTTCTTCAGTAGCTCCGACTCATACAGGCTTTGAAGAGAGGGGTCAGGGATAAAATTTCAGGTGGTTGCAATCTAGAAACTCACCACAGGATGCCACTAGGTAGAGCTAAATATAACATACCGTACCATTATTGAAACAGAACTCCGTTATTGTGAAAGTTTAAAAAGATTATTTAAAATTTACTAAATGACTGTGCCAACTGAATTGTGTTTATGAATTTCTGCAACCTTAACCATAACTGCAACACAACACAGACCTGAAAAATTATCTTACCAAAGCTGATCTTATGAAACTCTTTCCAACTTTCAATAACACAGTAAATGGTAGACTTTCCCTACAGTTTTGACTTCATAATGACTGAAGCATTTTGGAGTTCACTTGAACTAAATTAAAAACAATGTAGAACTTCAAATTCATTAGTGGTAACCATTTCCCCTCCATGTGTCTTAAGAACGCTCTGGTCCAAGAAAGGACTTTTATTTTGAATTCCTGTTGGCACTATTGCGAGAGAACCACAGGGAGTTATTTTGAAATCCAGTTGGAGCCACAGTACAAGAGCCACCACAAGAAAGTTGTACAATGACTCATACATAGTCTCATGCCATGTACCAGACTCTTTACAAATACTGGACATTTACAGCAGTGGAGTTGAGACAGCATGATTGAGACACAGTTTAGAGAGGAGAAAATAATCTAAACAGAAAAAATGTATTGGTCACATTTCTAAATAATAAAGGCACAGAGCTTCTACTAATAATTATATGAACGAATTGGATTTATCAGATACAAAATCACAAAAAAAATCAGGAAATTTTACCATTCCTATAGCTGAGCATAGACAATTTTCTCTATTTTTGCATACAGATGAATTAAATCATTTTGTTTACTTTTTCATACGTCCTAAAAGTAGATAAAGGTAACCCAGTTACACAAGTGAGATAATTATCATGCTTAGATATTTAGTGCATAAAATGACCCAATTCCAAATGTCTGTAAGCGTCAAAAGTATGTGAACCTCTGCTTTCAGACCCAGTTGTAGTAATACAGCAACTAAACATTTGGGGTAACTGTTGATTATCGACTTTTAAGGCTCTTAATCTATTCCTCCGCACAGAACAGCTTCATATCTGGTCTGTTGTTGGGTTTCCTCAAATAGTAACACAACTACAATATTTCTATTGGTTTAAGCTTTGTCTTGGCCATTCTAAAACATTATATTTATACTTCTTTAAAGAGGAGTCAAACCCAAACGGTTATAATAAAAACTTGCCTTCATAGTATATGTCCATACCCATAAAAGCTCACCATGGATATTACAACCCTCTTCGTGTTGGGGGGACGCAAGTAATAAATTCTTACACAGGGGGCTTACACACTGTATTGTGAAAAGTGGGGTGGGAGTGATGTTGAAGCAATAAACGCTGTGGACACACACACACACACACATTCCTAGTTTTATTTTACCCCAAGAGCAAGAAATGTAATAGTTCACACAGTCTACATGTAAATTATAAGCAATTAAAAGAGTTTTCTCACATTGGGTAGTCCACCATCAAGAGAAAACGGAACAATGGTGTGAATGGCAAAACCTGCTGAGGGGCATAAAACATTTGAACATTTGCGGGCAAAATAAACAATGAATAATATGCTCGTTAGCTGCATTGAACAAAAACAGCTGTTCTATAGAACGTCGTAAACCCTCAGCCAGGACGCCTCAATCGCATGGAAGACAAAAATAGAAGTTTTGCCAAGGTCAAAGGTCACATGCAACCCCACACACAGGTTTAGGCCATAGGGAGTGACTATGCAAAAGTTCAGAAAGCACGCCTGTGCATGAGCCGAGCAATGGGCCAGACAAAGTTATTGTCATGCCGCCTGCCCGCCCGCCCACCCAACAAGCCAATGACAACACCCCTCAGCCAGATATGACAATGAATATTAATACTAAAAATAAAGACAATTAGCATTATTTACCTTTAATCCATTACTTTCTGCTTCTCTTCCTTGCAAAATACCACTGACTTTAGTTTCTTGCTTTTCATTCCTTGGAGCAGTGAATTTGAGTAATCAGGTTCATTTAATTTCAGAAAAAGGTGTCCATTCTTGTCAGCGGTAGTCACACACACACGCTACAGATGTGGTAGTTTGGTTAAAAGGAGCTGATACAAGTATGCAGTGTTTAAGACAGTTCCCACACTCTATAGTGTACATGGTCACTAAAGATCTAAGACTACACTTGATCTTAGTGACTCACAGAGAAAAGTGTATGTGTGTTCTGTAATAATAAAGGAAGAGGGATATTTTTAGGACTCAGGAGACAGACCTCTATAATTAGAACTGTGACTGGAGTACATATGGCAGTCATTAGCTTTAGAGGACATGCATTTCCCAGCACTGTACTATGTTCTGCTTCTTGTACACAAACTTTGGAAAAGAAGAGAAACTTTGACAGTCAAAGCAGCAGCAGGATTTTACACGAGCATCTGATTATTCAGCTTCTGTGAGTTGATGTAGCACCTGGTCACTTCACTGTCCTGCTCATGCATCCACTGGGTGTATAAACTATTAAATATCCAATTGGCCGTGCAAATGCTTCATGTTTACACCTAAATACAACTAACTCGGGCAGAAATCCTGATTATTCATCCGATTCAAATACATATACACTGCCACTCCCTGTGCTTGCTTGGGTTTCCTCCTAAAACCTAAAGACATGCACATTAGGCTAATTAGCTGTTCCAAAGTGACCCTGGGTGTGAGTGTGAACGGTTGTGTATGCGCGTTTCCTTGGGGATGATCTGGTGAGCTGCTCAGAATGTATCCGGCTTTCACCCAGTGTCGGCTAAAATAGGCTCTCCAGCCTCCATGCGTATGAGTATTTAACATAGTTGCATTTAAACGCCACAAATTTAAACTTTCACGGTGCAGAGTTTAGACATCATTCGGGCTGACAAAGAAAAAAAAACGTGATACAACTTTTTTTAGTTAAAAGGGGAGACAGCAGTTAAAAGTCCTTTGGTGCACATGCGGGTGGTGTAAGGGTACAGCTACCTGATTGCACTTAACTATAGTGAGATAAACTACTTTTTGGTGAAGGTTTCACACACACCACGACATCTTACAATTAATCTACCAATCAGTGGAGTGCTGAAGCAGTGACAGTAAATCTGGTTGGCGCTCTAATCGACAGCACTTTGCCTCTGCAACCTTATTACTTCTCCAGCCCAACACACACACAATAGGACAGCACTTTACATCATAAGATCTGCCATGAGCCTGCACGCATGTGGGTGTGAATATAACCGCACCATCAATGAGATCACAACAAAGATACACACTTATAAAGATTCAGAGAGTTTATTTTTAGAAGTTAGTTTCTTCAATATGCTGGCCATTAAACCTTTACAGGAAAGTAACAAGAGAAAACAAGGAAATAAAAGTGGGTGTGCATGATGAACAGGAGTCAGCAGTTTTGTGCGAAGGTGCAGTGAGACTGAGCAAAGTGAAGAAACAGAAAGACACCATGCTGAATCAGGTCTGAGACAACAGAACAAGAGACCAAACCAGATTAAGGTTTAGTCTTTTCCTGTTCTAAGTTTAGGCCGTGAGAACCGGCTCCAATTAACAGAGGAACAAAGAGTCTGATTTCTTTCTTTAGAGCAATATCACTGCAAGCAAATAAAATAATTACACACAGACAGTGAACAGGAAAAAAGAAAGAAAGGGAGGGTTTGTTTGTTGTCTCAAGAGAGAAAAAGTCATTAGCAAAGGGATGAGACGAAACAGGGGAGCAACTTCAGTCTACTCCAGGAAAGTCCCTGGACACACAGCACTTCCTGTAGCGGAAAGTAGCACTTCCTGTGCGGCTCCAGCCAACTGAACTTTAGAGGAAATATGAACTTGTCCATCCGTAATTAAGCACCATGGCAACCATATCAAAAGAAGTAGGGAAAAATTCTGTAAACACCCCTCCAACATAAACATAAGCTCCATACTTTAGAGAATACGGTTAAACTGAGGTTTTATTGCTGTTATGACCGTATGTCCATCTATACATCAGTCAGTCTGTGAAACGCCACAAGCTCCGAGTCCACAAACCAAAAGAATTAAGTTTAAAAACTGAAAACCACTTCAAATGCTAAATTTGTTGCTTTCTGACTACAGTGTCCCTCATCATCTAACATTTTTAGGTAAAATCCTACTTCTTCCCAAACCAGATATTACACCGCCAGGGAAGAACATCATGCTTCACTGCCCTCACAGAGCTTAAAATGTTGATCACCGGACCCTGTGTCAGGAGTACAGAGCAGGCAAGTGTCAGGTAAGTCTCTGAGTTCCAAACATGAATGCCTACCACCACCAACTAGCCTGCTAACACTAATGACAACTGACTGGCTGTTAAACTGACTAGTCATGTGACTAGACCGTTGCCATAGAGACTGTTGCAGCTGCTGGACCTTAAAGATGAGGAAATTGAACATGCAAGTCAGGTGCTATAAGGACAAGTAAAGTGAAACTTTACAGATCCCTCACTCTCATTTACTGAACTGCTTAATCCTACCAGGGTCACGGGGGGGGGTAATGGAGCCTATCTTAGCCGACACTGGACAAAGGCAGAGGACATCCTGAACAGCTCACCAGACCATCACAGTGCAAACACCCACAACCATTCACACTCACACTTAGGGGCAATTTTGAACAGACAGTTATCCTAATGTCTTTGGACTGTGGGAGGAAACCGGAGTACATGGAGAAAACCCACGCAAGCAACCCAGAACCTTCTTGCTGTGAGGCGAACGTGCTTACCACTACACCACCGTGCCACCCTTTTTGGACCCCATGATCTCTAAAGTAAACAGCATACAACAAACAGTTCTCGGATCTCTCCACCTGGATGACAGTTAAATTAGCATGCAGATATAGTCTGGATTATATTGTACAGTATTTAGATCCCATATATATATATACAAATGCTTCATGTTTACACCTAAATACAACTAACTGGGGCAGAAATCCTGATTATTCATCCGATTCAAATACATATACACTGCCACTCCCTGTGCTTGCTTGGGTTTCCTCCT
>JAQMYF010000004.1:30731535-30751446 GCA_030014195.1 Neosilurus mollespiculum
CCAGCCCTCGCCCAGAGTCGGCTGAGATGGGCGCCAGCCTCCCCGCGACCCTAATTAGGAATAAGCGGTTCAGAAAACGGATGGATGGATGTTTGATGATCAAGGAAATACCTTTTAATAAAACCTGCACTCATTGATTTTTCTGGAGCGTTCATTGGCAACACGATCACAGCAAAACCCTAAATCTTTTGACCATAACCCACCTGTTGAGAGGCAGCTGTTGGTCTTGGGCCGACGTCACTCAAAAACCGAGCCCAGAGATCGTCCTCCTTTTTCTTCTGTGACGCCCCTTTATTCTCAGTGGATTCTGTGACTGAATTTTCATCAGGCAGGTTTACATCCACTTCTCTCTGTTTGTCTGTGTCACTCTCATCCCCGCCTTCCAGCTTCAGTCCTTTCTTCCTTTTTCTTTATTAAATAGAAAATTATAAATTTAATTATATCATTATAATAGGATAACATAAAAACATCCCTAACTCAAACTCATCTGCATCCGATTCATTAAACAGAAAGCAGTCTGTATTAGGTTTGTCTCTGTAATGGCAAACTCCTCTGTTATTAGTGATCAGAATCACATGAAACATGGCAGACTTGTTCTTGTGGATAGTAGCTAGAATTCCATGGAGCACAATTTTGGAGTTTTAAACCAGAAACAGAATTATGATGTCATAACTGAAAAGATTCCAGCCGCTCCACAATGCATGGACAGAATCGAATGAAATTTGGCAAAATTATTCTTTACCACAATGTTATTCACTAGTTTGCAGGGTCAAGTTTTTCACTTTTCCACTCAGATGGAAAGCCATGACATCACAGCCATGAAACTTTCCTTCTCCTCCATTATTTCAGGCGGGAATCACATTAAACTTTACAGGTTTATATTAGATGACCTGACGGACAATTCCATGGAGCCGGATTTTTGATTTTCAAACCGGAAACGGAATCATTGGCATTACCAGCTATGTATCAGAATGCCTCACAGTTATTCCTCTGGTGTGCAGCTCAACTGAGCTTGTTTTTTCCTAAGCTGATTAAAGGATACCTGTGGTGAATGTGTTATTAGCTATTTAAAACGATCACATATAACATCAGCGGTTCCTTCTGGCAACATCAGTCCATGCCTGTTTTCAAAGTGCGTGCGAGTGTTTTACAACTCTAGGCATGCACAGAGACATGTTGCCCTTCTGACTGGCTGTTCCAGCCTGGTAGTGACACAAATTTGTTGTATTGGCTGGGCTACATCACCGACCCGTGTAGCATAAACAGATGCAGAAATCACGCAAAACATTTCCTTTTGTTCCTAAACCACAGGAAAGTGGAGTTGCCGAGCTGGCAAAACGTTAGCCCCATAAACCATTTTGGATTTACCATCACACTCATCTCTGGCAGCATTCTCATCCTCAGAGTCACTTGATTGTGACGTCTTACTGTCTCCACAAGAGACTTCAACCCCGCCCAACGTGTTCACGTCACTTCCGGGAGAAAAACGCCTGCTAATCCCCACAGTTCAGCCCCCGCTAGTTATCCACGGGATAAAATGACCAGTTTTGTGGTTTTTATGGTCATTTATGTTAAAATAAGCATCTGTACCACTTAAACTTATTATATACACACTAATCATGCTGTAAGGATGACCAATATCGCTACTCTTTAAAGCCAAAAGAAATCTAATTAAGCCAAGAAAAATCTTTTTTTTTTTTTTAATTCAAGTTTTTAAATAATCATTATAACAATGTATTATACTTGGGGAAACTTTACCAGGGCTATATGTATTCCTGGGGTTTTATTTTTGCCACTCCACTAACTGTATGGGAAAGATCCAAAAGCAACAGGTATATAAACAGCACTTTAATTGAATGTTCAGTTCTACCTTGATGAAAGGCCTTTACTTGACTTCTTTTTCTTTTTGACCTTGTCACTCCGAGCTTCACTGGGGTCGTCTGCATGCAGGCCATCTTCCTTTTCACACTCGTTCAGATCATCTTCACTCAGGTTGTCGTCTGATCAACAAAAGCAAATAAAGTAAAGATGAGCAGCGAGCTGGATCGGACTTTCACAGATCACAAGCCACAGAATCACAACACTGTTCTGTGGAGGTTTGCGGCTTATACACTGTAATTAAATAACTGAAAACAAGGCGGTTTACTTGTGTACCAAAATAACTGGAATAAACCCACTTAAGTACATTAAACTTGGTTACCAAACTCTGCACAGTGATTCGACCCAGCCAATCAGCACAAAGTTTACTATTTATCAAATCATCATTTAGCAGAAATATCACATTCCTGCAGAGGAACAGCTGCAGTGTTTTACCCACATGAAGACATCGATCCTGAGTTTGCATAAAATAGCATGATGTGTAAAACTAATTTAAATTGATTTCATTTATTAAAACTTTATAAATATGAGTCAGATAATATTACAGTCTTAAAGTGGGCAGAAACTGGTGACGCAACAGCAGAAGCTGGGAGGAAAAAATAATAAAACAAGGCTTTATTCAAAAGAAAGTTAATCTTAATCAAAACTCGATATGAAAATCTGTGTGTGAGTAAAATCTTAGTGCGATAGCTGCTATTGTAATGATTTTATGGGGGGTTATTTATAAACTGAATGATGTCATCAGTAAGTTAAGATGGCGGAGTTTGGCTTTAAACATCACTTCTTTCAGTATTTCAGGTGTTTATGTTTAAATATATGAATCTGGGTGTAGATCTAGTTTCTTACTGCACAGGTAATGATTTCAATCTAAACCTTGTAACACCTCCAACACAAACCTTACAATAAATGGCATGATCATATAAAATCCTACACTTATACATGTTAACCTGGGTACCGATGACATCATCATTCTGAGACTCGGTCTCCAAATAACTGCTCACGAAATCATTAAAACAGAAACTTACAGCCTGGAATTTTATACACAGAAAGAAATGCATCTAGAGATTTAAACAAGGTTAACTTTCAACACATGCTGTCTTCTCTTTTAACCTTGAACCGGAGCAAAGCACTGAATAAACCCAGATTAAACCAGCACCGAACACTGGGAACAAACACACAGTAAATACAGTGAGGGTTCGGAAAAGTAAGCAGCAAAAACACAGCGTGAAAGTGCCCCACTGGAGATCATGAACCAGCACACTGATGTGGGTGGTGTGTTTATGACAGGTGTCCATGGAGATGAGTCCTGAACTGCTCACAGGTGTGCACAAGGGCATGAGTGCCCCCTGGTGGCCTGGAGTCTGTATAATTTCAAACAGCTCACATGTGCTGTCATGTTCTTTTATGTTTGAATGTTACTTTCCTACCATGGTATATGTATATCACAGAAAATATTGCAATATAATTTTAAGGGTGTGTTAACCAGCACTAGTGCAAACTGCTCATCTTTCGTCTGCCATGATATAAAGTCATGAGAGCACATTACAAAAGAAAAGCAGTTGTGAGTATTTTATAAACTGTTGATACTGTGGAATTTTCTAGACTCTACACAGAAAGATGTGAGGACTGTAAAACCCAAACCCCAGAGAGTGAGACTGTTATACAGGCAGAGAAGGCTGAGTACAGTACAGGTGTTATTTGCTGACAGGAAGTCTACAGTAACTCATCACTCTTAACATCCGTGGTGAACAGAAAAGCACCTCGGGTGGACTCCAGGACAGAAACCCTCACCACAGTTCCTTCCTCTCATCATGGGCACAATCTTATCTAAACTATCCATCTGAAAATGGATTAAAAAAAAAAAAAATCACCTGGTCTAAGATAAATCTAACTACCACACTGCACACCCCAAGAACAGACCATGCTAACACAGCTAAAGCACGCTAGCTCGTATGCTAAACATAATTATAACAAATTAACTAAACCAATCTCTCACCGGAAGGAACATAATCTTCATCTTCATTAGAGGAATAATCCTCCGAGTCGTAGTCGGAATAATTCATCATGGTGATGGCAATAAAATCAGGCAACTAAAGGTACCAATAAATAAACAATAAAACACTCGGTTTGTTCCCAATAAGTGAATGGGCACTAAGCAAAAGGTGTGAACGGTTTGTGAATATGCCCTCGGACCGCGCAGAGAACACCAGCGCGCAAAACTTTCACAAAAACAAAAACACACACACAATAAAAATGACGACTATATTAAAGAAGTGTAAGTCTTCTTCTGGGACTTAATGGCGGTTGGTGCATTACCATTATGACGCAATACCGCCACCTACAGGCTAGCGTGTGCATTATAGCTGCATTTCCTCCGCCTGCTTCAGATCTGAACCAATCACTGAGCTCTATATTGAACTGGAGGCGAGGACAAAAGGTTACGAGGTTACGTAGGACAGTGAAGCCGCGCGGTCGCCATATTGGTACTCCCTAGTAACTCAAATTATGACTAACATATGGTCTTACAGCACCATTGAACTTATCTGGCTAATTTCACATAAGGTCAATACACTTTCTCACTAACTTACTTACCCATCTGCTGAACTGCTTAATCCTATTAGGGTCATGGGGAGATTGGAGCCTATCTCAACACTGGGCAAAGACAGGGTACACCATGAAAAGCTTGCCGGACCATCACAGGGCCAACACACACAACAGTTCATACTCACATCCACACCTTGGGGCAAATTGGAAAAACTGATTAGCTTAATGTGCATGTCTTTGAAATGTGGGAGGAAACCAGAGTACCCGGAGGAAACCCACACAAGCACACAGGGTAGGCAAGATAGGGTGAGTAACTCAGATAGAGCCGCTGCTCCTCTGCATCGAAACGAGGCAGTTGATGTGGTTCA
The DNA here is from genome assembly GCA_030014195.1 of Neosilurus mollespiculum. Classification (NCBI taxonomy): domain Eukaryota; kingdom Metazoa; phylum Chordata; class Actinopteri; order Siluriformes; family Plotosidae; genus Neosilurus; species Neosilurus mollespiculum. The sequence goes on from JAQMYF010000004.1 coordinate 30,736,326, forward strand.
AGAATCTGATTAGAATGCCGCTTGGTCATCTCCTTTTAGAGGTGTTTCAGACATGTCCAACTGGAACGAGGCCCCGGGGCAGACCCCAGAAATCAGGAAAGGGATTGTAATATATCATCTGGCCTGGGAACAACTCAAGATCCACCAGGAGGTGCTAGATTGTATTCATTTACATTTATTACTTTATAAAAGATTAACTTGAATGAAAACTTGTAGCAAAATTGAATAGGAACTCATGTGTGGAAATCATCATAACTGCAACAAAATATCAAAATATGAATACTGTACACTGTGTGGGTGAAAACAGTTCATTAAAATCTTGCTGTTTTTCACGTAAACATAATTTTCAAGTATATCATGATCTATAAGATATAGCGGCAAAATCATTCATATTTCAATCATATTTCCTGTCATGTCACGTCGAGCCTATGTTTCAAGGTCAGCTCGGGACATGTTGAGACTTGTTGAAAATGAGGTCACGAGGGACCAGTCAGAGTCTAGAGCTAGAGCTTAACTGTTCATAACTTAAGTAAAAGAATAACTTTATAAAATATGTTGCTATAATAAACAACATTAAAACATACAGCACTATTGGAATAAAATGTTTGCATGTTGCAAATAGCATGACTTTATGTTGGATAATTACATTGTTTTTAATTAATAATAACATGTATTTTTTCTGTACTATGCATTCCATAATGATAAAAATAAACACACTGATATTATGATGCCATATTATGTGCCAAATAAACCCACATATCGCTTTCTAGTGGCATTAAAACATTTTCTTTATGCTCACTTCCCCCACGGTTTCTATAGCAAAACCCCACAAGGAACACTCTCCAAGATGGCGTCAAGTTGACACCGCGAGAGCGATGCACGACCCGTCTGTTGTGTTTAGATGTCCTATGAGCTCAGTGATTGGCACACGTTGTGTCACGTGATTGCAGATCTCGTATTTGCCTACTTCCTGCCTTGACCCCGCCCTTCTACGGCAAGTTCGAATCAAATGACTACAATAGTTTGCTGTTTTATATTAATTACAGTAGCTTCACCTGTATTTCTTACTATATTCCATTGTGTACTGTGTAGAATTGATACATTGCCACTATTTAAATTAGTACAAAAGTAAAGAAACGCTTCAGGTCACGTGTCCGCAGGTGAATGGGTTGTGACGTCAGCGGCTGTGTTTGGGGAAGCAGTACAGTTCGGTGTTAGATTAGCGCTCCTTCTAAAGGTTTACACCAGGAACACGTTGTGTTCGATGCTCTAATGGTGGTATTTGAACGGTTGGGTTTTATGACTGATGGTCGCAGTGTCCAGTCGGTAAGAAATGCAGGGAGACTATAAATTACCCGAAATAGGGTTTGTGCAACAAATTCTAAGTTTAAATTTGGTTCCGAGGAAAAATGCTACGTGTGGGAGGAACGACACGTCCTTGTGCGACTTCTCAGGCAAGAAACACTTTCTATTAAACAACCATTTAAAAAAAGAATGTGTCGTTGAACGATTGAAGATCACCAGGGTATATCGGGATGAGGGTAGTATGCTGGTTGAGGTAACCCAGGTAACCATGCTAGGTAGCTGAAGCTAGCTGTAGTTGGGATTAGCTTCTCTTGCTAGCTGTAGTGTCTGTTGAGCAGCTGATGGAGCAAGAAAGGTTTTTTTAATCAATTATACAAAACATGTTTGAACACAATCAACAGTAGGTTAAGAATAAAATAAGCGAAAACCCCTTTGTGAAATATCGTCAGGGAATAATGTCTCCAATGACAGTTTGTTGTGTTAACAATAATTAGAATAATATTAGTAAACTCACCTGTCAGACTGAGGAGGGGTATTATTACAGGGTGACCCAATAAAACCTCCCACGGCTTAAAGGTAAAATAAAATCATTAAAGATAATAGAATTATTATTTTCACACATGAAACTTTGTACAGTTTTTATTCATCATGATTTAATGATCCTCCAAATTGTGGCCGTCACTGTCTGTACCCTCTTGGAGGTGATTTCTGGAGGCGGCCATGGCTCGACGGGTCATGTCGGGTGGAACAGCGCCGATCTCCTGCTGAATAGCAACCTTAAGGACTTCTTCAAGTGTTTGGGGTGGATGAGTATACACTCGTGATTTAAATCACAATGGGATTGGGGGTCGAGGGAATGGGCCGACATCACCACGCCATGAGTCAGTGGCAGTGTACAGTGGAATTGATCTGGATATCATGACGGGTTAATACCATATAGAGTGATTTTAGTGTTGGGAATCAGCAGCACACAGCTTGCTTGAGTTATTGGTGGTCGGGTCGAGTGAGTATTTGAGCTGACTCTAATAATTTATTTGTAGTATAAAGAAGATTGTGTTGTCTGTGCAGATAGAAATATGAAGGCTCCCTTGAACACTGCGTAGTAAACACACCATTCTCGCAAGTGGGCAACCGTGGCCTAATGGTTAGAAAGGCGGGTTTGGGACACAAAGGACACTGGTTTGATTCCCCTTCCTTCACCTTCACTGCTCTCTGGGCACCGCAGTGCAGAAAAGGTTCAGCTCATTCGCCAACTTCTGATTGCCCCTAGTCTGGGAGTCTGGTTCCCCATGCCCAGAGATGGTCTTCAGGCCTTTCCAGACTCCAATGGTGTTATTCTGCAGAAGCTGATCCTCCATATTCTTCCTGTAGCGGTTATTCCCCTCTCTGATATCCCACCTCAGCTCCTTCTGTACGAACTCAGCTCCTCCTTCTTTCCTGAATCAAAAGCTCTTTTTTTCTCCTTTGGGAGGGCCTTTATGTCAGGGTTAATCCTGGATTTGTTGTTTGAGAACACAGTCCTGATGGGTACAGTGTTCTCCACACAGAAGTTTATGTAGTCTGTGATGTTATCAGTGAGACTATCGATGTCCTCCCTTTGAGGATCACAGAGTTCCTCCCACACAGTCACTGTAAAACAGTCCCTCAGCGCCTCTTCAGTCTCCTGCATGAGCACGAGGGGTTCATACACAGGCAGGGGATGAACCAGGTTGTGGTCTGATCTCCCTAGGGGAAGGAGGAGTATTGAATTATATGCCTTCTTGGTGGTGGCATAAAATTAGTTGAGTGTTTTATTGTCTCTGATGTGGCAGGTGACGTACTGGCTGAATTTGGGCAGAGTGGAGGATGGAGAGGCATGATTAGAGTCCCTAGAGTTTGATCACAGTTGAGTGCAGTATATCACAGGCCACTTCACCATTTTTTTGGGGGGGGGGGGCACATTTTACAAGCAGATTGTACGGCCTCATGCTAACAGTTAATAGCTTGATGTCCTTACAGCAAAGTTGTTCTTTAGCAGTGATGTGCCCAGAGTCACACCATTAGTCATTCACAAACACAGCCAGCCCTCCACCCTTCAATTAACCGCTCTCCTTTGTTCTGTCAGCCCAACGTAGATGGGATTCGTCCAGTGAAACATCTGTGTCCGGTGTCACGTGAGGGCAGCACGTGCGCAAAAAAAAAATAACTAAATAAATATATATATATATATACATGTTTATTGCTTATATTTGGATATTATGGAGCATTGTGGGTGATCTCCATTTAATATTATTATCTAACTTAGTGGATGTTTGGAGTTATTGTTAAACTGAAGCTGTTTTATTAAGAGGTTGGTCATATCTGAAATTCGTATCCGAAGGGACAATGTGTAAGATTTGGTGGCATCTGGTGGTGAGGTTTCAGATTGCAACTGAAGCCTGTATGAGGGTACAAGATGGCAGGCTTCATGAGAGGTTAGCCGTTCCCCATATAGTTATAAACAGATTATTTTAAGGTTCTACAAGCTCAACAGTTTATTTAATATTAATTAAATTATTAATGATGTACTTACTTTTTGCGAATAAATCCTTCAGTAGGGGCAGTGGTGGCCCGGTCGTAGGGTTCTCGATTACTGTCCCCCCAGTGCAGCTAACTGGGTTATCTAAGGCCAGCCATGTCTCTCACTGTCTGTGGTGAGAGGCATGTAAAAGAACCACTGCTGACATTCAAAAAGAGTAGGCTGCATTGCCGTCAGCGTGTTTCTGCCCTGCGATGGCCTGGCGAGCTCTCCAGGGTGTACTCTGCCCTCACCCAGAGTCGGCTGAGATGGGCGCCAGCCTCCCCGTGACCCTAATTAGGATTAAGCAGTTCTGAAAATAAATGAATGAAAGATCCTTCAGTATATTACACACAGTACCTTTTAAATCTAGTGATTTATCAGCTCCATGTTTTTATTTAATCTATAAAATATTATCCGGGCTCTGAATATGGGCTGAGACCTGATACTTTTCAGTAGTTGAAAAGATGTTTAAAATATGTTGCTGCTTAGATAATGATGCGCTCATGCTGTGATCATCTTACCTACGGTACTTGACTTTACATAATTGTCAGTCAACACCACAGGTACTTGTTTCATGGCTGAGAGTAAATCACTGAACTGGATGAATCATTATGATAAGTGGGTATTAGATGCTGTAGATCCTCTACACTACGATTAGTTTAATGGTACATGACTTGCCTTCATATGCATCTTATTACATAATGTCTTTTTCTTTTCTCCATTGTTCTCAGAGATGTGGTATGGCGTGTTCCTGTGGGCTGGAGTGTCCTCGCTGGTGTTCCACCTTCCCGCAGCTTTACTGGCCCTCGCTACTCTACGGGGGCATAAGATAGCACGATTCTTTCCACTCGCCATCATGCTCATGGCTATTATAGGTCCTCTTCTGGGAGGCATGCTCACTAGTATGTATCTCAACCTCAATCATCACTATCATTATCAGTCCCATAAAACCAAGAACTCTAGTTTGGTTATTAGACATAATTCAGTAATACTGTGTGAATGTATTTGTGGCTAAAAAAATCCCACTGGATTTACGCAAGTGTTCTTATTGGCACATGTTGCTGAATAAGTCATCACTGCTGATTTTACATTTTGTGAGTCACACCAACCTTCAGTCATTGAACCGGTCCTGTGTCCTGTCTGGTATCCATGCATGCCCACCACAGGAAACCCAATAAGGCTGCTGCTTTGCTGAGTTGATGCTGATTGGTTATGTATCCCTTACTTGCCTGTCAACAGGCAATAAATAAATAAATAAATAAAATTACTATTAATAACAAAATTGAAACCTAAAAAGGCTCATACACCACCACTTAGACTCACACAGAATGAACACAATCTAAATCAGGTAGGCAGAAAGACTTACAGGTAAATAAATGTTCATGGAGCAAACACCGAAATCAGAAGCTTGACAGGACTTGAACTTGTTAATGGATATTTAAACTACCAAAAGACAGGTGATAGAAATGAAAGCAGACATCTAGTGAAATTTCCTTGCTGGAAAACAAACCTAGGTTCGGACAGTTGAGACATCTACCAGGAGCTCAGCTTTCAAGCAATGTATATAAATCTATAGAGGAAACAGCAACGCTCACCGAGAGCTGAAATTTATAAACTGATGAATAAGTGTTGAAAGACGAAGCACATTAGTTCCTCTTCCTTTTTTATGCAGATTCTTTATAAGTGAATGAATAGTTTATTGTAAATGTAGGATTTGAAGCTTTTTTGTGTGTGAATGCTCCTACAAGTGATTTATGAAAGAATAAGATTGTGTGTAGAACTGATTGTAAGCACATAACCATTTTGTTTTGGATGTAGCACTTGGTACGTTATGTGATGGACATTTCTTGTGGCTTGTTCCAGGTGCGGCTATAGCAGGGGTCTATATGGCGGCAGGGAAGAGGATGATCTCGTTGGAGGCTTTTGTATTTGGAGTAGGACAGTCCTTCTGTGTTCTTATCGTCTCTTTCCTCAGAGCACTGGCCACGCTGTAGCACGGAGCCACTGAAGCCATGAAATCTGCAGATGTGCTTCACTTTCCCCGGATCTTATATGCAAAAAACACTGAGGCCTTATTTTCCACATGTCCCCACAAATCTTGTTTCATGTGCACATATAGCGCTGTTCTTCCTTAATCAGGTTTCATGCGCTCTCTGTGATCAGAGGACAGTGAACAGGCTGTCTGAATAATGTGAACAGGCTGTTTTTAAACCCGATCTGTCTTTCTTACGCATTATATGAGCTTGTCTTGCACACAAGCTTACTTAGACACTACAGGAAAAAACTACAAACAGATCCTCAGAACAACATGGTTCGAATCCTCGAAACAAAACTTTTCCCTGTGTATCCGAGAGCTGTGTGTCACCACCGTGATCACGCACTAATCTGATAACTGATGTCCAGTTACACAGATCTGAGGTTCTCTTACTTCATTCAGCACAGATTAGGCTGAGGTAGAACTAGTATGTGTTCTCTGAAAGTACTCTGAAAAGGATCCCTGATTATTTTGAGAAGTCTCCTTTAAGAAGTCTGCAGTATTATCCTGATTAAGAATCCCTTAGAGGGAAGTTTAGTTTTTTAATAAAAGGAAAAGAGTACGATTTTTGTGCTTTTAGTTTAAAGGGTGCCGCCATTTTAGCTAAAGCAACGCACAAAGTAATAATGACATTTCATGGTTCCTCGCTTAGGAGCCTGGATACTTTTGCTTGCTTTTTTGTTGTAGTAGAAAAGTGTTTGGGATTCCAGTTCACCCTCTCACTCTCTGAGATGTGTGGTACTGTGTAACATAGAACGGAAATCAGAATCCTGAGTTAAGATTACGCGGTTTTTCCAAAGGACCAAGTAAAAAGAAGCAATGGGAACATGCAGTTGGCTGAATGGACTTCCTCAATGATTCAAGCTTGTCCCTTCAGCACTTTACTCCTGAATAATTACAATAATAATAATGATAATAATAAAAGCTCTTACTTTTTTCTCCATTTTATTAAAAAACAATGTTTTTATAGTTTTTCCAAAAAACTCTTAATCAGGACTTTTTAAAGCTGACTTGTCCAAGTAATGAGTGATCCCTTTAAGTCCATTCCAGCTTTCTCTTGGTCTAACTGTCGACTTATTTTACCTTCAGTTTACATCCAGCTAATCATTTTATATGCTTAATTAATGTTGTTGTTTTTTAATATATAGTTTTACATTTATTAAGTTTTTTGTTTGTGTTTTAACTGAGAAATGTGACCATTATTTCTTCTTTGTGTATCAAGTACTCCAAAACACACCTGCAGTTGAATTGTTAAGACATTTACATTAAAAAGCAGCTTTATTTATGTAACATGTACTTACATAGTACATTAATAGACTGCCACATCATAAGGATGCCCTGTAGTGATCAGTCTGTCCGTCTGTTCATCCCCATGCTTGTCCGGACTGTACCTTCCGATTCTTTGTCAGCACCGGCTTCGATCTTTATAAATGTGTAGTGTGGTAAGGCGGTGTGTCATGTACCAACTTCAGGGCACAGTGACCTTGACCTTTGACCCCGACTTAAAAGCAAAAGCTTGTCGGGGCTGTATTTCCTAAATACTTAGGCTCACCTATATCATATTAGGTATAGTTATTTATCTTTGGAAATGGGAGTGTTGCATACCAACATCAGGTCACTGTGACCTTGACATTTGAACCCACTTGAAGAAAATTTTTGTGGTCCAGGCCATATTTCCTATATGCTTACTCTCACATGTACCAAGCTATTCATAGTTATACATCTTGGGACGGGGGGGGTGTCATGTACAAATTTTGAGGGTCTGTATACTTCAGCCAGATTGGGGCCCTCAGTGATGGTTGCCATCACAACGGTATCTAGTTACATTCAAAAATCACTTTATTAGGAACACCTGTTCTTCTGCCTCATACAGTTGTGGAATCAGTCATCTGGCAGCAGTGCAGAGTATAAAATCCTGCAGATACATGCCAGCGGTATTGTGTAAAGTAACTCACATTAACCATCGGAATGGGGAAATGTGATTGCAGTGACTTTGATCATGGCAGCATTGTTGGTACCCAATGGGCTGGTTTAAGAATTTCTCTAATTGTTGATCTGGGATTTTCCACACAAAAAACTCTAGGGTTTACAAAGAATGGTACAAACAGCATCCTGTGAGTGGAGGGTCTGCAGAAACTCTTCGGTTAGGACAGTGACCAGACTGGTTAGCAACAGCATGCCAAGTCACAGAGATCACACGTTTTCCCCATTCTGATATTTGATATGAACGTTAACTAAAGCTCTTTACCTCTACCTGTATGTCCAAGCTTGAAGCAAATGCAACTGACTGGGGAGAGTGTCAAGGATTTAATATCTTGGGGTTATTACGGTGGTATCTGGGCTGTTGGTCCAGCCAGCCTCCCCAGTCAGTGAGAACTGAAGGAATGTCTTCAAAAAAACTCAAGCATGTCCCGTTGCTCTGGTTTCAGTCTTGGATGTTCTATAACCTGGAAGACTGAGAATCAGCATGATGTTACACCTTGTGCTTGTGCCGCATGATCGGCTGATTAGGTAACTGCATGAAAGTACAGTTTTTCTCTGTAATGTGGACAGCAAGTGTATATTGTCCCACTGGGGGACTTCTCATTGCCTCTGCCAAGCAGGTTGTTTTTGTCACTGTTATTTTTTCTGTCTGTTTGACTTTACAAAGATTAATGAATGGATTTCGATAAATTCAAAGGGGAGGATCATGGCCCAAGTAACACTGCATTAGATTTTGGTGGTGATCTGGATCACGGTCACATTCCTGGATTTGGGGATTTTCGAAAGGATTCTTGTTGAGATTTGCTCATCCCGAATGCTTCTAGTTCTATATGAACCACCACTGATTATTTTTACTGCCATGTGAACTGTGCTTTTCCAATTTTTTTTAGCTTTCCACCAAAGAGATTTTAATGCTAATATAAAATTATTGTATATACCTAATGAGACCTTTTGATCTTGTCCTGAAAATACTTTATACTATTAACTAACTCGACAAGTGTAACAAAGTTAAAATAATGTAAAGGTACAGTGTGTAAGATTTAGTGGCGTCTAGTGGTGAAGTTGATTTATGTTCCTACACTCACGGGCTTTGGGTAGTGACAGAAAAAACAAGATTGTGGATACAAGCGGCTGAAATGTCTCTTTGCTGGTCTGGGAAAGCCTTGGTGTCCCCCTGGAAGAGCCAGAGGAAGTGTCTGGGGAGAGGGGCGTCTTGACCTGAAGTCGTCATTTTGGCAGTTGAAACGGCTTTTTGCTACCTTTTATGGTTTTCTCTTAATCGTTGTTTAAGTTTGACAAGGTTTTTCAGTCAATTTGTGTATTTATAATGTGTGTCTATTTCGTGGAATGTTCTGGGCTAGAGTGGGTGATGTCATCAGCATAGTTTGAGAAAAGAGAAGATTATCTTGGTAAGAGCTTTTTTAACTCGCTCCTACTCCCATAATTTTTACTCTACACCAATAAATTTTACACTAAAACGGAGGGTAATTTTTGCAGGTTCTGACCCTGTAACTAAAATCACATAAAATCATTACGTGGTTCATTTTTAAATAGTGACTCTTTGAATATTTTTCACAGTACAGTGAAATAATTTTTTATCATTGCATTCCCCATGTTCTTGGCTCTCAAAAGCTGTCAACCTCATTGCGATGCGAAATACGGTTTCCATATCAGAAGTCCAAAAGTGAGACGCACTGTATATATATTTTTCTGTTGAAAAAAGCAGTATAACTGTCAGTAATTGCCAGCTTAATCACTATGGCAACGACAAGCTGCGTCTGAACATGCACCTCACACACACCTGCTGCTCATTAGCACACAAAAGCGAGTCACATACACACACGTTGCCTGTTTGTTTGGCTCCAGACACGCAGATGGAATATATAATAGAATAAAAAATGTAAATATGTATAGATACGTATGTATGTATATCTAATTATGTATAGAGCTTGACTTAAACCCCACAATAATGGTTACATTTAAAGCATAGATTGTTTGATTCATCACCACCTGTTTTGCCACAGCTACTTAGAAACCTGTGTAAACTGTGAGGAATTTTCCTGTGTTCTACAGTTAAGCACTGAAGTTTTCACATGTATTCCTGCAGCAGTTGCAGCCACATCTCAAAATTTCTTCAGGAATTTTTCTAGTTTCTGCTTATCGATCCTCTAAAATGTTACACACTGTACCTTTAAATATTTCTTACTGCCATTAGAAATAGAAGGCTTTATTGTTTACATAGAATAAACACTGGTTTGATTCATAGTCGTGTCTTGTGCCACTAATCCATAAGTGGCGGTGACTGTAAGCAGTGAAATAGATGGAGTGTTGCTGAATAGTTTGTTCAGTTGTGTATAATCACAGCGCTCCCAGTAAGCAGCAGGTTCAGGTACCGTTGTCATGTAGCAGTTTGTCTCAGGTAGGTGGTCAGAACGAGGGATTTATTTAAAGGTACATTTCATGAAATAACTAAACATGCTAACGTGGAAAACAAATGAACCAATAGCAGGATCCGATTGCATCATGCAGACTGGACTTTTATGCTTCATTCCTTTTACTATCACATATTACATTGTGTTTTGTAATTATACAAGGTTTGTGTTTCTTTTTTCTTTGAATATAGTTAACAGTGTGGACTGTGGAGGAGGTGCTCAGGTTTAAAGTTGGCTGCAGCTGGAATGTTTGCCAGCTGTGGTTCAGATTGAACGTTTTACTGATTCTGGGTCCCTGATCTTGATAATTTCACACATGAATCTATTTTTCTAAAGTTCATCGTTCCTCTTTAAGATAAGGTAATCCTTTATTGACCCCCAAAGGGGAAATTCAGCATGGTGATTCATCAGTGTTTTCCTCACTCTCTTGGTTTTTACTGAAAAGCAGGTTAATTATTTAATGTATAATAAGGGGTTTTGGTGTCGGCTTCTGATTTGTACATAAAGTGCCGATTGTCAATATTTTCATGTAATAAAAGAGTTTAGATTCTAGCCTTTGCTTCATGTTTTTATTATATACACTTTATGGACAAAAGCTTATGGAAACATGACCATAAAACACTCATGTATTTCTTCTGTTATAATAAATTTCTCTCTTCTGGGAAGGCTCTCCCTAGATTCTGGAGTGTGGGCTGTGGGGATTTGTGATCAATCATCCACAAGAGCATTATCAAGGTCAGCACTGATGTCAGACGAGGATACCTGGGACAGTTGGCATTGCAGTTCATCCCAAACATGTTCAATGGGGATGAGGTCAGTGCTCTGTTCAAGTGAACATGGTAGAACAGGTCTCTTGGTTCTAGTGGAGCTAAATTGTAACCCAGCAGCAGACAAAGACATTCTGCACAACAGTGTGTTTTCAACTTTGTGCCACCAACTTTGGAAAGAAACTACATATGGGTCTGATGGTCAAGTATCCAAGTGTAATTATTACTCTCTCACTCATTTACCAAATTGCTTAATCATAGTAGGGTTGGCGGGGAGGCTGGAGCCTATCTCAGCCAACTTTGGGCAAAGGTGGGGTACACTCTGAACACCTCACCAGCCTATCACAGGGCAACACACACCCCTAGGGGCAATTGAAACTGCCAGTTATCCTAAAATGCAGGTCTTTGGAATGGAGGAGGAAATTGGAGTACTGGGAGGAAACCCATGCAAGCACTAGGAGAACATACAACTCCATACAGAAATGCCCTCGGGACTCGAACCCTGGACCTTCTTGCTGTAAGGTGTAAGATGTGCTAACTACTACACCACTGTGCAATAACTCCATTAACACTTTCACTCGTTTTTGCTTTATAGCTACATGTTATTTTGGTTTTCTTGTACAGCTTCATGATATAAATAGTTATAGTAACCTCTCGGCCAGTGTTCAAAGCAAAAAGTCAGCCTGGGAGAATGAAATGTTAAGTTTTTTCCTATCACAGACTGGCATTTCTTTATAGCTTCTTCAGTCTGGAAGAAGCTGCTTTCTCTCCGGATTAATCCTTGCTGTTCCTTCCCTTTTCTGCCTGCAATTCTTTCACAGATGGCTGTCCTGCTCTCACTCCCTTCATCAGCCAAACCCTGCAGCTCCATGCCCACTAAAAGGAGGAATGCGGTGGTACTGCACACACACACACACACATACACACATGCAGAAATGACTCAAGTGAGTGGGCTCTTCTGCTTGCAAAGTCTGTATTCAAGGAAGAACCAAAGTAACAGCAAGTTCATCATTCAGTAATAATAATAATCACTGAGGTGATCAGCTGATGATAGAAAAAGAAATTGTCTTCTCACTCACATTGTGTATATGAATGACAACCTGCCTGTTGTACACTGGTACAGCTTTTAGCCCAAAATGATTAATGTGCTTGTGGGACAGTAGTGATCACCTTTGCCTCACACTAAGAAGGTCCTGGGTTCGAGTAGGTGATTTACTACAAATTGTATGCCGTTTAATTAACAGTTAATGCATAGCACTTAAGACTTATAGATTTAAGGGGCATACACACAGGAAGCAATGAGCAACAAATGACCATGTAAGGTCAGTGAAAGTCAGTAAAATGAGCAATGAGAGGTGAAACTTTCTCAAGTAATGTAAAGTGGGCGAGTACAGACTTCAACCCACAGTAGTGTTGCCGTGTGATAATAATAATGATAATAAGTTATTTTTTTAGGATAATATAAACTAATGATAACATAAACTGTTTATTAGTGAACTGGCTAGATACTGCTCATGGCACTCTCTACACTTCCTGTAGGGGACTAGCTGTTGACTGCTCACGGTTTCACTCAGAAACATTTAGAAGAAGAAAACATGCGAAAGCATTACCAAGGCAACCAGAGCTGGCCACCAGCATGAATCGCTTGTGTTTTGAGGCGATTCGCATGTTGCTCAAATCCCTTGTCGCTCATCGCTTCCTATGTGGACGCAGTGTTAACTCAGTAACAGCCCAGTCTGAGCTGTGCAGTGAGTGCACTGGCCTTTATAAAACAAATAAGACTCAGACTCGTAATGACACAACAGTATTCACTTTTTAATAATTATTAACAAGTATATGTATTGAATTACTCTCCTTTTTTAAAACATTTATTCATAATCCATTCTTTTGTACATAATATGACGTGCAAGGCAAAGGTAGACATGATAGAAAATAGAATTTGCACAGGGCTCAGTCCATGTTTGTCTCAGCTGAGGGGGTTTCAGTTCTTTGGTCTGATGACTCTCCCTGTGCTGTGTGCTGTTCAGAGACTGACTGCCCCCTCTCCAGGATGGTCTCTTCCTCACGGATCCCACCCAGACACTTTTCAGGCTGGTTATCGCTGGCAGTAGTGCTGTTTGTCTCTTCGGCCTGTCCTTTGTGATGTTCTCTCACTGCTGTTTTTGCTTCGGGCGGAGCAGAAAAGGTTTCAAATACTTTAAAGCAAAGCAAAGAATATGCACATTTGAGCAAACAACAATGAAGCAACTGATATAGCCATTAACTTGATATACATAATTACAATTACTGACAGGTGAAGTGGGTAACCATGACTATGTTGTTACAGTGGCACCTGTCAAGCAGTGGGACATATTCTGCAGAAAGTGAAGAGCCAGTTCTTGAAGTTGATGCAGTAGTGGCTCAGTGGTTAAGGTTACTGCTCCCAAGGATGGGGGTTCAATCAGGGCTTCAATCCCCATTACCACCACTGTTAGGCCCTTGAGCAAGGCCCTAAACCCTCAATTGCTCAGTTGCATATAAAAAATTATAATTGTTAGTCGCTCTGTATGTGTCTCTGGTCTGCCAAATTCCATAAATGTAAATGGTAATGTTGAATCAGGAAAAATGAGCATGTGGAAAAATCTCAGTGACTTTAACAAGGGCTACTTTATGATGGTTAAATGACTGGGTCTATTAATCTCCATAACAGCAGGTCTTGTGGGGTCTTCCTGGAATGCAGTGGTAAGTATCTACCGAAGGTGGTCCAAGGAAGGACAACCAGTGAACTACCCAAGGTTGAGGCATACGGGGAGTGAAGGCTAGTACATCTGGTCTGATCCTACAGAAGAGCTAGTGAAGCACAAGTTACACAAACATCTGAAGCACTGCTGAATCTGTTTATGCTGGATCTGATAGAAAGGAGTCAGAACACACAGTGCATTGCAGCTAGTTGTGTATGAGGCTTCCTAGCTGCGGACCAGTCAGAGTGCCCATGCTGACCTCTGGACACTGCCAAAAGTGTTTACAGTGTGCACACAGGAGTATCAAAACTGGACCAAGGAGCAGTGGGAAAAGGTGGCATGGTCTGGTGAATCATGTCTGGTTGTATCACATGGATGGCCAGGTGTCATTACTTGGAAAGAAGTGGAGGCAGGATGATGCTCTGAGCAATGAAAATGCTGGGAAACCTTGGGGCCTGGCATTCATGTGAATGCCACTTTAAGATCTACCACGTAGCTAAACACAGTTTCACAATAAGTACACCGCTTTGACCTAATACACACACTGTATACCCTAATGGTGTCCTGCCACACTGCAGGAATGGCTTGAGGAATATGAAGTGTTTTAGGTTTTTGACCTTCCAACTCATTCACTCACTCATTTGCCGAACTGCTTAATCCTATTAGGGTTGCGGGGAAGCTGGAGTCTATCCCAGCTGACGCTGGGTGAAGGCCGGGTCACCCTGAACTGCTCTCCAGACCATTGCAGGTGACCTTCAACCTCCCCAGAATTTATTTGAATTGAGCAACTGTGGGATGTGCTGGACAAACAAGTTTGATCTGGACTGCTTGTACCAAATACCACAGCACACATTTGGAGGTCTAGGGATGTCCATGTTTCGAAGGGCCAAAGTTGTTTTGGTGGCACAAACTGGACCTACAGAGCATTAATTAGATGGTCTTAAAGTAATGTCTGATCGGTGTGTGTGTGAGTGTGTGTGTGTGAACAGATCAGCCATAACATTAACACTACCTGACTACCTGACAGATAGACAGCCCCATTTACAGTGAGCTATAATTTATTGTGTGTTTTGACTCCTTTCTATCAGATCCAGCCTTAACAGTTTCTTAGCAGTATCACCACTTTGGGCTCCAGTAGCTCTTCTGTGGGATCAGACCAGGTGTACTAGCCTTCACTCGTCACACGCATTAATGAGCCTCGTGCACCAATGACACTCTTGCCAGTTCACTGTACCTTTGGTAGGTACTTACCACTGCATACCATGAACATCCCTCAAGACCTGCTTTTTACACTTACTAATTTTTCCTGCCTTCAAAACATTGACTTCAAGAACTGACTT
>JAQMYF010000004.1:30784926-30812618 GCA_030014195.1 Neosilurus mollespiculum
GTGTGTGTGTGTGTGTGAGAGAGAGAGAGAGAGAGAGAGAGAGAGAGAGAAAGAGAGAGAGAGAGAGAGAGAGAGAGGGGAAAAGGGAGATCGAGAGAGACAGCTCCTACACTTAGAGAGCTGAGACCAGCACCTATCACTATGGCAACCATTTGATCATTCACCAACCAGGAAATACAGCCATCGGTGCAAAAGATAGATAAAACACAGGAAGAACACAACTCACAGACACACAAGAATACACTCATAGTAAGTACTATCAGAATAATGGAGAATAGTGGATGCCCTCATATGACCCCACCTCCGAATATCTGCAAGCATTTATTTCTGTGTAGTTGCTTCTCTATAGGTCAGAGGAATCACAGTAATAGACACAGTAGGGTCTTTAACCAACACACTGACAGCATTTTAACAACACATTGACAGCATTTTACTGTCTGACTGACTGACAGCTCAAACTCAAACACACACTCGTGCAAACACACCTCCCTACACCAGTCATGCCACACAGTACCACAAATGGAGCACTTTCTACCAATAAAACCAGGGAGAATATGTACAGAGCAGAAAATATACAAAATACAAACAAAAAAAAAGGATTTTAAATCAAATAAATACATTCATTCATTCCTTAAATTACTCTTCAAGCCTATTATTATAGTCCACCTGACAGCATCACATTTACACATACTCACACAAACACATGCACAAAGACCGGTGCTGATTCACATCCAACACTCGGACACTATTTCAGTGAATTACCTCAATATACAGATACCGATCCACCTTTTCTAATGATAGAGAAATGACAGAAGATAGTAAAGGAAAGGAAAAGGCAGGGAGATAAAGAGAGAGAGAAATCCTCCTCGATGTGAGAACATTAATAATTAAGAAAATACAGCAGTCACACCAAGAGGACCCGACTATAATGACTAAAGAGAGACCATGCCCTGTTCTGACAGCACACACACACACACACACACACACACACCACCCAGCTGGGAATCACACACAGCACCTTCACAAATGGTAATCAAAAAACCCACCCAAAATATCTCGAACCCCTACAGCCTTATTTCTCTCCTTTCCTACATTTCTATCCATCCAAACTTCTTTCCACCCGTGTTACAGCATCATGAGGAAGCAAATAAAAAACAATAAAAGAAATAAGAAAGGTGGGTGGGGGGGTTATAGAGAGTGAGCCTGGAGCATGCACATTCCACACACACATATACATACATGCAGCCTTCGCTGCTGCTGCGGTGGCTGATTGCAACAACCTGAGTGCCGCCATCTCCCTCTCTCCATCCCTCCCCCCTTCTCTAGTCCTCCATCATCCCCCATCTCACTCCATCCCTCTCCTGCCTCTGTCTCACCCTGTTCTCCCGTCTCCATTCTCTCCATCCCTCTTAGCCAGCTCCCATTGCTTGAAGCTGAATCTCTCTGCTCCCCCCTCCTTCCCTCCTCTCTCTTTCTGTTTCTGCAGTCATTCACCCCAATATCCCCCTGTACCTGCGGCTTGCTGGGTGGCTGCCTGTGGTGCCGATTGGGTCGGGGCCTGGAGCGGGTGTAGTGCCTCAGCGTGTGGCCTTCGCTGGGCAGGTCCATAGGGGGCTGAGGAGGTGAGGGCTCAGGACGCCGCGGCTCTCTGCTGCTACGAGCAGCCACAGGATCAGCGCCACAGCCACCAAACTCCACCTCCCTCCCCACATGGGTGTGGCCTGTGGTGACGGACAGGCCCATCGCCAATGACAACACCCCTCCTCCTCCTCCTGACTCTCTGTCTCCCTCCATCTCCTGCTGGGACTGCGCACTCGCTCGTGCCTGCTGCTCGCCTTCCGTCTCCAGCAGACCTGCAGAGAGGGTGAGAGAGGGGGAGAGAGAGAGAGAGAGAGAGAGAGAGAGATACAGGGAGGGGAGAGGAAGCAAAAACAGAGAGATAGTGAGAGAGGTGGATGCCTGAATCCAGTCCTGTAATGTGTGAATCCACAGAGTAGATGAAGAAAACAAGACATTGGGGATGTTTGATGAAGAAAACAAGCAAGGTTTATCTGAGAAAGGACACGTAATGCAGAAGAGATAGACTGCAGGTGTAAAAAGAGCAAAAGAGAAACTATTAAGGGAGACAATAGGAAGGGATATCCTCCTTCTTTCTTCGTCCCTTATACCCAGTAAGAGACTCATTGAGCTGTGATTAATACGACTTCAGTTAGCCACAGCAAGCACTCCACCCTACACTGTAGATTTATTTTGTCATACCCCACCCCCCATTTTTTTTTAGCAAAGGAAATCCCTGTACACAGATAAGGGGAAACCTCATTCATCCATCATGGGCCTCATGGAACAAATTTTTTTTTATAAATTTGCAAATGTTTTCATAGACCAGACCAATCTAATTCTCTCAAGCCCATGAAAGACCAAGCTCACAGAAATCTGAAAATAATAAAATGATGATTGTGAAGTGTGAAAGAGAAAGTGTGAAACCTCCTAAATATGGTTCAGATTAAATCCTTAATTATGACCCCCATGGATAAAGAAAAAACAAGGAATTAGTTTCCCTTGCCCGGACGCGGGTTACCGGAGTCCCCCCTGGAGTCAGGCCTGGGGGAGGGGCTCCAAGGCGAGCTCCTGGTGGTCGGGCTTCTGCCCATGGAGCCCGCCTGGGCTTAGCCCGAAAAGGAAACATGGGTCCGCCCTCCTATGGACCCACCACCTGTGGGAGGGGCTATAGGGGTTGCGAGTTGGGTGGCAGCCGAAGGCATGGGTTCTGTAGGACTGATCCTCGGCTACTGACTCTGGCTCTAGGGACATGGAATGTCAACTCACCTGAGCTCGTGCGCGAGGTTGAGAGATACCTGATATTGTAGGACTCACCTCAACACACAGCTTGGGCTCTGGAACCACCCATCTTGAGAGGGGCTGGACCTTATTTCATTCTGGAGTTGCTCATGGGGAGAGGCAGCGAGCCGGTGTGGGCATCCTTGTTGCCCCCCGTCTCGGTACGCACATGTTGGGGTTTCGTCCCGGTTGACAAATGGGTTGCTTCCCTCCGCCTTCGGGTGGGGGGGATGGGTCCTGACTGTTGTTTGTGCTTATGCACCTAATGACAGTTCAGAGTACCCACCCTTTTTGGTATCTGTTATGTAGGGTATGTTAGAGAACGCTCCCCCTGGGGACTCCCTTGTCATCCTGGGAGACTTCAACGCCCATGTGGGCAACGACAGTATGACCTAGAAGTGATTGATAGGTATGGCCTCTCTGATCTGAACATGAATGGTGTTTCATTGTTGGACTTCTGTGCTGATCATGGTTTGTCCATCACGAACACCATGTTCAAACATAAAGGTGTCCATAAGTACACTTGGCACCAGGACACCCTAGGCCACAGTTCAATGATCAACTTTGTAGTCGTGTCTTCGGACTTGCGGCCGCATGTTCTTGACACTCGAGTGAATAGAGGAGCGTAGCTGTCAACCAATCACCACCTGGTGGTGAGCTGGCTCCGATGGCGGGGGAGGCCGCCCTCCAGACCTGGCAGGCCCACGCGTGTAGTTAGGGTCTGCAGTTCGCAGGGTCTCCTGTCAGAAGGGCCTTTAACTCCCACTTCCAGGAGAGCTACAACCAAAAGAAGCAGGGGAGATGGAATCCAAATGGGCCATGTTTTGTGGCTCCATTATTGAGGTGGCAGCCCACTGCTGTGACTGAAAGGACATTGGTGCCTGTCGTGGCGGTAACCCCTGAACCCGGTGGTGGACAGCTGTAAAGGGGTAAGGGGGGCCTTACAGCTGAAGAAGGAGCCCTATCAGGCCTTTTTGGCCTGTGGGACTCCAGAGGCAGCAGACAGGTACTGGCAGGCCAAACATGCTGCAGCCCGGGCTGTCGCCGATGCAAAATCTCGGGTGTGGGAGTTCAGTGAGGGCCTGGAAAGTTGGCCTCAAAAAGGTTCTGGACCACCATCTGACGCCTCAGGAGGAGGAAGCAGATCTTCACAACCACTGTTTACAGTGGAAGTGGGGAGCTGCTAACCTCGACTGGGGATGTTTTCAAGAGGTGGAAGGAATACTTCAAGGACCTCCTCAATCCCACCAACATGCCCTCTGTGGAGGAGGAAGACCTGGGGGTTCAGGTGGGGGTCCACCCATTGCTGGGGCTGAGGTCGCCGAGGTAGTCAAAAAGCTCCTTGGTGGTCGCGCTCCGGGGGTGAATGAGATCCGCGTTAAATATCTCAGAGCTCTGGATGTTGTAGGACAATCTTGGTTGACACGTCTCTGCAACATCGCATGGTCATCGGGGGCCACACCTCTGGATTGGCAAACTGGGGTGGTAGTTCCCCTTTTTAAAAGGGGGGACCGGAGGGTGTGTTCTAACTATCGTGGAATTACAAACCTCAGCCTACCCGGGAAAGTCTATTCAGGAGTACTGGAGAGGAGGATCTGACTGATAGTTGAACCTCGGATTCAGGAGGAACAATGTGGTTTTTGTCCTTGCACTCTTGACCAGCTCTACACACTCTATAGGATCCTGGAGTGGACATGGGAGTTTGCCCAATCTGTCCACAGGTGCTTTGTGGATTTAGAGAAGACTTTTGATCGTGGTTCTCGGGCTATCTTGTGGGGTGTGCTCCAGGAGTATGGGGTACCGGACCCATTTCTACGGGCCATTAGGTCTCTGTACCACCGGAGCCAGAGCTTGGTCCGCATTGGTAACAACAGGTCAAATTCGTTTCCGGTGAGGGGTTGGAGTCTGCCAAGGCTGTCTTTTGTCACCAGTTCTGTTCATACTTTTTATGGACAGGATTTCTAGGCGCAGCCGAGGTGTTGAGGGGTTCTGGTATGGTGGCCATAGGATCTCATCTCTGTTTTTGCAGATGATATTGTCCTTGTGGCCTTATCGAGCTGGGACCTCCAGCTCTCATTGAAGCGATTCGCAGCTGAGTGTGAAGCAGCCGGGATGATAATCAGCACCTCCAAGTCCGAGGCCATGGTTCTCAGTTGGAAAAGGGTGGAATGCACCCTTCAGGTCTGGAATGAGGTCCTGCCCCAAGTGGAGGGGTTCAAGTATCTTGGGGTCTTGTTCACGAGTGAGGGAAGGATGGAACGGGAGATCGACAGGCGGATCGGTGCAGCCTCTGCTGTAAAGCGGGGCTTACACCAGTCCGTCGTGGTGAAGAGGGAGCTGAGCCGAAAGGCAAAGCTCTCAATTTACCAGCCGATCTACGTTCCAACCCTCACCTATGGTCACGAGCTTTGGGTAGTGACCGAAAGAACAAGATCGCGAATACAGGCGGCTGAAATGAGCTTCCTTCACAGGGTGGCGGGGCTCTCCCTTAGAGATAGGGTGAAAAGCTCAGCCATCCGAGAGGAGCTCGGAGTAGAACTGCTGCTCCTCTGCATTGAGAGGAGCCAGTTGAGGTGGCTCGGGCATCTAATTAGAATGCCTCCTGAACATGTGAACACGTAAATTAATGTAATTTAGAGCAGATTCCTTGGCTCCACTTCACTCACTTTGCAGAACCACTCAAGAGCACCACTGTTTTAATGTTTTTGGAACAGCCAATTAGAGCAGCCAATTACTGTGGGAGGAAACAGGAGTACTCTGAGAAAACCCACACAAGCATGGGGCGAACATGCCTACTCCACACAGAAACGCCTGAGCCAGGGACTTGAACCTAGGATCTTCTTGCTGTGAGGTGGATGTGCTCACATCTACGCCACCATGCCCCACTGGAAATGGCAAAATCTGATTGGTCCACTATCTCAGAATAATAAATCATTATTTCAAGTGGATATCAAAATGACAGATATTCACAGTTTTTCATGGTCACGGGATCAGGCAGCGTCATCATTATAATCGCGCTTAAAAATGGAAAAACAAACCATTAGTGTGCAAACACACCTTTACAGATCCAGTTTACCTCTGTGTTTGTGATGTATGTGATTCAGCCTCAGAATCCATTAATTAATTTATTTTCTAAGCCGCGTAATTTTAATTAGGGTCACGTACTGGCGCCTATCTCAGCTGACACTGGGTGAGGGTGGGGTACAACCTGGACAGCTCGCCAGACCATCATAGAGGCAGCCTCAAAATCAGTGTGCTAAAATCATTTCCATTAGCTCTACAGCACATACAGAGCTTTGCTCTGTTAGCTTGTCTCTAAATGAATAGCTCACTTAAACAGTCACAGTTAAAAAATATGTAAATATAAACTATAAACATATTATTTTAGTTGGTTTTTCTTGTATTTCCTTGTAGTTTATACTACAATTTTGAATTAGTGTGTGAATACACCATTACAGAGGTTGTTTTCTTATGTATGTGCAGTCTACACTATCGCAGGAGGGCTGCACAGCTCACCTGAACAGTTAAAATATGTAAATATAAACCATAAACATCGCATTTTAGTCTGTTTTTCTTATATTTCCTTGTATTTTATATTCAAAACCACTTCAATTTATGTCCAAACTCACCTTTACGGTGCCAGTTTCTGTGTAGCATGTACCCTGGACCACTATATTCTGGAAGTAGTAACTGCATTATGTCTGGGCAACAATGTTTCTCTTGCTCTCTCGCTCTAGGTTTAGCTCACGTGACACTCTGGGACACGCTTGTTTGCTCGTTGGACATGTAAATGCTGAAAATCGCTGACAGCAAAAACTAGTCAACAAGCTACTGCCATAATCATAGAGTTCACTGGATACGGTATGTTACCATGTTTAGACATTGTTGTAAGGTGGGCAGACATTTTCTAACACCTGTTCTAAAAATTGACCGAGTTTCGTTACAGTCTGATGATGAAAAGAGTTTTATACAGTTTGAAAATTACAGCAAGCACTTACGCTGGCTAGCAGCAGATGCCGAGTGTGTCATTGTTTGTATACATTGTATTTTTATAATTTTTTTCAAGGGACATGATGAGGAAACTATGATTACACATAGATGTCATCTCACTGAAGAATTCTGTTCCCAAAATAAATTTTATATAAATTTTAATAATCTAATAGATAAAGTTACGTATTGTGGTTTATTTTAAATAGGTACATCTATTAAGCCTCGCTACACACAAAGGCAACATACACAAGCATTCACACTCTCACTCACACCTAGGGGCAATCTGAGACAACCAATTTAGCCTAATGTGCATGTCTTGGGACTGTGGGAGGAAACCAGAGTACCTGAACCAAACCCACGCAAGCCTAGGGAGAACATGCAAAATAAAAAATAAAACGCACTCACTCATTCGCTGAAGCTGGAGCTTTAACTGACACTGGGCAATGGCGGGATACAACCTGAACAGCTCACCAGTCCATTGAAAGACCAACACAAACAAAACCATTCGCACTCACACCAAGGGACAATTTGGAACAGCCAGTTAGCATAATGTACATGTCTTTGGACTCTGGGAAGAAACTGGAGAACATGCAAACTTCACACAGAAGTGCCTGAACCTGGGATTTGAACCAGGACCTTGCTGTAAGGTGGATGTGCTAACCACTATGCCACTGTGCAACACCTATTTTCATTAAGGATGAAAAATTCACTGGATGGAATAACCTGGTCATTCAGTCCACTAAGATCAGCTGACTTTTATTTCCACATAACATTGCTAAGCCTTGACCTGACCAATCAAAGCAACCCCAGATCACAACACTAACACCACAGGCTTGTATGGTGGCCATCAAATCACATGACCTTTTTTCATTGCTTGAGGGTACAACCTCTATACTCGCTTAGCAACCGAAACCTTTTATTCTGATTCTCACTAACAAGTGGTTTCCTTACAACCTCCAACTGTTTACTTACAGTCCTGTGATTTCTTGTCATATTGCGAAATTGCTCTCACGTTCACTATTAAACATATCTGTAAATTTCGCCTGCTGATATTTTAACTTCACCAAGTGTTCTCTGATCTCAAATCAGTCAGTTAAGTTCACCACAGTCCTTCCAATTCCCAGTTCCAGTCATTTCAGCCATCTCCTTCATTCTTTTATTTTCTTTTTGCAGGTCATCATTTCCCTTCTGAAACACATTCACATCTTTTCCATGGTTATGGGATACATCTTCCAACAGAGTTGTTTAAGAAATGGGAAGCTACTCACCAGTTGGGCTAAATTAATTTCTACCAGCTGAAACATATTAATCACTGCAGTAATTATCCAACCAATGGCTCTTAAGTATTTGCTTAAGTATTTAATATTTGGAAAAAAAGAGCTGTAAACAAACCTTTTACAGGACAGTGCTAGGATGTAAGGGACCTACTTTTGACAGATGGGGCAGGACGAATGCTCCGGGTACAGAAACTGTTCCTCCATATCACAGGTACATACTATAGACAAGAAAAAACAAAGGGCTACAGTAAAACCAATGTTGTGTCATTGCAAAACTTAAAAACACTACTGATTAAAATAATATTAATAAATGAATGAATGAATTTTTGTTCACGTTCTACATTTGTTCTGTGTAGGTTTTTTGTTTGCTTGTTTGTTTTTTGTTTTGCTAGTTTTTTTTTTTGTTTGTTTGTTTTTTTACTAGTGTCCAAATTATATATTTAAAACAATGCCAGTGACTGAACCAATACTTCTTTTTCAAACACAGACATTAAATAAAGGCAATTTTTATTTCTAAGGAAAACGTGCCTGAGGAACTCAGCAGTATATTAACTTGTACACACAGTTGTTTTTAAGTTGTTAGTTGTTTCGTTTGCCCATCCCAGTGTCTGAATCCTTTCGTGTGAAATGCAGCCACACTATTACCTTTAGGTCTTTTAAAGGTGCACTCACACCATACTGAACACATGAACCTGATTTGAGACGATCATATTCTGATATTAGTCTGATGTTTCAGCTGATTTTGTTTGTCAGAGCAGTGGGCTGCCACACATTGCAGTGCCCAGAGAGCAGTTGGGTTTTTTAGGTATCTGAGCTGTGATTCATTCCAGTAGATCCTCAGCATATAGGCACCAATTTCAATACCCAAACCTTGTTATATAACGTATGCATCACAAGTTATATTTCTAGCAAAAAAATAAAGGGTAACATTGTATACAGTGCTGATAAGGTGTGATACAATCTGTTACTCACTACTTTACACCATTTTTAGTTCGGTGAACATTGTTTTCTCATTTTTGAGCAGAATAATTATTTGGATTATAATAAAACATAAATGTTTTTTATTTAATTATTTAATTTTAAGCAGCTCTGTTAAAGTTTAAGTGGAACCAATTATCAGGCTAACAGGAGGCAGGACCAACTGCAGGAGAGTATAACTTGGCCAGGCAGCAGGATGCCTATAGGTATAGTGTCTGGGTCGGATGTCCTGGCTGTCTCCATCCTGACTGGAGTAAGTTGAGATCCAGTAAGGTGTACTGTGCGGGCCCAACGGTATGGCACTTACCAACCCACCTGCACCGCCTTGTGTGTAGCTCCGGGAGGAGCTAAAGCTAACAAAGAAAACACAACAGAAAATCTACATCCTGCAGGACTTGGTGGATGTCTTAAACACCCCTTGCCTCCATGTTTGGTTCTGCTAAAGAAGAGTGCTCAACCTTGGGAAGGAATGCCTTCTTTTATTCTTTGCCCAGGCTTACAGGCTGAAGGTATGGTTTAGATGGTCGTTGTAAACCTGGTGCCTAGGATTACTTCAGCAGCTATTCATATGACCACACAACCCTATATAGGGATGGCCTGCATGACTCAATCAAGGGGGAAGCTAGAAAGAAGCATTAGTGCATCATTATATCAATCTGATATAACTTTCACATATTGCATATCGCTTCTTACTTATATTCCATAACCATGGGCCAATATATACATATTGATTATTTAAAAAAAAGCCCTACAATGACCTTAAAAAAAGCCCTAGAATGACCTTTAAAAAATGACCTACAATGACCTTTACATAAAGTTGTCTCAGCCATTGGTCCAAAGTTACTACCCTAACAATTTGACGGTGAAATGTCAAGTAGTTCTTGAGATATAAGCATGCATAGCTACAAAAAAACACAAAAGCACAAACTGACCGAAGTGAAAACAATACCAGCTACTTGATTGCAGATGGAAATGATGCCACTCAACAGATATGATTTTTTTGCAGAGTGGGTCACATGCGTACTGCTTTCTATAGTGTAGGCGTGTGCTGAACAGATGCGGATACGCACTATGAGAACCATGACCTAACTGACCTCATCTGTAGGGAATACTTGCTCCACCACTCGTAGCTGTGGGACGTTGGTCTTGCTGTTTAAAGGCTGGGAGTATTCTTTTAAATGCTTCTCCTGAAATAAGCAGGATTCGATTTGACACCGTCACACACATTACACATACACATGCATTGATGCACACACACTGCCAGAACATGTGAGGTATGCATTCTCAGAATTGTACACACCAGTTTCTGCTGCGCTACTGACAAGTCCTGCAGAACTTCCTCGATGATACTCTCCACCAGAGAGACACTGACTGACAGTTTCAGTTCACTGAGAGAAGTGAGAAAGAGTGGAGAAGAGACAGAGAGTTAAAGAAAGGCAAAATGCACAGATAAATGTTATTACTCAGAACAAAACTGAGATGAGAAACATAACAGGATGACAGTTATTTCAAGCTGAGGCAGCAGACAATGAATGATTAGAAAAGTGCTGGTGTTCTTCATCTCTTGAAGCCACAAGATAATGAAGCAAGGTTAAACTGCATGAAGTCGATGTATAATAAATATTATATTTATATATTATAATAAAAGCAAGGTACAAGATTATGGCGCTCATAGTTCATTTTAAAGTGAATATCACTGCTTAAAACTTTCTATGTATAATATTAATGTTATTACAATACATTAAGTTAGTACAGGGTGAACCTTGATAAATGGTCATCAAATTATTATACACACATGAAACTTAGTGATAAAGGAGAGGTGGTGCTGAGGTCTCTTGGTGGCCCAACCCCAACCTGAACCCCATGATCCTGAAGAAGTGGATGTGTGGTTTCAGTAAGATGGAGCTACGACACACACAGCTAGAAGATCATTGGAAGTGCTTATGGAAATGTTTCCGGATCGGCTGATCTCAAAGCGTGGTGATGTCGGGTGGCGGCCCGTTCTCCTGACCTTGCCCCTTGTGATTTGTTCCTTGATTTTATTGAATGAAGTTTCATGTGTGGAAATAATAATTTGATTTTCTTAAATGATTTTTTTTTCATTTACCATTAAGATGTGGGAGGTTTTATTTTACTTTCATACTGTCATTTACTGATGGATGAAAATATTTCAATATTACATATCTGTGAGTAGCAAAAGTGTGTGAACCTTTGCTTTCAGACCCACTGGTGCAGTAATAACTGTAACTAAAAGTTTGTGGTAAGTGTTGATCAGTCCTGCACATTAACTTGAAGGGATTTTAGTCCATTCCCCCACACAGAACAGCTTCAACTTTGAGATTTCCTCACACAAACTGCTTACACAATTTCTATTGGATTAAAGTCAGGACTTTAACTTGACCATTCCAAAACATAACATTATTCTTCTTTAACCATTCTTTGGTTAAAGATTCCGGGTCACAGACAGATGTCCTAACATTTTCCTTTAGAATTTGCTGGTATAATTCAGAATTCATTGTTTCATCAATTATGAAAATCTGACCTGATCCAGATGCAGCAAAACAGGCCCAAGACCATAATATTCCACAACCATGTTTTACAGATGGGATAAGGTTGTTACATCTTTAATGATGACACCAAAGACTTTACATAGTGCAAATATATTAATTAATCAATCAATCAATCAATCAATCAATCAATCAATCAATCAATCAATCAATCAATTAATTAATTAAGTAAGTAAGTAAGTAAGTAATCAATCCTAATAAGGGTTGCGGGGAGACTGGTGCCCATCTCAGCTGACTCTGTGTAAAGGCAGGGTATACCCTGGACAGCTCACCAAGCCATTGCACTCACACTTACACCTAGGAGTAAATTTGAACAGCCAGTTAGCCTAATGTGGATGTTTTTGGACTGTGGGAGGAAACCGTCGTACCTGGAGGAAACCCACACAAGCATGGGGAGAACATGCAAACAACACACAGAAATGCCCGAGCCCGGGAATCGAACCAAGGCATTCTTGCTGTTAGCCTGAATTGTCTTTTCTTTTTCATGAAAATGAGTAATGACTATGACACAATGGAAATGAGTTTAAACATCATTTAAACCAGAGGCCCCAGATGAGGGAATCGCACCAGTCACTACCTAGCCATTATTAACTTTTAATTTTGTTAAATATTAATAATTTTGTGTGTAGAATCTTTCCACTTACAAAAATCTGCATGCATGAAGAAAAAGAGGAATCCACTTATGAATAAATTTGCTACCCTATAGCCCCCAATACTGTGAGTTTGGTACCTGAGCTGTTCTGTTATGCTGCTCTCTGTCTGTTGAACTATGCGCTGGACAAAGTGGGCAGCCTGTCGAGTTTTGTTGGCCACCCGATTGGCCAGTTGCTCACTCACACTTGTTCTCTGGACGACCCGAGGGCAGACAGACTGTGCACACTGTAGCATGGCCTGAGCCTGCTCCTGTCCAACACATCACAACCAGACACCTCTCAATACACAGCAATGACACACACCACCACACAAGGCTTTCTTTCAATGACACATTGCAATGTTTCCAGCAAATGGGATAAAAGTTTTTGTGCTCTACCTGGATTTCCTCTGTCAGCTCACTGGTTATTGCTTTGGCGGCATCATCCAGTATGTGCTGCACCATCACACCAGCAGAGGGCGACCTTCCCATCTCATAGATTCTGGGTAAAAACTAAAGAACCAAGGCTCTCAGTAAACCTTGACAGATTATTCAGTTTAGAGCAGATATATTCTCCATACATCAGTACCAGGATTTGGATAAGAAGTTGTGATAGATTTGATAAGAAGACTCATACTGTAATGGCTGTCCTGGCATGCTGGAGAGCTTCCTCTGCAGACAGGATGTCGCTCTGAACCTCTTGGATGTTGTAGCAGGCCAGAGGCCTCATGGTCTCCTGAAGCCTCTGACAGAAGTTCTGCACTAGCTAAGATAAGTAGAAAGATTGCAGAGTAGAATCTGTGAACTAGCTAATTTTATATTGACATTCAAAAGCATGCATCCCCATGATTACCAACCTTATAACCGAGGGGAAAACCCCCAATAAAGCCTAGTTCAGACCCACTAAATAGCAACTGAGTGGTTCCAATACCTGTGGAGTTACACATCAACTATACATGCTACTGCAATGTAATTACTGAGGATGTTTTACTGTTGCAAATATAATAAAGTGAGTACATCATCTGAAAATATATATCCACTCATCCATCAATCCTTTATCTGAACCTCTCAATCCAACTAGGGTCGAAGGAAGGCTTGAGCCTATCTTGAGCCAACACTGGGAAAAGGTGGGGTTCATCCTGAACAGCTCACCAGTCAATCCCAGGGCCAACACACACACACACACACACACACACACACACACACACACACACACAAAACTATTCACTATTCAAACTCACACCTAGGAAACCGGAGAACCAAGAGGAAAAGCATGCAAACATAGGGAGAACATGCACACTCCACGTAGAAATCCCTCCACCAAACCTGGGCCTCAAACCCAGGACCTTATTGCTGTGAGCCAGAACTGCTAACTACACTGCACTACATCACTGTGTCATCCACACATCTTATAAAAATATACATGTGTATATCTGAGTGTTTTTTATGTGAGTACATATTGTAGGTAACAGCACTTATTTCGTAATCCTATTTGGGTTGCAGGGAGGCTGGAGCCTATCTCAGCCAACACTGAACGAAGGCAGGACACAATCTAAAGAGCTCACCAATGCATTGCAAGGCAAACACATACACAACCATTCACACTCACAAGCAATATGAAAGCCAATTAGCCTCATCTGCATGTATTTGGAACAGCCAGTTAGAATAATGTGTATGGATTTGGACTGTGGGAGGAAACTGGAGGACCAGGAGGAAACCCATGCAAGTGCAGGCAGAACTCGAACCCAAGACTTTCTTGCTGTGAGGTGGACGTGCTAACCACTACACTGCTGTGCTGCCCACAAAAAGGCGTTTCTGTGTAGAGTTTGCATGTGCTCCCCATGCTTGCATGGGTCTCCTCCCACAGAGCACAGGTAGCACATTAGGCTAATTGGATATTCTCGATTGTCCCTAGGTGTGAATGTGATTGAGAATGGTTGTGTGTGTCTGTTTTGGCCCTGCAATGGTCTGGCGAGCTGTTCATGGTATAACCCACATTCGGCTGATACCCCACATTTGGCATAAAGGATGAAATGGGTCAGAAAATGAAATGAAATGAATGATGGTAATGAAAAATAATTGGAGAACTGGTAGGTGAAATATAACACACAGTAGGAGACAATAATAATCCTGGGCTGTGTTCGTAGATGTAGGCAAATTTGGACTTTAATCACCAGTAACTTGTTCTTCAGTTACTGTGTACATTGGCATATCCCCCCAATATTGGGAAAATACAAATCGGGCCCCCCCCCAAAAAATATACATTGACATGTGACATACGAACCATTTTTATGAGCCTTGACTGTTAACGGATCGGATCCGTCTTTGTAGAGGAAAAGAAACGTGTTTGACCAACTCTCTCTGAATTCGTACTTGGTTGCTCCCGGCCCCGGCAGCTTTCTTTGAAACACTGCTCTGACTGGCTCTGACTGACACTGTCACAGCCAGGTTAGAGGGAAGTCTGATACAAATCACGGAGGGAGTACCGTTAGCGTTTTCAGACAGTAAGCAACTAAATACCTAAATAATAGTGCTGTTGCCAACGTGAGTGTGTAGTATTTTTTAATTAATGTGAAAATATGTATCGTGTTGAAGTGACTCAGTTCACTCAGCAAAGTTAGAGTGAAGATATAGGCAAATAAAAACTATAAGGAAGGCTATCTGCTTCCGCCTCCGAGGCGAACTATGGTTGCGTAAATTAATGCGCCCCTCCCGCACACGTACAGTCACAAACCTAATGAGAACGGGAGGAGGATGAGAGTAGGAGGATCGGAAAATATCACATTCATTTTGAGACAAATCAACAAAACACAAATAAACTTGGAACTTGGAACTTGGAAACAACTTACAAGTCCACTGCACATTCTTGTGATTCCAATCACAATATAATTTTCATATATTAATATAAAAGAATTGAGGGAAATGCACTTCTCCTTTCTAGGAGAGAGTTCTCATTTGAACCCCCCAATGTTTAAGCTATGGTTACGCCCTTGACTGTGTAACTCTTATGAAGGTAAATTCAGTGTGACCTGTGTGAATCTAACCTGTTCTGAGCGGTTGGTCTTTAAACCCTGCTGAAGATTAATCATTTCATCTGGAGTGATGCACAACTTCTGACTGTTCCTCTGTAAACACATCTGGATCTGCGCACACACATACACAGAGAGAGAGAGAGAGAGAGAGAGAGAGAGAGAGAAGGTACAGGTGGAATGCTTTTCTCACATTTATTATATACAGCAAGTGATCATCCTTTATTTACCTTCCTCATTGCCTCTTCAGTCTTCTCTGGGTTAGTGCGGTAGGATTGAGTCATATCACTCATGGGTATGGACATGTGCTGTAGTGTGGTGTTCCTACACACATAAACACACACAGACACACACACACACACACACACACACACACACACACACACACACACAGAGTGACCCAAACTGAACACATAATTGATCAATATGCTGCAGTTTACAATTTACAAAGAAAGAATGTGGACATTTTCTCTTTTATAGTTCATCGTTAATTTTCTGAACCGCTTAATTAGGGTTGTGTACGGGGTTGTAGAAAAATGTTTAAATTTCTCCCTAAATTAATTTTACTATGTAAAGCTGCTTTGTGACAATGTCAGTTGTAAAAAGTGCTATACAAATCAAACTGAATTGAATTGAAATGAATCCTAATTAGGGCCACGGGGAGGCTGGCGCCCATCCTTCTAAAGTTTACACTAATTCATCATTTAAGCTAGAAGTCCAGAACCCTTGTTACTTCCTGTCACTTTAAAATAAAGCATTTTGTCTTAATACAGTCCACATTATTTACCTGAATTTAATACATTTTCTTTATTAACATACTGCAATGTAACTCGGGCGGAACGGTGGAGTAACACATCCACCTCGCAGCAAGAAAGTCCTGGGTTAAGGGTGTTTCTGTGTGGAGTTTGCATGTTCTCACCATGCTTGTGCGGGTTTCCTTCAGGTACTCCAGTCTCCTCCCACAGTCCTAAGACATGCACATTAGGCTGTCTTCCAAATTGCCCCTAGGGGTGAGTGTGAGTGTGAATGGTTGTGTGTGTGATGTCCCTGTGAGCTGTTGAGCTGGTGAGCTGTTCAGGGTGTACCCCACCTTTGTCCGGTGATGGCTAAGATAGGCTCCAGCCTCCCTGCAACCCTTAAAGGATTAAATGGTTCAGAAAATGAATGAATGAATAGGGAATATTACATATTTGGAGGTGGTTTATTCGTTAGCACGCTTGCTGCACAGCAAGAAGGTCCTGTGTTCAAGCCTCATGGTAAGCGAGAGGATTGGGTGGAGTTTGCATGTTCTCTCTGTGCTTGTGTGGTTTTCCTTCGGGTAGTCCAGTTTCCTCCCACAGACCAAAGACATGCATTTTAGGTTAACTGGCTGTTCCAAATTGCCCCTAGGTGTTAGTGTGAGTATGAATATTTATGTGTGTGTTGCGCTTCGATAGACCACCGTGCTGTTCAGGGTGTACCTCGGCTTCATCCACAGTCAGCTGAGATTGGCTCCAGCCTCCCCACGACCCTAATAGGATTAAGCGTTCTGACAAAACTAAACAAAATAAATTGACTTCCGATTAGCTTTGAAGCAAACATTTCCCAACGCAGTCCACCCACAAAGCACCCACCTCTCCAGAGCGTTGGCCACATCCATAAAACCTGTAGCACTCACATTGTTTCTGTCCCATACCAGTGTTCTGTGGTCAACACAACAACATTGCTTTAGTACAATAAACACAAATAACACACTGGTATGTAACACTGGTAACAATCAGAAACCATTAGATTAAAGTGTGAAAGACTAAAGTACATGTAATCAGGTTAACAGGAAATTTACTTGAGTTTGGTGTTGATAATCAAAGCTTTAGCTAGCATCTTAGCACCAGTGTCTCCAATACAGTTTCCACTGATATCAATTTTGGAGAGACTGGAGTTGCTGCCCAGGCTGTTGATCAGGATGGTGGTGCCTGTCTTCAGTTTTGAGTCACATACTGACAGAGACTCCAGTGGCTGCGGAGACAGAGACAAGGCGTTAATCTTGTGTTTCAGAAAGCCTGACCATTAATTACCAGCTCTATATTTATTCACTTCATTTATTTTATTATCGGGTAAAAAAAAAAATCTATTGTAATTAATAATGTCAAAAAATGACAAAAATGACAGAAAAGCATTTAAATGGTCAGTTTTGAATGTGGTGGCATGCTGGTGTAGTAGATAGCACATACGCCTCACACCAAGAAGGTCCTGGGTTCGATTCCCAGACTGTGTGGAGTTTGCAAGTTCTCCCTGTGCTTGCATGGGTTTCCTCCAGGCAGTCTGGTTTCCTCCCAAAGTCCAAATATGTGTATATTAGGCTAATTAGCTGTTTCAAATTGCCCCTAGGTGTGAATGTTGTGTGTGCGTGTGTTGGCCCTGCAATGGTGCTGGGTGGCCAGTGTTGAGTGAGATAGGCCCCAGCCTCCTCGTGACCTATTTTGGCGTGGTGTAGTGGTTAGCACTCTCGCCTCACAACAAGAAGGTACTGGGTTTGAGGCCCATGTTAAGTGAGGGTGTTTCTGTGTGGAGTTTGCATGTTCTCTCTGTGCTTGCATGGGTTTCCTCTGGGTACCCTGGTTTCCTCCCACAGTCCAAAGATGTGCACATTAGGCTAATTGGCTGTTCCAAATTGCCCCTAAGGGTGAGTGAGAACGGTTGTGTGTGTTGGCCCTGCAACTGTCTGGTGAGCTGTTCAGGGTGTACCCCTCCAGAGTCGGCTGAGACAGACTCCAGTCTCCTCGCAACCCTAACATGATTAAGTGGTTCAGCAAATGAGTGAGTGAGTGAGTGAGTGAGTGAGTTTTGTGAAACCACAGGACACTGACGACACAGTGAATACATATGCAGTTGACTAAGGGAGAGAAAACAGCTGACTAAGGGAGAGAAAAAGCAGAAAAAGGACGAGGCCAGCTGTAGCACAGTCTCAAAGATACCGGTAGATGGATAATTAACAAGGCAGAATGCCTCAGAGGAAAGGGATTGTGGGTGATTAAAACTCCAGTTTTACTGGAAGGAGGAGGGATTGGTGTCCCTGAGGACTCAAACAGCCATTCTACTACTGCACACAAGATGACATCATCTAGATACATAAGCCTACAGATTATACTACTTCTATTTTCTGTTATTCTGTACAGGTGATCTTGTTAGAGTGATTTCATGCCTTTTAATATAAAGATTGGATGGAAGGCAATAATAATGATTAATATTATTATTATCAATGTGGACATCCACAACATGAATCATCAACATTATGAATCGATCTGAGTCTCCAAATCTGTAACCAGCCCTCAGATGGTCATGGCTATATGTGGGTGTACGTGATGTAAAAGATCCATTACTCACGCACTCCTCCTCCTGAATGAGTTGTACGATTCGGTGCAGAACATCTGTCAGAGCTCTGAGAGAGAGTTAGGTAAGAGAGGAAGATAGTGATGAAGGGGATAGGATGATGGAATGAAGGGCAGATTGATTGAGACGAGGATGCATGAATGAGTGATTACAGCAGTTTTACAGTGCTACATCCAGTACAGTCAATATTTCAGACCTTACCTAGACTTCATGGCAAAGTTGCGTCCCAGGGCTAGGTGCCGTATCGAGTGACTGCGGCCGATGGAAAGCACCAGAGTCACCATGTCATTCTCAAAGCCTGCAATTCAAACACATACACACATGCAAATTAGATTCATCCATCAATACACTGTAGCTCATGCATCATCAATATTATATAGCTACACTAATCCCATATCATGGGTCGCATCGTGGTGCAGTGGTCAGCACAACCACTTCACAACAAGAAGGTCCTTGGTTCGAGTCCTGGGAGTGAACTTTGCATGTTCTCCCTGTGCTTGCATGGATTTCCACTGAGTACTCCAGTTTTCTCCCACAGTCCAAAAGCATGAATGGTTGTATGTATGTTGGCCTGGTGACCTGCTCAGGGAGTGCCTCTTTTCATCCATAGGCTCCAGCCTCCTTGCAACCCTAGCCAGATTAAGCAGTTCAGAAAATGGATGGATTGATGGATTTTTTTTTTTTTTGTGAGATGTACTAATGTAAGTGCTTTGGCTGAATTTTTGTCCATTCTTGCTTGAAACAAGACTTCAGCTGCTCAACAGGCGGGACCCATTTTCTGATTGCCTCTTCATGATGCACCATGCATTTTTATATTCCA
The DNA here is from genome assembly GCA_030014195.1 of Neosilurus mollespiculum. Taxonomy (NCBI): domain Eukaryota; kingdom Metazoa; phylum Chordata; class Actinopteri; order Siluriformes; family Plotosidae; genus Neosilurus; species Neosilurus mollespiculum. The sequence continues at coordinate 30,804,426 of JAQMYF010000004.1, forward strand.
ATAAGGCAAGAGGTTAATCAACCACACGCACTTTACGTTTATATAGCCATTCTGGATGTAGAGGTAGACTAATGAACCGATATGACTATTCTTATTACAGTAGTATGACATGAAGATGAAGCAGTGTGACACATTCTCAGGCATAAAGGGCTCATAGGTCACACACATCCAACAGAAGTTTTTGACCTTACCTTTTACTCACTGAGGTGTGTGAGTTTCCTGTATCTTTTCACAATATAACACACTGTGGGTGCTGAAAGATCTGAATTCTCTGCATTCTTTTGCAATTATCTAACAGTTATCTCCTACATTTTGGCACAAATGGGTAAATCATCACCCATCCTTGCTTGCAAAGGCCAAGCCTTTGATAAATAGGGCTTTTATACCCAATCACGACACCTCATCTGCTGCCAATTACTTTAGGAATGTTATTCTGTAAACTCAAATGTCCTTTATATGTTCTTATGTAGGTGCAGGGGAAAAATAATAGCATTGTTATGTTCTCATGTAAGTATTTTTTAAGGGGTGAACACACAGGAAATAATTTGGCCGTTACCCATTGCTTTGTTCCAGAAAGTTTTCCGCTAGGGCTGTCCACATAAAGCTAATCCCTCGTCATCTGGACATTCCAGACTCTGGTTGCCAAGGTAACCACCATGTAGGGTGACCCAAGAAAACCTCCCATGTTTCAAAGTTAAATTAAAAAAAAAGTTTAAAGGTAATCAAATTACTATTTAAACACATGAACCTTAGTGATACAGGAGAGGCGGAGCTGAAGTCTGTTGGAGGCTGAACCCCAACTTGAACCCCTTGATGTTAAAGAAGTGGATGTGTGGTTTCAGTTAGATGGAGCTACGGCACACACAGCTCGAAGATCATTGAAAGTGCTGAGGGAAATGTTTCCGGATCGGATAATCTCACTGTGTGGTGGTGATGGGTGGCGGTCCATTCCCCTGACCTCAACCCTTGTCATTTTTTCCTGTAGTGCTACTTTAAATCACGAATGTGTACTCATCAACCCCTGACATGACCCATCGAGCCAAGGCAGCCTTCATAAATCACCTCCAAGAGTGTATAGATAATGACAGCCATCATTTGGAGGATCATCTTTAGAACATGATGAATAAACACTGTATTGAAGTTTCATGTGGGAATTTGATAATGTTTTTACCTTTAATGATTTTATTTTCCATTAAAGTGTACCTGTGGTGAATTAGTGTTACTGGCTCTTTAAAATGATCACGTATCAACGGTTCCTTCCAGCAACATCAGTACATGCCCCTTTTCAAAGTGCGTGGGAGTGCTGCAACTCTAGGCGTGCTCAGAGACATGTTTCCTTCCTCATTGGCTGTTCCAGCCTTGCAGTGACACAAATTTGTTTGTCTCATTTGGATAGGCTGGGCTACGTCACTGACCCCGTGCAGCATAACACATTATCAGCCAGTGCTGAACTGCACAAACAACAAGCGCAGAAATCTTGGAAAACATTTCTTTTTGTTTCTAAACCAACTGACGACACACTCATCAACTGTGAAGTTAATCACTCAGTTAACATTATGATGTAAAAAAGATCAAGTAATTGTATGTGCTGTACTATTGTAGTTTTGATCTTGTTTCCAAATACTGGTTTCTGCTCTCCACATGCGTCTTTGAAATATGAGGGACAATGCTAAAAAATAAACCACATTTGGTCAAATTCCACTGCCACATGGTTAGCCTATGAACTGTTCAGCCCACCCTTGTACTGTTTGCATGACCTCATTTTTGACAAATCCTCAGCTTGACATTCTGTGTCTGTGTGTAAGATTTTAGTAAACACTAATCTGCACTTGCATCTTTGCCTTTTCCTGTGGGTAACACCAGCTCTACGCTTCATGCTTGACATAAATGCCTTTCCCATACGTTTTGGGTAAAGCTCTGGGTCACTGATGAGGCACCAGCACTGACAAGCTACCACTGTTTTGCCCATGGCCAAGGCCCCTTAATCTTCAACCACATCATTCTATTTATTTCGTTTTATTTTCTGAACCAATTTATCCGTTATTAGGGCCCTGGGGAGGCTGAACCCCATCCTAGCTGACTCGGGGTGAAGGCAGAGTGCACCCTGAACAGTTCACCAGACCATTGCAGGGCCAACACACATACAACCATTCACACTCACAATTTGGAACAAACAATTAGTCTAAAGTGTATGTCTTTGGACTTTGGAGGACTCCAGTGTAACCAGAAGAAACCCACACAAGCACTGGAAGAACATTTAAACTCCACGCAGAAACACCCTGACCTGCCTGACAGGACTTGAACCCAGGACACTCTTACTGTGAGATGTACGTGCTAACCACTACGCCACCCTACTGCCCCAACCACATCATGTGATGTAAAACAAGAAGAGGTAGAAGAAAAATTGCTAATGATAGTCAATAAACTGAATAACCATGACCTTGTTCCAGAATATGTGAGTATAAATAGTCCCTTAGTAATAATAATAACTCCATGCAGAGCTGGAACATTTTTGAATAGCTTCTGAAATGTGTAATATTTTCAAACTGTGTTAGTAAGTCTTTTAGTTAATAAGTAAGAGAGATACATTCCCAACACATATTACAACAGACGTAAAAGAAGTTATAACTTTCTTTCATTCTGTCTCTAGAAAAGCAGCGAGTGTGAGGGGAAGGAGAAAGTGATGCACATGCACAAAAATAGATTAAGTGATAAAGATAAGATAGGAAGGACAGGCTTCAGGATTAAAGAGCACATGAGATTAAACGGAGGCTGTACCATTGTCAGAAAGATCCAGGCTGCTGATAGCCTTCGCCTCAAAGATGTGCTCCTGAATGACCTGGGCTCCACTGGACTTCAGCTGCACATAAACAACAGGAGGAATCCAATCAACTCAAACAAAATGCCAGCAAATTTGTTTGTTTGTTTGTTTGTGTGTGTGTGTGTGTGTGTGTGTTTGTTTACCTCACAGCTGCTAATATCCAATTCCAGCTCAGACAGATAGCTATTGGTGGCCAAGCCCTGGAGTAATAACCTGTTATAAGACATGCAAATATTTACAGTTCAGAAAGCATCAACAGCACTTATTACCCACAAATCTAAAGCCTTATTAAGATCTGTATATGTAAATGAGCTATGAGCTATCGAGTTAAATGACTACCCCAAAGTCACATGAGCAATGCACAGAAGGCGAGGTCTCATCTAACCTAGCCTCATCTCACTCACTAATCTCATTTGCCTATTCACTTAATCCTACTACTAGGGTTGATGTGAGGCTGGAGCCTATCTCAGCCGACACTGAGTGAAGGTAGGGTACTCCCTAAACAGCTCACCAGACCATTACAAGGCTAACACACACTTAGGAGCAATTTGGAACAGCCAATTAGCATAATGTGCATGTCTTTGGGCTGTGAGAGGAAACTGAGGTACCCTGGGAAAACCCACGCAAGCACAGGGAGAACATGCAAACTTAACACAGAAATGGGACTTACTGCCTGATTTTTATGGTTTATTTTAATTATTTTTATATTCAAGATGGAGTTCTGGCAGGTGTAGAGCATTAGAGCTGTGCAATGATGCCTCTTTAAGCCCTATACAGAGTTTTGGTAGTACTGTGCAGAACAATAATGAAAAGCAAACTAAAACAAGATGTTAATCATTTATATTGACATATTTTAACCATGACAGAGACTGTTCAGGTGAGCTGTGAGCTTTGAGATCTAACAGAGTTAAGCTTCATATGTGCTGTGAAGCCAATGGGAATTCATTCTCATTCAGATGATAGCCCATATACTGCACAAACACTGAAGAACACTGGCTCTGTAAAAATCAGTTTGGACACTAATTCATTCATCTGCTGAATCGTTTTATCCTGGTATGGTCGCAGGATGGTATGTATGATTTGAGGAAGAGGCGTAGGGTGAGATAGTGTTGAGGAGCAGACATAAAGGAGAGGGATTGTAAAGCCAGTACAAAAATCTAAACCAGCTAATTAATGAAAGGTTGTTCAGGAAAAAATGTAAGTAAATACAAATATAATATTTTGAAATAAACAAATTTCCTCTATCTGAATAATTCTATATATCTTACTGCATGGTGGCGTAGTTGTTAGCAAGTCCATTAGCAGATAGGCTCCAGACTCTCTGCAACCCCAACAGGATTAAGCAGTCCGATGAATGAATGAACGAATAAAGAAATACTCTGCCTGATTCAATAATTGCTTATATCCATCCCAAAATCTCATGATAATGCTTAAAATAATAAATAATATAAAAATAAACTATAGAAATCTAATTTTAGATTGCTTTTTTACTGCCCATTTGTAGTATATACTAAAACAGTTATTCTCCAAAGGACAGGTGAATATTGAAATACACGTGTTTTGTGTTACTTTCTTATTAATGTTAGGAAGCATTTCACAAATTTTTTTTTAATTTCCAAATCAGTGACTATTTAATTGAGTTTTTGTCTTCAATTTTGATTCAAGCTTCATCACAAATTCATGAGTTGGATAATAAGCAGTTATTAAATGAGGGGAAGTATGATATGGAGAGTTATTTAAATCGCAGGGTTGTTTCAGCCTCGGAAAATAACACCCTCCATGATCTGAATAATTCTTCATCTCATACAAACATTGATTTCTATTCCTGTTTTAATATTCATTCAATTTAAGATATTTACAGCTTTGCCAATCATGCAATAATGTGCATTATCCCGAGATAAACCAAGCAGATCACGTCATTCCTGTCTAATATATACAAATAGCTCGTAGACAGCTGGTACCTCAGGGCTTCCGGAAGTAGTCTAGTCCCAGACAATCCAACATACTTAAGTACCATGCTCCTTGTGAAAAAGTCTTTCACGCTTCGTGTTACCTCCCGTACCTTCCTACAACAGATATCCTGCTTTAGTTCTGTGCATGTAATCATAACACACATGAGATAATTTCCCAGACAACGATCAGTCTAACTAGAGGAGAAAGCTGATCTGGATGCATGATAAGGTTTTGCTGCATGTCATAATCTTACCTATGGGAGAATGTGTTCCTGGAGAGACTGAGGTGGGTTAAAGTAGTGCAGCAGCCAGCAGAGAGAGACACAAAGAGCTAGAAAGAAATCAGAATCAGAATCAGAACCAGAATACTTTATTCATCCCAGAGGAAACTGTGTGCACAGGGTTGCTCCATATCAAGTAAGAATGAGATAAAGATAAAGATAAAAGTCTCAATAAAGAAAAATTACAATATCTACAGTATATATACAAATATACATACGGAAATCTACATACATACATACATACATACATACATAGAAACAAACAAACAAACAAACAAACAAACAAATAAGTAAGTAAGTAAGTAAGTATGTAAGTCTAAAATTAGAAGTTACTAATATCTATATAAACAGATACAGAATGAATCCTGTCAGTGAGTAATATGTACAGTATTATCAATATGATAAACAGTAGAATATAAATGTAGTGCAAAATGCAAATATATGACAGTGAATGTTGTAACTATATGGGGGAGTTGTACAGTTTAATGGCCACAGGTGGGAATGATTTCCTGTTTCGTTCAGTGGTACATTAGGTGCTAGTTTTCCACCACACCTAGTGTTTTGGACCAAAAAGTAAACTTTTGGTCCTAAACGATAAGTGTGGTGGAAAACTAACACCATCCCAACCATGAAACATGGTGGTGACAGTATCATGCTGTAGGCATGCTTTTCTTCATCAGGGTCAGAAAAACTGGTCAGAGTTGATGGAAACCGGTTAGAGTCTGCAAAAGACTTGAGACTGGGGTGGAGGTTCACAACAACCCTAAACATACAGCGAGAGCTACAATACGGGGGAGTCTTCATGTCACTTCAAATTGTGTTGGTCACCCCAAAAATATGTTTACATTTGTGGATGCAACATGACATGTTTACTGAATTGATTTACTGAAAATGTTTACTGAATTACTCAATCAGCCGTTTGGGCTGCCATGTGGGCTTTTTCGGACAGGAAGATAACACTGTGCTCTCAGCATGAGGTTCTTCACAATGATGAGGATGATGAGATTGTACTCACAGTGTCCAGAGGGCAGTCAGTAGAGCTGAGATCCAGATGCGATACAACGTTGTGGTCCGACAGGAACTTGAAAAGACTCTAGAAGAAAAGAAGGCCAGAGCTCAGGTACTGTGCCTCTTTCAAATATTTAAATCCCTGAAATGGTTCAGAGACAGGACACATCTTTCTTTTTGTGTCCAATAATATTCTGTACACAGAAATGTCCAAATGACTTTTTTCCCTCAATGAACTGACCAATAGCATGTGCTGATATCTGTCAGACCTGGCTCAGTCAAAGCAGGCTAGACTTCTTCAGTCAGACATATTTCATGGGAAACTAATGACTTTTATAAACGTCCACAAAGAGAAAAATATTATTTGGAATTGTCGTGATATGTGAGTTGTGAGATTTTGTACAGATTAGTTTAACCTGTATATCTTTCTTACCACAGCTTCCTCTGTAGCCAGACATCCTGGATTCCCACTCAGGTCCAGATGTGTTAGTGATTTTGAGAAAGATTTGTTCTGGTTGAGCATCTGCGCAACACTGCCCAGTCCTGATAAACATCCAGAAAGAAGTACTTAAAAATCTCAAGCAGGTTTTATTGTATTTTATATAACACAGAATTAAACATTGTGCTTAACTACAGCATCAAAACTGTGGATATTCTCAGAGAACTGAACACAGAGAGGCTGGAGCCTATCTCAGCCAACTGTGGGTAAAGGCAGGGTACACCCTGAACAGCTCGCCAGACCATTGCAGGACCAACACCCACACCTATTCACACTCATACCTAGGTTCAACTAGGAGCAGCCAAAGAGCCTAATGTGCATGTCTTTAGGCTGTATGACAAAACCGAAGTATTTAGAGGAAACCCATGCAAGAACAAGGAGAACATGCAAACTCCACACAGAAATGCCCTCCCTTTTTACTGTGAGGTGAACATGCTAACCACTATGCCATCATGCCACCCAAACTGAACATCATTCAAACACTCACTCATTTACTGAACCAATAAATCCTACTAGGGTCATCTCTGCTGACACTGGTGGTACACCCTGAACAGCTCACCAGACCATTGCAGGGCCAGCACACACTCATACTCTCACCTAGGGGCAATTTGAAACGGCCAGTTAGCCTAATGTGCATGTCCTGGACTGTAAGAGGAAACCAGAGGACCCAGAGGAAACCCACACATGCACAGGCAGAACATGCAAATTCCCCACAGAAATGGCCTTGCTGAACCCAAGACATGAACCTAGGATATGTGAACATGCTAACCAGTATGCCACTGTACCGCCCAAATTTAGCATGAGGTTTTTTTAGAAAATGATTATTTTCTGACTTTAATCTTAAATAAAGAGAGTCTTACTGTCTTTGCATCTGGAAATTATGTAAAATGTAACATAGGGATAGAGTATTTATAGGGATAAAGTCTGTAAGTCTGTGGTACCTTTAGGAGAGAGAGAGACCTTGGATACATAGAGCTGACTGAGACCATGAGACAGTCGTGCCCAACTCTGACTCAGTGCTATTACACCTAAATCATAAACAGGGAGATTAAAAATGAGGCTAAATACCAGGAAAATTATTATCAAATGTTAGTCATTAATATTCAAAAAGTCAAATCGATCAGTATTTAGATTATAAATGATTTCCATAATTTTAACTGTTACAATATCACAAAAAAGTACTAAAACTATCAATAACTAAAACTATTCATGTACTACATCAGACTAGACAATGAAGAGGGGTGAGGCAGTCCGCAGTGCTTAACACACACAATGCTTAATATACTTTACATGTAGATACAAATCTTGGGATCTGATATTAGAAGGAATAAAAGAAGAGCACGAGCACCTTTATCCTCGATGGGGTTCGATGACAGGTTGATAGCATGCAGTGAAGAGGAAGACTGGTCATGAAGAGCACACGCCATCTTTACGGCAAAATCCCTATCGCATCATTTATAGAGAGAATGGAAGTAAATATCCAGTTTTTATCTAGATGTTTGTCTATCATCTTTAGTATAAACCTTGTACAGGCACTGGTTTATTAAAAAATTGAATATATATATATATATATATATATAAGATCTTGAGTCGATTTTCCGTAGAACAGTGCTCGATACGTCGAAGTAGAGC